>NC_051171.1:152152573-152752573 GCF_013339725.1 Rhipicephalus microplus | reverse complement strand
GCTACGAAGAATTAAAGTTTCTTGGTCACGTCGTGAGCGCCGTTGTTGTTCGGCCTGATGCTGACAAAACTGCTGCCGTCACCTCTTTTCCACCTCCAACTGACAAGAAACGTCTTCGACGATTTCTGGGTCTGTGTGCGTAGTACCGGCGCTTTATTGAAAACTGCTCTAACATTACGGAGCCACTATTACGTCTCACGCGTGATGACACACCATTTGTCTGGGCTGACGAACAGCAGACTGCCTTTGCGGAACTACAGCACCGGCTCTCTTCCCCTCCCGTGCTCGGCCACTTCGAAGAAGATGCTGACACTGATGTACGCACTGATGCCAGTAATATTGGTCTTGAAGCTATTTTGGTACAAAGACAAGATGACATTGAACAGGTAATAGCCTACGCAAGTAGCACACTGTCTCGCGCAGAATCTAACTGTTCCACATCAAAGAAAGAATGTCTCGTGGTCATTTGGGCAATTACAAAGTTTAGGCCATATCTCTATGGAATACCATTTAAAGTAGTGACTGACCATCATGCTTTGTGCTGGTAGACCAATCTACGAGACCCTTCAGGACTATTAGCACGATGGAGTCTGCGCCTACAGAAATTTGATGTCACCATCGTGTACAAGTCAGGCAAAAAGCACGAAGACGCCGACACACTATCACGAGCACCTCTTCAATCCGCCAGTACTAGCGCAGAAGAGGACGGCGCCTTCGTGGCAACTATTAGCGGACCGAATCTGATGTCTCATCAATGAAATGACGCCGATCTAAGAATGATTATAGATCACTTAAAAGATGGCACCGCGCCCATTCCTCGTCCGTTGTCGTGAACGTTGCCATCAATTTGCCTACTAAATGGCGTCTTATACAAAAGAAACGCCGGTGCTGGTGACAGATCTCATATTCTCGTCGTGCCTGAAGCCCTCCACGATGACGTCTTATTAGCTTGCCACGACGAGCCCACATCTGGCCATCTGGGCTACTCGAGAACTATGGATCGGGTGCGACAACTCTACTACTGACCTAAAATGTCTGCCTGTGTCAAATGCTACGTAAAGGGATGCCGTGAATGCCAGCGTCGCAAGACACCACATTTAAAGCCTGCAGGCCATATACAACCGATCGATCCACCACGTACACCGTTTGAACAAGTGGGGATGGACCTCCGAGGCCCGTTTTCTGTCTTCTTCTGGCAACAAATGGATCATTGTCGCAACCAACTACTTGACGCGTTACGCTGAGACAAAGGCGTTGCCACGAGGGACCGCATCTGAAGTTGCCAATTTTTTATGCGTCAAATTGTGCTACGGCATGACGCCCCATCATATGTCATCACTGATCGAGGGACATCATTCACAGCGAAACTCTTGGATGATATCTTCAGGTTGAGTTACAGAACCCATCGAAAGACCACTGCGTATCACCCTCAGAGTAATTGTTTAACAGAAAGGCTAAACAAAATGCTAACCGACATGATCTCTATGTACGTGGATGTGCAGCACAAAACGTGGGACGACATCCTGCCGCACGTAACATTTGCGTATTGCACTGCAACGCAGGAAACTACACGCTTCACGCCATTCCGGCTCGTTTATGGTCGAGATATTAGAACTATGCTAGACGCCATGATTCCGTATGAGGATATCGACAAGCTCGACCAATTAGCCCCCGACATCAATGAGTACATTCAGCGCGCTGAGGAAGCACGTCAACTGGCCCGTGTACACATCCAAACTCAACAGTACGCAGATGCACGGCGGTACAACATCCGTCATCAAGAAGTTAATTATGAACCTGGTGATCAAGTTTGGGTTTGGACACCCATTAGGCGGCGAGGTCTCAGTGAGAAACTCTTGAAGAAGTACTTTGGACCTTACAAAGTACTCAGACGTGTGAGTGACGTGAACTACGAAGTGGTTCCAGACGGAGGCTCACCATCATCCCAGCGCAGGTTACCACGCCCAGAGACTGTACACGTAGTCCGCCTAAAACCATACTTTACGCGGTGATGCGAATTTTCTTCTTGTGCCAATGAACTCTTCATGTGAACAGTGAATGCCGTTTATTTCCGATTGCCGGGCCCAGGACGCATTTTCTCTCGCGCACTAATTTGTATAGTGTTTCTTTATGTTGCCTACTTCGACCCACTGCTGTGCACACTTTTGTTTGAGCATCGGGTCGATCCTCTCTTGGGAGGAGGAGTAATGCCCCCTGGTGTTCTGTGCCAGTGAACAGTGGGTCAGTTCTGTGCTGGTGAACGAGAAAGACGAAGACGAGCAACCCGTGTCAGTGGAGACGTCCTTATTTGTCTCTGAGATTTTGACAGTCGCGTCCCTTTGTACTTTCCTTCGAGCTCTTAGCGCGTGACAATATTGAGTCATTACCCCGCCGCGGTGGACTAGTGGCTAAGGTCCTCGGCTGCTGACCCGCAGGTCAAGGGATCGAATCCCGGCGGCGGCGGCTGCATTTCCGATGGAGGTGGAAACGCTGTAGGCCCGTGTGCTCAGATTTGGGTGCACGTCAAAGAACCCCAGGTGGTCAAAAATTTCCGGAGTCCTCCACTACGGCGTCTCTCATAATCGTATGGTGGTTTTGGGGCGTTAAACCCCACGTATCAATCAATATTGAATCATTCCCCGAGGTGATTCTTCCACACATTCTGCTTCTGCTATCTGCGACAAACCACTTATGGCTTTTTTTTTTTGCTGTCTACGATTCTTGAAGTGTCAGTCAAACACTTCGTGGAATTTTCCACGTGCTCCAGGGATTAGTCGGGCAGTGCCTCTTCCCTAGCGTAGACGCACGTGGAACGTATAACGCGGTCGCACGCATTCCCCCTAGCTACGATTTAAATTCCCCGGAGATGCTGTCGTGATATCGGGCCTCATCGGGCTTAAGCGAGGAGAGCGTCGCATGTCCTTCAAACAGGGCGGAGCTACCCGAATGTGGGACACGCGAACGATTGTGTTCATGGAGACGGAGTAAGAAAGGAATCCGGGGGCGCGGTAATCTGACGAAAAAACCTGACTTATCTCTTCGAAGCAGAAACTGTTGCCCGACATGGTCGTTCTGGAAAACTATGTCGCTCATTGTCGGTGACGTGTACGTTTGCCCCGCGATGGTATACGCTTACGCCCTAGTTTGCGGATCTCGAGGAGAGCTATATCGTGTGGTGTGCTCTTACAGACTCTGATTCACCACATCCGCTACAGCATACTCTTAGCTTTGAGCTATAGTTCGTGAACCAATGTCTCGCTTTTTAAATTGCAAATCTATCAACGCTTCAGTGGCTGATGTCCGGCATTCACATATTAAATATTTTTAAAAAATTTTCTCAGTGAAACGTGTCAATAGATGATCTCAAGAGACCAAGTCTCAACAGACCGAGTATAAGAATCCGTACTGCATTAGCTCGGACCGCTTTGGTTAAGTTGTCGAGCTTGAATGATGCTATACTGTCACGATATTGCATTCTTCTCTTTCGTTCGTTTACAGCTCCTTGTTCTTGTTCTTGTTGCCCTTAACTTGTGGCTCATACCCACTGTGACGTATCGGCCAATAATTGACTCCTTTCCCATTCCCAAGTAGTGGGTAGACAACCGGAGTTCTTCCTGCTAAATCTTCCTATCTTTCTTCATTCCTCTCTCACACCATCCGCCATTTCTAAAATAGAATTGCCTTATATTGCGACTGATACATCGCTGTTTCACTGGTATTGATCAGCCGGAAAGTCCGTATCAATGGTCAAGAGCTTGATAATCCTTTTATGGCATTCTATAACTTGTGAACTTTCCCATCTGTCGACATGCTTAGAGCGGGACTTAGCTATCTAAGTCTAAATAGCGTCCACAACATATCCAGCGCCACTGCAGCACCCACGTCTATACACGTTCACAGTGGTGCTCAACTCTCAGTCTTAGCTACAAAAGACGTTTCTCACCGTGCATGGTTGATGAGGCAGTGAATGATTTATGCGTTCGCAATTTCGTAGAGAGTGACCAAGAGAACTAGGTGTCGCTTCCAGCCTACTCCTCTTCGGTTCGCAAAGCGTGCTTGTAAACCAGAATTAGTCGCAGAAAAACAGACAAGAAAGCTCCTTCCGCGTTTAAATTTTGCTTTCTGCACCACACAGCAAGAGATGGAAAATGTTGTGGAATTCGCAAAACGCGGAAGGCCTGCCTGCCCCTCTCTGACAGTATGCAGTGGGTGCGGGAGTTAGCGGCACGTGTACCTACAAGGGGTAGGTCTCAGGACCACCTCGGGAAGGTACGTTTCTTGTGCCCACAGCACACGGGAACCAGCGAGCCTATAGCCCCTCTCGCGTTTTATTTTTGGATACAGTGCCATGCCGGGTGAACGGCAAGCATTGCGTCTCATGCGAGATTCATGTCGCCCAGCGAACACAGTCGCGCGCACGAGACGACCCACATGTGCGGCGACGGGATGACGCTTCCTCATTTCGCACGATCACCACGCTTCAACGACTCGGCGAGTGAAGTGGTGAACGCGCATGCCGCGCCACTGCCGGTGGTCACGCACTCCTCTCCCTTTTCATGTGCACACGCGCACAAACTCCGTCACTCGTGGCACCTTTCGCTGTTCATTTGCATCGTCTTCTTCTCGTCCTCTGAAGTGCTCGTATATAAGAAAAAACTCCGCGCCGAAACACTCGAGCTGAAGAGCGTGTCACGTTCTATCGTGCAGATCTCCGTCGAACCTGTTGATCCTACAGTCCCGTCCACCTTGTGAACATACATCATGAAAGCCGTGAGTATACAGACTGGGAAAGAAACCGTTATCACTTTTTTTGTTTCTAAATCAAATAGATTGCAAGCGTATAAGCCGCGCGGTACCATCTGCCGTGGATTCGTTGTATGACAATGTCCCGAAAAATGGTGTAACTTCTCGATCAGCTAACTATAGCTGGTGGTTGACAGAGACGATATTCTTAACATTATGGAGGTGCGTTGTAGTGTATCGCAATGACAATGTCACTCGCGGAGTCGCTTTTGGAATCTAAGACACAACAGATGCGTGAATTTATAAATTGAACTTCTCGAGCGGTCTAGAGGAATCTTTGTACGAACTCGGGGTGTAGTAACTTGACAGAAACGAATCATTAGAGCCTGCTTCGATTATCGCATTTAGATCTGGGGGCCTTTAGAATGAAGCATGTTAGTGTAAGAAAGAGATAGGGAGAGAAAGAGCTTATAAATCGTAATAAATTATGGTTATTCATTCACAAGCACCGTATTTAAAAGATTTCTCGTTTTATGCCATCGGTGCTCCAAGATTTCTCGCGAGCGGCTTTGCTTCATGTAACCGCGCACCTGTGGAGCGTCCAATCGGCATCTTTCTATGAGCTCTATTTTTCACCGCGTGCTGATATCACACGGATAAGAAATGCATACGTACAGTGCTGCAACAGCTTTCGCCGTTCGCTGAAATAATCAACGTGCAATCGCTTGTTTCAGAAGTCTCGCCATGTCTTACACGCTAATCTCTAAGCTTGTCGATTTACAACTGTCAGCGCGCGTTTCCCCGTACACGTGCTGACTAATCTGACATGATTAGTGGCTTGTCGAGCTGTGTTGTCCTCCTCCGAAGTGTTAATGCGGCCTGCACGACGTCGTTAGCGCTACGTGCAACGAAGTCGGCGAGCTCCAGTTACTCGAAACAGGCGGGTCGGGGCGTATCGTTCTACCCTTCGGAAGCCTTGGGAAAGGCGCGCGGCAAATCCCGCTTCAGGCTATATACTGCGGTGGCTACAGCTCTTCTCCAGTGTAAAGCAGCGGTGGCGTGTTTGTCGAGTCGGGCTCTAGATGCTAACCCGCGACACCGTTTTCGGACTTATCACGAATCGATACAAGCCCGTTCAAGCCGAATGCTAATGGCACCCAAGCGACTCGCTCCACAGTGGGAGACAAAGACGGCACGGCAAGTATCTCGAAGTATGCGGTTCTTGGTTTACGTGTTCCGTTTGCCTCTCGGCTGCGATACAACGTTCACCTTCTATTCGTTATCGCCGCGCGTCTTTCGCTCGCCCATCTGCAGCATCGCAAACGCTTCAGGCAAGTTAAACAGTATACATGGTACGATTCCTAAAAAGGATGCTGCAAGCAATGCCGATAGTACACTTTGGTATCTCCTCGTTCGGCTGCTATTTAAAAACGCCCGCGGCTCGACACTTCAGTGGCCCTGGTGGGCAAGGTATATACCGATTTCTTCGGGGAAAATGGAGCGGAAAGTGAGCGAGAAATCGAGCGGCACATCGAAGAACGTGTGTGTGTATGCCCGGTGGATGTTTTTCACCTCTCCATTCTTGCACAAGTACAAAGAGCGGCTCACGGCGACGACGCTGGTACTGTCGTACCAAGCCGCGTTATAGTGCGACGGAGCACGCGCAGTTTTCTAAAGCCTTCAGTCATATTGTTAATGGTCTTTTGGCACCTAAGTGGACATCTGGGCACGTTGGTGTTCCATGATGAAGAATGGTAAAGCGCACTGAAAACGAGGACACTAGGAGGGCACACACGCGCATATGCGCTATGTATGTGTGTGTGTGTGTGTGTGTGTGCCTTCCTTGTGTCCTCGTTTTTGCCCTCCACTACGGCGTCTCTCATAATCATATGGTGGTTTTGGGACGTTAAACCCCGTGTATCAATCAATCAATCAATCATGTCCTCTTTTTTAGTGCATTATTACCATTCTTCACCTTTTGGCACCGTTTGGTTTGTTTGGCCCCCTTTCAGTCAAGTTTTATTTGGCCATGCATAGACGTGCCAATGAAGAAACATTGAGAAACCCGATGTTACACAAAATTCAAATCAAATCAAATCAAACACAATTTTATTTCAACATTTGTACAATGTTGAGGACCATGAACAAGAAGCCAGCAAAGCTTGGCAAGGTTCATGGCCCCAATGCACTAATATTGAAACTTTAGCACTCGAAAAGGGACAGCGAAAAAGACGAAGCAGGATGAAGTGTATACAACACGCCCAAACGCTAACTCTAAAAAATAATTGGAGAAGTTAGGGAAAGGGATCTTACTAAAGAAAAGATGGCGTGGGTAGTGCGCAATTCCCCAATCCTTTTTTTTTTCTTTACGTATTTCTTTCATGGTGTCTCAACGCAATGCTAATTAGTTTATGCGTTACAACTGCGTCACAATGAACATAACGCGTTCTTACAGGTCCTTAATACAATCTCTGAAAGTTCGAAGAGCACGAGGCATGATATTATATATCAATGGCTGCCTGGACATATCGGTATTACCGGAAATCAATTAGCCGATGATGCAGCCCGCTTAGCCCATGAAGGAACCCGTGTAGTCCCGATTCCTCTATCAAGGAATGATGCAGCACGACAACTTTACCTGCTGGCTCGAGATCTCACACGCACGTTCTGGTCGTCTACCAGCTTCCAAAGGTGTCAATTTTATGAACTGGATCCTTCGCTCAAGCTAAAGCTACCATCACAACTTTCCCGCTCTGATGTGACACTGTTATGCCGCCTTTGGTTGGGTGTTGCATTTACAAAGGTGTACTCCTTTCGCATTGGTATGGCAGACACTCCTACATGCGACTACTGCGGAGCTGAAGAGACCATCGAACACGTCCTGTGCAGCTGCACTTGCTACGACACACAGCGGTGCCAGCTCCGGATGGTTTTGAATCAACTTGACCCCGGACCACTTTGTGTGCAGAAGATACTAGGACCTTGGGCATCTGCCTCAGTTGCGCAGAAGGCGACTAAAGCACTGCTACTTTACTTAAAGTCAACAAACTTGAGCGACCGCCTGTAGACTGTGTGTGATCCCCGAGTGTGCTCGTGATTGTGTGAACCTTCTCATCTCTCTGCAACCTCTTTTCTCCCCTTCATCCCTTCCCCAGTGCAGGGTAGCAAACCAGATTTGCGTCTGGTTAACCTCCCTGCCTTTCTTTGCATCTTTATCTCTCTCTCCCTCTCTCTCTCTCTCTCTCTCTCTCTCTCGAAGAGCGAGGTGTTTCTAGTTTTCCCGGCACAATTCGTGATGACAGCAGTCTGTTAGTATGGCGTCATGAGAAGAAAAGTTCTTGATTGGTTCACTATATGCACGAGGAATATTAGTAGTGAATCGTCTCGCATTTCGCTGAGTCATTCAGCTCGTTCTGCACTGTCAATCTCGCACGACTATCACGCGCGATCAACTGAGTTCACTCTGTTTCGCGCGTTTTTCGACTGCGCATGCGTAGATAACATCTTGTAGCTGAAAAGCGTGAATTTCTAATGTACTCAACGCTTAGTTCGAAAGCTAGAAAGGAGGAGTAGGAACGGCGTTGTTTCAGCCGACGTAACAGTTCCGCGTTTGATATTACAGACGGGGAATGAGGCCGGTATCCCTGAGAAAACGCAACCGCGCTTCAGTTGCCTTTCGGAATTGTGGTGGGACGCTCCGTGGTCTCAGCATCTCCTCGGGGTGCGTTCGAAGTCGCAAGAGCTGAGACTATAGGCAGATATAGATGTACTGCCCATATTTCCCATGATGACTGAACGAACGTGGTGCCACTGTTCGCACCAGTAAATACTGAAGGAAACTATAAGCTTTATAGGGGCGTTTTAAGATTCTTTTGTGATGTGATCCTTTTATTGCCCCTCTGTCGTTGCATAATTTCCTCTTACTCTCAGCTGCAGCTCGTGTTCGTCTTCGTCGCTGCTGCGTGCGTCTGCGACGCCAGTGTGCTGCCCGCGGCAGTGCCGGCGGCCCCGTTGGTGGCTGCTGCCCCTATTCCAGCACCGTATGTCCTGCACCACGCGCCGCTGGTTCACCACCCCGTCGTAGCTCACCCTGCGCCAGCTCCCGTATTGGCAGCGGCATTGCCTGCCTACTCGTACACGTACACGTCACTCGCCCAGACGCATCCCGTTGCCGCCGCTGCACCGCTTCACGTGGTTGGAAAGTAGAGCTCGCCTAAGCGTATAGCCGGAAGCGGGTAAAGGCTCCAGCTGTACAGGTGAGTGCACGTTTTCTTGATTAACGGCTGTTAACATGGGACGCTCGTCACAAAGACATCTTTATCCGGCCAGCTCATGGGATCCCCATTTTTCAAGCTTCTTTTTTTCGTGTTATTGTGGCCTAATTCGATCGAGCATACTTTCCGACTCAGCTAAAGGGAGTCAGCAACGCTGGCTCGGCGTATTCTTTGGTTCAACAATACACTTCAGCAACTAGGGGCGCGTTGCCAGGTTTTTTTTTTTTTTTTCAGGGAAGAAAGAATCCGACCTTTGGGTCAAGGGAAGGGAGGAAGGGTTCCGACTCTCCAAAACACTTCAATAGCTAGGTCACTGCCAGCGTTGAAGCAATTTATTGGCGAGCAGTTCCGTCTCCATCACCTTAGGTGAAAATGATCGTCATCGCTGGCCATTGGCATTGTTCCCAGCTTTGCGTGTGCTGTTTTTAAGTGTATGATACTTAATGAAATTATTAGTTATTTTTGTTTAAATACTATTTAACGTTCACTTATGGTCGCTGAAGACAAAGCCAAGTGTGCACTAAAAATTGATGTCTTTGAATAACGCTTGCTCAGGATTTTCTCCTTCACAGGGAACGGGGGTGGGTGAAGGTTTGTTGCAGCCTGCGCTCCTTTTAAACTATTGTATAGAGTTGACCTTGCGCCCCCCCCCCCCCCAAAAAAAAAAAAGTGACTAGGTGTCCCCTGCTACGTGAGCACGTTTCTGCCTTCAAGTTCCGCAGGCATTTCGTGTTCTATACTTCTCGCTGGTCTGGTGCATACGGTTATTATTAAACTCAGCGTGCGACATCCTCCATGCGGTTGTTCACCATCTGGCAACCACGGGCCGTTGACAGGTTGCCAGGCGTCCGCGTACAGCACTCAACTCCCGATAGCTATCGCGAGTCAATCAATCAATCAGTTTATTATCATGTCATAAAAGAATGTTACAAGGAGTAAAATATACAGAAGAGGGTCCCAAAGTACAAGACTGCAACGGGACCCTCGCTGCAACGGGACCGTCGTCAGAGATCGGTGATGCGAACGATCGACTCGACCTTCAATGCCACTATGCGCGTCCCTGAATTTTGTGCGATGACCTTTCTTTGTGCAGGGAACGGAGTCCAGGTTGCCCAAGCGATCGCAGCGCAACAGTGCTCCATCCACGGGAATAAACGGCGCCGGAAAAAAGCAGTGTCTCCACCGAAGACAAGCGTGTAACGACTCTACAAAGAATATTGTTTCGAGAAATGTGACGCATTGAAGAGTGGTACTATATATGAAAGCAATAAAAGCATTCCAGGGGATGTAAAAATTTTTTTGACTTACTATCTGATCAGATCTACGTTTTCTGGTGGCTAGTGAGACCTCATCAGATATACCTGCTAAACACGAAATTCATGCGGTGTGAAAGGTAGTCTATACTTTCATTTTTTTTCAATTTTTTTTTACAATAACAGAAATAGCGAGTTATTTCTTATGCCTGTTTTCGCACCCTATGCTAAATATAATACTGACGCTAAGTCATCAATCGGATCTAAGCGCGACTAATCAAAGCGCTAGCATTCTGAAAAATCAATGTGATGCGCATGTCCAGGAAACGCATAATCATCGTTGTCATGAAGCATTCCTTTTGACTGCCCCGATATATTTCCTTCGTGAACGTTTGAGAAGTGTCGTCTACATCTCACACACAAACAACTCGTAGACAACAGTGTCTTACAAACCCGTTTCATTTTCTTTGATGACATTCAGGATATCTATACGAATGCAAACGTTGCTACGAGGTTCAAACTTTGTTGGAGTAGATGAGACACCTGACGCCAACTGATAACACGTGGTGACTATTTGCACAAACACCAATTATACTACAGTCAGTGCTGTCTATTGTGACACAGAGAGGCACTGCAAAGCTGTATAGTTATCGACAAATGCTCAACGCAGCAGTATGGAAACGGTAAACACACAGAATACTTTTTAGGGGCGAAGCTCCTTAGGGCGTGGGCTGTGCGTCCCCTGTAGCCTGTATGTAGCCACCTCTCGTTTAGTTCTTGCAGTGTCCACTAGATGGCGGTACCGTCTCCTGTATGTCGCCTCTTCTCGTTTAGTTCTTGCAGTGTTCACTAGATGGCGGCTCCGTCTCCTGCATGTAGCTACCTCTCGTTTAGTTCTTTCAGTGCTCACTAGATGGCGGGACTTGTAGCTGATGATGAAAAGATGCAAGATGTTATGAACTAGACGGCGGTACTTGTAGTTGATGATGAAAGATGCGAGATGTTATAAAATAGGAATGATGTCACATATGACACGTGTCATTGGTGGAAGGCAATCGTTCGATTTAGTGCGGTGACGTACGCTAGGGGGAGCATTGTAATAAAATCGAGTAGGCAAAATGTACGGAAGATTCATGGTTTACCAGGTTTTCCTCCAGAGCTTCGCCCACTCATCATCATTCACTTCGTGGATATGGCGGCACTTTTTCTCAGCTTGGATATACGGCCCGTTCCCATGCAGATACGCTGCACTCTGGTATCCCCAGCTACACCCAGACAATGTTTTTACAGTTGTTTTACATGTCTCACAGTAATTGAGTTACAAAGTATTTATGTACACCTGGAGGTCCGGTAGTCAAAGGTAGCCGTGGAAGATCCTTGGCAACTACATATAGCGAAACAAACGAAACAGTATTTGTAAGAACTCCACAACAAACAGTGCTGTTTGTTCAAATGTGCTCAAGCTAAGGCTCTGTAGCTTAATTAGTTGAATAACAAAGATACTTTCTCTCGGAAGACAAGCTGAATTAGTTGAATGAGTGGTCGATTCCACTCTTTATGTTTACGAAAGATAGTGCGCTGAAGTTTGAAAGGTCACTAATTTCTGCAAACCATTACGCAGCTTGGTACAGCGTGGATAGGAGTGGTGACGAAGCAAAATGTATAGAGGAGAGCGAATAAGGAAGGCCACAATCTCAAGGCACTCATTCATACACACCAGCAGTGGTGGCCGAGTGGTTAAAGCATCTGCCTCCATTGCGGGAGCTACCGGGCTCGATTCCCAGTATCATCCTTCTATCTAATGGGTGCAGAGGTGCCCCAACTGGTAGTCGTTGTTCTAGGTAGCTATTTATTGAGAAGGTGGCCTCTACTTTCTCCTTTCACCACCCTCTCTCCCCAAACTACGCTGAGCTGCACTCGCTTATGCGTTGCAGAAAAACACCGACGCACAATGCACAAATTCATGGGGTCTCTGTTGCATTCGCTTAACGACTTGAAGGTGAAAGCCACCTTGCTGTTCTTTTCTTCGACGTGTTTGAAGTCACTGTATATGCTCCGTAAAGGTTCCATGTACAGTGGCTTTGTATGAGCTGGTCCTCCGCCACTCCCTTCCGTAAGCTTTCTGATCCTCTTCTGATTTTCTCCTGCCCCTTACCTCCATCATCGGCCCACCCACATTAGAACAAGCGACGATGTCTTGTGAAGCCGTCACGTTATTTGACGCTGTAGTGACATCGGTATGATGTCATCGAATCCTTGGTATTTGTGACGTAACAATGACGTCATATTGTGCCGTCACCACGTCATGATTCTTTTTTTATCACTCTTGTTGACGCTACCGACGCTCAACGTTTGCGTTGTGCTCGGCTGTGGACCCAAAGGTGGCGGGTTCGATTCCTGCGGCGTCGGTCCAATTTTGATGAAGGCGAAATGGTACAGGACCGTGTACTCTGTTGCTGTCAGCGCGCGTTAAAGAATACCAGATGGTCAAGGTTTTCGAAGCCGTCCTCTGTGGCGTCTCCTTATTATTATATCGCTGCTTTGGGATCCCATATATTACTTTAGGGGCGAAGCTCCTTATAGCGGCACCCGTTCGTCCCTCGTAGCCGTTGTAGGAGTGTGTAACAAGTATGACATTTTGACCTCCTATAGGTCGGGTGCCTGTGAGATATTTCTTCTGTGCGTTGTTGAACAATAAAAGATAGTGCTCAGTGCACATGCCAATAGGCTGCTAAGGGAGAATGAGAGACAGGAGAATTCGGCTTTTAGTTAACGCGCACGCTGCAAATTTTTCATTGTTCAACAATGCACAGAAGACAAGAAAGGGTTTCTACGTTATACTCGCTGGGCGTAACCTCCCAGGTTTTAGAAAGGTTTAGCGAGCGTTGGGCCACAGTGCCATGAATACAGTTAACTAGTATATACCATTAACTCGAGGTGTTTAAAGGTGCGAAGTAGACACGAAGCGCAAGCCGTAAGAAAGTGTGCATGTGCCTCCTCTAGTTCAGTCCTTGGAATATCCGCTGGATTGCAGTGCTTCCTATACGATGAATATATGATGAAAAGATGCGAGATGGTGGTACTAGGAATGTTGAATCGGTGGACGAACGGACACATAGACAGATGCATGGGCGGACGCACGGATGGCTGCACGGACGGATGTACGCATGGACGGACGCAGGAGCGGATGCATGGACGATAGCAGGGGTGGACGCACAGATGAACGTGCGGACGCACGAACAGACACACGCACGGACGGGCGGATGGACTCACGGGCGGCCATACAGACTCACGCATGGATGGACGGAAGCAAGAACGAATGGACGGACGGATGCTTCGTTCCACTATCCATCATTCACTCCGTGGATAGGCCGCCATTTGTTTTTATAAGGTATATGTTGTTTTCGCCTTAAAAGCGCGTTTGTTACACTCGAGCTATTTCTGCACAATCGACCCCCGATTTGATGACTTGGCGGTGGCCCGGCAGCACTCTCGGAACCGAACACAATACCGTCCGCATAACAGACGCACGGGCTACGACAGCAAGACCATACCGGTTGTTTACGAAATCGTGGGTGGAGTTGCACTTTCTCCTCGCCTCATCAAGGTCGCGAGAGCGCTTTTCGAGAAAAGCAAGAACAAAAACAAGTTTCCTCTCCTTCTCGACAGGAAGAGCAACGTGAGTTGCACATGGAAGAGATCGCGGGTGGCCTATCGGTAACGAGGGGCTCGGGGTCGCTACTGAAAGGCAGCAACTGGCTGGAAGCGAGCTCAATGTCGATTGCCGCTAGGCACGTTGCTGCATAGACGCTACGCGAAAACGGGAGTTCGCTGTATGTGAACGGGCACGAAACCTTGCGGTGAAATCGCGTAATAGAAAAGGATGAGGTCGGCGTCGCGATGCGATCGCGTGTGGCGCCTAGCGGGAATTCTCAAGAACGCGGCCGCGTGAGGTATTTGGTAGGCCGGCTTCGGATATGAGGGGCGAAGCTCCTTATTGCGCGGCATGTGCGTCCCCCGTTGTGGCACATACCCGCATACCAGTGGCACATACCCACCCTCGAGCACATATCCGCATGTCCACATGTTACGAAAAACGTAGCCAACGGCGTCGTTATCACGCTCCCAGTGTTAACGAAGCTCTGACAGCAAAAATGTAGCACATACTCTCGTTTAGTCCTTGAATTTTCCGCTGGATGGCAGTACTTGTATATGATCAATATATGATAAAAAGAAGCGATATGGCGGTACTTGAAGTGTTCACTAGATGAACGGACTCACGCACAGACGGACGCATGGACGGACACACGAACGCAGGCACGAACGGACGCAAGTAAGGATGGACTGACGCACGAACGGACGCAAGAACGGACGCCCGTATGGATGGAAGGACGGAAGAACGGACGCTTCGGCACGACTCATCAACATTTATTCCGAGGATATGCTGTTAATTTTTTCGCCTTACCTTGGGCTGCACTCACGCGCCTCCCCTTCCCAAAGGAGCAGGCAGGCGTTGTGCCCCTATAGGTGGCAGTTGTCAGCCTGTTCGCTTCATATTTCCTCTTTCTTCATGTTTTCTATGTACTCGAACATAATATTAATAATAATAATAATAATAATAATAATAATAATAATAATCACGCAATGCCTGTTGGCCCTGCTCGTGGGAGCAAATAAGAGAGAGAAATAAAGAACAGCTGCAATGCCAACCTGGGATGGGATCCACTGAAACTTTATGTTAAAACTCTTGCCAATTAGGTGTTTAATTAGTGCCAGAGATTTCCTGGTGAACTTTTCTTGGGGTAGGCCATAATGCAGTCTTTGTAGCGATGATTTGGAGTCCGTCAGCACTACAACATCTCGTGCAGAAAAGGGTCGATCGCAATTTTCGCAAAGCCGCCGTGATTGCTGCACTTTCTACCGTTGTGGACAAAAGCACGCGACCCAGGCGGCCCGACCATGACACGCCAAGGCAGGGTATGCAGAAAGCCGCTGCGCAGCTATCTGTTTATGTGCGCACTGATCCGTCGGTGTACACTTGTAGGTGGCCGCGGTACATGGTGCTCAAGTGGTCCAGCACAAGAAATTTTGCTTCCGCGGCTGGAATGGTGCGCTTCGCTAGTAGCTTGGGTACGCTGAAGTTACACGCAATATCCACAAAAGACCATGGCAGGTCCATAGGGCGCCGTTTAGGCAGTTTCAAGCCTAAATATCGAAATGTGTTCAGAGCCGCGTTGAAATGTGAGCCATTTCTTGCTCTTAGCCGCCGGGGAAGCGCCGTGCCTGCGAAGGACTCGCCCAGTCTTGACAGCTGAGTCAATAAGGCCTGAGATGTCAAAATGTGGAGACTCGGCTTCATTGGTGACCTTCGTGTTTGAAGCCGCCTGAGGAACTCTCATCGCCAAGCGGAGACCCTGTCTGTGCACTGCCTTTAGGCGTTCGAACTGGTTCGGTGATGGTGAAATCAGGGGCAGCTGATAAAGAAAGCGGCTTGTTATAAGTGCAGCATTCAATTTAAGCATGGACATATGATTGTTGCCCCAACGGACCCCTGCCATGCGACGAAGAGCGTTGATCCTTTGCACTTATGCAGTGACTATACCATCAACCGCCCGTCGCCATAATAGAACATAGAAGTCATAACAGTAACGATAAAGAAATGTTACGTAGAACAGGAACTAACTTCTTACTTGCTAGAGGGGGCTTCTTTCTTCCTTGCGCAAAATAATGATGATACTTTGGCGGGGAAGGGGGGGGGGGGTACTCAAAGACCACAATATGCTTATGAGGATGGCTCCGGAAATTTAAACGATACGGTGTTCTTTAACGTGCACTGACGTCATATATAACCCACGGGCCTCTACAACATTTTATCTCCATCGAAATGCAACCAGCGTGGCTGGGGTAGAACACGTGACTTAAGTAATTACCCCGAAGAATTCTTGCACCTAGTGTGTTTATATGTCCCAGAGGAAGGAGCATACTTGCGAAAAAAATCTATTTGCTTGTTTACTATTTTAGCAGTAACGTAGCCGAAACGACGCTTACATGGCCGGCAGTCTTATCGCTCAGAATTATAAAAGCGCATCTCTATTTTCCCATTCCTAACGAACTCGACGTGGTGCTTCGCGGAGCGTTCCTCGCTGACCAATGTGATCGCTTTCCTGGGATGCGTGGATGGTGCGTATAGTACGTACGAGCACATGCAGGTAGAAGTCGAGTACGGAGAAAGTCACGCTTCCTTGCTCTGATTCTTCTCCCGACGGCTGTGGTACATAGAATGACGTTTCGGATGACGAATTTCGAGTGACTGTTTTGCTCCCTGAGACAAGTAATCATTGTCTTCTACCTCATGCCTTAGTGCGGTCATCCAGACTCCCAGAAGATGGATGAATGGCAGTCTCTCTTGAGAAAGGAGGTGGCTTTCCTCCGCATTTTGTGACTTGGCGATGCCATTGTGGTCGTACACCTCTGTCTTGTGGCGACCAGAGCTTACGACGAAGTCAGTGCAGGCATGCTGGAGATAGATGAAGCGCAATTGGGCTAGCCTGTGGGAGATGGTAAGTTGCACATCGATCAACATATAGCTGATAATTAGCCCGATTATGGTTATGGTGCATTTGTACGAGTGGAGGCATGAGTCCGCCAGTAGATATTTGCCACGGGAGCTCGAACTATGTTCGGTTTCTGTGCACTGCATTCTTATAAAACAAAAGAAATAGTTACTGTGTGCCATCCGTCAGGGCGCTATGCTTTTATTACTCCCTCGTGCTCTTAGTCCTGCAAAGAGACTAAGGTTATAGTTAGGATTCATTCGTTCGCACTTAGTTAATTTACAGATGTAGTCCTTTTTGGAGATAAACAGCATGGTAGTCCACTTACAGATCAGCACATGCAGTCCAATGGTAGATGCATTTCTAAAACGGCTGAGCACTGAGCTTAGGCAATATTTCAAGAATTCTTACTCGGGCGGAAGAGTTCAGAACTTGAAAAGTCTTTTGTCGCCGAGATCCGCGACGTAAGCCTGATGTAACTGTGTTGGGGTTTCGTAGCAAAATGACGAATAAAAACGTTTTCGCCTCATTTTAATAATCAATTTATTATTATTAAACTGACAAATATGTTTCTTGGTTATCTACTGCATTAGCGCAAGCTAACTTGGCACTTCTCTGTAGTGTCCGGGAAAACAGCGAGGAGAATAGGACAAATGACGAATTTCTACTATACGGCGCTTCGAAGCTTGTTTACTGCCCCGCCTTGGTGGTATAGTGGCTAAGGTAGTCGGCTGCTGACCCGCAGGTCGCGGGTTCTAATCCCGGCTGCGGCGGCTGCATTTCCGATGGAGGCGGAAATATTGTAGGCCCGTGTGCTCAGATTTGGGTGCACGTTAAAGAACCCCAGGTGGTCGAAATTTCCGGAGCCCTCCACTACGGCGTCTCTCATAATCATATGGTGGTTTTGGGACGTTAAACCCCACATATCAATCGAAGCTTGTTTACTGAGGCTCATTGTGGCATCACCGATATTCTCTTCTGAACACTTCAATTATTGACGAGCGAAAATTTCAGGAATGTGACATTAGCTAATGAAATTTGTTTCTCCCAAGCTTATGTTAGCATTAGCTTGTGTAATCTGATTATATAAGTTCAAGGCGCATGTGCAAGATATGAGCGAACATGCAAGTCTTCCATATACACGGTAAATGACACTATCACTCTGGATTATCGCGCGGACAATGACTCACGGGAAGTCTGTAATATCCTGTGTAAAGCACTGACGGCTGCTACATTAAGTGGTTCAGGTCTTATAAAGTTATGCAAGTGACGTGAAATGCGCTGTTAAGAAATCAATGAAAAAAAAATGAAAAATGTCTCCGTCAATACTCAGTAATCCTTGATAAAAAAACAAAAAATTGTGCGTGGTAAAGTAGTTGAGCCTCCGGCGTAGCGGAAGTGGAAAGTCCGTAATATATACGCCGCACCTATTGCATGTTTTTTCCGCTCTAAGACCATTCGTCCTTGACCGAGCATTTTTATAATGCAGATCGAGCGATCTTTTCCAAGCTAAATGTTTCTTTTGCTCGTTCTGTGACCCGGACTGGAGTACTTTCACCGTGATAGAACTTCGGATAAGGGAGAGCGCAACCGCGTCCTACTTCGCTCCGTGCCGTGCGAGAAAATTCAAAGAATTATGCGAAGACTGAAAGGAAGACAATGCCATCTTGGAACTGCCCTGCTGACGAGTTTCGACACGTCACGAACACGCGCATGATAGACCACGATGAAATTCGCTATTCAATGTTGGGCTCCCTACACTCTAAATAAAACTACTCGGCATAAGTTATGGCAGCTTCGCACTAAGGGGTTTCAAGCCTGAAGGACAGCTGAGGTGGGAGGCCCTCCTTGTTTCTCTTTACATTTTTTTTTCTTTCTCGCTTATCTTTCTCTTCATTTCTTTTATCTTCTTAGTTAATCTGTTCCTTTATATTCCTTTTTTCTAGTTTGTATTTCTTTATCTCTCTACTTTTATTTATTTCTTCTCTATTCACTTTCTCTCTCTCTCTGCTTCCTCTTTCTTTGTTTGTCTTCATTTGCCTCTTTCCGTCTTGGTCTATGTTGTTTTGTTTTTTTTTGTTTTTTTATCTCTGTCTCTCTTTCCATGTCGCCCCTGTCTTTCTTTTTCCGATGGAGGCGGAAATGTTGTAGGCCCGTGTGCTCAGATTTGGGTGCACGTTAAAAAACCCCAGGTGGTCGAAATTTCCGGAGCCCTCCACTACGGCGTCTCTCATAATCCATATGTGGTTTTGGGACGTTAAACCCCACATATCAATCAATCAATGTCTTTCTTTCTTTGTCTCTTCTTGTTACTCATTCTTTCTCTTTCTATCTTGCTGTCTATTTCTTTTAATTATCTCTTTATTCGTACCTGTTTCTTCCGCTGTTAAGATGACTTAAAAAGAGAAAAGCGACGCTGAATCTAACGGCGATACCCTCAGAACCATGTCACACAAGCTCTATTTATTGTTGTTACAGAAGCGTCAAGCTTCCTTGATTACGTATATTACCCGTGGTCCATTGACCCTGCACGACGGAACTTTCACGCTCGGATCGCGGTTGCAACGCTTGTGCTGCGGAAACTCTCCTACAACCACTCTTTACTCGGTGCTGACAGTTACTGCGACTAAAGGCGATGCAAGGTCAACAGAATATATGCCGCACAGAAGCCGGTGCTGCTAAAGAAGCGCTGGTTTATTTGGTTCTCCTTGTTCGCTTTTTGTTAGGGGAGCGAGGGGAGGGAGTAAATAATGCATGATCGACCTTGCTCGCGATTGAAACCTGGCGCTGTCTACGTTTTATGCAAATGAGGTTTCGCCGAGGTAAAAAAAAATAAAGTTTCGTTGTCTCCACGGGCACTTCAACATGAAACGACTACAACTACTGACAAAGAAAAGAACTAATAGGTCACACACAAAAAAAAATATACCCGCTGGTAAACGCAAAAAAAATAACAATAAATCCTCGCCAGGGATTGTCTCCGCGATGGCAAATGTGAAAGCCTTCGTTATCGTTTCGGTACACAGGAAAGGAAGGAATGTGAGAATCCATACTACAGTGGGTGACCGATGCCTGAAACAGATAAATCTGGCGGAGGAGCTCTGTAAGGAACGGGTGGAGAAGAACGGGCGTTGCAGCGACAGCGCCAAGCTCACCGTTGTGGCCCTGCAGCGCCAAGCTCTATCTACGCAGCCGCCGCTTCCATGCACTCGCTCAATCGAAAAGAAAACTCGCTCTGTGTTCCCTTCGAGGTGATCGCACGTGAAGAGCGTGCAGATCAGATGCGAGACGCTGGCGCGTCCTTTGTGGGCGCTTTATTTCAGCGTCGAGCGAGGATTATCCGAGATTAAGTGAGATACGGGGTTCCCGTGAACCTTCTCTTTCCAGAGGCACACGTCGTCTTCTGCTCTCTCGGCCCTCTCTGGTCGACGAGGTGCCGGTATATAAGCGCGGCTTCCGACTGTCGGGCTTCTACGGGAAGAGTGTATCGTCAGTGGTAGAGTCATTTGTTTTTTTTTTCCCCCTCACCAAACATGGCTGCTTTCAACGGAGTAAGTTGAGGATCATTTCACGAATCGTGCCGACCTTTGGATTTTCTTTGGATGCAACGGTTCAGCAAGCGTCTCGTACTTTTGAATGATAAACTATAGCCACGTTACTTCTGGATACTCTCTAACGATTTTTGAATGTTTGTATTGTCGTGGAACAAAATTCAACCGTTCATCAGCAGGTCAACTGCATCTTCGCCTGCTTGTTTCTGATTGAGCGAATAGAAGCGCTCTCTGATACTAAAAAGTACAATAAGTAATTTATTTTATCAATGGTTTCCAAAAAGTAGCTCTTCATCACTGCTTGTGAGAACTTTCGTACATTTTCTATCACACACTTAATAAGCATCCCTCAGTTTTGTTAAAGACTAATCTGGTTTTTCCAGACCCTATCAAATAATCGTCACTCAGGCTGAACACGCGATGCCACAGTTATCGCTTTCCTCGTCTAAGTGAGTCCACTCCAATTATCTTCGCAGGTGCAGCTTCTGATCCTCAACGTGCTGGCGTTCTGGAGCGCCGTCAACGCCGGTGGCCTGCACCCGGCCACCGAGGGATTCTCGCACACCATTGCCCACCCTGACGGCTCCACGCACCATTCCACGTTCATCAGGCACAACACCGACGTGGTGCCGCGTGACCACGACTCCGGAGTCTACGATCCACAGACGGGACACGTCGTGTCCGTCCACTCGGCCGGCGCTCATGGTTACGGCGTTGGTGCTAGTCACGTGGTTGCCTCCAGGCCCCTCGGAGCTTACGGTGCCACAACCTACGGAGGTGCTGCTTACGGTACTGCCGCCTACGGTGCCCTTGGAGCGTACGGAGCCTACGCCGCACCGTCCTACTCTGTGGCCGCTGCTCCAGCTGTGTCCGTAGCCGCTGCTCCAGCCGTGTCTGTAGCTGCTGCCCCGGCAGTCACTGTGGCACACGCACCTGCGGTCTCCGTCACCGCCCCTGCTACTACAACTGTCGTGGGCCACGGAGTCACTGGCTATGGTTACGGCAGTGGCGTCGGCCTTGGCTACACCACTGGTCTCGGTTACGGTGCGGGTTATGGTCTCGGTCTCGGCTACGGGGCCGGCTATGGTCTTGGCTACGGCGTCGGAACTGTCGGAACAGTCGGCACAGTTGGAACGGGAGTTGCCACCTACGGAACCGGACTCGCTACATATGGTGGCGGCTATGGGGCCGGCTATGGTGCTGGCTATGGTGCCGGCTATGGTGGTGGCTACGGCTACGGCCTCACCAGCCTCGGCGGCTACGGGTACGGCTATGGCCAGCCCACGTCCCGCACGGTTGTCCAGAGGGGACCGTTCATCAACAACCGTGTCGTGCAGACGGCATTCGGTGACGTCCACACCCCGCACCACGAGTTCCACCACCACGAGCACCACACCGTGCACCCGACCGGTGGCACCGCGTTCGCAGCCTTCAAGAAATAGGAAGCCCTTACGTTGAACTGCGGATAATGGGTGGCAATGGGACGAGCAGCAAGCCTTCAAGATCAGCGTCGTCCGACCATCTTGTAGTCACTGCAGTAAAGCCAACGTGGATCTCCACTTTAGACTGGCAAACTACACGCCTACGCGGTTCCTGAAAATAGATACTTCGAGACATACACACAAGAAAGCCCTTGAAATTCTGTCAGCTGTATGCTTCATGTAAAAATGTTGTCGCCTGGTTGTTTATTGTTACATATTTATAAATAAAGAAGATATTTTTTTAGTAAAAACACATTTCGAAATACGATCGTACTGTGTATCATTCATGGTTTTGACATGGTTTATTCATATAGATCGGGGAAGGCTGCTTCAAGTGTTTACGGTGACACACCCTGATGTCACCATCTGCTTGGAGATGGGTGCCGTGAGTTCTACGTAACGCGTTACAAGTAATCGATTACATTTAATCAATTACAATTTGCTGTATACTTCCATGGTGGTTTAAGTCCTCTTAATGGGACGGCTCCCTGCTCTCCCATAGTTGAGTACGAAGTACTCGAAATTGTTAAACACTTTCTCTAAACACACATTTTATTTTCTTTTAATTATGTAGTATAATCGATTACAGTTTCAAAACTGTAGCATTGTAGGCGATTCAAGAACATCTTCTTGCAACTGATTACCGGTAATCAATTCACTTTTATAAAATAAAGTTCGTAACCATTTTATACGGCAAGTTCTCGTTTAAAAAAATGCAATCGCTCAGCAAAAAACTATCCATCCTGTCGAACGGGAGGCTGCCTCTAAAGCCTATTTTTTCGTCCCATCCATGGCCTTATTTACAACACCTTACTCGAGCTCCTGCGACAGCAAAGCAACGGCGCTTCATAGGGGACCTGGGCTCTAGCATCGAATAAATGCGCAACTACGAGTGGATACTCAAGGCATTCTTGCATTATAATACTACCCTTTCCTCCAGGTTCCAGCTGATGCATGGAGAGTCTCTCAACGATGTGTTTAGAAAAAGTGGTTAATGATTTAGAGTATATGGGAGATCTGAAAGTCTTTCCGTGGGCTTCACACTTGATGAGGTGGCATGGACGGAAATTACGCCCTGGTCGAGCCCGTCATAACGACTCAGGGCCCGCCGCTGATGCATCAGAAGACGAACACCGACAGGTCGCCGCTGTCAATAAAACTTATAAAAATCAGCTTCGAAAATTCAAAAAAAAACTCCTGTTGAAAGTTAACAACTTGCAGAAGCCACAGTAAGCATTCCGGCCCCCACGCAAGCCTCCGGCCTTCCCTCTACAATGCAAGCCCCTGCAGTAGCTCGCCGTATAGTTTGAGAAAGCTTACGTTGTTGTGTTACGGCAATAAACCTTTCAAGGTAAGCAACGCAAAGTAATCGATTACATTTCCTCAATTCCTTAGCTACTTTTCTGGAGACGTGACTGACGACTGAAACTATTTGCATTTTAAAGGGAGAATGTGTAATACGTTACTTACTTTCCGCAATGTGTACAAGTCTGCGTGATGTAATTGTACCGCATTGTGCACCAGTCCCTATGGCACAATGTAACTAAAAAGCATTCGCTCCCGTTGGTTATGAAATGCAGTCTAAGAAAAAAGAAGAGTAATGTTACTTTTTCTGGCTAGTCGTAACTTTTCACATGCATAACTTTAATTTTAGAGATAGCCGTTAAATCTATCCTGGAATAGTTACACTCTCTTGGAAAGTCATAGCAAGCGCGGCCCTCGAAGAAGGAGTTAATGCGCATCTTTAAAGTGGTATAGATGAAAATTGATTTGATTGATTTGATATGTGGGGTTTAACGTCCCAAAACCACTATATGATTATGAGAGACGCCGTAGTGGAGGGCTCCGGAAATTTAGACCACCTGGGGTTCTTTAACGTGCACACAAATCTGAGCACACGGGCCTACAACATTTCCGCCTCCATCGGAAATGCAGCCGCCTGGTATAGATGAAAACTAACAGACAATGATGCCAAGAAAAGTGTATACGGAATGCCATTAGAAGCAATTGTAGAATATATAAATTTGAAGAAAGAAAAGTGTACGAAAAGATCACTTGCCATCGGCAGAGACCAAATCTGTGACTTTCGAGTAACGCGTTTCATCCGATGCTCCACTGAGCTACGACGGTGGTCATTCTTCCGTCCTCAGTGGTAGAGCATCGGACTCGGTATTCGAAGGTCCCAGGTTCGGCCCCTGCCGATGGCAAGCTATATTTTCGTCCACTTTTCTTTTTGCTCATGTTTACGTATTAAAGTAATTTCTAATAACATCCCCCCCACTTTCTTCAGCATCCGATTGTCTGTTAGTTCTCATTGATGTGGTACAAAAAATGTGGTCTTCATTTACAAGTGCTGTACACGTCAATTTACACGTCAAGACCCTCTAAAAAGAATATTGCTTACTCCTTTTTTTTTTCTTAGAGAACAGTGCAATGCAGTCTCGTTCCCATTCACAAACGTGAACTTCTTGAAGAGAGGCTTACAAAAAAAATGAAAAACAGCTAAGCAAAGCCATTTCGTGTCTTTCGAAGTTGGGTTTATTTCCAGTACCAAAAAATTTCATGACAATGCCCTAGAGAAAGGGAAATGGGCCAAGAGCGGACACTCAGTGATAAGAGGACCAAGCCCTTCCCGCCACCTCCTCGCCCAAATAGCATTCGAGATTTTCGTGTCAAATCACGGGAATCTTGATGCCGGAGAACACAAGCTGTCGTAAGCGTAGTTCTGGCGCTAGCAGCGCAAGAAAAAAAACTAAAAAAAGAGGTGTGTGCAACATAAATGTAAAGCTTGTTTGTTTTTTATCTCTTTTCTTCGTGAGCACAGATATTTTTTTGCAGATAAACTGAAAACTTTTGAAAGAACGTTCCGCCACCAAGCGACATCGGCGATGCGACGTCATAGTCAAACCAGCTATGGCGCCTAGTGAAACAGGGCAGCTCCCATTCGTGTTCCGGGGGCATCTGTTTTTTCGCTTATTCACTACAAGTTGTGCTATTCAGCGATATTTCGTGCGACAGTGGCGCTCTTCAGTCCGGCAATACGGTGTCGACTGCTGCAAGGGACGACAGCAAGGTGAGAACCCACACTCTTCTTCTTCTAAGTACTGCATAGAGTATGCGTAGTTAGTAAAAGAACTTGTTGTTGGGCTAGTTGGTACAACACTTCTAAAAGTTAATTCGAGCGCGAACACACGACACGATCACTCACACACGCACACTGTGTGTGTTTGATGTCTGGGTGTGTGCGTGTGAGCGATCGCGTCGTGTGTTTACGCTCGAATTAACTTTTAGAAATGCGTAGTTAGGCTGTGTTGGTTGGTTGTGACAACCCCTCCTTTATTTCAGTGTATACTACGGGACCTCCTTCTGTATGTCCTTTTTTGTACATCTTATGAAATAACAAAACTTGATTTGATTTGATTTGATTTGATTCGATGACAGTGTAAACACGCGTGTATGCTCCTCAAGGAGATGAATGGATGAAAAAAAAAATCACCCCCCGACCATTCCGTACAAATGGTTAACCAGGCATAGCTGAAACGTGCGGCCCCGGTGTTCAGCAGTGAGTTCAACCCAACGTGGCACTGAAGCCTTTCACAATTATTGGTTACATGTTCGTCTTTCTTAATTAGGTTAGACAAACGTTTCGCTTGGGTTTATCACAGTGTTTATTTCACGTGTCGAACATATATAGTGCCTCGCATGATCACGGTCATGTAGTGCAATGAGCGGTTAAATTCGTTTTGCAACGCGGTATTCACAGTGGTTCTTCTCGAACCGCAGGTAGTCACAGACATCGCAGCCAAAGTCAAAGTGACGGTGAAGAAACTCCCGCCTAAAGCCGGCGTTCGTGCCCGTGAAAGCACTCCTGCAATCATCACGTTCGCACAACGCTCCTTGTTCCGCGTAGCCACTGATTAGGTGTCTTTTTCTCCTTCTTCAATAACCACGCATTCATTGTTCGGCGCGGCGTTGTTGCAAGCGTTTGACATCGCGAGCTTGATTGGCGGCTTGGCTAGCAGGATCCGCCTGCCACTGGCGCTTGCATTACCGTTCGCGATTTAGCGCGGCTTGGAAGACTGCCGGATCATCGGTAGGCACTTACTGGCGGCACTCGGCCTCCCGGGCCTGTTTTTGTGCCAGGACTAAATCATCGGAAGTAATATTGAAAGACGAGCTAGTTGGTATGAGTGCATCGTAACTTATCCTTAGCGCACACTGACACACGGACAAAGAAAATAAGAGCACTACACCAGCGCTTCTATATATCAACTGAAGGTTTTATTCAGAAAAGGAACATTTATGTAATAATGTAGTCACCCTCTGTCCACTGCGCGCACCGTCGTAATTTCAAATCTATGTCTATCGTACCATAGCTCATGTGTTCAGTATCCGCTTTGGCAGAGACACTTCTTTTTCGAAAATTGTCACTGACGGGTGGCTGATACAGGATCATTGCCTAATGTTTATGTGAAATGCCTCCGCGATCTCTCGTGCGGTGCGATCATGGTGCCTAAACAAGGTGATTGTATTTGAAAAGCGTGCCTCGCATCCGCACTTTGCACAGTGTAAGGCCAAATGCGTTAGCGGCCTGCCCTTTAAAATATGACTGGTGCTGCCTTAGGCGAATATTTATGCAGCGACCAGTCTGCCCCACATACAGTCGTCCGCATGTGAGAAGAAGCGCTGATGTTGTACCCTTCTTTTCTTTGTCCGTGTGTCAGTGTGCGCTAAAAATAAGTTGCGCTGCATCATAGGCCCGGCGATTGCGAGCTCTCACGTTTCTACTGTCGGCGCTCTTCGGAAGTTGTCCGTCGCATACCCTTGTGGAAGGTTTCAGGATAACCTGATGCGTGCGTGGCCGGCACCGCAGCTTTGACAGGGTAGAAGACGTCACACTCAACGCAGACAATGGCGCGCGTACAACGCTGAGAATGACGTAAATGATAGGACAGCGAACGGAGACCGCTCATGACACCGCTGCCGGACAGTTTTTAGTTTCTCCTTGTCATATACAGCTTTCGCTGCAAAACTTTGCGATATACATTGGTGAATTGGGGGAGTCCCTAGTCCAGTACCCCATTGGCTTGCGCTTTGGTCCTTGCGCGGGCCACCAGGGCCTATAGGACCCCCCGGTCCGGGCTGGCCAGTGCAGCCTCCCACCCTTCTCTACTTAAATCCATAAGGACATCTGTTTTGGATGTATCACTCTGACATTCCCATGCCATATGATAGAGTGTAGCTATATATTAGTGTTGCATAGCCTGCATGTGTGTGAGTGGTACTTGTCAGGGTCAATTTTAAAGGGTACGTGTGCGTTGGAATACGATAGCGTTTGTAAGTGGCGCCAGGCTATTAGTGCGGCCTTACTGAGTTGAGGATGCGGTGGGTGATTTTTTTTTCCGCGAGAGCCTTTGGTTTTGTAGTACTTCAGTGGTCAGGTGAGCCATCTGATCTGGAAGAGCTGGAGTCCCTGCACTAAAGTTAGAGTCCTGGGGTGAAAGAGTTCAAGTGGAAGCGTGAGCTATCTCGTTGCCTCTGACTCCACAGTGGTCAGGTATCCATATAGCTTGTTTCCAGTCTGCCTCGAGACAGCCGTCTACTCCCGGTGAAAGTGTTCCGCGTGCTATACAGGATTGATTTTGTCTGGACTGATGGGCTTCCATTGAGTCCGTAAGGTTGAAGGCTGACGCTGTGTTTCTGAGCGCGAGGGTGATAGCGACCTCCGCCATGCTTGTAGCATAATCTTGTACGGTAGATACGCAGTCGACACATCGTACCTGATTTACTACTGCCACCGTGCCCTGCCCTGTATGTGATTGGGCGGCGTCCACGAAAGACGCGCTCTCGTCATCGGAGTATTTATCAGGGGCCATGGCTCTCGCTGCGCCTGTCTGCATGGAATAGGGGAGGGGGTCATATTCCGAGCAAGAGGCTTGTTGATGATGCCTTTGCCCCATGCCTCCAGCAACCTGTGTTTGTTATTAACATGCGTTGGTGGTGTGATCTTCAGTTTAGCTAATACCGACATGCCACTTCTGGAAATGGCTAGTCTGATTAATTATTTGATTGCAAGGTGGGATTTGAATAGCTCTGCTGTGGTGTTGTGAATTCCCAGTTCTTGGAATCATTCTGTGGATGTCCGTCTAGGGAGGTCCAGTGTCTTTTTGAATGTATCGCACAGTAGGTGTCGATCTTTTAATCGTATTTTCTGGATATACGTACGTAAGGTAGCCGTACGTATGTTAATTACCAGGCTGCCTACAAAAGCTTGAAAGAGGCACAGGAGGCCATGTACCTTCAGTCATCTGTGCTTGTTCGTAATCTAGCTAATCATGTGCCTGCTCCTAAGTTTCTGTATTGGGATCGCATTCTTTACTTTGTTGTTATAGCGTGCTCCTGGGATTCTGATGTTTCCGACTTCCTCAACGTAAGGCTCTTCTATCTTGAGCTCGAGAGGTGTGGTCTTCGAATACGTGTGCCGGAAAACGAGCGATTCCGAGTTAGACGGTGAGCATTCAAGGCCCGCGGCGTTACCGATTGACTGGACTGTCGAGGCTGCATTTTGGAGGTTGCGCTCCGAGTTGTTGCGAACCCTTAAACCGTATGATCACATCATCAGCGTACAGGCCGTGGCGGATGCCCCGGAAGGGGTTCTAAGGCAAGCGGCAGTTTATTGAGGGCAATATTGTGGAGTGGTGGTGGAGGATGATTGGGGAAATGGAAGGAGTGGGAGGACACACCGCCGCGGTGGTCTAGTGGTTAAGGTACTCGGCTGCTGACCCGCAGGTCGCGGGTTCGAATCCCGGCTGCGGCGGCTGCATTTCCGATGGAGGCGGAAATGTTGTAGGCCCGTGTGCTCAGATTTGGGTGCACGTTAAAGAAACCCAGGCGGTCGAAATTTCCGCAGCCCTCCACTACGGCGTCTCTCATAATCATATGGTGGTTTTGGAACGTTAAACCCCACATATCAATGAGTGGGAGGAGAACCATCAATTCTGTACCAGTGTGATTTTTCAGGCGACCATTTTTGAATATTCCGAAAACTGGAAGCTCTATTGGTGAGTGCTTGGAAGAAAAATAAGTGTGACTCAGTGCTCGAGCCAATAATAAATTGTAAAGAACAGAAAATGTTTCTTGCGGATTTGGCTTTGAAATGAGGCCTCCTCGCCTCGTTACGAGGTCAAGTTCACTAACTACCGTGTCACTAACCAATGGACTACACGCCCAGGTCTGCAAGGTATCAGTATATAGGAAGCTTATGAATGCGTTGTATTCGCTTTGCCAAACGTGCGTAAAGATAAAAGCACTTTCCAGGATCACTTTGTTTTATACTCCCGTAGTATTGTAACAAAAGCTTGCGCTAGAAGATAACGTTACATGTGAAGCCGACATGAATGGTTGCACATGTCAAGAATACCTCGCGAAATTTTAACGCCATGCTAGCATTTTGGTCGTCGCGCGATACGCCATCTGCGGGGCGTTATTCCACACGCTAACGAACGCTAGCAAAAAGACGAAAGACGTCATGCTGTATTGCGACAACCGCCGAAGGAGATTATTTGGGATTTTTTTTTTATTCTGGCAATTTTGTACATTGATGACGTGCTGCAGATTGGCCAGTCGCGCAGGTACGTCTACTTCGCACTGCGTACGTAGACCAAGGTGGCGTATGATGCACAGCCCAGTCCTGCAGTTGCCGAGCACCGTGTCGGGCAATGTCGTCGAAACTGCGGGAAAACATGCACGTTAAAGGCGTCCTGAAACACATGTCAGGGCAATCATCAATCGACCTCTGTATTAGATTTTAATGCAACACGAATCAATCACCGCAAAATTTATTTCGAATCCGTCAAGTACGAGCTCTGTTACAGGCATTGTTCACCCGCTTTAAGCACTGTTTCTCTTATTTTGTCACGACGCGCGAGCTGGAGGCTACACAGGAAGAGGTGACAGAAGGGAAAGAAGCTACGTCACACGTCACGCACGTGTCACAAATTTGAGCGCCCATTATGAAATGCGATCACTCCCTCACAGTGTCATTGGTCTTATTCCGATGCGTGCTGGTGTCTATACATTACGTATAGCATTCCCACACTTTGCTATCCTCTGAGCATTGGCTAAAAAAGAACTTTGTCACTTCAACGACGTACAGCTTAAATGATACTTTCGTGCGACAACAAGCCTCTCTAGACGGCCTGTCGTCTGTCTGGCGTTAGTAGGAACGATCCTGCCGTAGATCTACACGTATTGTCACAGCAAGGCGCCACATTGTCGGGAGCCGTGTCACGATAGTGACCACTTATTTCTCAGTCTGGCTCTCCGTGAGAGCGCTACCACCATGTGGACGACTCCCCAGCACAAGGTGCGGTGAACAAAGGTTGACGGTGTTCGACGACAAAGACGCATTCCGAGGAGAACGGCTCAGTCCGCGTCTGGGCAGCCTCTTTTCATTAACTTCCCTTTTCGTCGGGCGCCGTCTACCTACTGGCCATCCTTCGCGTGTCCCAAACATAACTTACAGTAACTTCACGCAATGGCGTCCAGCGCCACTCAGCAGGAAAAAAAAACAACGTTTTGTGCGCACATAAGCGCGACGAGTTTCACGGAATTATCTAACCATGACCGTGAGACGACCGTGAGTTCTCTTTCGCAAAAGTGCACTGATTCGCGACGTAGTTAACCCCAAGCGTCCTTCATTCTAAAAGATATTTGCAAATGCGATGAATCTAGGAGGCCATACTTTACGTTTTCGTTGAATGCCATGCGGCGCCGCGGCAAATATTCACGCTCACTATCCAATTTATACAATTTTATGTCGCATTTCAAGCTACTTTTTGTTGAAATACCTGAAGCTATTTGGAGAAACAAACACGAACAATACAACTAAAACAAGCTATAGAAAAAGAGAAAAAAAACTCATCTAAAGTTGTAATTTGAACTCTGGCTTTTTGGAGTGGGAAGCGAGCATGCCATTGCTGCTTTGTGTGTGTGTGTGTGCGTGTGCGTGTGCGTGTGCGTGTGCGTGTGCGTGCGTGGGTGTGTGTGTGTGTGTGTGTGTGTGTGTGTGTGTGTGTGTGTGTGTGTGTTTTGTTTTTATTTTGTTCTATTACCTGTTCCCAGACATTATACGTACATCAACAGTGACAAAAAATAACTGAGGTACGTGGTGCAGGTATTGCATTGCTCACGGGCTAATATTCAGAAATTTCATCTTGTCTTCACAGTTTTTGTCTGAGCTTCGAGTTGGAAACAGTGCAGCCAAACGAATCTGTTTAGGTCAGTAAGAAACGGAGTTCCGGACTACCATACCTTTTCATAAGAGAAATGATAAACAGTTTGTTTTTTTTTTGTTTTTTTTTCGTAACATGAGTGATCCTTTCCTACGTATGGTTCGCCAACCAATGGTCATGAGGGCTGTGCCTGCATGCACCAACTTGGCTGCATGCACCACTCCTTTTTCTATATCTTTCCTTTCTATTATTCCCCTTTTCCCCCACCCAAAATGTAGGGTAGCCAACCGAGCCGAGCTTTGTTAACCTCCCTGCCTTTCCTCTCTATTTATCTCTCTCTCTCTCTCTTTCTCTCTGGTGGAGCCCCGCACTACTCTTGAAGACGACGACAGATGGCGCACTACCAATTGCAGTGTCCCAAGCGGCTTGACTATGCTTGGGCTTCTGTGCATTGGGTGCGGCCGGTCCGAGCGCTCCCCTTTTCTAGGACCCTGTAATGCTACGTTGGAGAAGATTTTGGCTCCAGGTTCGGCTAATATAAGGCGTCCGTCCAAAAATAGATGAAAAACAGCTAGGACGTTCGCTTATTCTGTGAAGCATGTCCCATGGATGTCCGCTTCATTCACACTTTTGGTATCAGCGGAATCACTACATTTCCAGCTCAACCGAGGTGGTTTTTCAGGCTGAGCAAACACAGTTTGAAGAAGTGTGGCAATAATACCCTATTTCGCAGTGAGCGAGCTTCTAAACGACCATTGCGTGACTCGTGTTATTATTAAACAAAAACTATAATTAAGCCTGACAAAACCTTCATGTGGTTCTAGTTTTCAACTTTCACGGGCACAGCCATTACCATCGCATGCAGTAAGAACCAGTGTCGCGGGCGTCTCTTCAGTCATTCGAAGATGACAAAACGTAGGTGGAAAAATTCTGTTCTAGAATTTTCCACTTGCTGTCCAGAAAAACCGCTGCAAGGTTCGACACTTCAGACGGTATGCTCTCTATTGCGACATGAAACAGAATAACGACGAAGCATGGTATAAAGTCAGTTCAGTGTTTCATGCATTATTTTAATCATCCTGCCGCCCGGTTCTTGGCCCGTCTTTCTTTGTGGGTGAGCGTCATTTATACGGCCATCATCATCATCTGAGCACTCACGGACAGCCATATTCTACTATCCCCTAGCTACGTACAGATTGGGCCTATTGTACAGGCTATAGCACCCCAGCTCACAATTTTGTCGCGTGTCTATTTCACTCTTCGCATTCTTTCCCATCTTTTTTCCTCATTCTCCCTTCCCTTAGTACAGGGTAGCAAACCGGATGCTTGAATGCCTGGTTAACCTCCCTGCCTTTCCTCATTTTATTCGCTCGCTTGTTAAAGTATAGCCCTGCCACGATGGTCTAGTGGCTTAAGTACTCGGCTGCTGACCCGCAGGTCGTGGGATCCAATCCCAGCTGCGGCGGCTGCATTTCCGATGGAAGCGAAAATGCTGTAGGTCCGTGTGCTCAGATTTGGGAGAACGTTAAAGAACACCAGGTGGTCGAAATTTTCGGAGCCCTCCACTACGGTATGGCAGACACTCCTACATGCGACTACTGCGGAGCTGAAGAGACCATCGAACACGTCCTGCGCAGCTGCGCTTGCTACGACACGCAGCGATGCCAGCTCCGGATGGTTTTGAATCAACTTGACCCCGGACCATTTTGTGTGCAGAAGATACTAGGACCTTGGGCATCTGCCTCAGTTGCGCAGAAAGCAACTAAAGCACTGCTACTTTACCTAAAGTCAACAAACCTGAGCGACCGCCTGTAGACTGTGTGTGCTCCCCGAGTGTGCTCGTGATTGTGTGTACCTTCTCATCTCTCTGCAACCTCTTTTCTCCCCAGTGCAGGGTATCAAACCGGATGTGCGTCTGGTTAACCTCCCTGCCTTTCCTTGCATCTTTATCTCTCTCTCTTTCTCTACTACGGCGTCTTTCGTAATCATTTCGTGGTTTTGGGACGTTAAACCGCACAAATAAATCTTGTTAAAGCATAAAATATTAATCCGCAATACGCCACCACAGCAGCCCTATAATCTCTAGCACGCAGGACGCTCACCTGACACGCTTTTGGTCCATTGGACTTTGGAAGTTTCGGATGGTCGCGCCCGCCTCTTAGTGGTAATACGGCGCGTACGGCAGCTTGACCAGGGCTGGTGCGGCGTGCAACTTGATCACCGGCGGCGGGTGGGCGGCGTGGAAGTAGGAGTAGCTGACGGCCGTGGGCACCTTGGCCACGACGGGCGTGTAGACGGGGGCCACCACCTTGGGCACCACGAGGGCGGGTGCGGCTCCGTAGCCGTAGCCGTACGGCAGCAGCGCTGGGTAGCCGGCGTGCACGACGCACATCGACGCCACGAGCAAGATGGCGGCTGAGAGAACCTGCGGTCCATACGTTTAATCGGTGATAGCGACAGGATAAACACAATTTAAATAGTTCCACAACGTGCAACTATAGTCGGACAGAGAAAGTGTAAGTCTGCGTGAGGGTATATTAAGGCAGCTTAGATTCGTTGCGGGCACCATTATCGTCATTTATCATTAGTATTTCATTTTTATTAATCCTCCTCTGGTCACGTGACGTGCGTGCCGCCTACTGCTACTACTACTGAGACGACGACGACGCCACATCTGGTTAATAGGCGAACAATAACATGAACAAAGCTAAGAGAGCTTCTGTGCAAAATGACCTTTGACCCTTGTTTCTCGTGAGGTTGCCAGCGTGAGAACTAGATTATCACCTGTCATTTATTTTAAATGCGAAGTGAAAATAAATTGGATGTTATACGATCATCAAAGGTTTCTATGCTTCATCAATAAAACTGCGGTTATCCGTGCAAAGGCCAGCGATGCGATTCTAATAAACGAAAGGGCAATCGGCTATAGTAGTTGAAGGCGGTGAACAAGGGGCTATACCGACAGCTCGGGATAGCAAAATGGCTGTGACTTGCCAATCATGCGACTGAAAGTGAATATCGTAAACATCGACAAAATTGACACGTTCAATACGTGCTTGAGTGAACCAAAGGGGGACAGTTTTCGACATTTGGCGATTGCGTGCTTGAGGGCAGCATGGTAAAAGTGCGCCAGCGCTCAGTCACGTGACCTTTTTCATTCGTGGCTTTACTCGTGGTTCCAAGTAATACGCGAGACGTATCGCACATGAAACAATTCAATCGGTGGTGTCTAAAAGTTTTCTGAAAATCTGTTATCATACATGCTTGAGTAATTAAACACAATTTATGATAAAGTTAAGGAGAAAATCCATGTAGCCCGAGTAAATATATACGCTAGTTAAAATATCATGCGTTCGGTTCAGTTCGCTTTCGACGCGCCTTTTTAAGTTTTGGATCAAGTAGCATGATACAACCTGGATAAATTCTAGCAGTAGATTAGATTACCTACAGACACACTGGGCTGGCCTTGTTTAGGTCATGTTAAGTTAGCTTATGCTATACGCTATGTTAGTTTAGGTCATCTTCGGTTGTGTTTGGTTGTTAACGCATCTGACACTTCATATACATTCCGTCTATTGAAAAAAGAGTGCTGAAGCGCAGGAGCTGAAATTGTACACCACTTGGCTGAACCTGTCGACACTAATCCTGTGCTGCGCACGTAGTTCACGAATTCGGTTCTCTCGTCCGGAATGTCACTCACGGCGTGCATGATGCTGGCGTATATGTAGATGCTTCTCCGCGTATGAAGACACGACACGACTCTCGGCTGAGATGCTATACGGGCAAGTTTCGGCCTGCTTATCTCGACAGACGGCCGGCGGGTACCTTTTATACGACGCTCGCCCCACTCTTCCGCCCCTCTTTCACACATTCCAACTGTCCGTATAGTGCGCCCCCCCCCCCCCCCCACATCGGTCAGTCAGCCCAGAACGCGAACCTTCTTGCCAACCTGCGCAATACCCTCACCCATACCTTTCGACTAGCGAAGAGACGCTCAGTCAGAAAGAGACCACCACCTCGTTTTCGCCCTCTTTCTGTTCATTTACACCGGATGAAAAGAATAGCATGACACGGGCCCCCCTTCTCCCTTCCCTTACATCATCGGCGTTGCATCCGCCTCTTCTCATTCTTCTTGCTGCTTCTTCCGCAGGCCTCGTCGAAAGGACCGTGAGTAAGGGCGTTCTCGTAACGAGCAACGGTTACGAGCTCCTTGTGCGAATTTTCAGCTCTCTTTTGTCGAGGCATTGTACGGTGTTTGTTGTTGTCGCTGCTGTTGCATTTAGAGACAGGCAGGCGACCAGTCCCCGCTCGCGGAAGGTGGTCTCGTCATCTTTGTCAGCCTGTTTTGAAAACAACTTCCTGTTTAAACCACTAACACGCGCACCAGTAAAAGAGACACATAGCTCGCCACTGGACTGGCGACTGAAGATTTATCGACCACTTCGATGCATGATAACGCAGAACAAACATTGTAAGAAATGCTCTGTTCATGCTTCCTATTATTTGTTAGTATAGAAAAAGTTTTCTTCGGATGCATGTGTAGTGCTTCGTTTTTAAGCAGGCCACTATTTTCTTTTCTTGAAGTATTTTTCTAGTGGGCACCTAATGGTCTCAGGTAACGCGGTTGATTTCTTCCCTTTGTTTAATTCGGCAGTTGTGTAAGCGGAAGGTGGGATTATGAAAACGATGGGGGAGAGATACATGCTCCTGCATACACTTGTAGGAAGGGCATGGCTTCCCCCTTGTACCCTGCCTAATATGCAACACAAGAAGGCATGTATACATGCCCCTCCTCCCCTAGTCATGCAAACACAGATACGCGTCAAAGCAATAGTCCAATGCCGGCGTTAAACACTGAATGTGCGCCCAATCCCTGCTGTAAACGTATAAGGTGTTATAGCGTTTTTGCAGATACGTTAATGAAATGATGTCTTACCATATATGTCCATTTAATAGCGTATCTACCGAAACGACGTAAGCATGTATGGTGATAAACGAAAAACAAAACTGCGCACACGTTGTTTATTCATTTTCCTGCCGGCAAGACGGTGGAAAATGGGGTCAGGTTCTGTGACGATCATCTCTTTCCTTGCAAGAAGTATCAGCTCAGTGCTGCATGAGAAACAGTCACTTTCGACTGAGACAAAAGTCGAAAATATCTTCCCACTTGATTAGCACAGTTTCTGCGGTAGTTATTGGGTTTAACGCTTCATGAATGCTATAGTAAACGTGTGAGATGTTTGGTCAACGATGCGGTGTGCTAGCCTATCTGATCTGCACCGAGTCCTTACCGCACGAAGTTTCCGGGTTTACGTCACCAAACGCGTAAGCTTTCCTCTCGGCGGCATGCAGGACGTCGTTGCTGTGTCCATCACGCAGAGACAATGTACGTGCACGTCACGTACGCACATATACGCCGCAAAATGAAAGGTGTGTGCGGATCTCACAATTATGATGGTATTTCCTGTAGCAACATCGTCACCCACGACCCACGCCAGTTCCCGTTGTGCGGGTGTGCCATGAAGACAAAAGTGATGTTATGATTACACACGGAAAAATTTACGAGACGATGACCACCAGCGACAGCGCGTGTCGCTTTTCCGTTTGAGGTGCGGCAGCGAAAAGCGTCGCTAGCACTCGGGCGAATGCAAACTGCCTACGCTGTATTGTGCTGCAGTTCCGAAGCGGTCGGTGAAGTGGATTGGGCGCTGAGCCCGTGCAACTCTTGCCGACAGCGTGGGCAGAGCGCGTGCAGCCTTTCACGTCAGACCATCGCGGTCGGGTCAAGCACGGTAGGACGCGTGCCGGCTTGGTATAAGATTGACAACTAGATCGCGCGCGCGCGCATTAACCCTTTAATGCTGCACTAGTCGTGTGTATACAGTGTAGGAAGGAAGTTAGGACCGCGAGGCCCATTTCGAAGGCGAGTAAGACGGGGCGTGGAGTCGTAATCGAGAGAGCGAGCACGACAGCGAGATGAACTGAAGGCACTCGATGCAACTGGGAAAAGCGAGGGGAGGAATGGTGAATCGCCCGAGTGTTTTGATAGCGGCCGTCGAAACGGCCGAACGCAGCTGTGCGCTAATGCGCCGCGTTGGTGGGGAAATGGGCGAGGCGGCAGCCTCGAAAGGCCTCGTAGCTGCGTTGCCGAGCGCAAATGATGCATTCACGCGACCCTGCCAACGACATGCCGGTCAGTGTGTTTCGCCACTGCAGCTGCTGCCGTTGGCGCTGTCGTGCGTCTACAGCCGTCTAATGGTCACTTCCGCAACGCGTGCCGAACCTTTCTTCCCGTTTCTCGCACGCTGATTTGAATGTCGCATGTACTTGCGTTTTCTTGCCGGTATTCTTTTGTCCGGACCGTGAAAGACCGAAGGAAAAGGTCGCCGATCCAGTGTTCCCGTCGCTCGTACGGAGGTCAGTGGGCTTGGCCCTTTGATCACGGCAGCACCGGCGGTCCTTGTTCGTGGAGCTTTCAAGGTGACCGCTCGGATCGCGCTGCATGTGGCCGGCGTCCCTCACTAAACTACAAAAACTGAGAAAGACAAAAGAGCTTACTGTCTGTCTGGAGTTAGGATGGCACAGTGGAGTATGCACACTCGTATGTGACATTGGTGGACAGAGGCCACCGTCGTATGTCACAACACTAAAACACCAGTTGTCAGTTGAACTTCCCTGAATGCTTGCAAGCATGGCGCTAACAAATATTCGTACCGTTGCTGTCCAAGTGCCACTGATAGGCAAGCTAGCTTCAAATAAGGATCACGTGTGACGGCCCTTTCGGTGTATTATCAGCCCCCGAGTGCATTGATTTCAATGGTCTTTCCTATACCCGAAAGCGCTATATATTTTTGAACCCGTCATTTGAGGCACTTCTTTGCATTTTACTGATCAAGTAGGCCGGAAATCAGCACTTTTCTCAACGAGACGGAAATCTTGCGTCTATTTTAGATCGCCGATATAGAAGTATTTATTGGCAGAACCATGATACCGGCGTGTATAGGAGATCAGCGGTTCCCGAAACATATCAACAAACGAAACTTATCTTTAGGGCGTCCGCTTACGGATACATGCAAACGTCCCGAAAGTTCCAAATAACGCAGAGTGCACGATGTTTTCACGATTAGAAACCTGCCTCGGCAAATGACAGTCAAACGAACAGTGCGACCCGGCCAATCCGGCTGTTCGTATAATGGATGGTCAAAATGCCGATAATGAGCGGAAAGTGGCTTCTGCTGCCTCGGGAAGTCGTGAAAACGCTCAAACTGCAGGTGCGTGCATGCGCTCGTAACAATTCTTTGGGGTGGCCTTGTGGTCGCGTAAAAGTATTCGGTTTGAATTCCGACCGTGTGTATACGTTCACTTCGGTATATGAGGCGATTCCCATTGCGCCAGCAGTAGGTTGATTGCCGCCGCCCCTGTCATTGTAAGGCTTTGGTGTGCTGTTCGTTGCTGTGCTTTCGACAAAGCGTCGCTTTCGCGTCTATTGTTCCAGTTATTTGCCACGAGGAGCGTTGAAATATGGGTCCGCTCCAGTTTTCTTTTCGCATACAGAATGGCCGCGTTGAGTAACCCAAGTCATGGATTTTTCGTTCTCGGCGCTTGCAGCAACAGAAGCACGCAATTCGAAAGACAATGAGTCTTTAAGTTCTTTTGTTTGAGAGAAACTATACCGTCTGTTCTCGTTGACAAAGTTTGGCAGCCGCTCCATAAGCATCGCGCACAAAAGGCGTCACGGATACGTAAATTACTGGCGTGACCTAACTCCTTCTTGACCCAGCCGGCCATAATTTAGCCGGTACAAACTAAGCGCAAAGCTTTGCTTGCGTATATATTATGGCATCTGGGCCACTAGAACTGTCACAAGGTGGCCCTCGGAACAAAGTATAAATGTGTGCGTAATGTCTAATTCGTACTTGGGATAATTATGTTTACCATTTATAGCCGATTACAAGCTACTGCCAAATATTGTAGCGGTAGTTGTTTCCCACTCTTAAATTTTTTCTGGGGGCTTAAAGTGTACTTGTGGGTTATAGTTGCTGGCCATTACAGCGCACACTGGTAGAAAAGATGAACACGAGCAAAAGGCTAGCATGCTGTGTTGTACTTTGTGCGTGTGCGTGTCTGTGTGTGATTTTAATCTGGTGTACACTACCATACAGCCTAACATTTCTGTAAGAACATTTTTTTTTTCTGTATACAATAAGTGAATATACATTTTAACAGCAGAAAGCGTCGTTAGTCAACGAAAGGTCTCAGCTATAACACTTTTTAAAACTTGCTCTTGCTGCTGCAAGTATCGCAGCGGCGCCCGATATCCTATATCAGCTCAACGATACTTATAGCGCGAGAACACAACGACGACAAAGAGACAATAAGAACATGAGCGCTGTTTGTCGTTGTGTTCACGTTCGTCATGTCATACAAACTAGCCCAAACTGCCACAATCCTATCAGCATCGCAACAGCGTGGCTACGCCCACTACAGGGCAAAGGCCTCTCTCATGATCCGTCAATCAAACCGGTCTTGTACTTTATGCTGCCACGTTACGCATGCGAGCATTTTAATCTCATCGGCCCACCTTACTTTGTCTCCACTTCGTGCGTTTGCCTTCTCTGGGAATTCAGTCAGTTGGTTATCTTGCCTACGTGCTACGTGCCCGGCCCTTTCAACTATGACACCCTGGATCCGGTTTGTTCCCTGACCCACTTTGCTCTGTTCTTGTCTCTTAAGGTTACACCTATCATTTTCCTTTCCATCGCTCACTTCTGCCCCGCCGCGGTGGTCTAGTGGCTAAGGTACTCGGCTGCTGACCCGCACGTCGTGGGTTCAAATCCCGGCTGCGGCGGCTGCATTTCCGATGGAGGCGGAAATGTTGTAGGCCCGTGTACTCAGATTTGGGTGCACGTTAAAGATCCCCAGGTGGTCGAAATTTCCGTAGCCCTCCACTACGGCGTCTCTCATAATCATATGGTGGTTTTGGGACGTTAAACCCCACATATCAATCAATCTATCAATCGCTCGCTTCAGTTTTGTGCGTATTATTTTCAGACCTACTCTTCTGCTTTCCGTGTTCATAGAGTTCAGCAATCATCAAAGCAATGCCATCAGCGAGTCGCTGGTTACCAAGATGCTGTACATTAACTGTTATCCTGAGAGGGCACCGTCCCACTCAACTGGAAGACCAGCCGTTTGGTTTCATTACTGAAGCCTGGCAAATCACCATTGGTGCTCCCATCGTACTGCCCGATAGCACTGGCTAGTTGCTTAGGCAAAGTGATGGAGAGGATGGCACTAAGGCGGCTAGAATGGTTTCTGGAGCATCACAACATCTACCCAGACACTATGATGGGCTTTTCGCCGTGGCCGATCATCATTTGATAGCGTCATAGACCTGGGCAGCTACGTGCAACACTATAAAGGCCGTAAGCGTCTCTGCGTTTCTTTATTTCTTGATGTTAAAGGGGCGTATGATAACGTCACTCATAAAGCTATCCTCACCGCTCTCAAAGATGCAGGAGTGGGCTGTAGAATGTTTCAGTGACTACGCAGCTATCTCTCCGAGCAATTCTTTTTCATTGGAACCGAGGATGGTGGCACTTCGCTAATTACAGCCACCGTCGTGTTCCGCAGGGTGGCGTACTTAGCCCTGTACTATTCAACCTGACGCTAATTGCTCTCCATGAGCATCTGCCAAGTACTGTCGGATTGTCAATGTACGCGGACGACTTCTGGGATTGGACGTCTGCAGTAACACGTCTACACCTGCGAGCGCAATTTCAGAGAGCTGCCACTCAAGCTGCTATTTACCTCCGTAAACTAGGTCTGGCAATTTCCTCTGAGAAGTGTGCACTTGTGACATTTACGCGCAAACCAACGCAGAACTATGGCGCTCTTATGAACAGCGAAACGATGCTTTACCTCCGATTGTACAAGTTTCTAGGTGTTATAATTGACAGAGACCTCTCATGGAGCCCACACGTATTATACATGAAAAGGTGGCTGACAGGCATGTGTCATTTGCTGAAATTCTTTGCTGGAAATAATTGGGGGAATGTACACTGGCGCTATGTGCGACTATACAGGCTTCTTTTCCTTGGATTCATTGGGTACAACCTACTTGCGTTAACCAACGCAAGTAAAGCAAGTCTACAAATGCTTCAAAGTGTTCAGGCTCAAGCCCTCCGGATTTGTCAAGGCTTGCCCCAAAGTGCATCAACAGCGGCAACTATCGCCATCAAAAGGAACCACCTCATCAAGACCGACATTAATGTTGAAGTACTGAGGACACATAAACGACACCTTGCTCGAACTCCTCGACATCACCTATAGCCTCTCTACCAATGGACCGACCACGCACATCTTACTGCAAAACAGTGACAGCACATGACGAGTCGATCCCAACTTCGTTCTCTCCCGCCGCAAGACCTGTGATTCCGCCATGGTGCCTCGCTCAACCAATTATTAATATTGCCATGCCTGGCGTCCAAAAAAAGATAATTTGTCGTCATTGGCTCTTAAGCAGCTCACACTACTTCTCTTGTATGGAAAATACCAAGACTCCACACATATATACACTAACAGATCGGTTCAGCCGAACGGCTCATCCGGAGCAGTAGTGATACCAGAGTTGGTCACGACGATTAAATTCAGGACATTCCACGCAACAACATCAACGGCAGCAGAATTGGCAGCACTTCGTGCGGCATTGCAATTTGTAATTTATCAACCTACACACACGCAAGTAGACTATTTTCTGCGACTTGAAGACGGCACTGCAGTCTTTACTATCAGCTTTACGTCGTGAACCGCACGATAAGCTGGCACTAGAGATAGCAAAAATCATACACCACCTGACTGAGAAAGGGCACCAAATAACAATTCAGTGGTTACCCAGTCACTGCGGAATCATCGGCAATGAACGGGCCGATTAAGCTGCCCGCTCAGCCCACGCAGAAGATCATGAACTACCACTTTTTTAGGACAGATGCTGCATGAAAGCTCCGCAGGCTTGCTCGCCAGCAAACCACATCACAATGAAATCAGCCGTACTTCAAGCATGCCCGACTGTACTCGCTTGACCCTACGTTAAATCTTCAAGTCCCGTCGTGGCTTTGCCGAGCAGACCAGACCCTGTTATGTAGGCTGTGGTTGGGCGTTGCGTTTACCAACGCCTACGCTTTCCGCACTGGGATGGTCGACACCGCGGCCTGTGACCACTGTGGCAAAGAAGAAACGATCCAACATATTCTTTGTGACTGCCTAGAGTATAGTAGACGACTATGCCTTCGCAAGAAACTCAACAAATTAGATAACCAACCTATGTCAAAGGAACGAATTCTAGAATATCGACAAGATGCAACTTCACAGAAGGCCCTGAAAGCGCTACTGCATTTTTTAGCGATCGACTGGCCTTTCTGAACGGTTGTAGGCAGAACGCCCTTCCTGCGTGTGTTTTCGTTTTTTCATGAGTGCGCGTACGTTGTTTTTTTTTTTCTCTTTATATACTCCCTCTTTCTTGCTCCTATTTCCCCACCCCCCGTGCTGGGTAGCAAACCAGATGCCAATATCTAGTTAACCTCCCGGCCTTCCTTTTCTCTTTATCTATCTCTCTCTCTTCTCCCTAACTCTTTCCAATTTAGAGTCCTGAGAACCTCTTGTAAACTTCTGGTGAAAAGCATTAGAGAGATCGTGTCTCCGTGCCTTACACCCTTATTTATTGGAATTCTGTCACTTTCTTTACGGATAACTATGGTGGCTGTGGATTCACTGTGGATTTCTTTCGGTATGTTTATGTAGCGTTCGTCGATGTCCTGATACCGTAGTGCCTGCATTACTGCTGATGTCTCGACTGAGTCAAACGCCTTCTCGCAATCTATGAAAGCTATGTATAAGGGTTGGTTGCATTCCTTGCATTTCTCTATTACGTGATTGATGGTATGAACATGGTCCGTTGCGTAACAGCCTGTACGAAATCCTGCTAGGTCCTTTAGTTGATTGAACTCTAACGTCACCTCAATTCTATAAACCATCATTTTTGTAAATAGTATGTAGAGGACGGACAGTAAGCTGATCGTCCTGTAATTTTTCAAGCCCTTAACGTCTCCTTTCTTACAGATTAATATGGTGTTGGCGTTGTTCCAAGATTCTGGTACCCTTTCCTTAAAAGACACTTCGCATATAAGGTGGCCAGTTTTTTTAACACAATTTTTTCGCCATCTTTCAGCAGGTCTGTTCTTATTTTATCCTCACCAGTGGCTTCGACTACCCGACAAATTTCTAAAAATAGCTTATTGACTACAACGTGTGTACCTGCAGGTGGAAGCCGATGGCTTGATTTCAGCAATGGCAAACACATTTCGAGGTTATAGAAATGCGAAAAAAAAGATAATCTTGCACGCACTCGCAATCGGGTGTACGTAAAGAACATCCACTTATCATAATCATAGCTCTCTTTTCCTGAAACTTACTGAAGATCTCCGCTAAGATACGTTTTATGATAATTTTGTAGCCTTGTCAAGAAGAACGTCAGAAATTTACCTTTTTTTCTCATGAGCCTGAAAATTATCCACCGGAACGTAGGCTTCAAATGATCAGTCGTCCCCGTGGTTGACTCCAACTTTCGAGTAATGACTACGTTGCACACGACAACCAATAACATATCTAGCTAATAAAACGCGATGCAACAAAAGTCAAGTCTGGTCGCATCGTGGTCAGAAGATCGCGCGAATTTGGGCACCTACAGGAGTCATAGAGTGAAATTCGGGATCCTTTTGTCGTTTATTTTTTAGGGGCGAAGCTCCTTAGGGCGTGGGCTGTGCGTCCCCTGTAGCCTGTATGTAGCCACCTCTAGTTTAGTTCTTGCAGTGTTCACGAGATGGCGGTACCGTCTCCTGTATGTAGCCACCTCTCGTTTAGTTCTTGTAGTGTTTACTAGATGGTGGTACTTGTAGCTGATGATGAAAAGATGCAAGATGTTATAAACTAGAAAGCGGTACTTGTAGTTGATGAAAGACGCGAGATCTTATAAAATAGGAATGATGTCACATATGACGCGTGTCATTGGTTGAAGGCAATTTAGTGCGGCGACGTACGCTAGGGGGAGCGATGTAATAAAATCGAGTGGGCAAATTGTACAGAGAATTCATGGTTTACCAGGTTTACCTCCGGAGCTTCGCCCACTCATCATCATTCACTTCGTGGATATGGCGGAATTTTTTAGTGTTCTTAGTGTAACAACTGCTATTACTAATCGCTCGTGATAACCGTACCATTAAACTAAAAATCTGACCACTAAAGGTAATGTTAGCTCTCGTGTAAGAGTTCCAGTCAAAATTACACTGATAAGGCACGAGCCATTAAAAACGATGCTACGTTCATTACGTATCCCTAAATTTTCGGATCCCAACAACATGCATTGGCAGGAGGCGCGAGTGATCTGACGAAACCGTGCATGCGCTAAGCTCTTCGGACGGAAGAATGACCTGCAAGCGATTGTTCTCGTTGTTCGCTTTTGTTGTGAAGCAACAGTCTTCACGCGCCGATGTCGTATCTCATCTTCCGATCATTATCTTGGTTCACTTTGTTTTTTCTTGTGTCTTGTCAGCGAGTTGGGGGAAGTGGGGGAGGGGGCAGATTCGTTAGGGGGGTGACTGGGCGGATCCGCCGAGTCGAAACAAAAGGTTATTCTTGCGAGGCATGGACCACCCGGTAGCAGCGCTTTGCTGCTTCCGAACCCGGTCGCACAATGGCCTCGAATCGCGAAGCAGTGAGCTAGCCCTGGTGCAATCGGACAAGCTTCCCTTCCGGCACTTTCTCCGCTGTTGAGAGGGTCGCGAAAGAGTGATTTACTACTTCCAGAATTGGAATCAACAGGCGCTGCAGCGCTAACGCCTTTCATGTTCGCGTCGTTCGTTTCTCATTTAACGATAGCAGCGGTTCCTGCTTGTACCTCACCCTCATTGGCAGCCCACTAGCCATGGCGTTGTTCTGCTGAGCTCCAGGTCGCAGGTTTGGTGAAATTAGTTGCAAAATTGTTCACGCAATTTCTTTAATAGATTCTTGATGAAGAATTTCAAGTTATGGAAGTCCCCCAATATACAAAGTTTGTCATAATCAAAAGGTAATTCACTGCTTGAGCCTCTCGTAGCGAGGAATAAAATTCTTAAGTGAACAATGATGTACTAATTACAACGCTTTTCTCGCGGAGTTGTGTGCACAACGCGATAGAGATACTATGCATTAGCCACTGTCCTATAGTTTAGCACACAACTTCTGCGCGCCATGTTCAGACTTTGATTTACTTCTTAGGGTGGCCAATTACGATGCGAATGGCTATGTAGCACCACGCTGTCTAATTCGGAGAGAATGATAACAGCGGATGAGACAAATGGAAACGAAAATTATTGGAAGTTCATTTAAACCCGAGAAATTCCAGAAGCAACCATAATTAAATAGAAGGCTATGATCATTTACAGGACTGGAATATGGAATCTGTTTGAAGTTGGAGGCATGGCTTCCAGCTTTGGTGACTCTTCCGCCGAAAGTACTTGGAAGTAAATTACAAAATGGCACCCTTTATAATTCCAGGGTACCTTAATGAAATAGAAAAACTGAAATAAACGTTTGAAAAAAAGATTTTGATGCTTGGGCACAGGTGCGTAGCCAGATTTTTTTTATGAAGGGTGGCTCAGCCGCACCTTTAGATATGAAGGGAAGCGTATGCCGACGGATCTGCTCGAATGGCACTCTGGGCTATGTATGCCATGGCGAAAAAAAAATCACAGCATATCCTCGTAGTGAATGATGATGAGTGAGGCGAAGCGTCCATCCATCCATCCATCCATCCATCCATCCATTCATCCATCCATTCATCCATCCATCCATCCATCCATCCATCCATCCATCCATCCATCCATCCATCCATTCATCCATCCATCCATCCATTCATCCATCCATCCATCCATTCATCCATCCATCCATCCATCCATTCATTCGTCCGTCCGTCCGTCCGTCCGTCCGTCCATCCATCCATCCATCCATCCATCCATCCATTCATCCATTCATCCATCCATTCATCCATCCAATCCCATCCCATCCATCCCATCCGTCCGTCCGTCCGTTTATTCGTTCATCCTTCTGTCTGTCTGTCTGTCTGTCTGTCTGTCTGTCTGTCTGTCTGTCTGTCTGTCTGTCTGTCTGTCTGTCTGTCTGTCTGTGCTGTGCTGTGCTGTGCTGTGCTGTGCTGTGCTGTGCTGTGCTGTGCTGTGCTGCGTTGTGTTGTGTTGTGTTGTGGGATGTGCTGTGCTGTGCTGTGCTGTGCTGTGCTGTGCTGGGTATACGCCGATAGACTGTGCTAGACAATATGGAGGGTCGCCCATAATTTCAAAGGGGGAGGGGGAGGGGGGTATGGGCCTGGTGTGCCATTTCGCTGGCGTACGCCACTGCTTTTGCATACGCGTTCGCTTGATGGTGGCAGCGTAGGGCGAGACGTAGAGCAGCGGGGCCTACCGATAATTGTCGCCAAGGCACTGCGTACCAATTTTTCGTTTATTTGTCTGTTTCACGCTTCCTCTGCCCACACACATCTCTGCACGTGCTTCTGATCCGTCTATTAGTACAGTGGACGGGTACTCGACAGCTGTGACGTGAGGATATGTGCGACTTCGAGAATGAACGCGAAGAGGCAACCAACTTCTGCGAAATGACGAGCGAGACGTAGGACAGATTTACGCGGTGTACATAATGCCAATGCGGGGCTCTTCTTCGCGACGCACAAGGCTCTTCTTCGCCAGTCCGTTTCGCCGGGTCACTCCGTCCACTCAAGGTGCGCGTTAGACCTTGGCTTCAATCGGATGCCCGAGCAGAATGGCACTCGTGTCTTTTCGCTCGGCTTTCGGGCTGCCTGCCTGCTTTGATGGCTGACCTTTTCGAGGGCATTGCGTGCTCGTTCCAAATGTGAAGAGCGTTATAGGAAAGCGGCTCTAATGCTCGCTCGTTGCGGACGAGTGCATGGTGCGCGCTTTCGCTTGTCACATTTCGCGTTATGTGCATTAGTTTCATCACGAAACTTCGGATGCTTGTGCTCAAGATCTGAATGATATTCGCAGTATTGCGAATGCACATGGATCAGGCCAAGGTTCGATTTGAATCAACCTTGCTAGTTTTTATATACTATATGGCTGGCTGATGAAGCTTGGATTGCTTGGTTAGGTTTACGTGTGTGTGTGTGTGTGTGTGTGTGTGTGTGTGTGTGTGTGTGTGTGTGTGTGTGTGTGTGTGTGTGTGTGTGTGTGTGTGTGTGTGTGTGTGTGTGTGTGTGTGTGTGTGTGTGTGTGTGTGTGTGTGTGTGTGTGTGTGTGTGTGTGTGTGTGTGTGCGTGCGTGCGTGCGTGCGTGCGTGCGTGCGTGCGTGCGCGCGCGCGCTTTCACTTGCATTGGCACACGCACAGACACAAACGATTAACGTGTTTAAAAATCTTGAATAATCCTTCTCGTTTCCTTCATGTAGAAATTATATAAAAATCAGGTATAACTTAGTTTTCCAGCTTACTCACGACCAGAAATTTGAGATCACAGTTCTGGTGTCTGAATAGCCTTACCAGCAAGCCCGGGCTCAGAATTTTTTTTGGGGGGGGAGGGGGGGAGGAGGGTGACACTTTTCTAATACCCTGACTATTTGGGCAGAACACCTATTGTATTATTTATTTCTGCTGAAAAAAACTTTGTCCATCAAAATTTTGGGAGAGGGGGAAAACGGAGCTAGGGGGGTGCCACTATTAGATGTAGGCCTGCTTACCGGTATAATCACGCTCCAGCAGCCCCACCGCAGAATGCAACACTATATGACGTTGGCCTTCAAGAGTGCCATCAGTAATTATCCACTGGACACGTTGGACCTTGTGGTGTCACGCTCGACCTCCTCGACCTTTATTAGAACTGTGCAGTGAAAAAGGCGTCAGGCATGTACATCTCGCTTCATTAGATTGCAATGACAGTAAGCTTAGGGATGGAAACCTTCGCACGGTATTTCGACTGAAACGTGCCTACATTTGAGCCTTAGCCAACGCCGTCTGCGACATTGAAGCGCTGTTCATAATGGCTCGGGGCTGTCATCTCAATCTCACCTTTGAAGTTCGTCGGCATGAAGGCGTGAGTTCGTTGGCGGCGTGACTGCCTGACATGCGACAGTGACTTGCAAATAAGCTGAGCTCTCCCTTCAAGAGCTCCATAATGATCAAAATAGTGTTTTAAATATTTCTAATGATGCACCACTAGACCAGACAGAAACTAATTTGTCGTCGTTAACTCCAGATAACTGTCATTCAAAGCAAGATGTCTGTGATTTATTTTTTTGCCCCGCCACGATGGTCTAGTGGATAAGGTACTCGGCTGCTCACCCGCAGGTCGCGGGATCAAATCTCGGCTGTGGCGGCTGCATTTCCAATGGAGGCAGAAATGTTGTAGGCCCGTGTACTCAGATTTGGGTGCACGTTAAAGAACCCCAGGTGGTCAAAATTTCCGGAGCCCTCCACTACGGCGTCTCTCATAATCATATAGTGGTTTTGGGACGTTAAACCCCAGAAATCAATCAATCAATCAATCTGTGATTTATTTATTTATGTATTTATTTTATTTATTTATTTATTTATTTATTTATTTATTTATTTATTTATTTATTTATTTATTTATTTATTTATTTATTTATTTATTTATTTATTTATTTATTTATTTATTTATTTATTTACAGCGCGATGTTGTGGGAGGCCAGGGGGGAAAAGCTGATACAATCAGCTTGAGGGTGTCCTCCAGGCCACCTTACACGTGCTACAGCGTAAAAGGGAGTAACAAACTAAAAACAAAAAGGAAAAAATGGCAGCATATCCACGGAGTGAATGATGGAGAGTGGGGTGACGCAGTCGTCCGTCCATTCGTTCTTGCTTCCGTCCGTCCATGCGTCCATCTGTGTGACCGTCCATGCGTCCATCCGCTCATCCATGCGTACATCTATTCGTGCGTCCGTCCCTGCGTTCGTCCATGCATCCGCCCCTGCGTCCGTTCATGCTTCCATCCATGCATCTGTGTGTTCGTTCGTCCATCTATTCAACGCTCCAAGTACCACCATCTCGCAGCTTTTCATCATATATTCCCCATATATAAGCACCGCCATCCAGCGGACATTCCAAGGACTAAACGAGAGGTGGCACACGCACACTTTCTTACGGCTTGCGCTTCGTGTCTACTTCCCACCTTTAACCACCTCGAGTTCATGGTATATACTAGTTCATTGTATTCATGGCACTGCGGCTCAACGCTCGCTAAACCTTTCTAATACTAAGGAGGTTACACCTAGCGAGTATAACGTAGCAACCCTTTCTTGTCAGATAGTGCTCAATGTACATGCCAATGGCTGCTAATGGGGAATCAGAGACAGGAGCATTCGGCTTTTAGTTAACGCGCACGCCGCGAACTTTTTTTGTTCAACAAAGCACAGGAGAAATCTCCCACCGGCACCACCTTGCAGGTCAAAATTTAACACTGGTTACACACTACGACTACGACTACGACTACGAGGGACAAACGGGTGCCGCTATATAAGCAGCTTCGCCCCTAAAAGAACGGCAAAATGAAATGTACACATAATACATTGTACATGAACATCCTTCATGCAAAAATATGTACACAAAATATATTGTACAAGACTATCCTTCAAGCGAAAAAAAAAAGACAGCGTCATTTATGAGGCATATTCATGATAGTGGCATTGTGGTGAAAATTTTCCGTAATTCATAAAGTGGAATGTTGAGCCCGTTGGTACAATATAATGTGGAAATATATGAGCGCACAAGGCAGAATGAAGGAAGCACTTGACAGGAAAGACGCTCAACTTACAACTGAACTTTTATTAGAAAACATTCATTGCACGAAAACATAGAAACGCGCAGGCGTAACCAACTATCACTTCAAGGTGCCACCCCCCCCCCCTCCAAAAAGAAAAAGAAGGTATGTTTATCTACTTCAACAGCTCAAAAAAAAAAGACACCTCTTTTTCACTTATTGCTACCGAAGGAACACTGATACACGTGCTTGCGTTCGCCCTAATCTGTTCTGCTTCCATGATTTCTCTCGTCAATCTGAGTTTAGATTTCTCTGGTCAATCTGAGTGTACCTCTATAAATGAGCTTTCCCGAATGCTAAAAAGCAGCTTTTTAGTGGCTCTATTTAATAAAGCTGGGAGCGTGAACCGAAGCATTTGTTGACCAAATTTGTCCGTTTAAACTCCGAATCGAACTATATGAAGGACGTGTTTTCGCTGCTAGCATATCTCATTGCTGGGTCTTTGCACGTTTACGCACACACAGGAATCATTGCTGCTGCATATGCAGCATAACTTACGATAAACTTGGCAGCATCCTATTGCGTAAACAATTGCAGTAGCCTCAGCGTCAACTTATAAACGCCTTTGCTTTCACAAAATACCGAATCGATTCGCCCGATCAGCTGAAAATTGAACCTCGATGCCAGTTTATGGTCAGACCAATGAAGCTTCGTTCTCTTGCGAAATGTTAATGGGCATGCGGTAGACCTTCAACGATTTTTTCTATGGCGTCTGACTGGAAGTTAGCAAGCGTCTCCATTAGCGTTCACGGGCGGCCTACAAGCTGTCAGAAACCCTTGACTTCGTTTCTTGCAGTGGGCGCAGAGGTTCCTTCAATGACCGGGAGTCCGACTCTTACTTAAGAGCCCAGTGTTTGACCCCATCCAGTGCGCTTGTTCGGCGAAAGGGCGACCTGCAAAGCGGAAATGGCCGTCAATGCCTTGTGTTCGTATGAATGGTAGGCGTGCCGGTGGACGGTGATTGACCAGTCGACGTCCTTGGCGTGAGTTGGGAGGGGGGGGGGGGGGGAGTGGGCTATGGCTACCACCTGTCGTTAGGTGAACGCCCAACGAGGCATACTGCCTGCTATCCGATCCATGGGAATCGGCCTCTGCAGCATGTCTCTTATCGGGGACTCCAAAAAAGTGAAGAAAAATTACGTACAGTTCTTATTTTCAGATCTTAGATAGAGAGAAATGCATCCCATCATGAAAACGCATTAACAAATTTTGTGTGAATTCCTAGGTTTCTTGAATAGTGTAATGAAACGTCATTGAACAAGGATCGTAAATAGTGCCAGCGTTCCGACAAGCCGACTCGCTTTATATACCTTGCATTTGCGTCCTTTTTAACAGGGACTGGTAATGTCGCTTTAACTCGTTGCACTTGCATTTAGAGCGTAATACAAGTCGTCCCAACCACGCAACGTGTCACAATTATTCACCATCACGGAGTAGCAGGAATGGGCATTCTTTACTAAACTCGAGTTTTCGTTCCATGGCTAATCATCATAATCATTGTCATCAGCCTGGTTTAGTCCACTGCAGGACGAAGGCCTCTTCTACTGATCTTCATGTTACCTTATCCTGTGCGAGGATTCCATTTTATCCCTGCGAACTTGGGTAAGGTAACAAGAAACTGTTATCAACAAAAAAAAAAGGCATTTTATCAAACCTTGCCAGGTGACAAGGTGATAAAATGCCGTTTGCGCACTGATCCCATTTGGATATTGCTCGACCAGCCAATCGAAGGCAGCGTGGTCCCGTGGTTGCATTATTGAATATAACTTAACTACATGAGAGGGGGGTGAGGGCGCTGCTACAAACCTTCGCCCCCCTCCCCCCTGAAGGGGAACCCTGCGAACGCCTTATGTGCGTAAGCATTTTCGAAAGAATCATCAGGTGTCGAGATGGTTGTTCGGCGAGAGAGAAGGAAATACAAGGCCGGTATCCCACCGGCGCATCGTTTGTGGGCGTCATGGAGGTCTTTCGCTCTTTGTGTTGGTCACTTTGTACCGTTTCCTTTTGTCTTCGATTGTTGTCTTTTAGTCACGAAGCGCAGAGCTCTTTCGCGGACGGACAATCGTGTCGTGGCCCGTGGAAGAGCCAGGAAGTGCTCAGAAGGATGGCATTTCAAAAGAGTGCACGCGAGATCTTTGAAATGGTGTTCGGACGAACGGTGGTCGGCGCAGTCGTGAAACCGCTGCCGGATCGCAAGTGGGTTACTTTTTTCTTCAACCGGAAAAAAAACACACACACGCAAACTAAGAAGTAAAAAAGAACTTCTCAAATCTAGAAGAGAAACAGAAGCGGTTGGAATCAGTCTAGGGCAGGAAACAATCTTGGTCGCTTTTCACGCCGCGACGAAAGTGAAACAGTGCTGCCTGGATAAAGAAAAGGCTACAGGCGCGTTTCGCGAATTTCGCACGCTCTTCCGTCGAACGTTACCACACGGTTAGCGGACGTCATTTCCTGTGGATTCCGCTTTTTTTTATTTCACCGACGCGAAGCTCTATTACGGTGACAGTGGGGGCCAACAAAATCGAAGTACGAGAACGAACGGAAAACGCGATTTCGCAATAAACGTATACCCGTCATGGTGTTCTGGTTATGGTGCTCTATTGACGACCTGAATGTCGTCGGTTCGAATCCCGACCGTGTAGGCTGCATTTAGGAGAAGGCGAAAATGTTCGAAGCCTGTGTACTTCGGTATAGGTGTACGCTCAAGAGCTCATCCTCTACTTCACTGCCGCGGATTTGTATTAACTTACACCCTCGAGGTTGTTTAAAGTGCACCTAGGTCTGAGCACACGGGTCTTCTTATCATTTAGTACCCGTCGAGAACTACGGGCCTACGTGAGCACCTTTAACTTTTCTGTAGTGCCACCGCTGCATACGCGTCAGCCCATTGACTGAAAATCCTTTTTTTTTCTCTTTCTCTTTTCTTTCTTCTCTCTCTCTCATCTTTATGTCCACTTCCCATTCCCCCAGCGTAGGGTAGCAAACCGGGCATGTGCCTGGTTAACCTCCCTGCCTTCTCTCTTGTTGTTCATCTCTCCCCCCCTCTAGTACCCTTCGAAATGCTGCCCCCGTGGCCGGAACTCAAAGCCATGCCTTCAAACTCAGCAGAACGATGCAGTCTGTCAGAACAGCTTATTTACGTAGGCATTAAACATTAATGTAAAATAGACAAAAAAGGTACGCGGGCACAGAATGGGAACACTGTCGCTCTCGCTGGAGTGGTCTCTTAAAGGCCGCACAGCTCGCGTTTGCCGTACATCAGCCGTTCGCTAACAGTCGACACGCTTTCGCGCTTAGATTTCCCGAGTCGCGCTGAATATATTACGCGCCCTGTTTTCCGGAGTGACTTTAGAAGCGATGAATGCAGCGTTTCAGTTCCGCATGTCGCGTTAAACTGCTATTTGCGTATATCTAATGTTCATCGCTTTTCGCGCACTTTCACAGCAGGCTTGGTTGCGTTTAATGGAAGATGCTCAAGTCACGTTTCAATATTTCTTCAATGCGACCTTATACAAGGCGCTGCTATGTTACTTTTTTGCGTGCGTTCTTTAAAGGTTAACTAATTATACTTTTTAGTGTTTCATGTCCAAAAACCATGATATGAATAATGGACGCCGTATTGGATGGCTTCGTAAATAATGAGCATTTGGTGCTCTTTAACGTGCACCAATTCGGTTACGTTCTTCACACGAGCCTCTAGCGTGTTGTCTCCATCGAAAGGTGGCCGCCGCAGCAGGTATTCGATTCCACGACATTTGGGTCCACAACTCAAGCTTATAATCACTATGCCACCATGGCGGCTTTAAAGAGACTAATCAGAACGCATGATTACTGAACAGTACACGGAAAGCAGTAGAGTATAGGCCGGAAAATCAATATGCATGAAACTAAAGTAATATGCAACTGTCTCGGCAGATAAGCAGCGCTTATCGATATGTGGCCACACATTGGAAGTCGTAAACGAATACGTATACTGAGGGCAAGTAGTAACATGGTAGAGGCATTTGCCTGACAATAGGCGTAGTCAGGATCATGATGATGATGTTGAGGGGTAAGAAACAGAAAGCTCATCTTCCCCGTATTAGTAAATTATTCTTTCGCAACCACAAAATCACCGCGTGCATCTCGAAAAGACGTTTGGTAAGCGAGACGAGAAACACGCAAATATAAAATGGTAGTGGTGACACCCCTTCGCACGGTTGCAAGATGTCGCCGATTTTGACGGCTTTTACTAGGGCTTACGTACTTCCTAGTTAGCAGAAATTAAGGAAATTGTTCTTTTAAAGGGTCAAAGGCTTAGCATATCAAGTTTCAAGAAATTTCTTGGGGCAATTATTGCCAAAATACGAAACGCAAACATTGAAATCAATGACATCCCGCGGGAATAATTCCATGCGGAATTTTAAAAATTAGACACTGACCTACACATGCTGTTGTGTTAAAAACTCTAATTTACCAATATTAGAGTTTTCAGAGTAAAAATTGTTAACTTAAAGTGATTGTCTCACTAAAGTGGGAAAGTGAATGTCCCTTTAGGTACAGAGCTTCAACACTGAACCATTTAGGTCAAGTGACGATCATGGTAGCATAGGTTGTTCGGCGAGTTAGTAAATTATGGTAAGCCCAAATGGCGCGAAAAAACGCAGGACAAGCGCATGCGCTTGTCTTGTAGATTTGTTCGAATTTAGGGCTCGTTTTCTTCGTTTGATACCCCGATATGAAAACTAACAGACAATTATACAAGGAAAGTATAGGAGATGCTATTAAAACTAATTACTTCTCATAACTTTGCCTATACTTTCCTTACATCGTTGTCTGTTAGTTGCGAATGATCTCCGAATGAACTGTCTTTTCATAAAGTCACGGTTGAGATAATCTAGGTAGAACAAAAAAACTTCAGTTTTGCACAAATTTCAGGTCGTGTTCAGGAAACAGCGGAAACTGTCTGACTTTTCTTCTTTCCTTAATCCGTATCAGCTGCATATCAGCGAACTGCAACATTGTTCTAACTTTAACACTCCTGCGCTATCTCTTGTCGCCCTTTCTTACCACGTTTGTTTTTTATTTTGTCTCTCCCACGCCAGAACGATGGCCTCCCTGTCTTACAGCCTAATATAACCAGCATGGCCAAGGGGTCCGTGCTATATACCGCACTTAACCACGCAACGTTACACTCTTACGAACGCAATCTGCCTCCGTTAGCAGTAACTCGGGTCACTTTCAACTAACTCACTTTTTTTCTTTTTTTGCCCCGAAACTCTCGCCATCTGTGAGGAACCAGCTGACATTCTCTGTGTGCGTGGTGATGCACATCGCTGTCGACGAAGGCAAAAAAAAAAAAAGAAGATACAATCCTGCGTGGTCGGCCACATTGCAGGCCATCACGAACGCGGAAAACAAAAGAAGTAAATGTAGAGCGCCCGGTATCTCCCCGCGTCTTTCTTCTCGGCAGTTGCCGCCCTCCTGGAAATACTGCGACCCACAGATGGCAGGTGCGCGACGGCACTTCTACTGAGACGATAGCGATTAGTGGACAAGCTCCGCATTTGCATTAGCCTTCGCTTCAATGCACTATATATATATATATAATCTTGTTACTTCTCCTCTCCCACTATCTATCTCACTCCACGATGTGTTTCTTCGCTGAATGTATCTCTGAGAAAAAGACGGCCCACATACAGATGAACCTTTAGACCACCACCTGCACAAACTTGGTGGTATTCTGAGCACGTTGCAAGTGACATCAGAGCTTCTTCGAGCACTGTCCACATCACATCGAAGCGCCACGTATTGCGACATGCGGCACCTCACACCAGGTTACACAACTAACACGCACACAAGGGTATATACGACACAAGCGACACTCGGCGCTTGTTTCGCGCCTTTGTGTGCGTGTTCTTTGTGTAACCTGGTTCGCGTTGCCATAACATGTCTTATCAACTAGCCTACATGCCGATACGTTTTGAGCAAATTTATTCTAATTGATAAGCTTTAATATTAATAAATGTAGCCGGGTGATCAGGTGTTCAATTATCGACATGATATTGCTCGACAAAAGAATCACCACACAGTGCAGAACACGAAAAGTTCACTGTGTTTGACTGTACTACAATCCGCTGATTGCGGTACCAAATCCCGGCCGAGCCAGCCACATTTCGATTGGGGGGAAACGCTACAAGCCCGCCTTCTTAGGTTTATGTGCGCGTTAAAGAACCCCAAGTATATAGTTGAATTTTCCGGAGCCCTTCACTGTAGCGTGTCACATAATCGTATCGTAGTTTCGGCACGTGAAACCCCGACAGTTATTACAGTTACGAACAGTTATACGGGGACGCTTTCTTGTCTTTTGTCTCATGATCTGTTTTCTGGCTCTACATGTGTCATCTATAAGTTTTGGGCGGGATTTTTGATGTGGACAGCCCTTACTTATTTATTTATAATATTTCAACACGTCTAGAGAAAGTATTGTCTGGCAGCACGCACAGCATGCTTCTTTAGATGAGAACAATGAAGAAGCGAAGTTATAAGTATGACCCACGTATACTGCGACCACATTATCAAGAACAGCTACAAATACGCAGTATACGAAAATATTAGCAGATCAGTTAAGCGGCAACCCACACATTGTGGGGCGATGCATGAAAATTTTCGCCCCGCCACGGTGGTCTTGTGGCTAAGGTACTCGGCTGCTGACCCGCAGGGCACGGGTTCAAATCCCGGCTGCGGCGGCTGCATTTCCGATGGAGGCGGAAATGTTGTAGGCCCGTGGGCTCAGATTTTGGTGCACGTTAAATCACCCCAGGTGGTCGAAATTTTCGGAGCCCTCCACCACGGCGTCTCTCATAATCATACGGTGGTTTTGGGACGTCAAACCTCACGTATCAATCGATCAATGCATGAAAAGTTTCCCTTTCTCCTGCTGACAGTGGTGAACAGCAACGCGACAAGGTGTATCGATTTCTCAAAAAAAAAGAAGTATTGCATTAAAAAAAATGATCCATGCTTGAGGCCTTGTTAAAACCACACAAAATAATTTATCATCATACTCGACACACTGTTTCGTAAATTCGTACAGGTTTACTTCAAAATTTTATAGTGTCGTCAAGTAAGTGCAAAAAAAAATACTAATGAATTAAGGAATATTTGGTTCCAAGCTTGAAGAAAGTGCAGATATAGGTGGCCTGCCTTTTTTCTTTTTTTTTTATTCCACTATTTCTTTCTCTCTATTTTTTCTCTGTGTTTTTTTTATATCCACCTCTGTCTTTCTCTATATACCATATTTACTCGATTGTAAAGCGACCACGATTTTACGCGAGAGATGACTTTCCGTTGCATCCAGGATTGGGTATTCGATTGTAATGTGAGGGCCGGCTTTAGGTAGCGAAATTCTGGGGCTAATTCGCGTTTAAATTGATTAATCATTATACGGTGTTCCTACGTATTTCTCACTCCTATCATTCTGTCTCTTTTATTTCTTTCGTTATCTCTCTGTTTCTCGCCTCCTCTATCATTCCATCTCGAGTCTCAAAATTCCTTATTTTCTTGGATTCTCTCTTTCTCTCTCTCTCTCTCTCTCTCTATATATATATATATATATATATATATATATATATATATATATATATATATATATATATATATATATATATATATATATATATATATATATATATCCCTGTTCCCTCTCATTTTCTCTATTTTTCTAATCCTCTATCTGTGCTACGTTTTAGTTTCTCTCTCCTCATCTTTTCCCCCGCTCACCTTAAGTTCTCGTTCCGCCATTGTCATGTTATAGACTTATTCCATGTTCATAAACAGCGGTAAGCGCCATCGACACACTGAGGTACTCGTAGCAACGTCGCTATAGGGCCGAATTTTTCATCGAATGGCTATTTTTTGGCGCAACATACACACGGACGAGAAGAAACAGACACCACGGGCGCAAACAAACTTCATGGCTGTTTAACAACCCTCGTCTACTGATCTGCCGGGTTCTTAAAAAGCAGCACCCGGAACGGCACGACGCGAGAGGATTGTTTCCTCCCTGTATTCGTGGTCGTGGATCGCCTCGTTGTGACAGAGCCCCGTTATATAATCTAAGAGTTGGCTCTGTGTTGGTGCTCGAATGATTGCATCGTCAAGCGTTTGTGGAAAGTTCCTTATGTACGTCGTGCGGCTCCTGTGAGAAACGAAAACACCTAGTTTTAGAGTGTCCCAGATTTGTTAAGCAGCGAACACTGCTTGTCAAGAATTATGTACTTATTTGACTGAAGTGCATAACCTCGATTATTCCCTGTTCTTAAGAGAATGGGCTGCGAGGTGTGATCATATAGCGGCCTACTAACTTTCTTTTAAAATACCCGTTTGGCCCCGCGTTTGTAGACATTTTCTGTGCGAGCGCTTATTTGTGTTTACGTCTGCGCTATTTTGTTCCTCCTTTATTTTCTTTCTCTTTCCTCATATCTTCCTTTCCTCTGTCTCGCCCCGCCGCGGTGGTCTAGTGGCTAAGGTGCTCGGCTGCTGTCCCGCAGGGCGCGGGTTCGTATCCCGGCTGCGGCGGCTGCATTTCCGATGGAGGCGGAAATGTTGTAGGCCCGTGTGCTCAGATTTGGGTGCACGTTAAAGAACCCCAGGTGGTCTAAATTTCCGGAGCCCTCCACTACGGCGTCTCTCATAATCATATAGTGGTTTTGGGACGTTAAACCCCACATATCAATCAATCAATCAATTCCTCTGTCTCCCCTTCCCGAGGGAGCAGGCGGGCGTTGTGCCCCTGTAGGTGGCGGTTGTCAGCCTCTTCCGTCCCTCTTTTCCCTCTGTGGTTCGGTGTTTTCTGTGTATTCAAATCGAATAAATATATAAGTTACATCCTCTACACCATTACCGGAGCACCATTACCGGAGCGTTGGCCCCAGCGACACCCACGTTCAAGAACATTTCACCTCTTCTGCCTCGACATTGACACCTACGCGTCTCCGGCTTGCGCAACGACTCCGGAAGCTTCCAGACCCCCGTTCGGTGACCCATACTCGATTGAATCGAAGCAGCAGCGAGTCGTCGCGAAGTCTTATCTCGCGTCTATGCGTGCCATCACACAGAGCGAGGAGGTGTCTTTGATCTGGACCACGGCACCGGAAATAGAGACGGTTCGGCCGAATATCGAACACGCCGGATAAAAAGCGAGTCGCTTCCCTTTTACGTGAGTCTCGTGGACAGAAGGAATCGGTATCGTCCCCCGGGATCACTCGTGGCCAGCTTCCGGTGCCTATAAGATGCGCCATTGCACCCAGGGCAGGCCCCATTTGAGCTCTCGCTAAGGAGGACCACTGCCACGCACCGCTGGTGGCCGGCTGCCTGGGGAAAACAACGACACGCCCGCGCGAAATCGCCATGAACGCCGTAAGTTTGATTGATTGATATGTGGGGTTTAACGTCTCAAAACCACCATATGATTATGGGAGACGCCATAGTGGAGGGCTTCAGAAATTTCTACCACCTGGGGTTCTTTAACGTGCACCCAAATCTGAGCACACGGGCCTACAACATTTCCGCCTCCATCGAAAATGCAGCCGCCGCAGCCGGGATTCGAACCCGCGACCTGCGGGTCAGCAGCCGAGTACCTTAGCCACTAGACCACCGCGGCGGGGCATCGCCGTAAGTGCAACTGCGCGCGTCAACGCGTAGCAGACGTCGCGAATTGAAGATTCGGGCCGCTAATTGTGCAAGATTGCGTGTGTTGAGGTATTTGTGGTGATCGCATTAACATGTTTCGTGTGCGGCTTTCTTATCTCCTCTCTTTTTATTACGAACTGCTTCAAAATGAATTGGTGTATACCCGGACGAGCTAGAAGCTGCGGTGGCCGTTCTACCTGAACGCCTCTGACACGGCAGCGATGATTCACACGGCTTTCAGGAAACCAATGTTATGCGCACGCAGGAATGTCGGCGGAAAGGGAAGAGGAACTTGTGACACACGTATTCGATAGCCCACCCGGGGACCGAATTTTTTTCCTTGGCCAGATTCCTTTTCCGCAAGACGTCCCGCTGTTGCAGCTAAATGAGAACTTCCGCCATCACTGCCTCGTTTGGCTTGATAGCTGCCGAGCGTTCTAGAGAGTATACTACCGTTCGTAGGATTTTCTTTTTTTTTCATCGTAGCTTACGCTTTCGTCATCCTCTCTGTTCACTACTGTGATGGTGGAGCACCTGTACTAATATACCAAAATATTTCACTTTGTCAACCATGCGTAGATTAATTAATCGTAATATTGACACCAGATATCATCTGTCGGAGCAGCCAGCACAGGTGCTGTGGTTCACTCTTTGTAGTCGCATACTGAGTGGGCTTTGGTGACGTAATTTGGCTACCTCCACTTCGTCAAAAAAAAAGAAAACCAGCAATCTTAATGTCGCATAAACATTAACGCAATCGATCTTTCATGAATTAGCCTCACCGTTAGCTTAGTAGCACTGATTTGAACTTATCCTAATGAGACTACAAGTACAACGCGAAAGCAAACGTTCTGAGAACCCAATCTGTTAGTTACGTTTGGGATTGCACAATGTCAGATGATGTAAAAAAAGGACCTTTGGGGGTTGTGGACAAATATCTGCCCTAGCTTGAACTATAGTTCATTCAACTGCCTACTTACTGAACAACGCTCATATGCGCAGTTATGAACTACTGTTACTATTAAGCATGTAGCCACAAACGAATAATCCTTTGGACATTGGAAGAAAAAAAATGTTTCCCGTTAAAAAAATTATCCAGAGCTCAAGGGCTCGTGGCCAACATTTAGGCGGGCATATTCACCCAGATTCCCGAATAACTCGCCAGACTTTTTTTTATACTGTTGCTTCCTTCCCTCTCTTTCCGGAACCAAGTAATGAACCACGTAGCTTCATGCTACACTAATCCCTCTGTTTTTTGTTTATTTTTATTATTAGAATCAGATGCAGCATCTTTAGGCTTGTAGCCCCGCCGCGGGGGTCTAGTGGCTAAGGTATACTCGTCTGCTGACCCGCAGGTCGCGGGATCGAATCCCGGCTGCGGCGGCTGCATTTCCGATGGAGGCGGAAACGTACGTTGTAGGCCCGTGTGCTCAGATTCGGATGCGCGTTGAAGAACCCCAGGTGGTCGAAATTTCCGGAGCCCTCCACTACGGCGTCTCTCATAATCATGTCGTGGTTTTTGGGACGCTAAACCCCACATATCAATCAGTCTTGAGACTTGTAGACAAGCTAACGAGTGAAGCTTCACACTCACTCACTCACTCGTCATTCTCCCTCTCTTGTCTTCACCCACCACGGACTAAAACGCTGAGACCCCAGTTTTTTTTCTTTTCTGCAGTGGGTCCTCATTGCTGCCTGCTGCGCACTAAGCGGCGTGCACGGCCAGTTAGATGCCGTCCGTGGCGGCCACTTTGCCCCGGCGCTGGCACTTTCGCCCGCTGCAGGCTTTGCCGGCGCCGCCTACCCGTACGCTGCCGGCGCTGCTGAGGCCGCGCTAAGTGCGGGCGCCGGGGCCCCGCAGCTGACGCTAGCTCCGGCTCCGGCACTGTTCGGGCACGCCCACCAGCAGCAGCAATTCGCCGCGGCACCTGCTTTTTCACCAGCCTTTCTGGGCGCTGGATACGGTACGTCACCCTTATTAATTCTGAGGACGACTCGCACCAGCTTCTGGTGCCCTATGAACGTCAAAAATAGACCCAGTGAACCAATGAGCATGATGAATAAAACAAAAAAAGTTCATAAACGTCAAGGTTAAAGAAATAAACGATTAATGAGCCTGAACATTCGAATAAATGCCAGAACCTAAATTGTCTGCACTTAAGATTTGTCTCTGTCTCACCCGTCACCTACCAACTGTTTTTTATTCAACACAACTGGCGTAAATCACGGGGAGGGGAGGGACGTCTTGAACCCACTTGTGCTCAAGCCGGGGAAGGGGGGGGGGGGACGCCTTTTGTAAGTGTTCTTATTGAAATATATCTATGAGACATACATTTAAATTGCTTGAAAGTTACGTATGGTGTTTTTAACTTCTTTTAATACTATTAGAGCTTTTGATAATACCTTTAATAATACTTAATTTCATATTGTGTACCTGCGTCTAATATTCCTCCTCTGTGTGGAACTACTGCGGTCGCAACTGCCACACGAACGGCTTCAGAGAGGACTCAACAGAACAATGCAATTACGCGAGCTGGCAACCCGTTTGTTTTTTCAATGTTGATTTCAAAGCGTAATTTTTTTTTATTTTTAAAACAAATGCAAGCTATATTTCCAAGAAACAAAATGGCCACCTCGTGCAGATGTGTGTCCCCCTTTGTGATTTTCCGGGATTAACGCCACTGTTCAATACATAGTCTATACAGAAAGCAAGAAACCAAGTGACACAAGGTACGCATATAAAAGGAACAACTTCATACGAAGTACGTTAGACAAGCATATATCTCACATCATGGGCCAAGTGCCATTTAAAAACCTAAACTCCCTTTTTAAGAGGTTAATCGACGTCTGGTGAACACACGCGCACATTCCCCTCTTGTCAATATAGTATATGCTTCAACAATTTCCCTGATGGAGCAGCCCTTATACCTATATACTAGGGTTCCTAAGCTCACATCACCTTGCAGGCAAGTAACAAAATTTAGTTTAACATTGGGCAGACGGGATCTTGCCTCAACATCCGTCTTAGTGAGCATGCAAGCTCTCTGAAAGGTACACTATCTACGCAGCTTGCCCTGCATTGTCAGCAGTGCGGCTGCGCAGCTGAGTTTAACAAAACCGCTGTGTTGATGAGGCACGTGTGAAATAATCAGCGAACGTGTGAAATGGCTGAAGCGTATAAAATCATAAGAGCAGGAGACAGGTGCGTGAGCTGGCCTTTAATCGCTTTCACAGGTGCTGAGATTTCATATCTCTACAGCATACTTGATCACGTGCTTGGATGGGCGGGGGGGGGGGGGGGGTGTCAAGGTTATTTTATGCCTTCATGTTTGCATATATACGACACGTTTCTCCCATTAAACTTTCATTTGTTAGACAGCGCTTGTGCCGTGCACTTCCTCGTGTTTTCGTTCTTTTGTGTGTGTGTGCTGATCGCGGTGAGTAATAATACATAACTCCCATCCTTCGAGTCAAGAGCTGTGGGAGCTACAACTCCGCACTTCAGGTGGTTATTCTGAGGTGGGCACTCGTGTTATAGAGGAGACCTACCAAGAGACCTTGCCCTTTAGCAGCCTCTTTCCATTAAGGCGTGGTACGTACATAAAGACACTTATCTCTCTCTTCTCTCTGAGTCTTTGTGTCCTCGTGCTGTTCCAAAACGAAGATTTACCAATAAGCCCCAATGGCTACGCTGATCGTTCCTTTGTTCGCGCAGGCGCCCAGCCGCCACCTCAGCTGATCGTGAGCCCCTTAGTGCACCAGGAGGGCGTGGCGGGACTAATGCCCGCCGGCGCACCCAACTTCGTCCGCACCACCGTGACTCAGCAGTACGCCAACGGCGGCAGCTCCCACGTGACCCGGTACCAACCAACGACGTACCAACTAGGAGGCGGGAACGCCGGCGCTGCCACGTCCGGACTGACGTCCACGAACCAGTTCCAGGCGACGCAGCTGCAGGCGGCGCCCGGTTCCCCAAGCGCGCTGTACCGCGAGTCCAAACAGCTGCCTTCTCTCAGCTCGCTGAGTCAAGTGCAGGCGGCTGGCGCGCCTGCTGGCGGTGCTGTCACCTACCAGGAGGTCGGCCAGACGACGCTAGGCGCCCTGCAAGGCTACGGTGGTGCAGGGACTGCAGGCGTTTTCTCCGGAGACGGCGCTGCGGCAGCGTACCCGGTGGCCAGGACAGCCGGCTACGGAGCCGGACTGCGGGCCTACTAGAAATGCGATCCGCCTCTGCCGTAGGTTGAGTCCTTAGTTATGAATGCCTGTCACGTCAGCTAATTTTAAAGGGCACAGTTTCGCGCATGAGTAAATTACACCTTCATGATACCGAAGGCACCGCGAGAAGATTCTTGGTAAGTGGGAAAGCGCGCGCAAAAGAAAAAAAATGCAAGTGGTGACGCCACCTTGTATTCAAGTTTCTGGGCTTGTTGTCACGACGTCATACATTTCGATGACATCTGCTAGGGTCTTTGTAGTTCTTAAACAGCCAAAAAGGAATACTAAATACATTGTCTTCTGATGGAGCCAAATACTTAAAATATCGAGTTTCAGCACATCTTGTTGAGCCAATGGGGCCGAAATACGAAAAAAAAAACGCTCAAGTTCAGCACAAAACCATCAGATCTGTCTGCGGGAAATTTAAAAATACGACTGTTGACAGAAATTTTATTATTTATTAATAAATCTATAGTTGTGAAATTATAGACAATAGAGTTTTCAGCATAGAGTTCGGGAGGCTTAACTCATTAACTATTTTGCTTTAGTGCCCATCAAACATTGCTGCGGTGGTTGGCAGGCACGAAGCAATAGTCTAAAACAAACACTATATAAATAACAATGACGCGTTTGGTCGAAAATTTTTGAATTGATCATGTTCTTGCTTTGCTGATGTTGCTGTACATGGCTCTTTCTTACTATAATATACAAGTACGAGTACCTTTAGTCACATTTCCTGTGTGTCCTAGGAGATATTGGGTTAGGTTCCCTAACGCATGAGCATGTGATTTATGTTGCAAGCGTCCAACACAATGGGAGCTTGCAGCCTAACACACAGAATGTCAAGGCGTTAGTGGGGCAGCCAATATATTTCCGATTGGATGTTTTCACTACACGAATCATGAATTTTAAGAGCAGGTGGTAACCGTATACATGAAAGTGAGAACCATGACTGCGGTGTATAGTATATGGCTACTTTACTTTATTATATATTGCTCTATCATCCATACTGTAACGGGTGTTCATAACGATCACCCATTTATGCATTTACACTGCATACAGTATAAGGGGTCGCTGATTTATCTGTCCATCTTGCAAGCATCTGGCTGAGAGAAACATTGTTTCAGCATTATTTACCTGGGAATTGTTTCTTATATCTATTCCTTCTTTCTTTTCTTCAGAAAGAAACGTGAAGAGGGCTGTTTACGGCAGTTATTTATTGACCACAGACAGAGAATGCACCAACCAACAACACCTCACATCGACATTTGGACGCAGCTACGCGTGAGAACTGGCGCTGGGCTGCTGTGGCAGCTGCTGCGTAACCATTATTGTGTGAAGATACACAATAAACTTCACATTCTCGCGACATTTCAATCTTACTACCTGTTTCTAACACAGAAATTTACTGAGTTTCTTGTACATTCGTCTAAGAGGATGCGAAAACAAAAGGCACCCTCTTTTTCTACTCATTCGATTATGTTTGTCCCCCGAAAGCCACACCCTACGTGGGGTGGTACAGCCTCCGAGATCGGCACGCCTTTGACCAAGCGACAATTTTGAGTTATGACGTCATCATTTGGCTTCATGTCATTACGTCGCCCCGCCGCGGTGGTCTAGTGGCTAAGGTACTCGGCTGCTGACCCGCAGGTCACGAGATCGAATCCCGGCTGCAGCGGCGGCATTTCCGATACAGGCAGAAATGTTGTAAGCCAATGTGCTCAGATTTGGGTGCACGTTAAAGAACCCCAAGTGGTCGAAATTTCCGAAGCCCTCCACTACGGCGTCTATCATAATCATGTGGTGGTTTTGGGACGTTAAACCCCACATATCAATCAATCAGTCATTACGTCATCGCGACGTCATGACAGCGTCCCATATTTTGGCGATTTTTGACGTCGTGCTGCCATGTTCACATGGTAGAGGCTTTGCCCTTCAGTGACGAAGTTATAGATGATGATGACGTCGTGTTGACGTCACCGGGTGCCGCCATCGCATAATTTTTTTCTATCACTCGTGTTGACGATGCCACCGACGTCACTTTTCGCGCTTTATGAGGAATCTAAGTCTCGCCTTAACATATTAATCGCCGGGGTTTTTAGGAGCCCGAAACCATCGCGGAAGCATGAGGCAGGCTGGAGTTCTTTAGCGTGCACTCACGTGACATCGCACGTTCACGAGCATCTACTTTTATTTCCCATCGAACTTCAACCGCCGCCGCCGGCCACGTCGAAGCCACATGTTTCGGATCAGCAGCCGACACCGTTACCGCGATGCGGCACCTCGGTGGTTTTCACTGCCATCAGTATCCATACTTGCAGGTTGCAAAGGGAGGAATGCTTACTTCTACTCTATATGCCCCATAAACATAAACACGCATATACCCCGCAAAGTGGACGAGGGGATGACCGCCGCCATAGATCAGTTGGTACAGAGAATCGGGGCGCGTTATTCGAAAGTCTTAGGTTCGGTTTCTGCCAGAAGCAACTTATCTTTCGTCCACTTTTCTTTCTCCACATTTACATTACAATTGCAACAAATAACATCCCCTATACTTTCCTCGAGGCTTACAAAGAGGGTTCAGCTTAAATTGAGGACGACGCAGCGAGCGATGCAAAGGAAAATGATAGGTGGAACCTCAAGAGACAAGAAGAGCAGCGTATCGGGGAACAAGCGGGTATTAAAGACATCATAGTCGAAATCAAGAAGAAATGGTCATGAGCAGGGAAACGTGGCGCGAAGGCAAGATAACCTCTGTCATTAAGGATCACAAATTGGATTCCAACAGAGGGCAAGGGGGTGAGGGAAGGAAAGAAAGTCAAGTGGGCAGATAGATTAGGAAGTTTGCGGGTATGAAGTGCCAGCAGTAAGCAAAGTATGGAGTTGACTGGGGCAACATGGGAGAGGTTTTTTGTCCTTCAAGGGGAATAGTCAAGCTGATGATGATATTTTCCTTGCCACCATCGTCTGTTAGTTCTGACTAATGTTGTGTCTATAACAAAGAAAAAAATTGATCCCGTAAATTTCCGCTTTTTCTCTGCATATACTGTCGACAGGCTGGTCGTCTTATATGACAACTATACGGAAACTGTCATTTAAGCCCATTATCCGTAATCACAGAAAAATTCATGTACTCGGTTTCATTACTAAATTACGTGACCACTAAGGTTACTTGTGTTTTCAAGAAGGTTCAAGGTAACAACCGCGTAGTCACAGTGCCGACAACACTTTTTAGGGGTAAATGCTCGCATATAACAATGTCTGGCTCTTTATAACAGTAATTGGAGAGGGATCAAACAGCATGGATGATTTCTCCGGAATAAACTCGTAAAAAGTTTTGTGAAGGAACTGCGCAGTCACCCCCGAAAAGGGCTTTTTGCTCCTCCTAAAGACGGAATGCGCGCATTAGATTGCACACTAAAAGGCATGAAGGTGCACTTTCCTCTTTGTAGAGTAAAGCGCCTGTTTTTTGGAGTAACTGCAGAAATGTTCGCCCTGTGTGCAAGTGATCCATCAGTGCCTGCACAAGCCTGTTTCCCTTCAGACGGTGCCTTAGTGTGTTATGGTGTAGTGGTTAGTGTACGCGCACGCTGACCTAGTGGTCGTGAGTTGGAATCCCGTGTGTTTGCTGCAAAGTTTCCAAAGTTATTTCTGAATGTGGTGATTGCACGTTAATTGTACGTCAAATCAAATGGCCAGCATGCACTTCGAAAGACTGGTTAAGCCAACCAAAATCTGATTTTTCTTTTGCTAAGTGTTGCTCTTTTGAGGAGTAACCAAGAGAGTGTGGTTACTTCTTCGCAGTTACTCCCAAAATGGTGCAATGGGTGTGGTAAGTTAGTTGCTCCTCTAGAGGAGCAACCTCGACCCTCCTATTCCTCATTTACTGCTTGGAGTGTAGGAATCGGCGCTTGGCGATACATCTTCATTCTGACGACTAACGTCCACGATCAATGAATTAACGAAATCCGTACGAGTGTAGTTAACGGTGAGAGATCAATCAGAGAAAGCGGTGCGGTCAGCTAGAAGAGCGCCGCCGAGTTAACGCAGAACTTGGACTCGCCTGCTCGCGGCATGGTATCCCATGTCGGTCGACCAGGATTTTTCACGGGGCGAATGTAAGCGGGGAAAGCAGTGTTACCTTGTTAAAAAACGTAAGCCGATATCAATCAACCCGTTTCGTTACTATATACTGACGGGCTTGAATGAATTGTCCAAATTTACAAGGCTCACCGAGTCTGTTATTATTGTTAGAGAAATTTTTAAATTAACGTTGTTAACGATATTGCAATGTATGGTTTACCACCCTGCCGCTGGTCCAATATCGAGAGTTGTACCTCCATGGTGAATGTAAGCATCGGCAACAAATTTATGAGCTCATAACTGTGTGTCCCTTGCAACTGGAGCCCACTTGCATCACGAGCTCGCAACCGTGCAAAAAAAAGAAAAAAAGTTAGAGAACGTCAACGAAGCACGGATGTCCACGAAGTCTCATGAAGAGAAAGAACTACACAGCGTGATATGCAATAGAAAGCATGAAAAGATCGACACCTCGCTACATACGACAGTAGTAGTAATACATTTATTGATTATAAGGTTTCTGAATAAGTACACATGTCATATATATCGGGATTAACGTAGTTTATTTCGTGGCTTGAAAAACGATACAGCTCACTGAAGGACGATGCCACGACTGCCCTAAATAGAGCACAAAATACAGATTTTACTAACTTATTCTTTGTGGACAAACTTACCTGTTCATAATTGGAAACCTTGTAAATCAATGAATCCCCGACTTCGAAGCTATCGTCATTTACTGAAACGTTCAGCAATACTCGCTCGTGTTATCTTAACCAGCCATCAAAATACGTAATGTGCATTTGTTTTTTGTTTTTTACTACGATGACCTTTTTATCAAGCCACCATGAGGCCGCTGTTCGATACACAGATCATTCGCATTGTTGCTTACACGAGATCTAAATGAAACTTTGCGAGCAGTTGCACGACAGCTTCTCACCGAAAAAGTGGTATTAGCTGATCGATGTCACTCAGCTTCGAAAGCCAGAACTTTCAGCCAAATTTAGGGGCTCGGGGTTTTTCAAAATGATACGGATGGGAGCACACAGTGGTATATTTGTCTGCTGCCGGCATCGAAATTCTGCCCCCACAACATGTAACTCAACGCACGACCTCTATATTGGCCGTGGGAGACCTTAGGCACTGAATAACAGCTATTAGTAATCGTTGCTGTAGCGTCTGGTGAAGAAAAGAAATGAACAAGCGGTCGTTCCTCGTATGAAATAAAAAAAGTGACAGCCACACTCGACTTTTGCACACACAGAACACGTTTTATTCACACGCAACGTTTTTTTTTTTTTCTTTTCTATACAACATTTACACATATCTCACAATTCCGAGTATTTTGTTTTTCTTTTCTTTCTTTCGCTCTTTTCTCGTTTATTTTTTTTTCTGCAAACAACAGAAGTCATTTTCCTATCACCCTTCTGCTTTACGTGGCGAGTTGAACCACTTGTCATCACCGCTTTTCAGGGGTGGTCTCTGAAAGGAAGAGAATCGAGGTGTGAGAACGAAACATTTCTGGTTACATCGCGAGATCGATGAAGACGTAAGGGAAACAGATGAGCGCTTATACTCGCGACTGAAAGTTTTACTTGAAGAACACATGAACGTTGAAGCAATACAAATTCAAAAAAAAAACAAAAGTGATGAAAAAGAAGTGTACCAACATTGCGCAGAAGCGTTAAAAAATAATATAAAAAGTTACATAGCGCATCACCTAACGGCACATGTGCTGAGAAGATATGACGAACTCTTATTCCGTAAGATACATCGATATCTCACTGATGCATGCTTCATCCTTTTTTTTTTTAACATAAAAATCTTCTGTCACTTCTGATATCGTGCTATTACCAAAAACGCATCCCTATTAAATAGCTCAACATTTAATACTATTGTAATGGAACATTTTACAAATAGCTGCAGCTCAATTACACATGACAAAGATTGATCGTGCGCGTATTCAAGATCAATTATGCATAATATATTGACTGCACAATGGTGAAGACATGTTAGTAAGGCTCGTTAAGCGCCGAAGCCTTAATTAAAGGTATGCACAACAAACTGCTACGAGTTTGTTCGTGCTACAAACGAGTCGTGCTACAAACGAGTTGTGCTACAATTCTTAGGGTCCACTTGCGAATTTGAGCCAAAGGGTAACCAGTGAATCGAGGGGCACTCACACAATCTGCGCTGTAGAGAGAATGTGATTACTTACAGTAGTGCTTGTACCCGGCGTAGTAAGGTGCCGCCGCGTAGGCTGGTCCGACGAGCTTAGCGGCGGGCGCTGCGTAGGCGATGGCGCCGTAGGCGGGGGCAACACCGTAGCCGTAGTGGCCGTAGCCATGTCCGTAGCCGTGGCCGTAGCCGAGGGCCAGCGCAGGGTAAGCCGGGGCCACAGCCTTCACTACGGGGGCAGCGTACGCCACTGGCGCGGCCACCTGACGAAAAGTAAAACGAGAAACAGTTCGCTTGCATCCCGAAATCGCCAACAACAGGTGAACACTTGAAACCGATAGATCACTAGTGACTAGTCCCCTCTATAATGTTGTGACGTGCTTCATATGACCATGTTTGCTGATGATGTACGCTGATGCTGCCTCACGAGTGATTTCCTGCCCGACTGAAAGTAGGCATGAAGGCACATCTTTTTTTTTCAAGGGGGTTGGGGAGAGGGCATTTTGATGGAGGCCGAGCACGCAGATGTGGTCGAGTGACATTTACGGCATAAACAATTAGGAGGGGGGGGGGGCATGAGTCTGGTGTGCCACCCCCTGGCTACGCAACTGCCTAAAAAGTGGCCTCATTTCAACAAATTTTGGTTCGCGCTGATGTCAGTGTAGGCCTATTTGGATTGCATTCTATTTGCGCTTGCGCAGACTTGATGTAGCGTTGTCTTACGTTTACGAAGTGTTTGCGCAACCTACTTCTATTTGAGATCAGTATTTGTGTTGTATGCGCTCTTCACATACAGAAAGGGGCCGATAAATCCACGCTCAATTATTGTTCCACATAGCTACATTTGTAAAGGAAGTTTCGCCTTTGTTCGTTAAACTTTCGTGTGATGTGCCCTCGTTTCCGTCAGCTACCCTACGTTTTACAACTCGCTTGACAAAGAGTATATATACTAATCGAGCATTAACAGCATTCTGCCACGCGAATAACTACGACGCGCACCTTTCTTACTCGATGTTCTTTATATAGGTTTCACGGACGTCACCGAAACTGGTATGTCGGAGTACCAACGTGGCGAGTTCGCAAAATTTGTGACGTCACTTCAGTGTATCAATACGTCGCATGCAGCTTCTTTCGCCACTCGTGCGCAGAAGTCAATAACGTTTAAGCAGCGTCGTTATCACATTGAATCGGGTTCATCACCACGCTCTGGTGCAGCTTTGGTGTCATCAATACCATCCCGTTGGAGTACCAGTGCGTTACGAACAGGCGTACAAAGTCGTCAATATGCGAGTTGAATGCCTCATTGCTATTCACTACATCATAGAAGCTAACATTTCGTACATAATTCGAAAAATTAATGTGTTTGTCGGCACCACAATTGTATGTCAAATGATGCACATTTCAACATGGAAGCATAATTAGCACTCTATCTTTACTGGTTTGAATAATAAGGATGTGTTAACCATGGGTGCGGTTGAGGCTCATGCAGGCTTGCACTCACGTCATTGAAAAGGCCGCGTTGGTGCACCGACGCGGTGGGGGGCGCGCTTTGTGACGTCAGGTTGGAGTTAATCAGTAGATCGCGTACTGGTTCCTTCATTATTCGTGCACAGAGGCCCCAATAACGTTCCAGCTACGTGGTATGTCACTTTTGAACACGTCAATCAACGTCATCTAAGCCGCCGTGTTGGAGACACGTCGTGCATCCGTGATGCCACGTGCACAGAGCCCCAATAACGTTCCAGCTACGTGGTTGTCACTTTTGAACACGTAATTCAACGTCATCTAAGCCACCATGTTAAAGATGTCACGTGCAATCCGTTCATACAGCGTCCTCGTGAATCTGTCGCGGCTGGAGACCGACGAGTGCTCACCTTAACGGCGGGCGCGTAGACGGCCGGCGCGGCCACCTTCAGGGGCGCGGCAGCCAGCACGGGCGCAACCGAGTGCACCGTCTTGGTCGCGTACGACGTGGCCACGGGAGCCACGGCGTAGCCGTGAACCAGGGGCGCTGCGTACGCCACCGCGGGCGCAGCCACAACACCGGCATGCACGGACGTGCACGCGGCGACGAGGAGAGCGAGGGCGCTGATCACCTGCGAACGAAAAAGAGTGTCACACTTGTGAGGCCCCTGGACCACAAAGGTGGGAGAGTGGTTACAAAGGTGGGAGAGTGGTTACATCTCGCCCTCGCTATACCCTCCCTACAGGCGTTATTTCGCCTTCGCCGCTTATTAACGACGATATCACAGAACACATATATCTAATCAAGGTGGACGATTGGACCAGTTGGGGGATACATTACATGATCTATGAGTACTACGAGGTAGAAGACACGGACGTGAAAAAGACAAGGACAAGCGCGAAGGTCTCGGAGACTTAGGAGTAAGGCAGCTTGGGCTAGTTTGTATGGCATGACGATAGTTATAGCGCGAGAACAAAACGACGACACAGAGACAAGAAGGTCCTTCGTGTCCTTCTTGTCTCTGTGTCGTTTTGTTCTCGCGCTATAACTATCGTCTCAGAGACCTTCGAGCGAAAATTTTGGCCTGTCTGTCTGTACAGTCGACTGTTCCTACGCCATTAACGGTGCCCTTAAAAGACAGCAAATAATACCCCAAACGGCGGACCCCATCTGCAGTGCTCACTAATATTACTCAAGTTTTAGCAATCGTACTTGATTGTCAATTGAAAAGCGATTATTGCGCATATCTGAGGCACCATAACACGTCAATATTCTGTATGCGTGCCTTTATACTAGACAAGGCATACATAAGTAATTCTAAGGGCAGTAGTGTTTATCACGCTGCACTGATAATGCAGCGCTTGAACGAAAAGGCAAGTGTTTCCAACGCTTTGCTAAGACGCCACGGTGGCGGCACCTACCCGTCGCTTTGCTTTCTACACCTTATCGCCTTCAAGACGGGTGCGCACGCCGCGCGTTTCGTTTTCTAAGATAACTGCTGCCAGATAGCGCTCATGTCTCACGTGTGACGTGACGCGATGCGCTCGTTCGCCTCCGCTGCACGCTCGAGGCACTCTGACGCAGCGCCTCCAGAATACCATTCACCGATTTTCTTGCGCAGAACATCAAATAAACGTTTTGTTCGCTCTCTCCAAATGCAAGACTATCGTCTTTCGACGACATTTGCAGTGTAACATCCAGATACGGGGCCAGTTTTTCTTCATAAAACACGCAGGCACTGCGCCGTGTCGACCAAGAGGAAGACAGAAATTAGGTGCCTTCTTCCCTCTTTTCTGAATCACTCAATCGATCAATAAAACACGTGGGCAACGCCAACACTAAGCGATGAGCATATCAGGGATTTCGTGCTTTGATGATTGATTGATATGGGGTTTAACGTCCCAAAACCACTACATGATTATGAGAGACGCCATAGCGAAGGACTCCGGAAATTTCGACCACCTGGGTTCCTTTAACGTGAACCCAAATCTGAGCACACGGGCCTACACCATTTTCGGATTCGATCTCGCGACGTGCAGGTCAGCAGCCGAGTACCTTAGCCACTATAGACCACCGTGGCTGGGCCCGGTGGTCTGCGGGTTGCCAGCTCCACACCGTAATCGCTGTACCAGCGCGTCGGACAGCATTAGAGCGTGTGTGTACGCTGAGTTATCAGGTCAGCCGATCGCCGTGACACTGCCGTGTGCGCGAATCGGGCAGTGTAGTACATATTCAGATGTCGGAATTTTATTAAGCGCCCCGTACGAGCACGTATACACGAGGAAAACGAAAGTTGCCGTATAAGCTCGGCCAAGAAACGGTGACGTGAAACTCAGGGAAACCTCGGGGGAAAAAAAAAACGAAAGCACCACGCGCCCATCATAATTCAGCTGCTGCGATGTTTTGGGAACGCCTTACGTTGATCGGACACGAGAAGCTGTGGAGCGTGAATGGATCCGCGCACGCCTTCACGCGATAACCTTTTCCACTTAGGTCGCATTCCTCGTCACGTCTCAGTGACCGGGCTTTTTTTTATAGGGTCGTAAAGCGGTTCGTGGTAACATCCCTCTTATACGTCTCAGGTAAACTTGCACCGATAATCCAGGAAGAACGGGGTTTGATCGTTTCGTTGGTTTTTCGCGACCTTCGTTTCTCGGAATTCACGGTCAGGGTGGAACGTAGCGATCAGCTTGCTTTAAGTTTGCGACGTGCTAATAAACAAAGTAAGATAGATCACCGTTTTGAAACGCCATACCAGCTAAATCAGCTAAAATAACTGAATAGAAATGCTGAGAAAACTGGAGACACTGCGTAGCATCGTTCCCATTTATCTAGACCACTGTTTGCACTCGATTGCAATGATTGTAATGCATTTGTATAAGTGCTGTAGGCTTACCCACGGGACCGCTTTATGCTCTCCCATAGTAGAGTGATCAACGCTCTAATTCGTTAACCACTTTTTCTGCACACACGAGGGACGGCTTTACGATCTTCCATAGTAGAGTACAAAGTACTCTAAATCGCAAACTATTTTTTCTAAACACACGCAGCTGACCAGCCGTGAGTGCACTAGATCCTCCCAAATTAGTCTGCTTACAGCTGTGCCACAGTTCTGTCTATGAAACTGTGATTCGCTATATTTGTATTATAAAAAATGGCACATCCCACACACTAGTGAGCATCGATTTCATGCGAAGCAGTCGGCGATCAGATTACACTCGCAATAAAGTAAGTATAACTTGTAAGGCTCAGTCATGCTGCAACGCTTAATACCGTTCAGGAACGTCGTCTAAGCATTCAAAATGTGGCCGTGGCAACAATTTCCGGCAAACTGCTATGACGCGGCCTCCAAAGCTACCGGTTGACACGCTTAGCATCATTAGCATAACACAACTTGAACAGCTCTAATGAAGATATTGCGAGCTCCAAGGTTTTTACGGTACGTTTACGGCACGTACACCCAGTGACCATTCATTATACTTCAAATCATAACCTAGCCTGCGCTTGTTCACTCACGCTGAAACTCGCTACTTCAGCTCCACGACCAAACCCGATTTAAACCCGATCAATACTTTACACTACTTCTCTCGAGTATCCGAAGGACGGAAAAAAAGGAAACAATGCTACGAAAAGGTGTCAAAGATGGGGAAAAAAGCAAGCCAGAACAAAATGCGCTAATCCTCGCCTTTGAAATACCGGATATAACGAAGAGATTAGTATAACGAAATAGTCCCAGCACATTGTCAAAGTACATGCCACCTGGGGCTAAGTATCAGGCTTCACTAGCACCTAATTTGCACCAAAGAGCGCATTAAAAGAAGCTCATGGACGATAAGTTAGACACCCAGCGAGTAATCCACAGTAGCTTCAAACTATCCAGACCTGCATGGCGACTATCTTTGACAGTTCGACTAGTCCTAAGTTTTCTATCCTTAATATTTGAATTTTTTTTCCCGAATTAGCCACATTATGCACAAGTTTCCTTTAAACGGTTAACGCGCTACCGGGTGGAACCCTGGAGGTTCTCACGTATTCCACTTACGGTGTTCATGTTGACTCGGTGGGGGAGGATAGCCTGCCGCGTGGGTAGGAAGGGGATCGTGCGGTAGCCGCGGTCGGGGAAGTGGTAGTCACGAGTGTTCTGGAGGGGTAGGACACCGTGTGGCGATAGTCTGAGACCCGACGGTGGGCCGCTTTTATACAAAAACGCTCCCGCCTGCACTTCGCTAGGGCCCTCCGGTTGCCGGAGGTTCACGTGATTCCCCCTCCCCCTATCACTTTCTCTCTCCTCCTCTCTCCTTGGTCTTGGCCTGTCCGCCGTTGATGGCCATTTCTGACGTGGGGCGGGGAGGAGACGCCGCGCGCTTATTCAAAACCGAGGAGAGAGGGCGCGTGGACAAGTCACCTCGCTACGGCGGTCGCTGCAACTAACGGGGGCGAACCTGTACCCCCCTCCCACCTCTGAGCCCTCCTCCGCCGAACTCTACGCGGCAAGGAAGCGAGAAGGGAAGGGGCTGCGCGTTCCTGATGACCCAGGTCGCCTGAGATGACGGCGTGCTGGAAGGAAGCCGGAGAGTTCCTTCCTGGCCCGCGCGAGTCATGACCTACTCTGGCAGGAGGCTTTCCCTTTCTCGCACGCCGTTGAGGAATGACATCTCAGGCTCGCCGTTATGTTTGATTGTTTGTTTGCTTGCCAGCCAGCATCGCCATCCGCTTAGTCGTCGGGGGCCTGTAGATGGATTGCGGAGAAAGGGACGGCAGAGCACCGACATGACGGCCATGTAAACGAATCAACAACGGAGAAAAAAATATATTTCGATCTCACCCTCACGTGCGCGCGAGGACCAGACCGCGGCGAGGTGGAACTTTCGAAATCGAGGCGACCCTTTCCGGTGCCTATTAAGCGGCACATCTAGAAGGCCGTGACAAAGTGCACCGGCTGGGGGTCAAATGGTTTGTCAGCGCCCCGTTGGCGCGCTGATAAAGGCGATAGCACGAGGTGTGTCACTGCGAGGTTCGATTAAATGTTTCCCTGCTGCGATCCGTCATTGTCATTGCTTTGTCGTCGTGTGGCAGACGTGTGGGAATTACGCGGGAGAGTCTGGGGCAATCATATCAGCGCTTTTCGATCCTAATTCTATGGCAGCGCAGCTTCTTAATTACGAGATTATTTTCGAGTTCGGTTTAAGTGCATTCCTATATACGTCATGCTGTATCTGACAATCTAGTTCCAGGTTCTTAAGTCAAGACAACTTAAGGAATGTACAACCGATTTGAACAATGTTGACTGCAATCGCAAGAGGCAAAAAATAATAATGAATTGAACGGCTTTGTAGCATTTATCAGATGTCGGAGAATACGTAAGTACTCTTAAAGCTTGAGCTCATCACACCGGAAATGTGTGTAACAAAACTAGATGCACCGACGCCCGCGCACTGTTTCATAAGACACATGTAAGCGGGTTTATCTACTAGTTTCGTGACCTCGCGATCGTTAGCGCTAGATTTTGCCATCCGAGTGTTTCTGTCCTTTAGATCTAGCAATCCAATAGTAACAAGTATCAAATATAGTCTACAGGCTGTTTTCGGTAAAGCAAACATGGTGATTTAGTATCCTCAAGTTCGCCGCTCGCGACATGTCAAGCACTTGATATGATTGGGCTTTGAAGCATTAGTATACAGTTAATGCTCGATACAGCCCCCCTTGCTGTAGTAAGGTGCGGGATTTAACGAGCTGTTCTTGTTTTCGCATCCTGCTTCCGTTGAAACGCCTTTGAGAGTTTTTTTTTTAATAAATTCTAATTAACGTTGTTTGTCGCGCTTTTTAAATGTGGTAAAACTTCCGCTAGCATAATAGAGAGAAATAAAAAAATGCAAACTGGACTTTCTTAATTTGAGTGCTATTATTAGACTGAACGTTATGTAGTTTTATTTTACAGCATATATGGCGTACGTGCAACTGCACATTATGAGGACTTATAGCGTCTTGTGACGGGTCTATATGTAGATTGTGTTTTCTTTCGTGTTATTATGGCAGTAGGACTTACATGAGCTCTGCCTAGCTGTTTTTTTCCTTCGTGTTTTTTTTTCTTTACTGTGCTTTACACATTCGTGAAAAAACTGGTGCTTAACAAAAGCGCCAACATCTCCTAAATATTTTATATACTATTGAAAATGAGTGAATTAAGGTGAACTCTGCCAACGTCACAAACATGCAGAGTGATGTGCAACATGCAACCACCTCGGAAAATAATCTGGCATATTTGGGGCGATAATCATGTGACATTCGCCTGAACAGCTTCATAGAAAGTGTACAAATAAACTAGAAGGTATACAAAATAAAGCATTAAGATTTATATATTCGAAGTACTCTCAACACCAAAGCGTTAGGACACTTAGAAATCAGGCAGCATTGCTTACGCTTGCGTGCCGGCGTGTTGAGGCCGCAATGAAGTTTCTTTTTATGCTCTATCACGACCACGTAAACATAAACAAACAAGACTATGCGCAGACACCGCATCGTCACTCTATCAGAACTTGTCACAATGAACACATCAAGCCTTATCAGGCCAAATGCGACACGTTTAAATATTCTTTTTTTTTCCCATAGGCTATTGAAACTTGGAATGCTTTATCAAGTGAAATTGTTGAATGCCGATCTGTAGATGAATTTATTGCAAAACTGGAATTCTTTCCTTATTGTACCTAGGCATGTACTTCATGAGGTAAATATTTTGCAGAAGCTTGTCAAGTGTATGGTGCTTCTTGATGTGTGATCCCATTTCTGCATTTTTTGCGTTGTTCTTTATCTATTACTGAAGCATTATTTACTGAGGCATTCTGTGTTCTGCTTTCGTTTTTTTATTTTAATATGTCCATGCTCATGTATACTTTTTCTAACTAGTTCCTGTATGGGCCTGTACAAATGCCTACGGTATTGTTAAATAAATATATAAAATAAATCAATAAGAATAGAGCCAGCACCACAGCTTCAGGCATCTGATATACTCGCAGTTTCCATCTTACATCATCCCATTATGTTATTTAGCTTTTTAGGAAATTGACACAGACCTCTCTCAGGATGTATTGCGGGATTTATTGATTTTAGCATGAGTATAGCACAGCGCACTTGTTCATGCTTATATCATCGCATTATTCAAATTAGCGCATTGTGTCATGCTTCCAGGAACTTTTTGAACACAAAGGGGACGCATAAAACGAGTGTTGCAAATTTCAATTACACTGACCATGCAGGCCCTGCTATCCAGTCAGCGCCGCCAAAAACTTAATAATTAACTGCAGTATTTTGCACAATGCAATTGAGCGTGTTAACTGCTGGAGTATATCCCATACCGATCAGAATAAAATCATCAAAGAAGTGTTTTGATTCCACGCTAAAGTGGGCTTGAACTTAATGACAAGTGCGTATTATCCCGGCTCATCACCTCTGAGGCAGCCTACCTTCCCATATGCCTTCACGTCTTGAAACAAAAATGCAACAAATTGCGTTTCTAATGACGACAATGATATGGTTGTTTTCTTTCCAGTGGGTGGCCGCAGGTGGCCTAGCCGGGAAGAAAATACTTTTTTTTTAAGCGCCTCGCAATGTTACTTCGTCATCGCAATGTTTTATAGCCTGCTGCACTATAAGGGTACACTGTAAATCAAAGGTCTAACCGCTGCTACTTCGTATCATTTTTTTTTTTCCACAGACCGTGTCTGCACAATCAGAAAAGGAAAAAGGAAACCTTAAAAGCCAAAAACTACACCACAATACTGCCGCAGTTAACATTATTTACACGGCTTGTTTCTTTTACCAACGTAGAAGCGTGTTACAACCATTTCGTCCAAACCTATCTGTCATATGGGGAATGGGCCTCTTTTTTATTTCTCTCATTTCTTTTCACTATACTTTTTTGCCATTAATTCTCTGAGCACTCGAAGCAGAACAGGCCGTTTAATGGTCTCAGTACGTCCATTACGTTGTTTCTATTAACCTTCCCGTTTCAACACTTTGGTCACAAAACAAAAAAACGCAACCGCGACGCTTGCTATCGGTGTCTAGTGACTGCGGGCGCAATCGGACTAGTTCTCTCTGATTTTTTTTTTTTTACATGTACAACGAAGTCTTCAGTACGCTTTGCCTTTGAATACGGTCGCCTCCGGGTTTGAGAAACGGGAACGTGTCAAGGGCTGTCGTCATAAGCGCGGTGATGACTGCACCGTGAAGTGGGGATGGAGTGTCCACTCCGTCGCAAGCATGACTGCAGTCTGACCATGACAGCTTTCGGACGGTGGCGTACATTAGCGAGCTCTCTGGCGGGGTCGAGAGAGTTTTTCGCGATAATAATTGCGCGCTTTTTGCCGAGGTCGACACCCACGGTGCTGACTTTCGGCGTGCCCCGGTGTTACGGCAGTCAATCTTCACACTGCTTGCCTATTTCTCGGCCCTGTTTAAGTTACTTCATGCGCGACGGACTGTCGATGGCGAGTCATGAGAACGTGAGTGCCCGAGGAGATAAGTGAATGGCTAAAATCAATTTTCTGATACCGAGAAAGGTGAAGAAGCAGAGCCAGTATTGGGGCCGTATATAACGAAAAATTGCAGCTAACTATAGCTCTGTTCACTCGTCCATGTCGATCCAAGAGTTTTTATATATTGCCTCTGACTCCCAATGGGTACGAAACCCGAAGATTTAAGCAGTTTTATTGAATAAGTATTGTCACTGTGTCGTGACATGGCCGAAAGTAGTAGACCAGATGTTCGATCAAACTGTTTATTTGGCCGAACTTGTGGCCAATAAGTGACAAGTCGGATTATAGTGGTGGTGGTAGTGGTTAGAAGAAGAGAAAAGGCACCTAATTTCTGCAACCCGGTCGGGAGCACGGCGCAGTGCCTGATTATAGTAACGCACTGACATTGATAGCTGTGAACAGAGCATCGGCCGTCGATCAACTCACAAGCGACGACGTGCGTTCGTATTTATACATGTGCCGTTGAATATTCCAGCCTTATCACCATTCATTGTTTGTGCAGTGGTGGTGCTGCGATGACGCCGAGCACCATGCCCCGCCACGGTGGTGTTGCGACTCCGGGTCCCGCGGGTCTCATGTTGAATTCCAATGGCGGAGTCGGAGCAAGTTTTTCTGCTCCTTTCAGAGCAAGTGTGTTCCAATGACAGAGTGAGAGCGAGAGTCAAATGTTCCAATGAGAGAGCCGGAGGGGATTCAGAGTGGGAGTCCCTCCGTGGAGCAGGAAAAACTGCTCCGCCGAAATCGGTGGAGTGGACCGGAACTCAGCGTGACGCATTTCCTTTAACACGTTTGCCTGCTTGGGGGCGCGGCTGGCGCGGCGCGAGTTGTGTTGATAATGGCGGACGGCATGGACGGCTCGGCTACCTCAGCAAAGCGTGCGGCAATGCTTCTGCTACTCGATAGTGACAGCAGACATCGTGGACAATAGCTGTTGCACGCTTGGCGTAATATCCATTCCACACAGATGAATAGCGCTGAACAAGAAAACGAACGATGCGGCGATGCTGGTAAACTACGTGGGAAGCAGACAGCGGAAGAGACCACGCGCAAGGTATCCTGGGTAACGCGGCAGCTTCCGCCTTGCTCCAGCAGGGCGGGTTATGTTCCGATGGCGGATTTGGAGGATTTGCTCTACGCCAGAGTCGAGTGCTCGCTCGCGAAGTCGGTCGGCTGCACCGACTCCGCCATTGGAATTCAACATCAGTTTGGTAGCGGGCCCCCGTCCTAGGTCCCATCGTCGAACAAGTCAGATTGGATTGGATTGGATAAACTTTTATTTGGTCCTCCAAAACACAGATCACTGTGTTGCGGGCAGCTCCCACGTGGGGACTGAGATGCCAAGCTCCTCAGCCGCCTCGCGGGCTTGGTGGACAGCCCAGAGCTGATCTGCCAAGGACGAGCTGCGGATTGCCGCCTCCCATCTGGCCGAGGTGATGTTCGATAAATGAGTGAATTTGGTGCACTGCCAGAGCATGTGTTCTAATGAAGCTATTTCCCCACAATGTGGACAAAGATTACTTGGGTCAGGGTACATGATGTGTAACATTTTCAAAGTAGGGTACATCCGCGTTTGCAAAAGCCTTAATGTAAGTGCTTGGGGCCGGGTTAGATTTTTGTGAGGTGGAGGGAAAATCCTTCTAGACAGGTAGAAATGCTTAGTGAGCTCGTTATATGTTGTAAGAATTTCCTGGTTATCCCCTTCACCGGTAGAACGCATCCGCGGGGAGGCGCGGTTGGAGAGTTCTCGCGCCGCCTCGTGTGCTGCTTCGTTGAGATTGGGTGGGGAATCGTTGATTTGTCCAAGGTGAGCTGGGAACCAACTCAGAAGATGATGTGTTATGTTCTTGCCTTGCAGTATTTTCAGCGTTTGTTCACAGACCGTCCCCTTGGCGAACGCCCGTAGTGCTGCCATGGAATCACTGTAAACCACTTCAATGTTATCCATCTTGAGGCGCTTGTAATAACGACAACAATTTATTTATATAGTTAGTAACTGAGAATTAGAAAGGAGGTGATCAAGTGATCAGAACTGTACATGAGAGCTGCTGAACTGTAGAACTTGAAAAATACACAAGAGTCTTGCGTTTATATAGCGCCGCGTTGCCAACGCTGGAAGCACTGTCCGCGGATTCAGAGAATACGGCGCTCCATGGTCTTGGTGCTCCACCCATGAAGGAGAGGAAAGACACCACACAATTCATGGGCAGAGGTCACAGTCCACACGATGCCCAAATATGGTCACCAAAGCACTGCACCGACGTTTTCGCACACGTCACCAAGTTTCTTGCACGTGCGATGATTTTGGTTTCCAAGATTCTTCTGGCAGCTGGCTAAGGTTCAAAAAACCGGCTGCCAGTACACGTGTCAAACTTGCCTGACTGTTTGGGTAGGACAATGTAGTGGTGGGCCAGCATATCGTCAAAATATGCCACCCCATTCAGCCGATCCTATGGAAAAAAGGGGGGAAGAAGGAGTGGTCGACTAATCCTTCCTCGCCGAGGCGGGCTCCCGCAAGGGCTGCAGCACATAGTGCATTTTCCTTCCCTTCAACCCCACATTCCATTCCTCGTTGTTTGCTAGGAGCAGGGGCTTAGCTGCGAATATCCTCGTTTGCCTGGAAAGCTTTGCATAGAGTCGAGCTCACAATGACCTTTCTTGGCTCGTGTGCCTTCCTTGCGCAGACCGGGCCTGGCCCCTTTTTCACGTTTTGCTGACAGGAAACCAACCCGTCTTGACAGCACACCCTCACGTGGAATGCGTCCAAATATTTTCGTCCCTTTCACAAAGGCCGAGAAACTTCAATATTGATGACGGTCGTAACAGTGGTCAAGTGGCTAAGGTACTCGGCTGGTGACCCACAGGTCACGGGACCAAATACCGGCTGTGGCGGCTGCATTTCCCATGGAGGCGGAAATGTTGTAAGCCCGTGTGCTCAGATTTGGGTGCACATTAAAGAACCCCAGGTGGTCGAAATCCCCGGAGCCCTCCATACGGCGTCTCTCAAAATCATATATGGTGGTTTTGGGACGTTAAACCCCACAAATCAATCAAATCGATCAATGATGCTGAGCACCATGGTTACGGTGCGGTACTTGACTGCTGACAAGAAGTACAAGGATTACAAGTACCCCGGGTGGTCGAAATCATCCATATCCTTCCACTACGGCTTCTCTCACAGCCTCGGTCTGTTTGGGATGTTGAACCGCGCAAACCAACTGGCCAAAGGTTTTCCCTCTGCCACGTGTTTAGTCAGGAATAGCCGACCCTAACTACAATTTCTTCTTGAATCCTCCTTAAAAAATTATAGCAAAGATGCTGGAGCTACACACTACTCGCATATTTCCGTGCAGCCTCCGTCTCACCGTCACATAATTGCACGCTGCATTGCCTTCCGATAAGCTAACTACGCCACCGTAACATCGCCAGAGATATGCGTAGCCTGCGGTGGCTGCTAAAACAAGCTACCGGAATTACTGCGTCTGTATACTCGTACGCTGCTGCTATTAAGTTGATAAACAGTTATGTTATCATGACGCGATTCGTCTTTCGGTCGACACGACGTTCCCACAACGCCTTCTCATTGGTTCCCGTAGCCCTCCTCGTGGGGTTCTCAAAGAACAGTCACGGTGTTGTCGCATCAGATTAACGAGAAAAGAAGTTTTCGGTGTGACTTGTCACTGAGGGAAGGAGCAAGGGAGCTTGGAAGGGGGAAGATAATTATTAAAAAGAATCACTTCAATATAAATAACCACACGTTCTGTCTTGTTGCGTTGAATTGTACTAAAGCATTCCAGTGGTGAAAGCTTCTTGTTCGTCTGATTACCTGTCAGTCAAAAAGCAAGGGCTATTGTACATCCTGCTCGGAAGCCGCAAAGAATCGCAGCCTTCAAACATGTGTTCGCATCTTTCAAGCAACGCGGTTCTAGCGACACGGTAGGTCTAGTTCACGCACCCCGTCTTCGATGTCGAATGAAGGCGCATATCCCACCAGTTCTGCCAAGGACGACGACCTTCGGAAATGACATGACGAGGTCTCGACGGCACCAAAGTAAGCCGGGACCAAAGGCCTCCGCGATTGTTCATATAGCCATGGAAAAGGTCCTCGCAAAGCAATCGCGTGTACCGCACTCGAGTCCCAACTCTGCACGAGGCATCTTCGATGCCGAGTACATTCAGTGAGAAAGGAAACTAGCAACGCATAAAAGTTGGGGCGGGGAGGGAGGGGGGTTTATCAAGCCTTCTATTCATCGGTAATCGTATACAAGTATAGCACAAGAACAGTTTATATATTCAGTCACCATTTGACAAGGTCTTTAGAGCAAGTGCCAATTTATATAACTTAAGCTTTGAACAGCATTCGCTAATCTTCACAGAGGTCAAGGCGATCCGCGTGCAGTTGGGAGATCTGCATCCTGCTTCAAAGACTATACCACTACAGACATTCCAGGGCCTTTAGAGGTGAAGACCGCTGCTGGCGAACTTCCATACGGCTTTGCTTATTTGTTGAACACCACTGGCCGAGTCCACGAAAGTTTTTGGTGGTTAAGTGCGTAAGCTACACCTGGAAGTTTCGTTATTAGCACCAGTATCAGCTTAAATTATCACCTGGAAGCATTTCTAGCCAAGGGATTTTCACGGCCACGTTCCATGCGAATTCTCCAAAGAAGCCCTTATCAAACTGTATAGATTTAGTGGAGGAGTAACTAAGGCGTTGTTTTCAGACAGCTGCACATTGAATCAGGCAAACTTCGCCGTACGACAAGGTGTCAATCATCGCGCCAGTCAAGGTGGGTTGAGGGCAACATTCGTGAGCGGCGAGTACACGTTAGAGGCGGTATAGATGAAAGGGGGCGGGGGGGGGGGGGGGTCATATATGTGGTGCCTCGGCTGGCGAGCGGCATTCGCAGCGTGCAAACGCTTCGTCGTTTGCATAGGCGCACCCATTTGCCTCGCTATAGCGTGCATAGGCCTCGCGCACTTTTTTTGTTTTTTTTTTCCTTGGAAGAAAAAGCGCCAGCCTCGGGCCTGAGCGACGCCGATGCTGTGGCCACATGCACGCGTGGGCGCGCCTGCGTAGAATACGGCGGTCACTACGGCGTCCACGTCACCGCTTGAGGGATGGGGTCAGGCGTGCCGTCGCCACGGGGCGTGTCCTCCCGAGCGGTCCGCTCCGGCGGCATTGAGGTGTCCACTCCGAACTGGACAGCCAGTTTACGGGCTGCTGTTCGCAGCCCACTGTCGTGGACGCCAGCGTCGAGTGAGTTGTACACAAAGTCCGGCGATGAATGTAGTGAGGCTCGTTCGCTCAAAATTGATGGGGTTTACACGGGCCTACATGTATTTAAGACGGGGCAGAACGAAAATTGCCTTTCAGTCGGTGCTCAAGCCAGTACGACTTCGCAGATGCATTGTCTGTAAGGTGTAAGGACCGCACAATAACGTGTATGCCATACATGCTTTGCGTGAGCCCTATGTCAGTAATGCTGCCCGGATTTTAATTAGTTGTCGTGGGGAGAGCCCGACACTTCTATCTGTATGTGCATGTTTGTATGTGTACATGTCGCATACAAACGAAATTACGCGGAGTATTGAAGACCCCCACCCCTGCCCAACATTTCAGTACGCCTATTAAATATTAGCAGAACGTTGACTGTTACAAGCTGCCACTCTTGCGTTGCCAGCGCAAATTGAGTGGCGGAAATGACAGCAGGTAAGCTCGTTCCCGGTACGCAAGCAGAATCAATGAAGAGATCAGAGACGTGTGAGCGAATGAAAGGGTCGATTTAATATACTAGCATGTGGCACAAGGATTCTTCAAACAACTACAACGTATATTTAAAAAAAACAGCAAATGAGCTTACAAGACAGAAGTATTAAAAGGTACTGAATTAACACACTGAAACAAACAGGTGATTATTTAAACAGTAGCTAAAACCACTAAAGTTTAGAAGTATTAACAGGTGATGGCATGCGTGGGATGACCGGCAGCATTGGGCCCGCGGTGATCGGATGTGAGATGTCCCGAAGAGTTCTGGCACGACTGCGATGCCGGCGGCGTTGCAACGCTATGTTTCCAGGAGCTGAGACTTGATGGTCTACCCAGGCAGTTTGAGCTTAAAGTCCCTCCATCGCGTTTACTACTGGCGGAAAACGCATGGAGGGGCTTCAGTTAAGCTAACCTAAGTTCAAGCTCCGATGAGCACGCATTCGTGGCAGACGTTGATTAAGCGTTTCAGTTAGACTAATGGCTATGTTCATGTGGCGAGCCGATATAAAGCCACGCTAAATGTTTCTAGGAGATGCACTCAATATTCTTCTACCACATGTATACAAGCAACCAGACTGATTAGCGTTGCGACCGGGGTATGCGGCACCAGAGATCCGGGATCAAAATGTCGAGGCAGGAGGAGGTTGAACTTCGTATAGAGGATTAATTTACATTATTTACATGGCACGAGCTATCTGGCCCGAAGCTCTACATTGAAAGCTATACATTGAAAAAAGGCTGTCCATTGAACAATCTCCGTGAATTACCCTAAGCAGCACGTGAGGGCTGATTAAATACAGTCTCATCTCCCCAGAACCCTAGATCGGGGAATAGGTCGATACGGCACTGTCCAATAACATGTACGACACATCCAATAACCGCCCCCGACAAACACACATACACAAACCATGATTGATTGATATGTGGGGTTTAACGTCCCAAAACCACTATATGATTATGAGAGACGCCGTAGTGGAGGGCTCCGGAAATTTAGACCACCTGGGGTTCTTTAACGTGCACCCAAATCTGAGTACACGGGCCTACAACATTTCCGCCTGCATCGGAAAATGCAGCCGCCGCAGCCGGGATCATACACAAACCAAATACGTGCATGGTCCCGGTGATGTTGCCTCCTCCGGCGAATCTTGCTTCCAGCGAGCGGGGTGAAACGTGTTTGTCATCTCGCGCCGACCGCCAAAGCTATGTTGAACGGCGATCGCGGTCTAGGCGCCTCCGAGGGGCCACCATGCCAGGACATCTGGCACTGATTTGAGCGTCGGCAGCTCATCACTCAGAGACGCACAGCGTCATGGTCTGACGTCCCTGATCGGCGGAAGCTCGCCATTGTGGCTTTTACCGGGGCACGAAGTCGCCACCACGTGTCGCTTCTCTGCGCGGACCCGAAGGACAGCGGTGTTCCGTAGAGTAATTTAGGCCACGCAGTACCCAGTACATGGAAACAACAGGGCGTCTTGGCGCTGCTCCTTATCTCCACAAAACGAGGCAGCTGCCTTTCTTTAGTTCTGGCGGCCGCGGTAAAAAAGGTAGCCCGCCAAACGCCAAAAGAAACTTTTTTTTGAATCTCCGAGTGTTCTCACGGTCAGGGGAAGAAGCGCGGCGCCTGTTAACTCGGCGTGACGCGAGGACACAGAAATGGTAGTTCGTGACATTGGCTGAATATCTGCAAGCAGTTCAGTATACGCTCATCAACATCGGCAAGGGGCATTCCAGAAAACCCACACTGCTTGTATTCTTGTCCAAGCAGCTGCGAATATCGGGTCCGTCCTTTCAAGAAAATCTGCAAAGTATTGTTTCGCAATAGTGCGACCGTACTAATAAAGCAGTCTCTCCTTTACCGTCGTAACAAATGAGATGCACGAACCAGTTGTACTGTGCCCAGCTACGGTAGCAGCAATAATATAAAGACCCGCCGTGCTAAGACGGTAAGCATTTACGAACCCACCACTAAAGGCATAATGCAGCATCATTAGCATGCCAATCTCTTCTCTCCCTTGCACTCACTTGCGCCGAGAATAGCACTCTCACTCACTTGCGCCGAGAATAGCAGAGCAGCTACAAAAAAAAAAAAGATAGGCCGTCGTGCTGCCCATCTATCTAACAATAAATAGTTTTGTTTCGGTTCCACGGCACGTCTACCAATGACAATGTTTGTTGAAACTAAGCAAAACGTTCCTATGGCTTTTCTTAAATCGCGAACAGTGACGCAATAAAATGCCCCACGTAACGGTCTTTCCAGTGGAGTATAATTATTTGTGATGACCGACCAAAAACATTTCGTCTATTGATACTCATCAGCTGACGACAAACAACTGCTATGTGATATGTTGGCGAAGAATATCAGAACCGAGCAACACATCGAACGTTTTAGCTTTATTCCTGTACACAAGTAGTGGGACGTGACGTTGACCGTATATTGCACTTGTAGTGAGATGTAGCGGCGTTTGTAATGAGTGGCGCACTTGGCGTTGTCGAGTATTGCAGGCGGTGGGCGAGTGATAGGACCAAGGGACCGGTAGACCATGCTTAAATGTCTCATGAGACGGTATTATCTCTGAAAAAAAAAGAAAGAAACGGAGAAAGCATGAGCGGCGATCATCTAACCCAGTGAATTCGGTGAGAAATTGACACCCGCCTCTGTCGCGAGCCATCTGTTCCCTTCATTACACACAACTCAAGACTTCTATATTTTTAATCGCCCTACAATAAAATGCTAAAGAGAAGAATCGTCTATTCTGTTTTGAGTGAAGAAGGCAAGACTTATATATTTTGTGTCGCGCTACAATAAAATGCTAAAGAGAAGAATCGTCTATTCTGTTTTGAGTGAAGAAGGTCTTCTCTTTTGTTATTTTTTGTTCTCAGTCGTAGCATATCCCCTTGTTCTGTAAAAATAAGGATACATTTTTTTCGACCGCCAGAGCGAGGCAGCAAAACACTTTTAGCGATCGCATTCCTACGACCACAATCTAGTTGTCGAACGCGGTAGCATGAGGTCAAGTATCAAATGTGCTAGCCTTACTGAATCAATAAGATGTGGAGCCCAGCAAGAGCATGTGACTCTCCGTGCACAGGAATCATCGCGAACAGAAAGAGTGCAAAAAAAAAAAAAAGTGCAGTTAGCGGGAGGAAAAGAATGAGTTCAATGTTCCTCCCGTCTCCCGTTTTGTCTACTTTTATTTTTTTTTTCGCGCTGTTTCAGCTTGTAATGAAACTGCACCAACTCGTCAAGCTTGCCCTACTACTTGGGAAATCGATGCCAATTCGCCCAAATCTCATAACATCCAAGCAAAACAAAAACTGGTTTATTATGTTCAGTGCAGATTGATTCAGTGTAGCTCATTACAAAGTGTGCTAGACGCCAAACATCTGCAATCTTATTTCAACTCTAAGCTCAATAAAAAGGGAAGCTAGTGTGTTGTGACTCACATCCGACATATCTCTCATAGTTTCCCGTAGCGGCGTAGCCGACGGAGGGGTACGCTCCGAAGGAGGGCGCGGCCGGAGCTCCGAGCCCCCTGCTTGGTGATGCCGGTGTTGCGTACGCCACCGGAGCTGCGGCTGGACCAGGATTGGCAAACCCCTTTGCAGGAAAAACAAGCAGTTGCAAGATTTAATTCGTTTTTCTTTTATCTTGCACATGAGCATACTTCTACGAAACAAATGAGAATTATGAAGCCTGTATACCCCAGAGACTTGATTTTTGCTGGTCAAAACTATAACAAGAAACGCAATGAAGCCAGAAAAGCCATGGAGCAAATTGTCACGTATAAATAAAATGTGGAAAGTAGGTGTGCGCATAAGGTCTTGGTCAGCAGAATTTTGTCTTGGGGGGGAGGGGGGGAGGGGTGCAACACTATTTTGCATCGTAGCTGGGGAAGCGGGGAGTGTTGATGCACCTTCGGTAGGACAAGGGGGCAGGTAATAATGTGGCTTGAGAAAGTGCCTTTTCTGCCCCTCCCCCCCCCCCCCTGCCGACCTCCGTGGCGATGCATGTTTAGAGGGGTTCAGAGAAGTATACCAATTGTTGAGGTTTTACGTCCCAAAACCACGATATAATTATGAAGTACGCGGTGGAGGACGACGGGTTCCGGTAATTTCGACAATCAGGCGTTCTTTAAGGTGCACCTTAATCGAAGTGCACGGGCCACAGGCATTTGTTCTAAGAAGGACAGAGGGGAGGGAAACAAGGTGGACGAAAAAAAAAATAGGGACGTACGTCATCCACGTCACAAACGAAATACCAGCTGGTATACGGTAGTCAGTAATTATAAGCTTCGTTTTTCACATGGCGCGTATAAGACGCTTCACCGATTGAGCTATCCGCTTCAGGGTTTTTGTGAACGACTGAAAGATTAGCCCAGGGGGTTTTGCCAGCGCCGTGCTCTGATCCCCATTATCAACAACCTTCCTCCCTCTTTTATGCGCTCTCTTCATCTCACCCTGGGCGCAGCAGCAGGAGAGGCGTAAGAGGCCGGCGCTGGCGGTGCCGCAAAAAGGGGCGCTGGATCGGCGGGTGCTCGCGCGACGGGGGTCGGCGCCTCGGGTGCTCCGTGCACCGTCTTGATCGAGTACGAGCTCGTGACGGCCTGCTGCAGCGGTGCGCCGTAGCCGGCTACAAGTCGTGGTGCGGGAGCCGGTGCAGGAGCCGGGGCCACAGGGGCTCGGTAGGGAGCTGGCTGAGGCGGAGCAGCTGCCACCGGCGCAGGAGCCGCCGACGCGTAGGATGGCGTGGCGGGAGCCGGCGGTGTCGGCCCGTACGCTGGGGCTGCGGGCGCCGCGTTGTACTGCGAGAGACCGTAGCCCTGCCAAGAAGCTGGCACCTCGTATCGCAGAGCCGGAGGCGCAGGCCGGTTGCCGGCGTGAGCCGTGCACGCCGCAGCCAGGAGGATCACTGCAATGGGCTGCGAAGCAATACCAAGACGTTTGTCGACGGATTCGTCAGTGGAGTTGAAGAGAGAAAAAATAATAAAATGAGAGACAAGTACTTGATATCTCTGTTACAACAGCCCCGCCGCGGTGGTCTAGTGGCTAAGGTACTCGGCTGCTGACCCGCAGGTCGCGGGATCGAATCCCCGCTGCGGCGGCTGCATTTCCGATGGAGGCGGAAATGTTGTAGGCCCGTGTGCTCAGATTTGGGTGCACGTTAAAGAACCCCAGGTGGTCGAAATTTCCGGAGCCCTCCACTACAGCGTCTCTCGTAATCATATGGTGGTTTTGGGACGTTAAACCCCACATATCAATCAATCAATCTGTTACAACAGCTAGAAACCTTAGAAAGTGCGAAGAACGAGCGCCACGTGTTATTATCTCCTGGCGTTTGCCGTCCATTTTGGCATGATTTGGGGGAGCGAGCAGTCTGTTCGCGTGACGTCACGAGTAAACAGCCTATCAGATTGTTCAGAGGGATATCAGTGTAGTTGATTGTCTCCCACCCTGATTTCCCATTCGTCCCACTCCCGCACTGTCCTTTTTCTCGTACGACCATCGTGCGCGATCAACCAGTTTCACCACAGGCTTTGTGCCTTTTCGACTGCGCATGTGAGATAAATGAGCGCAAGCCAAGAAGCACGAAGTCCTGATAGGCTCAACAACGAATGCCAACATTGACCACATGTTTTACGAATGAATAAGTGGCCATAAGGAGATATTGCCTGCAAGTAGAAATGAAGGGTAGTGAAGGCGAGATAAAAAACACTCTCTCGTTTCTATAAGAAAAGATCGAGTAAAAAAAGGAGTCTTCTTGTTCCACAACATTAATCGTGACCTATCTCCTTTCCTTGAACTATCGCTCCGCGCTTGGTATACTTTCAAGTCGGGAACGACACGCGCGTTATCAGAGCGCTGTATAGGAAAGTGGCCAGCGCCGACTTTCCAAGAAATAAAGCGCATGGCAAGTCAGATGACGATTATTGTTAATTGTGGGAGAAAAAGACACCCTTCTTACTCCATCTTTCTTTATTATTTTTAGTATCTGAGTGGTCATGGCGGACAGTAATAAGTGACCACTGTCCAGGTAACGCTCAGTACGTAAATGCGACCTTTATGCATGAGTAAGCAACACTGTGAGGTTGGTGTGAGAACGCAGCGAAATCAACCAACACTTTGAAACAGTGCATGCGAATGAAGGGGGACGTTTTCTGGGCGTGGTCGAATCTCGAGGTTCGGCATCTTTTCATGCGAGGGAGGCGTGCAGCGGCCTGTTTTAAGTCCGGGCACGGCACTTCATTCCTTTGATATACATAAATCTTCTAATATAACAACGATCATGTAGGCCTCAAGTGCGACTTCTTCCACAAAACATTAAGGCACACACGCACGTCCCGCCGCCACCGGTCACAGTGCAGCTCACGACTCTATACAGTAATGGTACATGGCCAGCTGATTGTGCATGCTGCAACTTATCAACACGCTTTCCCGTACAGGGCTACGCGCGTGCGATTCGACATGAAGCATTCTGTGTACAGTTTTGTTCTTAACATGTGTCAACTGATGCCAATAGCGAACTATATTACATACGACAGGGTCACAATTGAATTTTTTTTTTCTCTCGACCTCAAGTATAACCATGACCCACGACAAAGGATTGTGTTAATTCAGTGAATCAGAGGGTACTCTTCCGAATCAGAGGGGACATGATACTGAGGGGAAAACCGCGACAACAGCCTTAGCCGCCCATTGTTCCTCGTGCGACTGAGCCCCACTCTTGCGTCATTGCAAGATGCTCTCACGATATCGTCCCAGGATCGAGCACGAAATCAACCTGGACTTCCATCGATTTGATTGATATGTGGGGTTTAACGTCCCAAAACCACCATATGGTTAAGAGAGATGCAACCTGGACTTCCATATAAGGAAGAAAGAAAAAATGTGCTTCGGGAAGCCTTAATTCACTCATTTTCTCTAAAAAGAGACGTGGTTTTGAGCTACTAATATGTTACATCTCGACTAGTGGCAGATTCATCTCGCATTTCATCTTTATGCGCACGTGATGGTTTTTATTTTGTTTCCATTTTCAGCTATATATTCCCCGGTGTAATAAACATACACACAGTTGTTCGTCAGCGCTTGTGTTGTGTAGTCTTTCTTAGTCCCGTTCTTGCGCTATTTTCTCCTCAGTATTCCTGAAGCAACCTTGGTAAAGAATCACAGAAAAGAAGATCCTGAGACCTTGGCCGACGGTTTACCATACGCGCAAAGCCACGAAAGAACAGTGTGAGACCGTGCTGTGTTGTCTCGAGCGGACTATTAATCCTTCTCTTTCTTACTCATCTTCTTTTCTATTTCTTTCCTTTCTGTTATTCTCCCTTTCCCCCACCCTAAGCGTAGGGTAACCAACCGAGCCAAGCTTGGTTAACCACCCTGCCTTTCCTCCCTATTAATCTCTCTCTCTCTCTCTCTCTCTCTCTCTCTCTCTCTCTCTCGATAAATAATTCACAAAGGAAACATGGCAGTAGCCTGTTAACATGTTTGACAAAAAAATCCGTTTTTTTATATATGGCAGTTTTACACATGTTTACTCGGCTTATCTATCTGCATATCTGTATATCTGCTATCTGCAGATCTGCCCGAAATATGAGCAATTAGGTGTGTCCTAGGACGGCGCCCTCGTATCTCGTCCTCTCTTTTCTTCAAGTATTCTGCGGACTAAAAAAATGTTTTTCTAATCACCAATGAAAAAAAGGGAATCATAATTACCGTATTTAAGTGACCGCAATAGCTGCGCATTTTACTATATAGCTGCAATCAAAAGATGAGGCCGCAGCAGGATGTGTCAAGGCAGGCCTGTTGCCAGGAATCTTTTCGGGGGTGGGGGTCCACCTGTTGAAAGCCTTGAACAACACACATCATTTGTCCTCGATAAAACACCCCCTTCTGTCTGAATTCCGGGGGCAAAAAGTGGAACCTAGCCCCCACCCCCCCTTCCGGCAACGGCCAGTGTGAAGTTGTAACTCAGTTCGTGAGCCTGCACAGCCCTACACGGTACACCTCGCTCGAGAGGGGACGATAAAGAACTTTGAAACGGTAAGGCGTTTGAGCGAGCAGGAAAGGGACAACTCCGTTGTATATATAGGTGAGCTTCCTAATTAAGCCAGATTGGAATGCTCTGCCCCATGATTCCCCTATGCTCGACACGCCGAGATGATACTATACCCTTTTCTTGTCGCTTAAGTCTGCTTCTTTGCCTGTATTTGTCCCTTGTTTTTCACGAATTTCTAATGTACATGAATTTTGTTCTGCAGTGAATGTATACTGCAGCGGAAGTGTATGTATGTAGAAGAATTTTGAACTGTATTGCCCTCTCCTGCATGGACCATACTTGGTCCGCAGTATGTGATAAATAAATAAAATAAATAAACAACACAACTTGTGGTCGCTACTGTCTCTCGAAAATACTTCACTCATTAAACGAATAACGATATTAGCGGCGTTATAGAGACGAGCAAGTGCTCGCACGACCGTGCAACACGTTCACACTTACGGCAAGCATACTGCGCGTCTTCTCGGTAGCTCCACGCGGAGGTGACAGGGCCGACTGAAGGAAAACCCGAGAGTATCTCGTCTCCGCCTCGACTGCACATCGCTTTCGCCGAGTGCCCAACTTTTTATACGCCACCGAAATAGGGCGTGGACACCAAACCGCTTGTACGCTTTCGGTGGGTGCCAAATAATAAAAAAATGAAATTAAAAAAAGCCCCTAAGCGGGCAGGCGTGGATGAAAGGGGAGCGTATGAGACCCTAAAACACTCGCAGCGTTGTGCCTCATGCAAAGACAGGAGCAACGCACTCGGTGCTCCCACGAAGCATAATAATACACGAAGCTGACAAAAATAGAAGACTAAAACTGTATTTTTTTGTTTATTCTGTGTTCTGCCGCACAAAGTGATACTTTGCATCTGCGACCGTGGTGCCTCCGTTGAATCTGTTCTCGCTCACTGTCAACCGAAGCATGCAAAGGCTGACCCAGAATGCACTGTAAGGTCGTGAAAAACGCAGGTCACAGTGTTGATAGTTGACGGTGAACCTTCCACGAGGCTTTAAGCTTCTTTTTTTTAAAAAAAGGAGAGGAATTTCGGGGGTTTCGGGTGCCAAAACCATGACATGATTGCGAGGCACGTCGTAGGCGTGTTGTAGAATTAAATTGGATAAAGGGGTATTCTTTAACGTGGCATAAAACAGTACGCAGGTCTTTTTGCACATCACTCCAATAAAAATGTGGCCTCTGGGACCAGTCACTTCCCCTAGTCACCTAAGATGGGGGCGCGAAGTCAGCCCCATGCATAGATATAATGGGGGGGGGGGGGGGGGCTGCGATAAACATTCTCCCCCTCCCCTTAACGGACTCCCCCTTAACCTTAACCTTGCCCCCCCCCCCTCCTTCCCACCGTTCTTTAAAACCTACTACAGGCGCTGGCAGGGTTCTCCATTGAAAGGGGAGAGGGGCGAAGTGGTGGATATAGTGTTTCACTGCAGCAAAACATCATCCTTCGAGTTGCGCTTACGGGGCGCTCTGAAAACTCTAGCGCCAGCACCAGTGCTCGAAGGATTTCTTGTTTGCCCTAGAGTGTGATCTTCGGTGCAAAAAAAAAAAATCACACCAAAGCACGCCATTAAAACCTCCCAACGCGGACCAAGTGTAACATCGGGACGTTATCGAGTCGCCCAGCGCATCGACGTATAGAACCCCTGAAACTAGGGGCTTTACATCGACAGAGACTGAGCTGCAACCCTGAATGTAGACTGACCTCCGACCCTGAATGTTAACCGTGAGCTGACAGCGCGTGGCAGCCCGTTTCGCGGCTGACAGCGCTGTCTTGACGAAGCTGTCAAAGGCGAGCTCCTCTCGCTCGCCTCTCAAGGATTCCGGCCACCGATTATGCAGATCACCCCGGGCGGCACTGGGCAGAGACCTTGAAGAAGCAGACGCACCCGTCTGGGGATTCCGAGACGGTTAGGTTTCTTGGCCATTCGTTCGTGCTTTCCTGGCTGTAGTGACGCTCATTTTCGACCGATGTATAGTATAGGCGTAGGCGTGCGCGAAAAATAAAGATGTGGGAGGGCCCTCTCTTAGTCATCTAAGACAGATATCCAATTATGCTCCAAACCTTCACTCAAGGTCGAGCCTGTGACGTCACTTCCTAATCTGCAAGTTTGTGAACACGCAAGATTTTTGTCGATAAGGGCGGCCGAACAAATGTTTGATATTGCGTTGGCAAAAGCCGCTTACTTCTTATCTTTACCGCCGGAGACCAAATGTCAGTTCATTCTTGATTGATTGATTAATTGATTGATTGATTGGTGAGGTTTAACGTCCCAAAACCACCATATGATTATGCGAGACGCCGTAGTGGAGGGCTCCGGAGATTTCGACCACCTGGGGTTCTTTAACGTGCACGCAAATCTGAGCACACGGGCCTACAACGTTTCCGCCTCCATTAGAAATGCAGTCGCCGCAGCCAAGATTTGATCCCGCGACCTGCGGGTCAGCAGCCGAATAGCTTAGCCACTAGACCACCACGGCGGGGTGACAGGTCATTCTGAAAAGCATGTTATTGTTTCACTTCATTCTTGCATCCATTCCTGACCTTGTTTTCTTTCGCACTCGGCCAGCGGTAGGGGAAAGGTGTGTTAAGTGGGGGGGGGGGGGGGGGGGGGGGGGGGTTCGGTGACACTTTTCAAGTGAGAGGAACAACACAAAGTGACGTTATACTGCGTGTAATATATACGTATATATAGTGAAGTTCTGACAATTGTTGCCAGCTCGCTCGGCAGCGAAGTTGACACCTGCTGTAAACAGCTTGGCGACGCTGGTGTTTCTAAATTGCTACAAATTTATTTCGAATATTCACTTCACAACTGAGAGGATCATTCGACTGCCGTTGTTCGAAAGTCGGCCACAGAGTGCGAAGAGAGCCGGCCACTCCCCCTCTAGTTTTTTGGCGCTGTTGTCAGATAGCAAGGAGGCGCAATGCCCGGAGGCACTTTGCCCCAGTCTCTCACGTAACTCATCAACCCATCATCATCCGTACGTCCGTAACAACGCCGTCCGGCCCCTCAAAGGGGTAGTACGAGACCTGTTCGTAGAACATTGCAAAAGTGTCCCAGTTCGCCAATGCGAAAGCAGGCGCCGAAGACCCGAGCGAAAAGGCATTATTTTCACCTATCTCAAAAACGAGTAGGCGAACAAAAAAAAAATCACAGCATATCCGTCGAGTGAATGATGATTGGTGGGGTGAAGAGTTCGTCAGTCCGTCCGTGCTTTCGTCCACCCATTCGTTCTTGCTTCGTCCATGCGTCCGTCCGTCCGTTCATGTGACCATCGGTTAATACGTCCGTCCGTGCGTCCCTCCATTCGTTCTTACTTCCGTCCGTTCTTCCGTCTTTCCGTCTGTGCGTCTGTTCGTGCGGCCGTCCCTCTGTCTGTCCGTCCGTACGTACACACCCCTGTCTGTGCGTTCATCAGTCCATCCGTCTATTTGCATGTCCGTCCGTCTATCTAGTGAACACTCCAAGTACAGCCATCTCACATCTTTTCATCAAGTATTCATTATATACAAGTGCTGCCATCCAGCCGATATTGTAAGGACAACCTTTTCGTGTATGTGCCACCGGTGGCTACATACACCATCAGAGGATGGACAGACCCACACCCTAAAAAGCTTCGCCCCTAAAAGATCCGAGAACGAGTGTTGAATGACGGGTAACAGACGGTTGAAGTTCATGGGATGGCCTCAATCGTCCACGTCAGTGATGCACCGGCGGGGGAGGGGAGTCTTAAAACAATCCTTCAAGTATTTTGGTGCATTTGAGTTAAATTCTAGTGACCGTAAGAGTGACATTCTGATGTCATGCACGTTGAACGCACACCTTGTGCAACCTTTTACGGTTTAATGACCAACTTGTGATATCTTCCGCTTTTTTAATGATTACCACACGATCGACGTGCGTGTGACATATCACGTTTGATGACGTTTTGAGCGCCCAAGTGTGCGGCTGTAGAAGTGTAAATAGATGTCTTAATTGCTGGAAAATAACGCCATGCGCTTTCTTCAATAGTGCGAGCAATAATTTAGTTCTGGAAAAATATTTATATAGCGATACATGTCAATGCCTCCTTTATTATTGGAATTGTTTTCGTATTACGACGCTGGGTCATCGGGGAAGCGATATACACTGATACCATCGGCATAGCTCGATAATCTATACAGCATCAGAAAACGCAGAGCGGAATGTGCCATGCAGCGTATACTATGTTTACTGAGTTCCGTGCAGCAGAGCCAAGGCTACGTTACCCTAAGAGCAGGTTGTTGCGAAGCGAGATGTAGCGCCCATTTTCGGAACCCGTTGTTTGTACTCGCAAGTGGTCTTGTCGGAAGAATTATGCCATGCAGCGTATACTATGTTTACTGAGTTCCGTGCAGCAGAGCCAAGGCTACGTTACCCTAAGAGCAGGTTGTTGCGAAGCGAGATGTAGCGCCCATTTTCGGAACCCGTTGTTTGTACTCGCAAGTGGTCTTGTCGGAAGAATTATGATCGACACATGTGCCAACCATAATTTAATGTATGTTCGTGCATGTGTTGATATGTGCGTGCGTGTATACATACACGTACAAACAAAACAAAAAAAAAACACTTTCGGGCTAGTGGTTTGAATTCCTCCGCCTCCTGGCTACGCCAGTGCCACGAATGATTAGCCCTTTCGTACTAAATGGAACGCGATAGGTTACTCTCGCACTCAGTAGCACCGGATTTACAAAGGGACAAATGTTTTCTTTGTGTGTCTATCGCCCGGCACAGATTTAAATATCTCCGACTGGAAGTCCTTCACGTGTCCTTCGGTTTCTCGAGCCTGTATTGCGGCCCGATGCGGTAATCCCTTTAAAATACCCTTTCTCGTATTCCTTTGTCTCTTGTCCGCTTCGAGCAGAAAACAAAGCACCGCCATCAGAGAAAGAAGCCTGCGCTAATGGCTTTCTGAATACTCGGGGCTGCGCCTCGGCGGCTTTAAGCCCGCGTGCGCACGTCCATCTAACTCCGCGTCGACGCGATCATTGAGAACGTTGCGTCGGCCGCAAGCCCACAACTTGGATACGCTGCGTGCCGTGCGCGTTGCCGCCGTCCGCACCGCAGCCGAACGTCGTGCCGATGGGAGGAAGAGCGCGGAGAAAGCGCGAAGAGACGAATCGACAAACAAACAACCAAAAGAGCCACAAACTTCGATGATGACGGCCCGCGGGAAAGAAAATGGCAGCGCTTCGACTGCGGCGCGCCCCGACGGCGTTCGGAGCAGCTGCAGCACGGCGTCGGGCCGTTAACCCTAATCATTCTTGGTCAGAAAATGATGCCGACGCCGTCGCAATACCCTTCCTGCCTCCGTCGCTCCTCCGGTTCTCTCCCCCAATCGCGAGTTTGAGAAAGACAACGTGACGTACGTCGACATGCGCTGCAAGTCGCGCGCGAGCGTATCCAAAAGCCTATAGCGCCGGTTGCGGCCACGGCATACAGTAACATAGCCTCGGTGGTTTCGCACAAGGGCCGCGTCGTGGGCTGGGAGGAAGGAGAGCCGCTTTTTTTCTCGGCGACGGCAAATACGACCGGCGCCGCTGTACAGAGCGTCGACCGTCGGTGGTTGATCGTCGCGAAGTGTGAGCGGGGAAATTAGCGTCGTGCGCCCGGATGTCGCCACCGAGCGCAGTGCATCAACTTGACGATTGGTGGAAAGGAGGCTTGCCTCATTTCCGGTTACACAACAGTCCTATAGGGGCCTACGCTCCCCGGTAATCCGATGATGCACGCTGCAGTATTTCTATTTCACTGTCTGCATTGTTACGCGTGACAGTAACATTTCCAGGATGGTAGATGCCGTCCGCACTCTGAGCTATGACATCGGATGGCAAGACTGAGACCTAGCTATGTACATAGACCCACCAACAAACGTTTCACGATACTTGCGCAAGATACGGCGGGCAACAATATCGGCCTCTGAATGAAAATTTCAGCTCTAATATATACAGGTTTCATTTCTATATCAATTGCATCATCTACAATGTGCACTGGTTACGTCGCTTGACGGCACGTCTGAAGCTAAACGCATTCGTAATTATGCCACTAGTTCGTAATTATGCCACTAGGGAGGGGGGGTGCTAAATTCGCCCCATACTTTATTGACTTAACAGGGAGTGTAGCAGCTTCAACTAGTTGGTATGACATGACAATAGTTATAGCGCGAGAACAGAACGACGACAAAGAGACAAGAAGGACACAAGCGCTAACTTTTAACATAGTTTATTGCGCAGAGCGCGAAAACATATAGAGGAGACAGTAAAGCATGTACAAAGAGCAATAGTAAAAATGGGGAAAAAATTGGCAGATTCCACGTACAGTGGGAGTCAATCATATGCGAAACACGAATGAGAAAGGTTTATATTCCACTTTAAAGTCAGCAGAACGATACAAGGTGGAGGTAAATGAAGCCGTACGTGACTTCCGTTTCATGATTATCATGTTTGGATGTGTCGTTTACCTTAGTGATCTATTCACGTCACGTGATACCAAATTTATTATGTGTGGTGCTAGCGAAACGGCTGCGAGCCCGCTATGAGCGTGGTATGTTGTCACGTTCTTACACGACACGCGTGTCAGGATTATCATGCTTGCACCAGTAATATACTTTCGTCATCCATTGACGTCACGTACCACCAAAGTTGGTATATGTGGAGCTAGCAAAATGGCCACGAGGGCACACCGGACGCGCTGAAACTCGCATGCGTCAAAGCAACTCAGCGCGGCACGCGCCTGCGATGGATGGATGGATGGATGTGGCTGTACCCTTTAGATCGGGCGGCGGCTATCGCCACCTAGCCGTGATACTTAGTGAACTAACCATTACATTTATCTTTTTTTTTCCCTTTAAATAATGAAGTTGAGGATTCGTACTTGAGGATTCGTACTGCGAGTATATGGCAGGAACGCCACCTGGTGTGGCAACGCTAGCGTGACGTCACGAAACTAACGCCGGCGAGCACGCGCAACGCATCACGTCGAAATGCATTGGCACCTTGACTGTGGCATGTAGTCATGTTCTCACATGACACGCATCTCATGATTATCATGTTTGCACCAGTCACATACTTTCGTCATCCATTGACGTCACGTAATACCAAATTTGGCATATGTGAAGCTAGTGAAACGGCCACGAGCGCATCATGAGTGTGGCATGTAGTCATGTTGTTACATGACACGCATGTCGTCAATATGATGTTTGGATGTGTCATTTACCTATGTCGTCCGTTCGCGTCACGTAATACCGAGTTTGGTGAACGGCCGCGAGTGCATCATGAGCGTAGCATGTAGTCATGTTGTTACATGACACGCATCTCATGTTTATGATGTTTGCACCAGTCACATACCTTCGTCATTCATTCACGTACCGTAATAGCAAATTTGGTATATGTGACGCTAGTGAAACGGTCGTGAGCGCATCAAAGCGTGACATGTAGTCATGTTGTTACATGACACTCATGTCATGATTTTCATGTTAGGGTCCACCATCGCTTGTGTTCGCCATGCAATCATGTCATACCATGCCAGTTTTGCAACATGCAATGTGAACGAAAGCACCGCAAGAGCTGCAGGACCATGGCATTTAAATCATGACATTCATGACATACGTGTCATAATTTCCACGTTATGACTAGTCAAATATGTTCTTCATTCAGCCAAGTTATGTCATACCAAGTTTTGTATCGATGCCATCATCGAAACAGCCAGGATAGCTAAAAGTCATATGCGGCTAGATAGACAGATAGATACGCTCAAAGTCGCCGAAGTTCGCAAATAAATGATTGGCATTTAAAAACAAAAGCACAGAAAAGGGCAACGAAAAGTATATATAGAAACGAAACAGAAAAGTAAAAGTAGTATAATTACTTGCACGCACCGAAACCTTCGAGGAACCTTTTAGTTCCTTCTCGGACAGGGCACGGAGGGCTTGCTAATGCAAGGCACCTGTTCGCGTGCCATCTGCGCGGCCTCGACGATGACTCGGGTGCGCTCATCCCTGTGCTTGTACAGCGTCACTGTGTCCTTGAAAAGGAACTTCATTGGAAGCGACACTGCCTCTGCGCAAAGCTTGAAAAGGGGCACACAGTTGCACTCAGTGCAGTGCTGAGCAAGAAAACCATCCTTCCCGTTTCTAACATTGTTAGCTCTCCGTCGATCGTTTAGACACCTTCCCATCGTTCCGACAAAACAAGCACCGCAGGAAAGGGGGGTCCTATAGACAACTTTCCGCCATTGCTCTTTGTGCCACATGTTTTTGTCACATGGTTTACTGTCTCCTCCATATGTTTTCGCGCTCTGCGCAATAAACTCAGTTGGGAGTTAGCGCTTGTGTCCTTCTTGTCTCTTTGTCGTCGTTCTCTTCTCGCGCTATAACCATCGTTAACAGGGAGGGCTGCGCCAAGCCCCTTACCGGGCTGCAGAAATTAGGCACCTTCCTCCTCTTCTAACCACAGCCACTACCACCACGCTGCGGCTGCGACGAACCTCTCAACCCATTCCCCTCATTCTCAGCCCCTACTCCCCCCCCCCCCCCCCTCAATGGGAGACCCTCCGCACGCCAAAGACGGGCGCGAGTGAGCCGCTGGGGGATAACGTGAAACAGTTTTTTTTTTTTCTTTACAGAAGCACCCTTGCCTACACGAAAGGAAAATGGCACTCCCCATTCTACTGGTTCCCAAGTCACGCACGTTTCTAGAGCACTGCGCCGTGCTCCCTACCCGGCTGCCGAAATTAGGTGCCCTTTTCCTCTTCTAACCACTGCGACCGCCACCATTCAGTTGTCTACCCACTCATTGTGGTGGTTGGGAAATGATTGTGGTGGTTGCTTCTTTGGAAGGTGCGAGTCACCCCCGCCAGGCAAACAACCTGTCTGGCTGACGGCGCCGCATATTTCAGCCCAGCCTGCTACAAAGACCTTCACCCCTTCGTCCCCCATCGTTCCCTTTCGGCAAAAGCGTTGTGAACATTTCACTCAGTAGCTTCCGTCGTTACCTTTCCCCAAAAGCTTCCAGAGCTAGAGCATTAGTTAACGTATCAAAACTACTGCGCACGTCTTTCGCTTCTAATTTTGTCACACCAAAAGGCCCGACGCCGCCCCAGCTAGCGCAACACTGAAAGCACCCAATAAGACATGAGTAGCACGCGTACCAAGACGCAAGAACAAGCAATGAGGCAAGGATTCTGGTCATTTTGCTTGTTTGGCACTTTTCTGTAATCACGAAGGCAGCGCCCCCGCTGAGAGTGGCGCCGAAATTCAGAAAAACGAAAACACGATGTTGGTAGTTTCTTCGCTTCGACTGAGTGAACACACGTGTCATTGTGAAGTGTGCAGTATTGGTCGGCGGTGAATGCCGCTAGTGGGTGCTTGTTTCTTTTGTGTGTGGACAAAGATAGCATGAAGACACCGGCGAGCCTGTTCAAGTGATTTCGGTGTTCAAAATCAGGTGAGTGTGATGGTGTGAGAAGCGATAGACCAGCTTCGCGTGATTGCATATGAACGCCGTGGTAGCTATTTGGTGTCATGGATGACAGCTTCTCGCTGTCATAAATATTTTTCGCGGCCTCATCACAAATAGTTGCATGACGAGTAACTTACTGGGTGTGCTAAAATGTTTCTCGGGATTTTTCGTTTTACCTGCTGCAATTTTGTGCTAATGAGTGGTTACCGTGCGAAATCCGCCGCTATTCGGTGGTACGCGTTTTCATTTCTGGCCATGCCTTTCAATTTGGATTTGGGAACTGCCTTTGTCGTACGTATCAAGCGTTTGACGTTCACGCCTGGAGCACCTTTCTTAATTATCTAGTTGGCATTCTACAGTTGCAACAATTTTAAGCCAATACACGAACGGCTTGCCCCGCCGTGGGGGTCTAGTGGCTAAGGTACTCGGCTGCTGACCCGCAGGTCGCGGTATCGAATCCCGGCGGCGGCGGCTGCATTTCCGATGGAGGCGGAAATGTTGTAGGCCCGTGTGCTCAGATTTGGGTGCACGTCAAAGAACCCCAGGTGGTCGAAATTCATGGAGCCCTCCACTACGGCGTCTCTCATAATCTTTTGGTGGTTTTGAGACGTTAAACCCCACTTATCAATCAATCAATCAACACGAACGGCTTGCTGTGCGGGTTGCGCGGTGTGTTGTTGCTTGTCTGTATGTAACGGTCGCTTACTGCGTGTTGACATGTTGAATCGAGATATACACTTTATTTTATTTTAACATAAAATTGAGGTAGCTTTATATCTGGTTTACCCTCTTTTTTTTTAATTTTCTTGCAGACTCACGAGTCACAACTTCAGAGCTGAAGCTGCAATTTGGGCCAGATACGTGAAACATGAACGTCGGACATTTAGGGACCCCATGCCGAAGGACAATCGCTCGAAGATTTTGTAGCACGCCAATCAGGACATCTGACACCGCGGACAGTGAAGTGGCTGATGGAGACGTTTCCTCTTTTCTTTCCACCTTAGACAGTTTTGTGGAACAGTGCGACAGTTTCCTTCCTGCATGCCCGCAAGTCACATCTGAAAACGATGCTGCTGGAGTACGTGTAGAAGATGGGGAATATGCTTCTGGCAACGCAAGCTGCTCTCGTGAGTATTGTGAAGGACAAAGCTTGCCGGTGCGCGCATCTACCGCTCCGCAAGGTAACTGCGTAGAGGATGACAGAATAGGTCCTTTTGGAGATGCTGATGACGTTCTAGCTCTCAGTCGTGAAGATGAGTGCATGGAAGATACCCTGTTGGAACAATATTCCTCGTCTTCTCAGAATTCGACTTGTTCCTCAACTAGGGCTTGTAAGGGCTCCATTGAAGATGCCAATGAAACTCTGGCCCTCAGCAGTGAAGATGAGTGTACAGAATCAACCAGGTTTAAACAATATGCTTCAGTTTCACAGCATTCAGTTTGTCCCTTAACTAGGGTTCAGTGCAGTGAACAAGGCTGTGGTCTCGGTCAGGGCAGTGAACATAATGACGAGCATGTGTGCAGGCAGCATGATGCCAATTTCGTAATCCTTAGCGAGCTAAATTGTGAGGATTCCTTGTCTTCATCACCAGATGCGCATACACATTTATTTGATCAAGAAAGTTTGCTTGTTTCTGAGAATTATAGAGCAAAAACAACAGAGCACCATTACAGACAGCAGTATAAAAGCTTTCATGGCAGCTGTGTAAAATCAGTGAATTTTGCAAGTGAAACGTATCAACAGGAACCTAAAGCTGGGGAACTGAGCCATCAAACCTGTACTCGCACAGAAAGTGCGTATGAAAGCAAAACGTATTCCGAGGCTCCTCAGGCGAACAAAAGCAAGCAGCAGTACGACCCATTCAATGCAAGTTGTCGGGTGCAGAATGCTAGCGTTTCCTGCAGCTCCGTCTGCCCAGAAAAACTGGAAGAGCAGCAATATCCGGAGTATGTAGGAAGTTTTAATGAAAGTTGTGTCATGGAGGATGCTTCGACATTTAAGAAATATGAGGATGAACCATTTAAAGCAGAAAGTTTTGATGAAAGCTGTTTTATAGTGGATGCTTCCATGTTTAAGAAATATAAGGATGAACCATTAGAGGCAGGGAGATTTGATGACAGCTGTATTATGGAAAATGCATCTACGTTTAAGAAGTATGATGATGTAGAAGAGATGAGAGCTAAAGAGTACGCACAAGGGTACAATGACAGTGGTGTCATGAATGATGTTTCTGTACCAAAAACAGATGCTACGACAAGGGAGAGAAATTTAGCATGTTCAGATAGCTTATGTCATATTCGTCAGAGCAAAGATAGCTGTGTACCTGGAGGACACGTGGTAATGCCTTGTGTGAACAAGTTGGCTGAACAAGTTGCACAATGCCCCACAATTTCTTCTCCTCAAGGAGTTCTTGTGCCTGATCAGAAAGGACTGTACGAATATAAGACTCAGTGTAACAGTGCTTATACACTGAACTCAAGTCCACAGCCTTCAGGCTCCCTTGGTATCTGTGAGAATACGTGTATGGGTGACAAACCAGCATCACGTGTCACGCCTCACGAACAACGTGGTAACCTGGCATCTGTTGAATCATTAGAGGATGTCGCTTCAGAAATCTCTAGGAATTTGTTGCGTTCAGAAGAAGCCGATAAGGCAAGTGACATCACACCGAAAAATTGCACTGTTGGTGAAAAACCTGAGCACTGCTTCTCGATTCAGGACCTCGCAGTTTCAAGTGAGCGAGTAGCTAGCGATGCGATTTTAAAACAACACTTAGAACAACATGCCAGTGCTAACAGCCCGGCTTATTTCACAGATGTTGTGCAGTCTGTCCAAGATATCTGTACCACTAGTTCATTATGTCATGAGGACATTGTGCAGGCAGTGCCAAAGTTTGAGGAGGCAGATAAAAAACCATTGGCTCCTTTGTCAGCAGCTAGTAATGATTTTGCAGCTTCTTCAAGTTTTACAGAGCATAAGCTTAAAAGCAACAGCATTGAGAGTGTTGCCGAGAGCAGTGAAAACATTGAAATTGTTGTTCTTCCGGGACCTAACTCTAACAAAATTGACAGTGTCGCTGCTGTAGACAAGGAGTGTAAGGAAACTTCAATGGCAGAGTGTTCTACCTCCAAGCCTGTGTTTCAATTGGATGATGGTCTGCAGTCCGAAGATATCTGTGAGGAAATTGAAATTTCTGATACTACACTGGTGGACGAAGCTGATGGAGCTGGAACTGATGGTGATACCTTCGTTCGTGAAGTGCAGTCACCTGTGGCATCACCAAAATCGGTAGAAGACCTCCAGCTAGTGCCACTAACTGCTGATAAGCCAAGCATGCTTCCTCTATCCAGCACTGGGGCATCTGGAGATGTTCTAGACCTGGATGTTGACACTGATGACACGCTTGTTGGTGAAGTGCAGTCACCTGTGCTATCAGTAAAATCTGTAAAACATTGCCAGCCAGCTTTGAAAAATGCAAATTCCTCAGTACCAGACGTGCCAGGACAACCATGTACAGATAAATCAGAGTGTGTCCTTCCTTGGGATTCTCCAATTCCCTCTACAGACACAAGCAGCCTTCCCCTGTGTGCACCTGTACCCCCTCTACTGGTATGTACATCAAGTGACGATGAGATATACATTCCTGAAGCTTTGGACATGCGTGAGAAACTAAACACTATTAGGCGAGGACTCGAACAGCACAAACCTGAAGGTCTAAATGCTCATTCGAGCTCCATCGTGCCGACCGATTTTAGCTCAGAACCACATTTGCCCATTGTGACGGCCCCAGAGACAAAAACCAGAGCCCCATTCACTAGTGAAGATCCCGCCGAAAACATGGACAACGAAAATCCAGATTGGGAAGCCGTTCGTCGCCTGACGACGGATGAGGAACGATACCAGGCAGTCCAAGCAGTCTGGCACAACGTTGAGATTCCAGACCCCCACAAAGAGCTGTCAACGTTCCACTATCGACAACGTACATTGCGCCTGAAACGTGCAAAAAAGAAGAACACGCCTTCCAAGTCTAAACGCCGAAAGCGCAAGGCATCACACAGCTCCCACAACGACCATTGTAGTAAACCAGCCAAGCGCCAGCGTTTGGACACAGACATTATTGACCTAAAGTTAAAGGAACTGAAACGAAAAAGGGAGAGGGATGTTACAAAAGTGCAAGAAACATTCAACGATGATATCAGGCAGCTCCACACGAGTTTGAGGACCCAGCAGGAGACGTACGCCTCACACGACCACGACGGGCGGTCTGACAGGCACCATAGGAGAGCGCACACAGAGCCATGGGACCTCCGCTACTTTTTGTCGCAAGAGCAGAGGATCTGTGAAGAGTTCAAAGCCAACGCACAGAACATAGAGAGTGAGTACATGACCAGGGAGCACAAACTTCTCAGCGCCAGAGAAGAAGTTCGGCGCGTCGACGATTTCTACGCTGGTCTGAGGGATAAAGACCCGCGACTGCTCTCCGAAAAACAAGTCAAGGAACACTTCAAGCTTGAAGAAATGCTGGGTCATTTCAAAATGGTTTACAGGGTACCGAATGAATGACTGCTGATGCTGGCGTGCCAGTGTGCTCTTAGAATGTTGATAGAAATGTGCAATGTGAAATGGTGCAATATACCTAATTTGGTTCCTGATTGTGCAATGACATCTGAAGCAGTGCTAGTAGCCAGAGGCTTAGCATTTTTTTATTTTTCTTATCGAAGTCATTTTTTTTTTCTTTTCGTTCAGTTTGTTAAATAAAGCATCGAATCATCACATCGTTTTTGTTCCATTTGAATGTTGCATATTAATACGACGCCGTTGCTGGCAGTATATTTCTATATAAAGAGAGGTTCAAGCATGGCCTTAGATTAACTGCACTCTCAGAACTATCGTGCATTGAGGCGTTGATTCTCAGAGGCGCAGTTTTATTCGTTCATCTGACGGTTTCATCTATCGCACCTGACTTAAATTACGCGCTCTTTATGGGTAGCTTGAATTTCGATTTCGAAGCAACTGCGCGACTGCAAAAAAAAAAAAAAGGAAATCCAGCTGAAACATCCTATAACTACTTTTGTTCGAAATTCGTTCTGTTTTGTGGTTTTTGCGCGGAAGTTTAATGTCATATGAAATAGCTTTGCAAGCAACGAGCTGCAGTTTGATGGCCAGGGGGCGCATGGGTCGTTTCTTGTTTCTTTCCCAATTGCCTTTTATCTCGCCGTCAACCACGCCTCGCGTCAAGCTGCGTTTAATTGCACCTATTATTGCTCGACCGGTGACACAGACTCGGTTTTCGCAATGACAGACGCGGTAGACCCCGACAAGGCGAAGAAAAAGTTGGTCCACGCCGGAATTCCTAAGGCGGAATGCCTGGTAAGTCTGGTCGCACGTGAGTTGCGCCGGCGAGCTCTCTGACATCGGTGTTGTGTGACGTAGCAAACTGTACTGCCGAGTGTTGTGAGTGTGCAATACGTTTCAGGACGATATGGAGGAATTCATGGCGAGAGAAGAGAACCAAACCATAGACGCGGCTCTTAGAAACCTCGACGAGCAGCACAGTAAATACAAGTTCATGGAGTTAAATCTACTCCAGAAGAAACAAAGGTGGGAGCTCCGCTCTGTTTCTTTTCTTTTTATACCTGACTGCTACACCGCAGAATTAATCGATGCTTGCTATTACCTTTCGTTCCTAGAAACATATACAGACGGCAAGGTTCTGTATCAAACTGCGCATGTGCGTGCAATATGTTTCAGGTTAAAGACCCAGATCCCAGAAATCAAAACGGCGCTGGAGATTGTCAAACTGCTTATAACGAAAAGGGTATGGTGCTTAAACTTTTGTACGTCCGTTTATTAAATTTTCAAATGCATAAATGAAATGAAATGAATGTTTCGGCTGGCACCAGTGCGTGCTGCATATATCAGTTGTTGCTGGCTGTTTAATAATTTGCGCAGTGTAGTGCACAACCCACGACGTAACAAAACCAGTGAGATTGTTGTGTGTATCAGGAAAGCCGTGCTAATGTGCGTTTAATGTACTAGCTACAAGTCGTACTGCTGGCTGCACAAAGTGTCTTGTCGATGTGAATTGAAGTACATGGCAATTTGATGGCCTGGGACAAAATCGCTAGAAAAAAGAATGGCGTTTGTTGAAATTAATGTCGATTATCATTGATAACGTATCCTGAAGACGAAGGTGCGTTTGTGCATCGACTCTAGAAACGTGTGTAATATTACCTAACAGGGACCCTGTTACCACATGCATCAATTTTAAGAAAGCATTTCGAAGAGTTATAATTTGTAGGAATGTTTTATTGGCCTGCCCGAACTTGTGTGAAGGTCTCTGTGGTTGTCCCCATTCCGAATGACTGCGTGAATAGCTTGTACAATACATGTGCCAGTTGGGCGTTTTGTTTACTATAATTTAATTTCTAAGCAGTCAACTAACTTTGTTGGTGATTGTCCTCAGGATGCCTCCGAAGACATGGAGACAAAGTTCATGATGTGTGAACAAGTTTACTCCAAGGCTGTCATACCTCCGACCGAACGAGTCTGCCTTTGGCTTGGCGTAAGAGTTTTGCATATTTTTTTTAGTGTTTCTACACACTGTCGTGGCTTTGGTGAAAGCCCTAGCGTGTGATTAGTACTAGTATTTACGGTACATGAACACCCCACGGCAATGCGGTTGTGCATGTGTGGCTGTGTTGAGAGGGTTGGAGTTGGCCTTACAATCAGTTTTTTTATCTTTGCGGACCAGGTTTTTGCAAATCACTCGCACACAAACATGTTGAGTTGTGGACTTCACTGAAAGTCTTACAGTAGAATCTTGGTAGTACAAACTCGGCTGACACGAAATTCAGCCCGATACGATTTTGTAAAGTTTCTCAATTGAATTGTGTGTAATGGGGCCTAATTCAGATGATTGAAACACATTTCCGTGTCGTTTTGGGTGATACAAACTTCGGCACCAAAACTGTCAAGCGACGGCAAAATGTAGTGTGTAACAGAAGTTTCAGAGGTACACGTGCAGCCAGTGTACAAACTGTCAGATCCATGGTGGTTATAATTTCCCAGAAGCACTGTGTACAAACTCGCTGTCACCGTCAATGCGATCATGTGTGGCGATGATGAAACTGCGACTGTACACATGCATATAATGGACTAGAAGGGGGAGGTGCCATCATGGCAGCTCATTGATGATACTGCTCTGCTTGCCTGCGAACACTTAGCTGCCTATTGTGTTTCTGTGGTCATTTTTTCAAAGCATGGTTTGTTCTATTGTCAATATTGGCTCGGACAACAAATAATGTTGGTCAAGTAAAAAGTGCCCTCACACCACGGGCCTCGGTAGAAAGTGGTAAAGGGACACTGCAAACAGCATAGCTTTCTTATGTTCAGACTCTAAAGTGCTGTGGGGAAAAATGCCCATCATGTTTTCGTGAAGAGCCCAGGCTCGTTTCGTTTTTTTCTCTCTCTACTTTTCCTATCTGTTCTACTTCTTGGCACACTTGTAGTGGCAGGAGCACACATTTAATACTGTATTTTCAGTGCGTATAGCCATCACCTGCACATAATTCGCACCCCCACTTTTTAGATCACCGAGAAAGAAAAATTCATGCGTATTGCCTGCACGTTTTATATACAGAAAAGGGTGCTCAGAAGCTACTGCTCAAGCAGTAGAGAGCCCTTGTCGCTTCATAAAGCGGTGCAGCCATCCGTGACTTGCACGGAATCGGGATATTGGCCTAGCTCCCTCGACTATAGTCGCCACGCTTCCACTTGTGCCATCTCGGTCGATACGGCGTGACCCCTGCTTCTCACATCTTCGATTGACTTTACTAGCTGCATCTCTGGCTCAGGATAGGCGCCGGTTTTTGGTGGTGCGCAGCTTGTAGGCTTTCTTCTTTCTCCACTGGCGCATGCAGGACTCGTCCACATCGCCCCGCCGCGGTGGTCTAGTGGCTAAGGTACTTAGCTGCTGACTTGCAGGTCGCGGGATCGAATCCCAGCTGCGGCGGCTGCATTTTTGATGGAGGTGGAAATGCTGTTGGCCTGTATGCTCTCATTTGGGTGCATGTGAAAGAACCCCAGGTGGTCGAAATTTCTGGAGCCCCTCACTACGGCGTCTCTCATCATATGGCGGTTTTGGGACGTTGAGTCCCACATATCTATCTACTCGTCCACATCGGGCCCTCTACCGACTGCGCGGTTCCCGAATTGCCCGGCAACCACGATGATCTTAAGCTTTTGGTGTGCGGTGAAGGACTGCTAGATAGTGACAGAGCAGATCGAGTTAGGCTTGGCGAACGAGTCGATATGTGGAGAACTAGTGATATCAGCGAGGTAGAAAGAGATCGCACTCAGAGACAACTTTTATTGACAGCACCGTGGAAGCAGCAGAAATGAAATGAAAAGTAGTACTTAAATTTACTGATATACTGATATCTCATTTGCCTTGCTGAAATAAATACTGCTCTATTTATTATGAAACTCAAACGGTTTTGGGAAGTCATTGGTAAGATACAGGTATTGTTCACACTGAAAAAGTGCCTTCCTTTTCTTTCTATTTCTTAGACAGCATCACCTTTTCGGCAAGCCCTTTTCCAAGGTAAACATGGCGTCCATGGTGTAGGGGCACGTGGAAAGTGGTGGAGGATCACTGTGCGGCTGCAAACATTCAAAAACATACCTGTAATGTGACAGTGAGGTTCACAATGAACTACCGAATTGTCTTTTGCCAAATGTTTCTCTAAATGCTGCAATGATGCAAGGAAGCAAAATCAAAGTTGGCCGTAAGCGGCCATACAACTTGCAAAGCAACACAAATTTTTTGTGTTGCTCTGCCTCTGCAGCCTTTGCTACACTGTGAAAAAGCTTCACAGCCCAACAGGCATTGCTGTGAAGCAGCACTATGGGAAAAACGCCACATGTTATTCACACCCCACTTGGCCACGGAAATTTTCGGGGTTTTAGTGCGGGTTATACGCACAAACATATGGTATTATATGAAGAACTAAAGCTTCGTGGCACCTTTGGGTACTTATTATGGTTGGTCTGGACATGTGCACAAAACTCTATATTGGCTGTAGATGATCCAAGGAGCGCTTGTTACACAACATGTATGTTTGACTTCTCAGACTCCTTTGAAACGCAGCCCTTGTGAAAGGAAAGGTTTCATTATTTCCAGTCATGTGCACACTGTGTGATCCGTGCGCCATTCTTGCTTGTTTTTCATGTTCAAACAAAGCGAGGGGTCCTTTAAGTGCTAAGCATGATGAGATTAAAGGGCGACAACTGATTTTTTTTCGACCCAGTTTTTTCTGACGCGACCAAAAGCTTACCCGTCGCAGTGTTCGCAGCTGCAGTGGTTACTCCCAAAAGCCCGTAGTTATTTTATAAGTAGTATTTTTTTATTGTAAAGGCTCTGAATACCATTGTGCTTTTTTTGTCCAGCAATGCTGAGAATTGATGGCATTGCCAGTAGCCCTTCTAGCTACTTGTGCATGCTGTCATTGTTCTGCATTTGCAGGAGTTCCTGTAACTATGCTTAACCACATTTATTCTGAGCCTTACAACAATTTTTTTAAAAATAACAAGCCATTACAATGAAACAATGTGGCTTTATACAGATTCCCTGTATATGTACCGTGTTGCATGTGCCTGCACTCAAGGTACATGCGCCTGTATTGTGGATGGCCCGTCCCATCGTCGTTACTCTCTCGACGCATGAGCCAAGTCGAGTAACCAAAAATGTCACTGGACGTCATTTCTGAGACAACGTGTAGGTAAAAAAACCACGTCGCTCCAAATCTTAGCGACCTGAAAACTGCATGCACAGTTTCATGAGCACGTAGAAAAGCTGCTCAAGACACGCTGACGAGCATGGGCTCATTACGTCATGCGAAGGCAGCGCCTCTTTATTGTGCGCAACTAACGCAGGCTTGTAAGTACATTTTTATGGAGTAATATCTTTTACTATAAAGAAGCAATATTTGAAAACTAACATATCTACATATTTACAGGTGTGTTCAAACCAAACTTGGTGTGCAGACGCGCCTTTAGATCTGGACAGTGCCGAAACAAAGACCAGAGAGAGAGCACCCAGCTCACATGAAGTGCTCCTTTTGTATTCCCCGGTTCGTGTAAGCGCTTCTCGTCAAACGCCGGCTGCATGTGCCAGCGACGTCGTACGCGCTTCCTGCAGCCACCGCTCGCGTTCCTGCAGGACAGGAAACGCGTTGGAACGGTACGCCGATGAGCGTCTCTTGCGGGCCGAATCCTTGAATTGCTAGTCATAACAGCCCGTCCACCGCCCGGAGAGGTCACGTAAGGGCTGCAGTGTCACTGCTCCCTGAAGTGGCTGTTGTACGCCTCCTTGGGCATCACACTCGCTATCCACCACAACCCAGAGACGCACACCACACAGCAGGTCTCGCGCTAGGCACACCCTAGCATCGCAACCACTTGTAGCGCACAACAGACGCTTCGTCACAGCAGGCAACGTCCACAGCTGCAGAGACTGGGCACCACTGCTTGGTTGTTCTCTGGTCGGCCATGGCATGAAGTGACACACTCAACCCAATACCAGAACCCTCAGCTCTTCCGAGAATCGCCAGGTGTCAACTTACTTCGAGGCTTCTTCCTTAACTTTCTGCATAACGGAAGCTTACACTGTAGTGGTGACCAGTTAACTTGACGCTTTAGAGATTGCATCCCAATTCTTGCGAGAGAAACCTTTCACATGCTCAAGAGACCCTAGATAGGGATCCTTGAAACAATTTCTTTGCCACGCATGTCTCAAAACTAGCGCCAAACCACTCGGACGCCCCAAGAATTTTTCCTGCACGTTGGAGCAAAGGAAAGGGTGATATAGCCACGACCAGTGGCCACAAAACAATGATCGCTTTATTCTCGAGCGCATGCATTTATAGCCAGATGTGACGTCATACATGCGGCGATATCTGCGCGGCAGCATGCGGTGCAGGTTATCACATTCCTTCCCTCTCACATTTTGTAAGTTTATTTTGCTAGGTCTTTGCGCTAGAAACGATCCGGTGGTTTGCGGGTTCGTGTGCTGCGCCATAACGGTTGGCTTTCCGCTGACGGTGAAGCTGACCGTGCCTCCGTTTGTGACGTCGAAGCTGCTAGCTCTGTCGGGCAGTTCACATTGACAGGCGGTATAGGCTGTTGAACAGGAGGCGTCAGATTAGTAGCCGCCTGTTTATCTGGAACGGACATTCTGGCTGAGTTTCCTGCGGCCGACGATTTCTCCTCTGTGACTCAGCTGTGCGGCGTTAAAGGGTGTTCGAGTCCGGACTTGGGATTCAAGGCTTGGTGTCGGGTCCGCATGGCGCGGTCGCATGTGGTCGGCATGCGTTAGCCGAAGTTGTTCGCGCACTTCATCACGTATGTCGCAGCACTCACAACCTGATGCACCACACCTTCCTCCCACGAGGAAGGTGTGGTGCATCTTCTTCTGCTACTTTGTGTGCATCGATCTCGAAAAGTCTGGTTTCAACAATGCAAGTTTTGTTCGTGGTTGTCGCTTAAAAAAAGCTCGGCGGGTGTCTTTCCCGTCACGCTAAGGTGTGTTGGGTATGTCATCCAGAAACTATCAATATTTTCCTGGAACGAATGACACGTACCTGACGATTTGCTTTCCAACAGTTGCTTCGTCAGAGCACATTTCACGGTCTGTACGGTTCGTTCAGCCGCACCATTCGAAGCTGCATGGTCGGGGGGAGTGCGAATATGTTTCACGCCGTTGGTGGCCATGAAATCCGCGAACTCGGCCGAGATAAATTGTGGCCCATTGTCGCTCACTAGTGCTTCCGAGAATCCGTAAGCGGCAAAAGGACTTCGAAGCTTTTCAATTGTCTTTGCTGTAAAAGTAGAGAACATTGGCCAAACTTCGACCCACTTGGAATAGGCATCCACAAGGACAAGAAACACATTTGCACTTGTCTGCACAATGTCTATAGGGACGCGGGACCAACATCTGGCTGGATAATTCCAGGGTTGAAGTGGTGCTAACGGAGCTGCAGGTTGCACTGCTTGGCATATCTTGCACTTTTTTACATAGTATTCTATGGCTAGGTAAATTCCTTGCCACCACACAAAACTGCGGGCTAGCATTTTCACGCGGCTTGCCCCAGGATGTTCAGTGTGCAGAATGTCAAGCACGCGATGTCTCAGTACTTTAGGAATAACAACCCGAACTCCCCATGTTAAGCACTTCTGTTCCAGTGACAGTTCGTCTCTGCGTACGTGATACACCTTTAGGTCTTCCGGGCATTCGCCAGGCCAACCACTCAGAGTGAAATCAGCTATACTACTTATAGTCAGACATCGCCTGAACGCTTTGGCGATTTCATCGGCTGTCAGTGGAAGACGCTCAAATACTGACAGGAACTCGGCTGATTCTACTCCTGCTGGCACTGCTTGAGTCAATCTGGACAAGGCATCAGCCACGTCCATGTTCTTACCCTTACGGTACTTAAGGCGGTACCTGTATGCTGCAAAAGTCATTGCCTAACGTTGCATGCGCGCTGCGGCCAACGTTGGTATAGGTTTTCCTTCACCTAAAATGCCAAGTAGTGGCTGGTGGTCTGTGTAAATTGTGAAGTCTCTACTATAAAGATAGCGGTGAAACTTCTTAAGACCAAATATCAGCGCCAACGCTTTGCGTTTACACTGTGCGTACTTCTTTTCCACTGCTGTGAGGGTTCGCGAAGCGAACGCAATAGGCCTTTCTTCTCCGCTAGTTTCATGGAATATTACCGCGCCTAGCACTCCTATCGGTTCGTCAACATCATAGAAGGTGAGGACTTTGCTGCTAACGAGCAGCTTTTTCGTATCTGCGAAAGCATTGCTACATTCCTTCGTCCACGACCATTTCGTATCTTCATTTAGCAGCCGATACAGTGGCTCAGCAATGGTCACACAGTTTCTCAAGAACTTTGAGTAAAAATTCAGCATGCCCAAATACGCTTTTAGTTCGGTGACGTTAGTGGGCTCAGGCAAGTCAACAATCGCCCTGATTTTTGCTTCCGTGGGATAAATCCCTTATGCTGTAACTGTGTGGCCCAAATACGTCATCGATTGTTGAAAAAACTGGCATTTGTCGGTGTTCAACGTGATGTTGTGTTCCCGTAGCCTTTCAAGAACCTGCTTTAGCGTTTTTTTGGCATGAAACCATATCAGATCCAGCCACGATCACATCATCGATATAGCACCCTACGTGTGGAATGCCCTTTAGCACTTGATCCATCAAGGACTGGAAGATTGCGGGTGCACTAGCCACACCATATGGAAGGCGCTGAAATTGGAACAACCCCAAACTGGTGTTGACCGTCAAAAATGATGGTGACTCGAGGCTCAGTGATACCTGCTGATACGCCGCCGATAGGTCGAGAACGCAGAACACCTTACCCCTTGTAATTACTAATATAGGTCCTCTGGCCTGGGCAGTGGGTAATGGTCTGTTGTTAGGACCTTATTAATTGTAACTTCGTAGTCACCGCAAAGCCTAAGGCTGCCATCTTTTTTCCTGGATTACGACAAGTGGTGTCGCCCAGTGGCTATGCGATACCTGCTGTAGCATGACTGTTTTTACCATCTCACGGAGCTGTTCTTCCACTTTTTCTTTAAGTGCAAATGGAACTGACCTGGCTCGACAGAATACTGGCGTAGCATCTGCATTCAAAGATATTTTTGCCTCAAAACTCTTTACGGTGCCCATTGTCTGTGAGAAAACTGCAGGGTATTTCTTCATCAATGACATGGCTCTGTCCTCCGCGGTTACTTGACTCATTGCGCTCCAGTCAAGCTTGAGACGCTCAAGCCGATTCCGGCCAAGCAATGCTGGCAGTCTCCTTCCGTTATCCTTAACTACTACTATTGAAAGAGTCATGCTCCGCCCTTTGTACACAACTGAAACCTCACACTGTCCCTTAAGTGGCATTTGTTCGCGGTGTACGTGCGAAGTGTCACTTTGGTGGGCTGACATGTAACATGAGCGAAATGTGAATCATAGACATACTCTGGCACTACAGTAACAGCCGCTTCTGTGTCAATCTGCATGTTCAGGGGTTTGCCTTCTACCTAAATGTTGACATCGTACGAAGAGCGTGTCACATTTATGAAATGGTATACTTCGTGCTCAGGGTCCTCGTCTGAACATTCTAAGGCATTTGTTTTCTTTGTCTGCACAGCTGTGCCCATTTTTCTCAAGTGTCCCACTTTCGAGCAGTTACGGCACTTAGAGTTTTTATACCAGCATACGCTTGAAGAATGCCCTCTGCCGCATCTTTCACATCGCTCTTTCTTAGCAACGTGGCTCTTTTGAGCCGTCTTCATCCCTTTCTTCGGTTGACTCCTAACCGTATTTAATGACTCCTCTTTGTTCTTTTCTTTCATTAGCGCTGCCTCTCTTGCCGCCATTTCTCGGTACAAGGCAATCATGCAGGCGCTGTCAAAGGTTAGGCTTTCTTCCACGAACAAGGCTCGCTGCATCTCTTCATTGCGCACACCTGCAACTAGCCTGTCGCGAAGTGCATCCTGTAAGAAGTCGCCGTAGTTGCATTTCCTGACCAAGTGCTTCAGCTCGACTATGAAATTTTCTACGCTTTCCCCTTCGTACTGAGTCCGCTTGTCAAACCTGCAGCGCTGAGCGATTACCGAGCTCTGTGGGCTGTAATGTTCTGTCAACAACGGCTTTGCTTCCTTGTAAGTTTTCTCGCATGGGGAAGCCGGCACTACAAGGTTCTTCAAGACCTCATAAGCTTCTGCTCCTATTACAGTCAGGAAAACCGCTAGCTTCTTTTCCTCATCTATGTCCTTCGTGTGCACAAACAGTTTAAATCGCTCCAGGTAAGACTCGAAATTCTGTGACTTAGGATCCAACTCAGCGATCTTCCTTAAGCGCAGCATTTCTGTCTGCGAGTAGAAAACATTGGGTCACCTCTGTGCTGTCTTGTTTCTCCATCTCCGTCCTTGGCTCAGGTTGCCTTCGGTCGCCCTTCAGCCTGAAGCTCCGCTCACTGTCACCACGTTAATGCTTTCGGTGCTTGTGTGGGGTGTTGTTCGAGGGGCGTTGCTGTCTGCTTCACGTTGCAGGCTGCGGTGTCGTACTCCGAAGCACGTACAAGACGAAATGGCTTTTTCAGGCGCCGAAACGTGCCTACTTTTTCGCCATGTAGTTCCTTCGCCGCACCTGCCTACGGGATTCGAGCTACCTCGTTGCCAGTGATATAGCCACAACCAGTGGCCACAAAACAATCATCGCTTTATTACCGAGCGCATACATTTTATAGCCAGATGTGACGTCATACATGCGACGATATCTGCGCGGCAGCATGCGGTGCACGTTATCACAGGGGTTCGAACCAAAGATTTTTTTCTGCACGCACGAAGGCGGAAGGGTCTGAACGACCCTGACGTGCATTCACGCGCTTTCCTTTGGCTCAAAATCTAAACGACTAATTAGTGTCTTTGAGTAAGTGTTCTCTGTAATTGCAGAAGCCGCAGAAAATGCCTCAGTCTTCTCGCCACTGAAGAAGCATTGCACTGGCAATCTGTTACTCCCTTTGTCTTTTCCTCCAGTTTTAGCATTGTATGCTACACAACTGAGTGTTTCAATTGGGCTATCCTGCCCATCCAAGTCGTTATTTACTGACCATGGCACCTCTGGCTGTATGCTTTTGGGTTGCGTCTGCATACTCTTTTTGCTCAGTCGAAGATACCGCATCTGCCCTAAGCCGATAAAAAACTTTCTTTACGAACGAGTCATCTGGCATTCTGCCATGCTTGGGACACCTTTCATCTCCGACTGGCAACGGAAGCTGCACTCACTAGCTTGCTCGGCCGTGTGTTCCATGTTTATTGTGCCTGGTCTATTATAAATCTCTGCATTTAGTGTACCCTGACCACCAACACATTTCGCCAAGACAATCCGAAGCTCAACCCTAAATCGTTCTATTTTTCTTTCATGAGCTGCAGCTTCCTTTTTACGCCTGGAGGGCTCTCAAATGCAAGCCGCTCTCGTTCTTCGGCTTCCTTACGCCTGGTACGAGCTCCCAACAATCGCAAAGCCTCTCCTCATCCGTGCCAGAATCCTTGATTGCCTGTATCAAATGTGCCTTCTCTTGTATCATCCCCATGTCAATACCTAGCTCCTTGCACAAAAAAATTAGATCTAATGCAAACTTCTGTTGCTTAAGCTGCTGTGAAGGCACCTCTAATAAACACTAGCATTCGGGAAGCAATGACCCATCTACCCCTTTGGATAAACATCACCATCTATCCAAAACGCCTGGTAGAATCTCTACGGAAAGTGAGCACTCGCCAGGGTCGGTACCAGGAAAGTACACCACAGAATCCCGCTGCTTCCAACCAGTTAATGGGACTGAGGAGGGGACACAGGTTGTCATCCAGGCGCCGGAGCAGGAGGAACTCTTGCTGAGAACACGCGTTTTATTTGCATATTTACAGGTGTGGTCAAAGTTGGCGTTCAGACGAGCCTTTAGATCCCAGACAATGGAGTCGAAACAAAGGCCAGAGAGATAGCACCCATCGCACACGCAGTGCTCCTTTTATATTCCCCGATCCGTGCAAGCACTTCTTGTCAAACACCAACAGCATGTGCCAGCGGCGCCTATGCGCGTTCCCTGACGCGCACACAGGCACTGCTCGTGTTCCTGCAGGACTCGTACCGCGTTTGGATGGTACGCCGATGGGCGTCTTTTGTAGGCCAGATCCTTGCATTTGCATTGTTAGTCATAACTATATATATACATATATATAACCGTGAGTTTTTTTCCTTGCCAATGAAATTTTTTGCGCTACTGCCTGAATTACGACACAGGGAAGCACATTAGGATGTGTGCCCTCCACTGGTTGCACCACTGCTGCAGTTTGTTAACCCTTACCGGTGTCACACGATGCCTGTATGTATTGACACCCGAATATTTACGACGTGATTTGCACAAAGGTGGTGCCTATGCACCTGCAACATTCCTTATCCCGTCTTGCTACTTGGCTACCAAAGGCACCTAGCGAGAATGTGTTCCTTTCTTTCTTGCAGGCAAATGTGATGCTGGAGTACTCGCTAGAAGCGGCGGAGGAGCTGCTCTGTAAGAATTCGCAGACTGCTGTGAGGAACCTCACAGAGTTGAACAATGACCTGGATTTCCTCAGAGATCAGATCACAACCACTGAAGTCAGTATCCTTAACACTGGTTGTGTCATACGGTCCCCTTTCACCGTAAAAGAAAGGAGCGCAAGTGTTGGCGGGGTCTCAGCCTCGGGTACCTTGCTTATGCATGGCAGCCCTGTGCATGCACAAGGTCGTCCATGTCTACACCTCATTCAAGACATGAGCTGATGTTTAGTACGTAATTTGAAAATAATTCGACAGCATGATTAGACATGTAACGGGGGAGTAGGAAGAAATGCTTGGGTTTTTACTGGCTTGAATACTAGTGAGGTGTTCACTTTATATATATGTGTGTGTGTGTGCGTGTGTGTGCGTGGTTGACCCTATATTTATTTTATTTTTACATAATTACAGTGGGAAAATTCGACTGCAGCAGGTGTAGAAAAGGAAAAAACAATAGTATGAGACAATGAACCATATCAGGAAAAAAAATCTGTACAAAAAAGTTTGAACGAGATAGAGAACAGTGTATAGAGCATGATAATGTCGAGTTTTGGGTGAGGCTGGAAATGAAACAGTCTTGTAAAGAACAACATGGTGAATTTGAATAATTGTGCAAGTGTTTCGGGTAATCAAGATGGCCCTGTTTCAGGAGTGGAATCAGAATAAGGTCTGGGAGGTTAGAAGAGTGTAAGAAACGCTTATAAGGACGACAGATAAAGAGCTTTTTTTTTTCTGCTGATTGTAACAACTTGATGTTCCTTCTTATGGTGGGGTTCCTTTGTTATTGATGCATACTCCATTGTAATTCCTGTTAGATGACACAAAAAATGCAAACTGCAGAAAATGGAGCTTTACTCCAGGAGGCTTTTGTTCTGTACTGTAGTGCATGCTCTTCTCCCATCAGTGTCTTGTTAAATATAGTTGTGTGCAAGAAGTGCGGAGAGGCCCCAGCTGGATGACTGAAGTGCGGCAGCTGATCGCCTCTGTGACTAAAAAAGTAGTCCTGTTCCTGTACCCTGTAATGTTCTTCAAAGGAGGGGGGAAGGGGTTCACTGCCCATTCGATTCGTGACATCGGTCAGGAGTGTGAATCTATGTGTATGTGCTGTTTGTGTATGTGCACATATGTCTTTGTGGAGGAAATGCCGTGGACTTTAAAGCTGTATTCGACTATCAATATTTATTAACCTTAGATTTGGTAGCTTTCTATCATCAGCAGGTCCATCTGTGCAACTTGGCAAAGTATGGGAAAGCGACAGACGGGCACTTTTGGGCTTTGCTTCTTTTTATCAGTACTGTAGTACTTAATTTTTTTTTATGGACTATAGCAATAGCTTTCACGAACAAGACTCCAGACATGTTCGCATATAAGGAAATGAAAAGTGTATACTTTTATTGACATGTTTATCCAGCATGAACATTATCATGTGCCTATTATCATGTTCCCTAGAGAACAAAGCCCTCTGCAAGATATCTCCAACTCACTCTGTCCTGCACAAAATGATTGTATCTTATGCCCATGAATTTCTTGAAGGGGCCCTTCAACACTTTGAGTTGTAATCGAATAGTCCTACTATTAGTGTGTGATGCTTCACAAATCACATGCGACAAAAATTTTCCGTACTCGTAGAGTACGAGTGGAGAGAGAGAGAAAACGTTATTATATCTATATGCAGGGAGTATGTGGGGGGTGGCACGGTGCAAGCCACCCCTCACAAACACTAGGTGGGCTCCTCATCACAGAAGCTTATTGGTGTCCAAAGCGACTTGGGCTCGGTTCACCTGGGCCTTCTGGCTCGCCAGGTCGGAGCAGCCGAGCATGGCCGCCTCCCAGTTCTCCCGGGTAGGGTTCGGTTTTGGGGTGAGGCGAGGGGTTGACTGGCATGCCCACACCATGTGGAAGATGACCGAAGACATTTCCGCACAGTGCGGGCATTTCCCTGCACAGGCAGGAATGAGATATTTAAAAACTGCCGGGCACCGCAGTGTTTTGGTGTAAAGGCAGAAGAGTAAACACTCCTCCACCTTTGTAAGACCCTTAAAAGGGTTTAGGATAAATTGAATGGCCGAATCGGTAAAATTCAGCAATTTTTTGAAATGTTTAGATCGGATTGTGTTCGAAATCCATTTCAGGGGGGTCTGAAGGCGTTACCCGGAGAGTGATCGCGCGGGCAGCGGCGTCGGCCGTTTCATTGCCTTCGAGGCCCATGTTAGCTGGAGCCCATATGATCCTTCAGGACGTGGGGGCCCCGATGTAATTGCTGTTTTGTCAGATGCGGTACGTCAGGTGTGAAACATACTCGCGTTGAATATTTCGGCAGGCCCCTCTCAAGTCTGTAATGATGACGCATGAGTCCCGGTCTGCGGCAGCTAGTGCGATGGCGACTTCCTTCGCATATGTTATGTCCTGTGCTTTGAATGTGAGGCCATTCACCGCGACGTTTTGGTGGACGACTGCAGCTGTGTACCACCCCCCGTGGTGAGGGCCAGAGGCGTCCACGTAAAATATGCCGTGTTTGTTCCCATGGTGGCGAGTTAGTGCCTCCGCCCGCGCAAGGCGCCTGCCACTGTGGTCGTCACGTGTCATGTTGGCCGGAAGAGGGTGCACATGCAGGGCGTATCTCCAGATTTCCGGAATGTGTACGCGCTCCTCCGTCTCTGTTAGAAGGTGGATGATTAGTCGGGCTAATGGGCGGCGACCCGACGGAGTCTTTGAAATTCTCGTGTATTGATTGGTCTAGTGTGCCTCCCGGAGCTCTGCAAAAGTGTTTACCATCCCCAGGCCCATAAGAGGGCGGTTGGGCGTGGTTATAGAGAGATCAAGAGCACGCTTGTGCATCTTCCCGAGAATCACCTCAAAGGCATTCTCGTCGAACTTGCGCAGGTAGAGGTAAAGAGCTGAGTAGAGGACTCTACTAGTTACGAATGCATGCGCCAGTCGCAAGGCGTCTCTACAATGTAACCCCCCGCACTTTTTGGAAACCCGGCAGACCATACGGCCCACCTGGCTCCCACCTTACGCAGTTTTGTCAATGTTGTATCGACTCGGCGATGTTTGTGAATAAACAAACCCAGTACTCTGATCTCATCGTGTTCTCGGATGGGTCCCCTTTGCAAGGACAGTTCAATTTTGGTAGTGCACTTTGCCGAGAAGTGAATGTGCACAAATTCCGATTTGGTCGAGGAGCATTGAAGGCCGCAGCGGCGGGCTAGGTATCTACGATCTCCGCCGTTTGCTGCAGGTTGGCTTCTATGTCTTCTATCGATCCGTGTTTAGCCCATATGGCAATGTCGTCAGCATAAAGTGCGTGTTGTATGCCTTTAACACTCTCCAGCTGAGCCGGTAGGTTCATTATAGCCAGATCAAACAGTAGGGGTGAGAGGACCGCGCCCTGTAGGGTACCTCTTGTGCCTATTTGGTAGGGGCCGTGTTCTTCATTTTGTATTCGGATGTATGACTGTCGGTCAAGGAGAAATTGTGTAAGTTATGGAAACGTGTTGTGTCCACAGTTGGTTTGGGAAAGGTGCGTCAGAATGATGTCATGTGTGACGTGTCGAAAGTTCCTTTCAAGTCGAGGGCGAGTACTGCCTTGTCATTGAGGGGGTAATCGATGGGATTTAGAATTTCGCTGTCTAAATGAAGCAAGACATCCTGTGCGGACCGGTGCGGGCGTAACTCGAGCATGGGGTCAGCAAATTTCTGTTGGTTCTCCAAAAACTCGGATAGCCATCTCGCACCATAGTCTCCATCAGCTTTCCCGCAAAAGACGTGAGAGAGATGGGTAGAAGGTTATCCGTGTTTATGGCTTTGCTGGCTTTTTGAATGAAAGTGACCAGGGCAGTCTTCCATTTGATTGGGAGGGGTGTCCCACCAAGCCAGATAGTGTTTATGTACGCGAGGAGTGTGTCGTACGCCTGGTCGGGGAGAATGGCAAGTAATTTCACTGTTACTTTGTCTCTTCCCGGTGCCATTCGTTGTTTCATTTTAGCCAAGGCCGCCTTCATGTCATGAAGCCAGAACGGCTGATCCAGCTCCGCGTTCTTAGAACCTGCATACGAGTACACTGGCCCTTGTATGTCACGTCGGACACAGAGGTATTGATTGCGTAGTTCGCATGCTAGTTTTGAAGCGTCTCCATCGAAGGCATGGATAGCCCGTTGGAGATGTTTTTGTGTCTCCTCTGGTTTCGGTCGGATCAATCAAGGCACAAAAGAGACGCCCCGGCCGGATGACTGAAGTGCGGCAGCTGATCGCCTCTGCGACTAAAAAGTAGTAGTCCTGCTCCTGTACCCTGTAATGTTCTTCGAAGGAGGAGGCGGGGTTCACTGGCTATTCGGATCTTGACATCGGTCAGGAGTGTGAATCTATTAGTGTTTGTGCTATTAGTGTATGTGCACTATTGCCTTTGTGGAGGAAATGCCATGGACTTCTGAAGTTGTATTCGACTATCAACATTTATAAACTTTAGATTTGGTAGCTTTCTATCATCAGCAGTTCCATCTGTGCAACTTTGCACAGTATGGGAAAGCGACAGACGGGCACTTTTGAGCTTTGCTTCTTTTTATCAGAACTGTACTTAATTTTTTTATGGACTATAGGAATAGCTTTCACGAACAAGATTCCAGAGATGTTCGCATATAGGGAAATTAAGTGTATACCATATAAACCGAACTATAGGTCGAGTGGGAGTATAGGTCAACCCCCCAAGTTCAGATTACCGAAAAAGAAAAAAAAAAGGAAAACAACCCAAAACTCCCGAACGACATTTATTTGCGAATTGGGCGCACCGCACCCCGATCGTCATAGCTCTCTTTAACCACAACCGCAACTGTTCCTATTCATCAGACGAAGCACCACTGTCTTCTGAAGACGAGAGTTTGTTTCTGGTCGCCTCCCACAGTGCGTTATCTTCCGTGCCATACAGCGATTGCTGATGGAAAATTTCTTAAAAGCATTATCCACCATGGAATCTGGCTAGGAATGCCAGGCGGAAAGCACCCAGCTACAAACAATTGCAAGCGGAGGTTCTGTAGGTGGCCCGTCGGTGTCTTCGGGTTTTCGCCGGACATCCACTTTTGGTACTCCAGCCGCACTCGGCCCTTGAATGGCTTGTTTAGCACAACATCGATCAGTTATAGGGTGGACGTCATACCACCTGGTATCACGGTGAGGTCCGTTTTTTTATTGCCCAGTGCGCACTTCACAGCGTCTGTTAAGTGACCACGAAACGCATCTAACACCAGCATGCTGCAAAGACGCAGTGGTGCACCTGTCAGACAGTTCCAGACTACTCGTATCCATTCGAGCATCGTGGCCTCGTTCGTGTATCCTTTTTTGTTGACGTGAACGGCAACACTTCCTTTGGCATCGTCTTACGTTTGATAATGATGAAGGACTGAAGCTTTCTACCATCTGCCATGCCAGCCAGCATGACGGTGAAGCGCGAGTGCTCATTGCCAGTGGACAACAGCTTCATATCCTTGGCGCCACGCTGCATGATCATGGTCAATGAAGGCATGTCAAACCACACAGGGATCTCATCGGCATTGTCAATCTGCGCCATCATGCAGTTGTTCTGCTCCCGAAGCCGGTTCACGAAGCCCTGAAAGTTTATAAGCTTGTCCTCGAACTCCTCTGGAAACTTCTGACACATGGATGCGCGCCTCCAGAGAGAAAATTTTTGCCTCTCATGAATCGACGCACCTAAGAGTTTGGTGCACGAAGCTCTTCTCTCGTGAGCCCAAGCCCAGCTTCTCGAGCGAGTTGCATAGCTTTCTTCCGAATGGTATCCACGGTCACTGGGAGCGAGCATGCAGGAACTTCCCACACAAAGTTTCCTAGCATATCTTCCAGCTGCTGATAAACCGCACTTCGCCCACGAAATGACATTTTCCGTGGATTGCACATCTGCAGTTTCCCTTTCTGCACCCTCCAATAGCGCACGCTTTTTTCTGATACACTGAAGCGGTGCTCAGCAGCCATATTCCCATTCGCTTCTGCGGACTCGACAACCTCTAGTTTAAACGCAGCTGAGTACTGCCTTCTCGTACCGCTACTCATATTCAGTGAACGAAAAAAAGACCACTAAAAATGAAACGCAATGTCAAGCGGAGCGAAAGCTTGAAACAGAACGGAGGCAAATCACGAACACAAAAAAACCAGACAAGAAAGAAAAAAAAAAAACTGCTATTGGATTTGAATGCGAATATGGCCGCGTCAGCTTCTCATGCACATGCAAGCCATATGTTGCCAGACAGCGGTGCACTGTCGGCTAGACACCGCTATATAAGATGAGGGGCGACTGTAGCTCGTTGTTTTATCGAAAATATCTCGACTTATATTCTGGTTTATACGGTACTTGTATTGCCGTGTTTATCCAGCATGAACATTATCATGTGCCTATTATCATGTTCCCTATAGAACAAAGCCCTCTGCAAGATATCTCCAGCTCACCCTGTCCTGTACAAAATGATTGTATCGTATGCCCATGAATTTCTTGAAGGGGTCCTTCAACACTTTGAGTTGTAATTGAATAGTCCTACTATTAGTGTGTGATGCTTCACAAATCACATGCCACAAAAATTTTTTGTACTTGTAGAGTACGAGTGTATTTGGAGGTATTTCTTGCACACATTAAATGCTTTCTCTCTTTTTTCATACCAGCACATGTGCTAAAAGCTGCGTGTGGCAGGAAAAGACAAGGCAGCAAGAAGATGCCTCCCTTTGTCAGCGCACGTCATGATATTGAGCGTTTTTTTCTCCCTTTTGTCATTAGTTTTCCTTCTAACACACGGCTTACTTTGAGTGTGACAGTGATGTTGCCACAGCGCCAATTGTACCAAAGTGTGCTGGCTGCTACAACATCGTGCTGCATTTCCTGAACATTTGGCTATTCTGCGCCGAACCTGTGCCAATCAGACTCGGAAACTATTTACGATTCCTGTATTAAAAGCAACATTGCGGAGGACCCTGCGTACGATGTATCCGGGTCATGTTGAATTGATCAAAAAGGTCACTGTTGCAATACAGTCAATTTTGGGTTTCATGGACTACAAATGGAGCGCGTTATAATCTGAAAAGGTGAATTCATGTTTTTTTGTTTGTTTCTTTTATTCATCCCACGCAAACAGTCTGATTACGCAGCCACAGCTGAAATAGTTTCAGTGCCTCCCAGTAGACTTATGAGGGATTTTAGTGCACGGCCAGGCTTTCGTAAATGCTTTCGAGACTTGCCACAAACCCCTTAATCATGTGCCAACCACCAGTTGCAAATTTGCATCTCTTTATGAGTGCCTTCGATACCAGCAAAGCGTGGATTAAATTATGGCTGTCGCGCATATAGAGCATTTGGAAACAATTCGGCATTTTAGGACGGTAAAAACAGACTACTCATTCTAATTGTTCCGACTTCCCTGGTGCGTGTGTTCCAGTTAACGATGCAATATCTCCGTCGACACGCAGCATTTGTTGCTGCGTGATGCTGATTGTTTCTAGTTGTGGGCAGCACATCGCAAACCCATTTGGAATGTACTGCCGATGTGCTTTCTGTGTTGTGCACTTGCTTTTGTCATGTAAGTGTTCCTGATGCCCGCTCTGCTCTTGACAGCACACGGACGTGGCGATGACGATCTGCTTTCGTTAGGGAAGCAGTGTTGCACAAAGAGGCAGCGTGAACCGCGGTGCAGCGCTTTCAGGTTCTTGCATATTAAAAGCGTGCAGTATGCTTACAACTATGCCACGCCACATATACTACGAAGCAGTTAACTAAAGATGCTTATCATAAAGGGATGTGAGCTAACAAATTGTACTGGTGCATTTCCTGCATTTCCACCATCCTGCCTCTATGCATCTCCAGTGCTTATCACTAAAGACATCGCCACAATGCGCTGTGATCGGGGCCCCTTTTAATTTTCGGTCTGCTTATCCCCATACCACTTCAGAATTGAGGCAGACCTGACTTTCGGGTATTGCTGTGGTGACAAGAAAGCACAGATTCAAGCCCATGAAACGATAGACGTAGCAGGGGTGGGGCTTTAAGTAAGGCTTATTTTGGATCTGAAATGTGAGTGGACAGTTCTAAAAACCTAGCACCTAAGAAATTCCAGAGGTCCTTGTACATTGCCCGTGTATGGGGCTTGCGGCTATCCCACGAGAGCATTTGAATAATTAAGCATGTCTGAAAACTTTGGCTTCCGTAAAAATTGGCATTTCTCTGTACTTGCGAATATTGACGTGGCTGGTACGCACGTTGCTTGGTGCTCGCCAAGAAGGCTACTAGACATCACCGAAGTTCCTCGCACATGCTGTGGCTACCAAGGTCCTTGTAATTCTCTAGTTAGGCAAATTTTTCGGTTGGCGGTCATGCATCAAATACATAGACTCTGTTTTTGCTTGGGATGACATGAAAAAAATCAGATGTATGGGTTTTGAAATTTTCGACATCATGCCAGGAAATGTTGGCATAGAATTCAAAAATGAAACTGCAAGGTTGGTTTTCCTTGCTAGTAACGAACTTAGTGAAATATATGGCTTTACAGGTTTTCAGAGTATAGTCTGTTATTCTAAACCAAGTCAATGTTTCCCTTTAGTGTCCCTCTTCAAGCCACACGTGTTTTCCTCTATAGCTATTGATAAAACACTCAGGTGGCATCACAGACGTTTCTGTGATATTTTTTCTGTTCAGTGATGTACAAGCTAATCTGTGATAATCATGTCACATAGAGTCATTATATAACAAGGTGCTATAGTTCTATATTTCACCATTAGCTTCCTTTTTAGGTCATGTAAGCCATAGATAACATTTACAATTCTGTGCGTTTTATATTTTTGTTATTCTTTAATAGTGTGCAGCAAATTGTGTATTTATCGGTCGTTGTCAATGATGCAGTACACCTCTTAAAATTGCTGCTACATAACGTATTGTTAAAGCCAGTTCCACTGCTTCAAAATGCATTTTTGTCTGCCCCAAAACAGCTTAATTAAGCCGGTAGCATCGCTGGTGTGATCACTAGCATGTGATCGCATCCCAATGCAGTCACTGTAACTATGCAACTCACTATGCTCAAATCTCAACGGTAGGTAAGCCTTGGGTCTGTGGCATCATTTGTTGAGCCAAGAGGGATCGGTTTCCAGCTGAATTTCAGTATTGGAAATTCCAGGCAATAAGCTCCGCTATAATGTTTAACTCACATTTCCTTGGGAGCCGCGACTACCAATCGGTGACGTTTTTTTTTACCATGCTCAGAAAGTGCTACAGGGCCCATTTAATATCGATTTCGTTTGCTGACAAAGGCGGTGCTTCCCATCTTAGTCTTGATTCCTGTGTTTTAACTAACCATGTGTTGTCTTTCCTTCTTGTGACATGGCCTGCTCAAATTATCGCCTTTTAAAATATATTAAAAGATCAGCCTTTCGTTTGTTGTCGAATCCACTGTGCTGTTTTTCTATCTCTTGGAGTTATGCCTGTCATTTTTCGTTCTATTGTGCGCTAGGTGGTCCTCAGCTTCTTTGTTATTCCCTGGGTTTCTGCACTATGTATTATGACTGGCAAAATACCAAAATTGAACACTTTTTGTTTTCGTTGGATTACATGCCTAGACTTCTCTATAGACTGTTTTTTGTGCAGTGGCAAACGGGCGCCGCCACGTTTGGACACGTGATCTAATGACCTCCTTTCCACTTCGCTGTTGCCAATGGCCGACTGATTCGCCGCTCCCGGGTTGAATGCCAGAAAAGCGGGCGCAGTGGTTTTTGGTTTAGGTGTTGACATGGCAGACAGAGCTGTGAGCGTTGATCGCCCGGCAGCGCACCGGGCTCGGCAAACTGCTAACGAGACATATTTTCTTGCTACGTTCGCACGCGCCCGCATAGTCGGCGCTGTCTGTTTCTCGCCGTAGGCTGGAGGGCAATGTCCATCACACGCCACATCTCAATAGCATCGCCGAGAAGGAGGCCGTGGTGTTTCGATGCAGTGGTGCCATCTAGATTTGCTTAGAAAAACTAGCTGTTGAAAATTTTCTAGCCTAGGCCCCATATTGTTCGGAGGTTGCATTTGTCTGTCTCGAATTCTTGCTCTTTCATCATACTTCACAGCATTCATCTTCAACCCTATTTTGGCACTTTCTAGGCTTAATTCTTGGAACGTATTTGCAATTCATCACCGTTGATGCTGGCAAGCACGATGTTGACGGCAAAGCAAGTATTACATAGGTATTCTTTGTTTATCTTCACTCCGTCTTCCCAATCTAATCATTTTATACTACTTCTATCCAAGCAGTGAATAGCTTCAGAGGCATTGTGTCAGGCCCCTGTTTGTTTTTATTCTGGAGGAGCAGAATAACTGTGCAATATCTGTATATATAGGCTATGGTCATCACATGTCATTTATGTTTCAACCCTACAAACTTCACTCACTACTACCAACTGTTTATTGTTAATAAAAGAACCAACATATAAAAATGGTAATGCACATCTGCATAGGCCACCAATAAAACATCCAAATACGGTTTACGAGTCAGTTATGCAGAAGTCAAGACGGGGAACACGCACACACAAAAAAACTGCTTGTGATTTTTTTAAAATAATAGGCCCTAAGTTATGCTTCACTTTCACGGGCTCTGCCACAACGTAAAGAAGGTCGCTGCCAGACATGGCATGCTGCTGGTTTTTTCGGCGCCTGAAAAACTGAAAACTGTGCCCATGCATATGCAATGATAGGAAGCGCGAGTGACAGAACAAAGCTTGAGAAACCTTCGTGTTCTGCAGAGGCTGCGTAGAGCCTCTGTAAGACACACTACTGATGCATAGGTCGGCAAAACCTGTGGAGCTCACTCGGACTCGCCAAAATTTTTCTGGGCCGAACTCACTCGGACTCACACCCACGAAAATTTTCTTCAACTGGACTCACTCGGACTAAGACTCTCCTAAGTACTACTCGCCCAGACTCACTAAAGTCCAACTCGTCGATTCATGAAAGAGTTTGCCAACCTATGCACTGATGTAACTGACCATTGGGTATGAGAAACACCAGTGTGCCTTAGTTGAAATAAGGGGTGATGAAAACGCATACGTGGTACTCTGCTTATAAGAGAAGTCTCCATATAAACAACAAGAATTGTTGCCTGGGACAAGTCTCTTATAAAGGGGCTTAACAGTACTCCATACTATTATTATTTCAAAAAAGTTTATTTGAAAAAACAACCAAAAAATGTTTGAACGACTGGCAAATGGAGAATACACAAAGAATCGACATATATATAAATAATTAATAATAACAATAATAATAAAGACAAGTACAGATGTGCATTTTGTTGTGCATGTTGCAGAATGTGGACCATCATTTTCATAGGCGCATGTGTCGCTTACCGCACATGCGTTGCTAAAGACCTACTTTATTAAAAATAACAAAAAGACTGAAGTTTTTATGACAGTGCACACAATGGCCCTGCTGAATCAAAATCGCCTTTTCTCGATTTTCAGAATAGGGGCAGAACAGCTGCGCCGTTGTGCGCCAAACTTGTGCATCTGTGCCATCCCGTGCCAAATCACCCCTGCTGCGCCAAACTAGCTTATCAGGGCCATACTATGCTGCAGCATCCGAATTGAGCCACATGGTGCGAAGCCATCAAGCCTCTTTTCGGAAGTGTGTTTACGAAACGTCTTCTTTTCGGTTTCATTGAAATGGCTTTAGCTTTGGCTTTCGTTACGGCTACGATTACTCCAGAAGCAGCCGTGAACATTTGAAGGGCGTAGTCACCATATATGGCAGGCATCACAGAGCGAATGGCTTGTAAACACCTCCATGTGATGCGGCGCTCTAGGACGCAAAGAGACTGCAAGAAGAGGATCTCTACTTGGCACGGCAGTGTTCTCCTACGACAATGTTTTTTTAGAGTTGCGGGATATCGTATCTATTAAAGAGTTAGCTGCCAGCCTTGCAATTTGTTCATATATCAAATTCATTGCTTTGCCCTTCCAGTGAAACTGTCTTTTTTTATAACTTGGCGGCAGCGTGCGGAAAAAAAGAGGGCGATGACAGTAACTGTGCTAAAAAAAAAAAAAAGCGGCCATGGTGTATAGTTCCTAAACAGGCCTAGCAAAGACAGGTGAACAGACTGTGCATCGAGCATATGCACGTATTCTCGTGAATTTGGCTGCTGTGCTTCATTATACAGTGCTTATCGACGCGGCAGTTGATGCTCGCACATTCAGGTTTTAAAAAATAAACGGCTGTACATAGCTAAAAAACTCGCAGTAAGGGCAAAGCAATGAATAGAATAGCAACGAATATGACTCTTCTAAATCCGAAATCTTGCGTAGCTCTACAAAATGCTGATGTACAAGAATACCGCCACTTCAGAGAGAGCAACACTTTTCGCACAGTTTCTTCGCGATGAGCGATGAGAATGTAGCGCATATAGAAGTATACGAGAGCCGCCCATTTATGAGTGCCGAGCTGGCATCATGGTCGCCAGCGATTGCGACCATGACCTTGAAGCAAAATCCACAGTTGTTGCTTAAGCAACATACCCCTCCCCTCCCTTGCTTCCTTTCATGCTCTCTTAAAACGGGTGTAGTGCTGCTTTCACTACAGGCATCCCGGGTGAAGGGATGTTATTGCATGGTCTCTCGTGACAAAAATGGGCCGGCTCGTTTGATCTCTACTTCAGCCGTGTTCGTCGCCCCCTGCTCGCTCGCATGCTTTTACTCTTGGATGGAACATACGATTAAGCTATCAATTTGAACTTAATACGGGACGTGGCGGCAGCAGCAGAAAACGCGTTCGAGAGTGTCCATACAATCCCTGTCGCAATAATAAGGCACAATTTAGCTGAGTGTTTGAGGAATGCAGCATTGGATGAATGTTTTGCATGTGCTGTGTTACAAAGCTTCATCTGCTCTGAATGTTCTGACTGCTCTAAACTTGCTCAAAACGGCCCTTCTGGCTGCTCCAAACTTCTTTTGGCTAACCCAAGCCTGCTACGAAATGCACTTTTGCTTGCTCCCAGAACTACTCCCATACCCATGTATCCTGTTCCACTCCGGTCAGAAGCATGTAGTCATTATTAGTTTAAGCAAGCAGTAAAGTTTTCAAATCATCACAGAGCTCCTGCAACATCACAAGCATGGCAGAAATTCTGAACAGGAAATAGCGATTTTCCTGAGGCCAGATGGTCAGTTGTGGTTAGGAAGAGGGCAGTGCGCTTACTGTTTAGCTGTATCATTTGTAAGTTGGTGAAAAGGGGGAGTCAACAAGCATTTCCGAAACAGCTTTTCATTTAAAGGTATCCTTTCATTAACAAAACTTTAGCACAATCTACAAGCAGTTGACTGGATACAGTTCGTACTAGGCACTGCACTGCAGATGCTACTGTCGGACCTTTTCCTCTGTAATCGAATATAACTTCAGAAGTCCATGGCATTTCCTGCTCAGAAGCGGATGTAGACAAGCCTGCACCAACCGGCGCATACTTCACACTAACACCATGAGCCGAACTGCCAGTGACCGTGCCTTCGGAGAACATATCAGAGTGCATGTGTTGGACTATTTCTTCAGTGGTGGAGGCGTTTGGCTGCTGCACTTCAGTCGTCTGAGCAGGGCCTCTATGGACTGCTTGTTGTATTCGACTACAGTAATATAAACCATATGTGTTAAATGTAGCTTTAAAGTGAGGTTGCTGTGTCTGATCACTGCTTAGTTGAGCTAGACTAATGCAATGGTTCACGTAGCCTAATCTTATTTCTCTCACGGCCATTTGATCTGTTCCTGGCCAGTCCAAGTGTGGTGATGAGGTAAGTGGAGCAGTGTTTGGGCCATTGATGAAGCGCAAGATTAATACTGTGTAGCACTAGGACTATTTTGTTATGACTGCTATGATCTGCCAATGTATTGTCCTTAAAAAAACGAAGGAAATAAGCATTACATCTATCAGGTGTACTTAGTGCTGCTTATATCTGTACCCATCTTCAAGCCGTCTTTTGACGTCTGCATTCGCTTAAAATATGTCCCAGAGAATGTTTCACTAACACGACATTTATTTGTTTATTTACTGGCTACTGAGAACATGTCAATGCATGTTTATGCTGTTACTTGTACTTGACTGATCGCTCTTCAGATATGGCAAGACTCCACAACTGGAACGTGAAAAAAGTGCAGGCGGAAAAGCTGAGTGCCCAGATGTCGGCTTGAGTGTCACGGACACCGTTATGCAAGCAACTTTCTTATTGCTAACAACTTCTTCAGTGGTGGTGTTGCGGAAATCGCCAACGAATCCGCCTAAAAAGTTGACGCACAGCCGTCATCTTGTGAAGAGTGTCCATACGACTGTGCTGCGGGCTTGCACCGATGCGCTGAATATAAGTTATTGCTACATTTGCAAGACCTGACCAAAGGTTTAGAAAATGGTGAATAAAAAAGGATTTGTTTCAACTAATTGTGTGCATCTGTACCTCTTTGTTCTCGTTGTGAACTCGCACATGGGCCGCACTACCTGTGCACATGAAATTTCACTGGTGCACACTGGGGCACCATTGTGTCATTTCATCCTATTGTCACAGTGTCTGGGTGGTTCAATTTGCCTAAAATGGCATAAATTGTTCAATAAAGAACACATACTTGTATACATTTGCACACTGCAAACCAGAATACTTGCTTTGATATCACCTTGTGCCTAAGCATATGCCATGACGAGCAGAATGGGCAGTACTCTGCCACGCTTATAGTTGCATTTCGCTAGTGTGAAAGTAACTATGTTATAGCATGATGCGGTAACATACAGCAACACTGTTTACATGTTGTGCACTGCCCTTAGTGCGAAGCAAGCTTCCACTCTTTTCCGGCAAATGTAGTGGAGTAATTCATGCTGATACTTGTCTGTTTCCCACTATCAGCTAAATGCAACGTCTGTTAGAAAGTATCTGACTTTATTTTTTTTTTCCGAACACCTGATGGATTTGAAACAAGCGCGCTTGCATCAGTCGACCTTGAACCTTCGTGCACGTGCGTGAATTTTTTTCCCGCCTGCCAATAGTGTCAGTCGCAGGGACGCAGCGTTTGAGTGAGGTAGTGCACAGTGCTCTCGTCGGTTTTTCATTGCAAGGAAAATGACGGAGCAACTGGAGCAGCGCTACTGCATCAAATTTTGCCAGAAACTGGGTGACAGCCAAGTGGAAACCATTGGGAAGATCAAGACTGCTTTCGGTGATGACGCTATTAGCCGCACACAGATTGAGGAGTAATACAACCGGTTTAAAGACAGCCGCACATTGGTCGAAAGCGAGCCACGCTCCGATCGGCCATCAGCATGCCCAAATGACCAGTGAACGCTGTGGTTATGCAGGACCATCGTGCAACTATCTGGAAAATAACAGAAGTGGGCCTCAGCACTTTCTCTGCACATTCCATTATGACCACAGATTTGGCCATGCAGAAAGTTGAGGTGAAATTCGTGCCAAAACTGCTCACGGTAGAGCAAAAGCAACTTCGTGTTGAAGTCTCACAGGACATGCTGCATTTCACAAGCAGTGACCCTAACTTCATGGACGCCCGTGTACTCAGATTTGGGTGCACGTTAAAGAACCCCAGGCGGTCGAAATTTCCGGAGCCCTCCACTACGGCGTCTCTCATAATCATCAGTGGTTTTGGGACGTTAAACCCGACATATCAATCATTAACTTCATGGACACCATTATCACTGGTGATGAGTTTTGGGTGCACGGGTACGGCCGGGAAACTAAATCCCAGTTGTCACAGTGGAAGCGCTTCATTTCACGTCGCCAAAACCAAAGAAGGCTTGCCAAGTTCGCAGCAACGTGAAAGTGATGCTGAGCGCTTTCTCTGACTCCAACAGTGTGGTACACCAGGAGTACGCATCACAGGGTCAAACAATCGCCAAGGAGTACTACAGGGATGTGCTCCGTCGCCTACATGATGCTGTGAGGTGCAAGAGACCCGAGTTGTGGTCAACAGGAAACTGGCGCATCCATCACGACGATGCTCCTGCACATTCCTCAGACTTGGTTCAGACTTTTTTGTGAAAAAGTCAGACTCCCGTAGTTCAACAGGCTCCTTACTCTCCTGATATGGCCCGCTGCGATATCTGGCTGCTTCCCCAACTCGAGAGAACATTGAAAGGAAAGCAATTTAAAGCAAGGGAAGACATCATAGCTGCAACGACAGCTGAGCTAAACTCTATCCCAAAGGAGGCCTTCTCAGAATGCTTCCAACAACAGCAACACCACTGTAAGAAGTGTCTGCAGTCCCAAGAGGACTACTTTGTAGGGGATTAGGTTTTCAACGCTCCAATTGTGCCAGTTTTTTTTCTTCCACCAAAGGTCGTATACTTTTCAAAAAAGACATCGCATGTCAGCGCTTGCTTACACTGCATTAATCTGCTTGCTTTATCTCGGGCTACAAAAATCATTCGCATCATTTATTTTAACAAGATTGGCCTTTCTGGTGAATTGTACTGCAACTTTCACAAAGGCTATGTGTTACGTCACACTCGTGTAAACTTTGCTTGTAGCTCTGAATGAATTGATTGATTGATTTGTGGGGTTTAACATCCCAAAACCACCATTTGATTATGAGAGACGCCGTAGTGGAGGGCTCCGGAAATTTTGACCACCTGGGGTTCTTTAACGTGCACCCAAATCCGAGTACACGGGCCTACAACATTTCCGCCTCCATCGGAAATGCAGCCGCCGCAGCCGGGAATCGAACCCGCGACCTGCAGGTCAGCAGCCGAGTACCTTAGCCACTAGACCACCGCGGCGGGGCAGCTCTGAATGAATTTCGTATTTAGTTTAGCAAGAGGAATGTTCTAACACTAAAAGCCATGTGCATGCCCATGGCTTTCACTGACAAGTGCCTGTAAAGCTAGCATAATCTTTACCGATTTATTTTGTTCATGGGCTATTGCATCACATGACGAAGGACTAGCTGCTGCACAAGCTCTCAAAGTGCTACTTGATTCCTCTGTTCCTGGTTACACAGAAGAGCTAGAAACTACCTGTGTACTAGCCAAAAAAAATCCAAATTGTTGCTAGCTTTCAGCTATGGCTTAGTGTCTAACAGCATTCTGCTGCAGATCAAGAGGTCACATGTCTAGTTTAAGGCACAACACAGATGCTTGCAACGAGTGATGAGTACTGATATGCAGACAATTTTCTGAAAGGTGTGCTGTAGTTTTGGCAGGCACCACCCATGGATTTAATGTTGCTAACAGGAATTTAGGAGACCACCTCAGTGGTTTGTGAGGGGGGGAGAGTTGCATATAGGAAATGACAAACTTGAAACATTTGAGGCACGCCGTTGTTGCTTTTGCGCACTGCGATTGTGAAAGCACAACATTTCAGAACCTCCACCACTGTGTTTTTGGCATCTGCAATCATTTCCTCCACGCCCGCACTCTTATCGCTCCGCGTCCTTACACTTCGGGAACATTTTCCGAAACAACGGTCTTGCTTTGTTGACAGTTATAGCGCGAGAACAGAACGACGAGAAAGGGACAAGAAGGGGTCGTTCTGTTGTCGCGCTATAACTATCGTCGTGTCATACCAACTAGCCCAAACCGCCACACTCCTGCTTTGTCACTTACACTTAGCGGCAAGTTGTGTTCCGCAAGAAATGTGACAGACATGCATTCAGCTCGACGCGAGTGTCACAGAAAATAGGCCGGCGTCTCATCACAATCCAAATTTATTGTGCAATCAAACATAAAAGAGGAATGACTTGTTGCTTATCAACTTCAAAAGAGGATACGAGGACAACCTAAATTGCACACATCACATATTGCAGTCACCCTTTGCTGCAGTAAATAAAAGCAAAATAACACAGATCTCTTCTAACAAACATGACTATCACCAAACTAAGTACTGTGGGCTCCTCACTACCTTAGCTAGTTACGTATGAACACGTACAGAGCCCCTGATGAGGCTGATGGTAAATAACCGGTTTCAATAACAAAATAAATGCAAGGAACTAAAAGATAATGTTCAATACTCCAGGCTGACTGAATACAATACATGCATCTCGGGGAAAAAAAAGAAAAACAGGAAAGGTGCAATATAAGAAGCTTCTGCATGCTAACATTCAATAAATTCTCAGCTGAGGTATCCATGCTGCTAAAAGGGCTTGCTTAAGCATTTTTTTACTGATAAAACCATTTGAAAGAAAACAGTTTTGCATTATTATAAAGCAGCCTGCCCCCGAAAATGATAAAGCAAACTGCACTATGAAGACACATAATTTTTTTTTTTTTTGAATTCTAGTGCCAAAGTGCCAGAAAGCTTCTAGAAAGTAGTAAAAAGTTATGTCACTACTTCTCAGAAGTTTTCTCCAAGTACTCCTCATGGCTGCCTACACCCTGTGTATGCAAGCCGGTTGGGGACCAAAAATTTGGTGCCTGAACAGTAGAAATAATCCTCAGGAGTGCTGACGTGGTGTACAGCAAATAGAGGGAGTCGTGGTCGGAAACCCAAACATCAAAGAGAGTCTTCTTTTAAGGTGCTGAATGAGACGAGACATACAGCATTATCAGTCTTCAAGAACCAAACAAACGTAGCCAGGAACTAACGTTGCCATCAAAATAGCAAAAAGGAGACGTGTAACAATTTCCATTCAGCATGCCGCACGGGGATGACTACTGTTCAGGCTCTGCAACAACTGCCTCCTCCACAACACCCACGGGGATGACTACTGTTCAGGCTCTGCAACAACTGCCTCCTCCACAACACCCTTGGCCATCTAGAGGAAAACAAAAACAAACAAAACAAATTCACCAATAAATGCACACATACCCAGGCCAATGTTTTGAAGCAATCATGCGTTCACTTTATAAGGAACTTTAAGTACTAAATCAAGATCGAATATTTTTGACCTCTAAACAATGATAACATACCATGAACATTGTGGTTAGGAATCAATTATGTAATAGTAATTCTGGGGTTTCATATGCCAAAACCAGAACGTTAAAATCGCTACAAACCAACTCTGTTGTTTTGGAGGATATTAAAGCTGGGTGTTGTTTCAACTCGCCAACAACATTACAAAGATTGCATAAAAGCAAAACACAAAATGCTCCTTCACACTGACAACAAGCACCGTTTGTGCGAACACTTGCGACTGGCGGCCAAAGGGTAACTCGAGGCACCGGCTAATGCCCGCTACTTGTCGCTGCTACTGAATTCTTGTCTGTCTGTAGTGCCACAGCCTCGTAAGATAAGCTAATGTCGTGCTCCTACGCATATGTTGTGTTCAGATGTTTGCAATGGCAGTCGCGCAATTTAAAAATTGAGCAGCGAGCAACTAAGCCAAAGCTGCCATTGGCATCCAACTTGGTCGCACAACCGGTGGCAGGCACCAATGTGAATGAGCTAGAACTGTTGAATTCACCAATAGTCCAAAAGAACACATTCCAAGTACTGAACTTTCATCCTCGATATGGAGCTAAGTGAAAGACACTTTAATGCATAGCTAGCTGTTATTAGTACTCTCGTGGCCATTTTTGACAAAAACTAGGGAGCATGGAGACATTACCACCCCTCAAGTGCTTTGACATCTATGTTGAACAGGAATCGAAACAGGCTAAAATTCACATCTATGGAGCAGTGCACTGTGTGATGTGAAGACCCGCACATAGTGAATCGAGGCGTACATCTGTGCACTGGACAATGTGCATAGAGTAGCCACATGTACAAGAGTATAGGCACCATAGCACAGTCACCTGAAATCAACCTCTCCCTAGCACCGTGAGGATTAGTAGGCTGATGACTCTCTCCAGGCTCGCCTCTCCTCCTTTCTCTCTATTAAACTGTGCAGAAGCCCCGCCTTTCTAGCCTTCACTCCAATGTCAAGATAAGTTGTCGCTGAGTGTAATGGTGCCAAGCCTGAAGGCAGAGTAGAGCTGGACGGCCTTCCTTGTTTCTTTTTATTTTCATTTTTTTTCTTTTCATCTGTCTCCGTTTCCATCTTTTATCTTTCTTTCTCTGTACTCATTCTCTCTTCATTCGAGTTACAGCATCCCATGCAGGACAATCGGCACACAATGGGAGGGTGCACGCCAGCCGCACATGTTTGTGGAGCAAAGCAGAAGATGAAGAACAGGATGAAGAGAGTGCATACAGTTTGTGATGATGATAGTTTCCAGTACGATCTATGCAGACCAACAAAAGGCTTAACAGCTACACTGTAAAAGGTACTACATATCACACATGATGAAGAATCAACAACATGCAAAGCGTTCTGCATGTTGTCAACTATCTGGCCTGACTTGAGATTGTGCATATGATGCGACCTTGTGACAACAGTAGCTACAATATCCGCTTTAACATGAAACATAGATGAACACAGTGAAACGCTGACAACCATCATGTGGTATCACCAACACCAAGGCACGATGGCACTAAACTGCCACTTACAATGGGGACCGTGGGCATTACCTTTCTTACAAGGTGAAAAAGGCGATAGCCACAATATGCAGGGAAAGCAATGAATGCCTTACATCAAAAGTTTTTCAATCAATATATTATAGAAAGGTGTTTAAAAAATCTCATACCTGCATTTTCAGAAGATTGTGCTCTATCTGCAGTTCTTCAAGTTGCCTCCGCACCTGCTCCAGCTCCTTCTTCATAGCTTCATTGCTGGTTTCCCAGCTGTCAGGATCGAAGCGAGATTTGAAGTAGCTGTTTGAAAATGCAGTCAAGGACAATAATTGCAGGAAAGCCGAGCTTTCGGGAAAATAATAAACCATTACTGAGAAAGACTGTAGTAAAGTGCCAAGGACATTCAGGCACTTGGGAAAGAGTTTTGCAGCGTAAATAAAACATGACTTATACAAACCTTGTTGCTACATCATCATGTTAAGAATGCACACACTTGATGCAATGTAGGTGAGAACCAAAAGAACCATGGCGCACAAAGTTCAGTCGTTATGGCAACAGACACATAATCTACAGGTTGAGGGCTCAGCCCACATTGGCAAGAGGTTGTTTTTTCCTTTACTATGCCCGTACTATTATACTTGCAAATAATGCCGAAATTTTTTTCTTTTGCTTCCTTAGGTTGTGTATAACGGGGCAATGGGACCTTTGATTCATTTTCCATCATTCGTTGACTCCCATTAGGTTGTGCGATATGGAGATCACCGTTCGTAGCTAGTAGGTGCCCCATTAGGGTATAAAAACATGTCACCTTACTGATTCATTCCATGTATGCAAGGAGTTCATGAATGCATGCCCACATATAGTATGTACTGAACAAAGTGGTTGAAAGCACCGCTACTGTCATTGCTAGTCTTTCTTTAGCTGTAGTATGTCATGCAGTGACTAGCAACTAAACTAAGTTCATCTTGGTTTCGTAGCTCAAGAGGTCTTACAACCCGGCCGAAAGCACCAAAATTGGGGTGCAGGCTTTCATACAGAAAGGATACGCAATTCGCGTTTTCCGGCCTTTCCTGCTCTTCAAAGAGGCTCACAAGAGCTGAAAAAAAAATATTGAACAAGAGATTTTTAGGCAAAAAGTGAGGCATGAACAAACTGCATTCAATCTTATCAATCAAAGGTACTGTCAGCACTTCTATGAAGAGAGTAGAAACTAGTTATTTATGAGTTAAAGTACATTTATCACTCAAGGTATTTATCACGCAATGAAAGTAATGTGGGCAAAGAGGTGAGGTGCACTAAGTTTCAAAGCATGATAGCTTTATACAAATGTAAAACATGTTCAAGTTTTCCAGCAAGCATGGATCATAGTACAGCATGGTTTAAATTCGTTAAGAGAAGAAACACTGACTAGATACCCTAGTTCAGTCCCCATTTGCAGCAAGTTGTTTACCTACTAACTAATCACTAACTGATCAAGTGTGACCATACAACAGAGTGAACTTCAGTGCTCAAGCTGTACTCAAGTTAGGCTGCACTAACAACCAATTATCTGAGTCCACTGGGTTATGATATTACATGGGAAGATTACTTTTCATATCATTAGCAGCATTTCACAGCACATTCTTGGATATTGCGCATTCAACACCCATGAAAACTGTGAGCCATGAGTCAGCACTGAAAGTTGTAAAATTCACAATGATTCTCAGACTTCCGTTAGTTTGAACTTTGATACAATTGCTATACAACACCAAAAAATAAACATTTGGTGTGGGAATGTTATTTACTGCCATGCTCAAACTGCAAAACCGTGACAGGCCTTTCCGGCAACTAACCTAGTGAACACTATGTGCTTCCAAGAAAATTAACTTTCCGAAACAATGCAGGGGAACACAGTCCTTGTGCTGCAACAATCGGTTTTCAGAAAAATAAAGCCCTACGAAAAGCTTTAGAGTTGAAACACAGCGGTGCCACCAAGAGAATATATATGAACAAGGTAGCTCGTCTCTTTACTGTGCAAGTTTCAATGCAAAACAAGGGAAGGTATACACCAAATTAAGCCGAGGCCAAACACTTTATTAGGAGGCAACTGCTTCATAGTTGGGGTGCTGTTGGTTGCCCTGGCAAAGACAAGCACTTTGGTCAAAGCGCCGACTCTGAACAATTCTGCTTATCCACTGACTCTTCAGCAGTCGTCATAACCTTTCACGGCTGTCGTAGTGATGATCTTCAAATAAGACGTTTAGCTGAAATGGCGCAACTTTTTGTCGGCAACTTGGAACAATGTTCACACAACTACAGGGCATCGCCAAGTCTGCCAAATTGCACAATGCTCTACCAAGTTTCGATGACAATTTTTTACGGATGCCGCAAGTTAGCACATCCAAATCATGTGAATGTTAGTTCACCTAGAGTCATTCTTTCCAGCAGTCCACTTTTTTCAATGTATTTCCGGAAATCCTCTTTCTTGGAGTCCACGGGTGCGAACGTCTGCAAACGAGAAACAAGCGCCAAATTATGGCTTCTTTGCCCAGTGACCTAGCCATGGGTGAATTTTTTTCTTCGCTACACGTGGCGCAAAAGGACCATCCCCCACTCCTCCTGAATTCTTTGAATTTCAATTCTTTGAAAATATATTTCTGCATACAACCCGGTCTTTGCCAAGGAAGGCGGGTTGTTTTGCAAACGCGTTACGAGATGTAACGGAGCCTGACAACGTCAAAACACAAATAACTCGAGCCACTTGTGTCAGTGGCAGCTAATCCTACTTCGTTTCACATGCAGCCGAAAATTAGAACGAAACGCGGCCACATATCACAATATAACTACAAGAAAACAAGGTCTGCACTTGCATTTCGCGTCCTTCCAAGCGCACTAACACGTGAGCATGCAAAGCAACCCAATAATGCGCAGTGAGAGCTGTCAACACTTCTGTTTACCTGCAAGGGTGACAGCTCAACTAGAAAGAATAATACGTACACGATAGGATGTCATGAGGGCGGTGGAAAGGTGGGCGAGGTAAGTGCTCGCCTAAACTTTCAATTGTCGATTGCGATAAACGGTTAGCAGGGAAGACTGGACAGAAACCGAGGCACCAGACGACGCTGGCCTTTCAGCACCACGTGAGAGTAGGAGCGATGTCGATTGTGTTCTTGCCAGAAAAATGAGCTCAGCACGACCGATAGAGCTCCGCGGGAATGACGTCACGAAGCGGGTGTTCAAATGGCGGTGCATGATGACGAACACGCGTACGTGGGACTCACTGGAAATCACGGGTTACCGCCGCAGCGTAGTAGCACAGGCCACCTACAGCAAAGGTTCGTGTGCATTCCTCCTCGATGCCAGCACAGTTTATCTCATGTACGTGCTAGGCGTGCGTGAAAAGTGGCAAACGCTGTAAGTAGAGGATGGCAAACGCTATTTACTCGAATCATGGTCCATGCCTTAAATGTAACCTTTATGAAACTGCATTGCGTTGCCGCAAGGAAACCAGCAGAAATAATCCTATCTCATTTTCGGTAGGCATCGCACCAGCTCAATTATTGTGAAAAGTGAAACGAATCATGTGTTTTCAGCTTCAGGCAATCTCTTGAGTAGAAGATGACGGGAAAATACCTTCTAAATTGAGGACTTGGGCACTGTAGTATGTTGCTGTTTGGCTTACCTAAATTCCATATTTCATGCCCGCTATATACCCGAGAACAATGTTTAACCGAAAATAAGCGTCATGTTTTCTACTATATTTATTGGTTGTGGTACGAAATTCTGTCGAAACGACTTTTGAACGGGGTACTCTTCGCAAGTTTTTGTGCACGGACGGGTCTCATCACTGTTTCTCAGTACCGAGACGGAGAGAGAGATGAGGAAGGCCGGGAGGTAACCAGATATTGGCGTCCGGTTTGCTACCCAGCACTGGGGGTGGGTAAATAAGCGGAAGAAAAAGGGTATACAAAGAGAAAGAGAGAGAGGGGAAGAAAAATAACGCACGTGCGCTTCTATCGAAGGAAAGAATTTCACAATATCGCCAGGATGCAACGTCACAGAAGAAGGCCCTGAAAGCGCTACTGCGCTTTTTGCGATCGACCGGCCTTTCTGAACGGTTGTAGCCGGAACGCTCTTCCTGTGTGCCTTTCTGTTTTCTCCTCGGTGTTATTAGAAATATGTATGGCAGTAGCACGGATAATTGGCTATTTGATGTTCGTTCATATTGGACAGAATGGAGTGCAAAATAAACTCTTAAAACTTAGGACACACCCCTTTTCTGTCACCGAGAGGGCACGGAGTCCCGTTTGCCCCGCCGCGATGGTCTTGTGGCTAAGGTACTCGGCTGCTGACCCGCAGGTCGCGGGATCGAATCCCGGCTGCGGCGACTGCATTTTCGATGGAGGCGAAGATGCTGTAGGCCTGTGTGCTCAGATTTGGGTGCACGTTAAAGAACCCCAGGTGGTCTAAATTTCCGGAGCCCTACACTACGGCGTCTCTCAATATATATGGTGGTTTTGGGACGTTAAATCCCACATATCAATCAAGGAGGCCCGTAACGACAGAGTTTCTTTCGCCACTTTCCCCGAGGCGTTAATGTTGTAGGCCCGTGTGCTCAGATTTGGGTGCACGTTAAGGAACCCCAGGTGGTCGAAATTTCCGGAGCCCTCCACTACGGCGTCTCTCGTAATCATATGGTGGTTTTGGGACGTTAGACCCCACATATCAATCAAATCACTTTCCTATCAAACCCTGGGCGCAGTGGCTGCTAGCGGTGATATGGCCTGGCATCAAAGCGCACAGCCACAACCAATCAAGCTATGCAGCTACAAAGGTATCGGCTGTGACACAGCCTGCCCCGATGCAAAAGCTATGCTTTTATTACGTCTAGGTGGTGTTCGCTGAGCATTTTGAAACGCATCTTTCACTCATTCTGCTTTTGGCACTTTTTGTTTTCGTGTTATCGTTGCTTATGGTCGATGGCACGCGATCACCTGCCGTTTCACTGCCTACAGCGGCGATCATGCGGGAGTGCCAACAGCCAGCGGAACAGCACCCCCCTTTTTCCTCCGGTTTCAGTAGCGCCATCCACGAATCAGGTTATCTCGGTTTTGAGGCTATTTGCCACGCGCTCGCGTGTTCGAGCTCATAATGCCCATGATATAAGTTTGACAGCTATTCGCAAGTTTCATCGCCTATAGGGGGCGCGCAGGGTGGTTCAATATGGCACCCACAAAGAGTATCGGTTTGGGTCGGAGTCACTGAGCACATATGCGACCTGCACTGTGTTTTTTTTTTATGGGCGAAGCTCCTTAAGTCCTCACGATGTCCGCCGTCTCCCCCCATGTAACCTTCAACTTATAAGCAACAAAGGGCGCTGTGGTTAATTGTAGATGTGATGGCGCTGCTGTCAATGCTATATATATATATATATATATATAGAAGGGATTATAGGAAGTATCACGCAGGCTCTGATAGTATAGAAAAAGGAGTAATTCACACACAACGAACGTTTCAGCACAGTTTAGTCCGACGTTTCGACCGTGGGACCGGCCTTCGTCTGGGAATACAGGGCATAAAAATCGCGCGCTTATATATGTCAATATTCGAGACCCCCCCAAAAAACACACATGCTCTTGTGTAACGAACAAGGCTCATCTGTATCAGCACAAAAACGGTTTTCAGTGATCAAAAATATATATCTATACAGCACTGTGTGATGTCACCATTTGTAAGTCATTGGCAGCTGATACGGCTTTGCGGGATACACGTGTGCATCGCGACATTACGGATGTCAAAGCTCTTTTCTTACAATAATGGTTCGCGTGTAAAATATACGCGTTGCCGATGATAAATAATTCTATTATATATATATAAGAATCGCTGTTTCTGTATACATTATCAGCACAGCGCACTCTCTGATAGAGAAGCAGACTAGCGTACACTTGTTATATTGTTGACCAATAAGCTTACGTGGAAGGAAGACACGTCAATGTGCCTGCATCTTCATTGATACCATCTGCTACAGTATTGAACTTGAATATCAGGTATGATTCCCGGAGTTCGCGATCATGGTTTGAGCGGAAACCAGATTCAAGAATGGTCGCTTTCATTTGATCGAAAGAGTGGCCCGGCATGCGAACGTGTCGTGATAGCGGTAGATGAGGGAATATATTTACATGGGATTTGTGGTTATTAAAGCGTATTCTGAATGGAGTTTCAGTATGACCAATATATTGTTTCAAACAGGCACTACATTCCAACATGTATACGGCATTATAAGTGTCGCAGTCGAAGCTACCACGAATCTTTAATTTAAAGTCCGAAGACGTGCTCGCGACGTTTTGCGTGGTTTGCATGTGCACACACACTTTGCACCGTGGTTTGTTACAAGGTGCACAGCCACTCTCTTTACGGGTACCAATTTTAGATGACGTTAACATGTCGTGAAGGTTTTTTGACCGTCGGTAAACAACACGAGGCGGAACAGAAAAAATTTTTTTGAGATTATCACTTTCGGTTAAGATGTTGTGGTGCCGTTTCAATATAGCAGATACCTTAGGAGCTGATGATGAAAATGTCAGAACAAGGTTAGTTTGAGCAGAGCTATCGTTCCCGTCCTTTCCTTTCAGAATCTCGGTGCGGTTGAGTTGGTCAGCTCGAGTTATGGCATCGTCTATTAGTTTTTCCGGGTATTTTCTTTTACTAGAGAACTTTTGAGCCTATTACAATTTTCAATGAAATCTGTACGGTCAGAGCACAACCGTTTAAAGCGGTGAGCCTGGCTATAGGGAATTCCTGTTTTGCAATGCCGGGGGTGGCCACTCTGAAAATGCAGGAGTTGATGTCGGTCAGTAGGCTTGCGGAACAGCTTCGTAGCAAGTTGTCCTTCGGAAATGGTGACTGTGACATCGAGAAAATTTACAGAAGTGCGCGAAAATTGGTGCGAGAACTTAATAGACGGATGGAAATTGTTAAACTTTTGAATGAAACCAAGCAGACTTGCTTCATCATGTGTCCAGACAAGAAAAATATCGTCAATGAAGCGCCTATAGTAGAGAGGTTGAAGCATGTTTTTTACCTAAAAATTCGCATTCCAGAATGCCCATAAAAATGTTGGCGTAGTTAGGGCCTACTTTCGTACCCATTGAGGTGCCGTTGGCTTGTACATAGTGAATGTTGTTAAACTCAAAATTGTTTAATTCAAGGATAAGTTTCAAAAGAGTACCAAGCGCTTCTTTATCAATAGTTTTATCTAAAGGGGAATTTTCATAGGCCTTTATTACTGCAGAAATACCATCTTTATGCGGTATGTTGGTGTATAGTGATGCTACGTCCAGCGTTACTAACATTGAACCAGATGGAACATGAAGATCTACAATTCTTGAAGGAAATGGTTGGTGTCTTTGATGAATGACGGAAATGTGGCTGGAATCTTGTTTATGAGGGAGTCAACGTAACGAGATAAATTTTCGGTAACGGTGCCGATTCCGGAAATGATGGGGCGGCGGCCGGGATTATTCTGCTTGTGAATTTAGGAAGCATATAAAATCTTCCCGCTACGGGACTGAGTGGTACCAAGAGCGGACTGTCTTTTCATCTAATTTACCATGTTCTAGTAAAGACGTAAGTGCGTCCTTAAGCTTAGATTTAAATTCGCTGGTAGGATCGGAGGGCAAAGCTTTGTAAAAAGTGGCATCTGAAAGTTGCCTCTCGGCCTCGCTTATATAATCAACCGCGTTGAGAATTACAATGGCCCCCCCTTTATCGGCTGGTTTGATGACGATGTCATGGTTTGTCGACAAACTGTTCGAGAGCAACCTTCTCTTTTTTGGACAAATTGTGGCGGTAAGGCGCAGTTTTCTTATAGGCAGCGAAAATGTCGCGTTGTACAGCGTTTATGTAAATGTCAAGACATCTGTCGCGATGTGGTGGGGGTGTCCATTGTTTATATGTCGGTAGTGCAGGTCTGGTTTCATTCGGGCTTCGGCGGTCATGATAGTATTCTCTCAGACGCAAATTACGGGAAAAGTTGTGTAGATCCTTCAGAAGTTGAAACTCGTTGAAGCCACCTGAAGCGGGGCAAAAGTTGAGGCCCTTTGACAGAGCACCCATTTGTTCGTTGGAAAGAACTATGTTTGAAAGGTTTACAACGCTGCTATCTATTTGAGAAGACTGGTCTTTCGAATCATTCGAACGTGTTGCGGCGCGTTTGGTTACCTCAAATTCGCGTTCGTGCGTACATAAACCATCACGTAGAAACTTCTTCTGTTTGGTTGTGTTTAACTTGTTCCTCTTACGTTCTTCATAGGCAATTAAACATTCAGACTCATGCACTGCTAGCTTCTTTAACAGGCGAGCTTCTGTATGCTGAAGGTCTTGCGTGCAAGATTTATAATGGTCAATAATTATGGGTATGAGATCTAAGGACGCTTTACTTAACACTTCTTGCCATTTGGTTTGTTAGAGGCCGAAAGTTCAGAAGTAGCTGGTTTAAATCTTATCTGTAAACCTTTCGGGACCACCGAAGCATTCAAGTAGCTCGTAAGTGAGAATACGTGTAGCTCGGAACGAACTCTTTTCTCAATAATTTTCCTAGCTTCTAAAAACTCTCGCGAAGGAAGACTTGAAACATTGCCTTTAAGCGCAGGCGCCTGCCGTCAGTCGGTGGCACTCCCTCGACCAGCGTTCCGGCGGGTAGGGTAGCGATGACCCGTGGTGGCGGGAGCCTCAGTTCGGTTTTTGCCGAGTTGTGTCTTGGCTTGAAGAACCGGAGTTGTGTGTAGCACCCGCAGGGGACGTTTGTTGGCGCCTCCTGGGGGACGTCGGCGTAGATCGTTCTGGGGGTTCGCAAGGTGGGCAGTCACGCCATGATGATGTAGTTCCTAGGAAACGTTTGCAGCAGAGTTCGCGAATGTGGCTGGCGATGATGGCAACACCTTCGAAGCTTAGATGAAGACCTCAGCTGCCAACACACGTGTCAGGGGCAGCCAGTGGAGACCATGATCGATGAAAAAAACTTTCTTGGAGCGCCTACAGTAGTTGTGCAGCAGTCGGTTGAAGTACGTGGCTTCCATATTGCACCGGTAAACAAATGAAAGGTTGCCGTTGCCATTTACGGCGGTTAGGGCAGCGTGGAAGAACGAGTGTTGCGTAAATCCTTGAAATGTGAGGCTTGGCGTTCATAACGTGCTCCAGCAGGGATCGGTATCTTCCGAATGCTACAACAGCACTTGTTGAAGCGATGTCGTTGGTACCAATGTGGAGAACCGAGGGCGGTTGCGGATTCTGGCACAAAGTGAAGTAAAGACCGCACGTCGGAGATATGCGCACCCACTTGAGAGATGAAAGCGGGAGTCCCTCTTGAACATGGGTCGAAATGCTGGTGGGACGTACTTGGTCTGAGAATCACCAATGACGACTGTAGAAATTTCTTCTTGGGGATACTTTAAATGATGTGCTTTGACGTTGTCGTGACAAGAGCCATTGCGGGTAAGTAGAAGGGATTATAGGAAGTATCACGCAGGCTCTGATAGTATAGAAAAAAGGAGTAATTCACACACAACGAACGTTTCAGCACAGTTTAGTCCGACGTTTCGACCGTGGGACCGGCCTTCGGTCCCACGGTCGAAATATATAATATATATATATATATATATATATATATATATATATAATATATATATATATATATATATATATATATATATATATATTATATATATATTATATATATATATATATATATTGTACCGAAGCATAGTGGCGCCAGCTCTTGCCTCAGGAACTGCGACTGTTAGTTTTCCTCCTGGGTGTGGTTGGAACGGCGAAGCATGGGGAAGGAGACCGAAGACGGGGTGAAGGAGATCGACGTCGGCTGAAGTCTGGTCGACGTGAGCGGGGGTCATGTGAATCAGGTGTCACATGCGATTCTGATGGCCGAGGTATGTTGCCGGAATGCTGCACATCATTAAAATAAATCCACGGCGACGACAGTAGCGCGCGACATGTCCTGGAATACCACAGTTGTAGGAGAAGGCCGGGAGGTAACCAGATATTGGCGTCCGGTTTGCTACCCAGCACTGGGGGTGGGTAAATAAGCGCAAGAAAAAGGGTATACATAGAGAGAGAGGAGGAGGAGGAAAAATAACGCACGTGCGCTTCTATCGGAGGAAAGAATTTTACAATATCGCCAGGATGCAACGTCACAGAAGAAGGCCCTGAAAGCGCTACTGCGCTTTTTGCGATCGGCCGGCCTTTCTGAACGGTTGTAGCCGGAACGCTCTTCCTGTGTGCCTTTCTGTTTTCTCCTCAGTGTTATTAGAAATATGTATGACAGTAGCACGGATAATTGGCTATTTGATATTCGTTCATTTTGGACAGAATGGAGTGCAAAATAAACTCTTAAAACTTAGGACACACCCCTTTTCTGTCACCGAGAGGGCACGGAGGCCCGTTTGCCCCGCCGCGATGGTCTTGCGGCTAAGCTACTCGGCTGCTCACCCGCAGGTCGCGGGATCGAATCCAGGCTGCGGCGGCCGGCTGCATTTTCGATGGAGGCGAAGACGCTGTAAGCCTGTGTGCTCAGATTTGGGTGCACGTTAAATAACCCCAGGTGGCCTAAATTTCCGGAGCCCTACACTACGGCGTCTCTCAATATATATGGTGGTTTTGGGACGTTAAATCCCACATATCAATCAAGGAGGCCCGTAACGACAGAGTTTCTTTCGCCACTTTCCCCGAGGCGTTAATGTTGTAGGCCCGTGTGCTCAGATTTGTGTGCACGTTAAAGAACCCCAGGTGGTCGGAATTTCCGGAGACCTCCACTACGGCGTCTCTCGTAATCATATGGTGGTTTTGGGACGTTAAACCCCATATATCAATCAAATCACTTTCCTATCGAACCCTGGGCGCAGTGGCTGCTAGCGGTGATATGGCCTGGCGTCAAAGCGCACAGCCACAACCAATCAGGCTATGCAGCTACAAAGATATCGGCTGTTACGCAGCCTCCCGCGATGCAAAAGCTAGGCTTTTATTACGTCTAGGTGGTGTTCGCTGAGCATTTTGAAACGCATCTTTCACTCATTCTGCTTTTGGTGCATTTTATTTTCGCGTTATCGTTGCTTACGGTCGATGGCACGCGATCACCTGCCGTTTCACTGTCTACAGCGGCGATCATGCGGGAGTGCCAACAGTCAGCGGAACAGCAACCCCCTTTTTCCTCCGGTTTCAGTAGCGCCATCCACGAATCAGGTTATCTCGGTTTTGAGGCTATTTGCCACGCGCTCGCGTGTTCGAGCTCATAATGCCCAAGTTTGACAGCTATTCGCAAGTTTCATCGCCTATAGGGGGCGCGCAGGGTGGTTCAATATGGCACCTACAAAGAGTATCGGTTTGGGTCGGAGTCACTGAGCACATATGCGACCTGCACTGTGTTTTTTTGTTGTTTTATGGGCGAAGCTCCTTAAGTCCTCACGATGTCCGCCGTCTCCCCCCATGTAACCTTCAACTCCTTCAACTTATAAGCAACAGAGGGCGCTGCTGTCAACGCTATATATATATATATATATATATATATATATATATATATATATAAACCACGTTCCATACCACACATTCTCTTCTCTCATATGGACGAAGACGGACGCAGGAGAGCGTGATGTGCTGAGTTTCAGCGTCGTCGTTGACGGGAAGCTACCGCGGAGACAAAAGAGGAGGAAGCGGATGCAAAGCAGTGACGGCGACAACAAAGTTCTACACCACAGACTAGGGCTAAGGAAGCAAAGGCTAAGCGGGAAAAACGCCAAGCTGACGCGCAGTTGAGACAACCTGAAGCGGATGCAAGGCGGCAATACCGACAAGAAAATTCTACACCAGAGACGATAGCTAATGAAGCTGTGATTATGAAGTCAAAACGTAACCCGGAACTCGGAACCTCATATCAGCTATAAAGAAGAATCACCGCTATATCACAATCGGTCTCAGCCCTATCTCTTTGAATAAAAAAATATATAAGTATCACAACCACAATCAGTCTCAGTACTATCTCATCTTTAATCACAATAAATCACCTCCGAAAGCTTCGCTCCATAATTAACTCTAAGCAGCTTGAAATAAAGTGATTTTTTTTTTTTTGCTTTGTGATGGCTCTACCTTTTCTGCAGTCGCATATTATGCGCCACTTAGATGCTTCAGAAACTCGGATACGATGCCTCGAAGAGGTCGTGAATTCCAAACACATCACTTGTGGCGTGAAGGTCTGTAACCGATATTTTTTACGCATTCTTGAAAAAAACGTCACAGCTTTGCTGCAAAGGAGAAGAAATGAACGCGATAGCAACAAATCGGAAGGTCACGCGCCGAATGACAAGCAGATCTAAACGTGCCCCGCGTTTCTCACGCAGGAATGAGGCTCTAAACGTACTCACAGGTACAGGTGAACGCGATTTGGCGTCTCAGTTGTCACTTCGCTGTGTCTGAAAAACGCACCCTTTTCGCAAACGGGCGCTGTGCAACGGCTGCGCTTAGGGAGCCTACATGAACGGCCGTTTTTAGGGTAGAGACATCTTAATAAGTGCCTTCAAAAAACTCAGCCAAAACTAGCGGGCAACGGGGCACGCTGTTGTCAGCTTCCACCGAATTCAGCATAGTTTTCTATGCGCCGCCATTTTGGAGCCAGCCGCCCTTGTAACAACACACAACACCTGGGCTTTTGACAGCGGCGGTTCTCAGGGTCGTGTAAGCGACCCAGTTCTCAAAGTGAGCGCACGAAGAAATTCGCAGCCCACACACAAACACTTGCGACATAATACTGAGGTTACGCTGACACGAACGCAAGCGTGGCAACAGCTCAGACTAGCGAGCGCGTCTCCGTACGAACGCGCGGACGCGTCCCGTTTGTGGGCTTCCTACTCGCAATGCGTGGACGCAGCAACGACAACTTCAGTTATCTACTCACTCGCGAACACCGCGAAACACATATACGTGTGCCGCAGGAAAAAACAGTGAACGAAATACGCAGTACTCACAGAGCAAATAGGAGACGCACTGGTGGGCTCCCAGCCGTCTCGCTTCACTTGAGCCAGCCATAGTTGTCGTCGGCCAGGGCTCGCTGGGAAGCGGAACATTCGCACCCCCTTTCTGTTGTGGTTAGTGCAGAGCGGTACGCAGCATCCAGGCATTCTAAGGCTTCACCGGCAGCGTCTCCGGGCGTAGACGCAGTGCGGGCACCAAGATGGGGCGACAGCGTGGCGTTGCTGTCTGGCAACATTGTGTTTTGGCGGGCGGCGGTGCGTTGGCGGCATGTAGTGGGTCAAAGGCTGACATCACCCTAAACACGGCCGTTCATGTAGGCTCCCTAGCTGCGCTGACCTTTGTGCGCACGGTAATCACAACAGAAACGTTCCAGTGAAAGCCCAACGCTATGAACATGCACATGCTATGAACGCCGCTGCACCGCCGCTACTTCAATACTCTTTGAAAAAGTTACGCTGGCGGCCGCGGAGCGGCGTGATAGTCTACGGAACTTGCGAATGTGGTAATCAGACGCGCAAGCGCCCGAGCTCCGTGCTCCCGAGTAAAAATCTTGTGATCAGTGCTGTTGGCATACGCCTCAGTTCTCTGTGGTTAAAAGGCAGGGCCGCAGCTGGGGGGAGGGGGGTCTGACGTTCTTCAAACTCTTTTAGATGCGAAGCAGCCTAGGGTCGACCTCAATCCGGTGTGCGGTGTGACCATCCTTACTGCGCATGTGCGTCCGCTCCTCCTCTCTCCTCTCCTACGCTGCCCCCTCTCTCGCAACGCCGACGCAGGCAGCGTCTGCTAGCGAGTTTCTTGACTGAAATAACCGACTGCTCACGCTGACAACCGTTCACTGGCCACCCCGTACGTATATAGGCACTGGATCTTAACCCCCAAGGTAGTTACAGTGTGATGTTTCTATTGTGCGTTGTTGAACAATAAAAAAAATGGCAGCATATCCACGGAGTGGATGATGGAGAGTGGGTCGAAGAATTCGTCCGTCCATTCGTTCTTGCTTCCGTCCGTCCATGCGTCCGTCAGTGTGACCGTCCATGCGTCCATCAGCCCGTCCGTGCGTGCGTCTGTTCGTGAGTCCGTCCCTGCGTTCGTCCATGCAGCCGCCCCTGCGTCCGTTCATGCGTCCATCCATGCATCTGTCTATGTGTCCGTTCGTCCATCTATTCAACACTCCAAGTACCACCATCTCGCATCTTTTCATCATATATTCCCCATATAGAAGCACCGCCATCCAGCGGACATTCCAAGGACTAAACGAGAGGTGGCACACGCACACTTTCTTACGGCTTGCGCTTCGGGTCCACTTCCCACCTTTAACCACCTCGAGTTCATGGTATATACTAGTTCACTGTATTCATGGCACTGCGGCCCAACGCTCGCTAAACCTTTCTAAAACCAAGGAGGTTACTCCCAGCGAGTATGACGTAGCAAACTTTTTCAGTCAGATAGTGCTCAATGTACATGCCAATGGCTGCTAATGGGAAATGAGAGGCGGAGAATTCGGCTTTTACTTTCTTACGGCTTGCGCTTCGTATCTACTTCCCATTTTTAACCACCTCGAGTTCATTCATGGTATATACAAGTTCATTGTATTCATGGCACTGCGGCTCAACGCTCGCTAAACCTTTCTAAAGCTAAGGAGGTTACACCCAGCGAGTATAACGTAGCAACCCTTTCTTGTCAGATAGTGCTCAATGTACATGGCAATGGCTGCTAACGGTAATCGCAGCCTGCGCGTTAACTAAAAGCCGAATGCTCCTGTCTCTCATTCCCCATTAGCAGCCATTGACATGTACATTGAGCACTATTTTTTATTGTTCAACAACGCACAGTAGAAGTCTCTCACCGGCACCATTTTGGAGGTCAGAATGTTATACTTGTTACGTACTACGGGGGACGAACGGGTGCCGCTATAAGGAGCTTTGCTCCTAAAAATCCACAGCGTGTGCGTTACTTAAAAGCGGACTGCGGGTCTCTGTGTCCAATCGGAGTCTTCTGTCTCTCATTGCTTATTTGCAGCGATTGGCACGTTCCAGTAGAGAGAGAGAGAGAGAGAGAGATTAATGAAAGAGGAAGAGACAAAAAGGACGCTATTTTCTGCCTCCCGTCGCGGGGGCACGGCTCAGCGCCTTTAGGGATCGGGGAAGGGGAAGTAAAGATGATAGGAAGAAGAGAGGAAGGAAAGAAAAAGTGAATGTCATGGCAAGAGAACGTCTTGTCAGTACAGTCAGTAGTGCGAGTGAAAAGAGTCCGTCTATAAGGCGGCGAGGTCCGCGCAAGCACAGAACTCGAGGAAGGCTCGAAGGGCTTTCGTCTTCGAGCGCGCGGGAAAAAGTATGTCTTCCATTGTTTCGGCAGGTAGTCCAAGCAGACGATAGCGGCTTACCAGTGCGCAACGCTCAGTGGCCAGGTCAGGGCAGGAGCAAACAATATGCTGCAGCGTTTCGTCATCACCGCACCTTCGGCACGCTGGCGATGAAGAGCGACCCGCGGAATACATGCGTGCCGCAGGCCAGACGCTGCCAGTACGCAGGCGAAGCAACAACCGCCGCTCGCATCTGTCCAGGCCGGTCTCCGGAAGGGATGGTGGAGGTTTGCCGCTTGCCACCCGTGTGTCAGGGTGGGCCGTTGGTAAGAGCTTCCGCAGTCGCTGCCGTGAGTAATCCGACTGGGTTACCGCCTTAGTGACTGGCGTGTCGCAGTGGTGTGCTGCCTTAGCGGCGGCGTCAGCCTCCTCGTTGCCAGCTATTCCAACGTGCGAGGGAAGCCAGTGGAGGGACAGGCGCACACCACTCTCTTTAATGGCGGTCAGTTTTGCGTGCAGCAACGCCACAGTTATGCCTGCTTGGTCTGGTTGGAGCAGCGCTTGTAGGGCTGGTCGGGAGTCGCACAGAATCGCCACAGGCAACTGGGGTAACGTGGCAGCAAGGTGGTCGGCTGCCAAGTGAAGGCCGGCCAATTCAGCTGCAGTGGAGCTGGCGTGAAAGGGAAGTCGGCAGCGGATGGTTGTCCCAGTCGATGGTATGACGCAGGCAGCCGCGGCCGAATGGGGGCTGTCCCGAACGGACCCGTCCGTGAATACCAGGAGCTGCCCCTTAAGTCTTTCATGAAGTTTCGCCACGGCTGCCTGATGGAGCTCGCATGCCGGTGTGCGCCTTTTTCTGAGGTTGTCCAGAGTTAATTGTACGTCCAGAGGCTGCTGGTGTGGTGGAGGGGGTTGGATTGGACTGGGGGGATCGGGGACCAGCTCTTCATAGAGAGCGCAGATCTGTGCCATCCGTGACGCTGGTCGGCTCCGCAGTCTCCGAAGGAGGGCAGCGCCCCCGAGGGCCCTGTGAAGGCGATCCACGTGATGCAGCGCCTGTCGTAGCATCAAGAGTGACAGAGGCCAGGTCTGGGCCTCCGCCAGGGTTGCAGCTATGGGTGACTGACGGGGAAGTCCCATGAAGCGCCGAATTGCCATGCGATGTTGCCGCTCCAGTTGCTCCTTGCGGTGTGGCGCTAGCTGCACCAAGGGCAGTGCATAAGTTTGCGCTGTCGTTGCAGCCCCTTCGTAGAGTCTTAGAGCCAGCCGTGAGGTGCACCCTTGGCCCCTGCTGAGCAGTTTGCTTACGGCAGTCTCGACCCTGGTGGCCTTGAGGACGGCGAGCTTAACGGCTGGTATCCAGGTAAGGCGGTGGTCGATCCTTAGCCCCAGGTACGTCACTGCATCGCTCCACGGGATAGGTCGGTCACCTAGCACAAGCCTTCGGACGGCCCTCCGCGCAGCGGCTCTGGGGTGAACCAGCAGTGCCTCCGTCTTCGTGGGCGAAACGTTCAGTCCGATTGCCTTGAAGAAAGAGACGACGGCATCCAAGGAGCGCTGCAGGGAACGCCTTATGGCCGTGAAGTTTTGCCTAGGCCCCTTAACCCACAGTGCCACATCGTCTGCGTACAAGGAGCACTGCGTGGGGTAACGCTTGTCTGCGGGCATCGCGGTCGGCAGCCCCGCTAGCACCAGGTTGAACAGAAAGGGGCTCAGGACGGAACCTTGTGGAACGCCTGCTGTCACTGGCCGTGGATCGCTGAGCGCGCGTCGTACTCTAACCCGGAGGGTGCGTTTTGCCAGAAAGGCACTGATAAAGGTACGTAGGCAGCTCACGATGCCGAGTGTGTCCAAAGCACTCTCTATCGCTATGTGAGGCAAGCTGTCAAAAGCGCTCTGTACATCCAGCAGGACGAGGAGGGCCACTTCGCCGTTGCGCTTGGCCTCCTCCAAGGTAGAGACGACGTCCGCGATCGAGTCTGCTGTGCATCGGTGGCGTCGGAAGCCCGTCTGCTGTTCTGGTAGGAAATCCTTTGCCCCCGCAATCCAATTTAGGCGTGCCAGTGCTATGGCTTCCATGAGCTTGCAGGCAGCAGAGGTGAGAGAAACGGGTCTGTAGGACGTAATGGCGGCACAAGGGCGGCGAGGTTTCCGGATCGGCACCACAACAGCGGTCAGCCAGGCTTCAGGTAGGTTGCCGCTCTGCCATATTTCATTAAAAGTCCTCAACAGGTGTCGTCGTGAGGCCATATCCAGGTTGCGCAGCATCTGGTATGTGATGCCGTCGGCACCAGGGGAACTGCGGCGCTTGGTTCTGGCTAGAGCAACGTTCAGTTCGTGTTCGAAAATAGGGTCCTGACACAGAGATGCGATCTGGCTGGCCGTCCAGGCAGGGTGATGACCTTGCGGTGGCTTGGGAGCAGGCGTGGCGATGAGGGCTGAAGGATTGGCTGGTGGGAGTTCTGTGAAGCGATCGGCCAGTCGCTCTGCCAGTTCTTTTTCACTAATGCCTAAGTAGATGGCCACCGCAATGACGGGTTGCCGCACCATTGGTCCAGTGACGAGGGATCGTAGAAGTCGCCATGCTTTTGCGCCACCTCTTGCCTGACTCAGGGAGAGGCAGATGCCTTGCCAGCTTTGCCGCCTGCGACGGTTGGCATGTCGCCGACATACCGCATCCACACGATTGAAGAGTGTACGTTGAGCTGGGTCATGGGATTTTAGGTACCTTCTCTCAGCCCTGCGCCTCGCTGCCCGTAAGTTCAAGTGATGGAGGTCTGGCACAGGGTGGTGCTCTGGCACCCTGGTCTGGATAGTTGCCGCCTGCGCTGCCACTGCTACCAGATTCAGGAAATCCTGATCCTCTGGGACGTCTCGAAGCTGCCTTCGAAAAGCCCGCCAATCGATCGTACTACACAGCCTCCTCCTTGGGATCTTTCCGCCCACAGGTGAGATGACGATCGGCAGGTGGTCTGAACCCCAGGAGTCAGGCTCCACTGCCCAATCGTACCGGTCCCCTTCACTGGCCAAGGTGACGTCAATGGCGGAGCATGACGGTCGTGCTGTTCTGCGGACGAAAGTGAAGGATCCGGTGTTCAAAACTTGTAGGCCCAGTTGATGGATAACGTCCACCAGATCCCTTCCTCGAGAGGAGCAGGTGCTACTCCCCCACATGGTGTGATGAGCATTCATGTCCCCACATATGAGGTAGTCTCTTCCGAATTTAGCCGTGAGCTGTAACAGCATGGAGGCGTCCCACCGCTGTCCAGGTCGCACATACACAGAGGCCACTGTCGTGTCCACACCGCGAAGCCGCACCGTCACGGCACAACACTCAAGAGCCCCTCCAGTGACATCAGCCACGTTTATGTGCACATGTGGTAGTTCTCGTCGCACGTACACTGCACAACGTGGTCGACCCTGGGGATGTGCACTCGCTATGCACGGCGCGTCCTGGCACGTGTCTAGAGTACACGACGTGATACTTTGGTAACCGATGTATCCGGGAAGTCGCAAGTCGGTCGCTGCTACGTACACTTCCTGCAAAGCAAGCACATCATACTCGCTCTGCAGGAGATGTGAGGAGAGGTCTGCATGCCGCCGCCGCAACGAGTGAGCGTTCCATTGAAGCACACACGGGCGGCGGCGGCGGTGGTTCTCTGCAGCATGCGGATGAGTGTCAGCCATGGTGGCTGCTATGAGGGGGCGCGCCACCTGCCTGAAGGCAGATGGAGCGCAGCTGGTTTTCAGGAGGCAGCAGGTCCGCAACTGCTCTTAACAGGAGCCTCAGGTTTGCATTTTCCTGGTCCACACGAGGCTGGGAAGGTACCTTCGCGGGTGGACGAGTCGTGGTAGAGTCTGGGTGCTTGAGACCAGCCGAAGGGCCCCGTTGTTGTACGCCTGTCTGGCCTGGATGGGTCGAGCTGACCGTCATCTTGGATGGTGATCCCACTGCGGCAGCATAGCTCTTGCCCGTGGTCTGCTTCAGCTGAGGACTATCAGTTACACTAGGGCTTGCCCGCAAGACTGCTTGAGCCTCGCGGTGAGGCAGGTAGGTGGGAGCTGATGCCTTGATGGTGGCCAGGCGCCGCTCTCTTTGCCAGAGCTGACAGTCTGCGGAATCAGCTGAATGTGGCCTGCCGCAGTGCAGGCATCTTAATTTGTTGGTGCAGTTGGCGTCTTTCCCATGGTGGCCACCACATCGCAGGCACCGCTCTGGTCCTCGGCAAGTGACGGCGATATGCCCATAGCGTCCGCACCGCCGGCACTGAAGCGGGCGAGGTCGGGATGGCCTCACTTCGAACACCATGCGAAAAAGGCGGACCCGGGTGGGAGGCACGGGAGAGGCGAACCGCAAGACTAGTGATGTCCCTTGTCGCCTGGCTGCAATCACCGGCACATCGGACGACACGGCGGCCAGGAGGGCTTCGTCGGTATAGTCGCCATCGACGCCTTGCACCACGCCACTGCTTTGTGAACGGTCAGCAGGGAGGCGGGCAGTCACGGGTATTCCTGCGAGCTCCGATGTTGCTAGTAGGCGATTCATCCATTCTGGTGTAGATGCGTCTGCTGCCACGATGTTCTTTTTCGTGTTTACTCTCACCTCCTTGACTCCGGGCAGCGCAGAGAGAGCTTGCGCAATGGCAAGACGAGAGGTGCGGTGAAAGGAGGCGCTGGCGTTTGCTGGTCGAAAAAGAATAGTGCCCGAGTCTAGCGACGATGAAGCAGAAGCCGGCATGGTGTGTTCAGTGGCGCGTACCCCTGCAGGAGCGGTCTGAGTCGCAGTGGGCGCATTAGAAGTCCCTGGAGCAACGTGGGCAAGCATAGCCGTCGATTCAGTGGCGGGACGAGGACCAGTGTGGGCAGCGGGTCCTTGAGATGTCGAGGCTCGCTGTCGGCGCTTCTTAGACTTGGAGAGGACGGTCTGAAACTCAGACTGACTGATTTCGTCAGTTGCGTGTGTGACGGCGTCTTCGTGGGCAACCGCATCATTTGACGTTGGGGTAAGACACGCAACTGTGGCACGTTCAGGCGCTACTGCGTGCATCTTCCGCGAGCCACCCTCATCGTCGCTGCCCGACTCGCTAGGACGCGAGCGCTTACGCGTTGACGTAGTATCCATGTCTGCAATATCAGGTTCCTCGTCTAACGGCAGTGGTACGTTCTGCGGAACGGTGACGTTCACGCACAGAATTGACCCGGCATCTTCGAGTTGGGCTGTATGATGCGCCGCTACAGCGGTCGAAGATGCTGTGGTGCTAGTGGTAGGGCTGGAGGCCGCCGAGGACGTCAGGCCCCTTGCAGTTGTCTCGACGTCGGCAGCAAGCACCGGTAGGCGAAGTGATGTCGGTTTCTCGCTGACGACTCTGCACAGTTTCTGTGCCTGTTCATGATGCAACCGCACCGCTTTGGCACTGGAGATGAGGTTCCACAGCACGCGGGTGCACGCGACGCTCGCTGAGCGTCTGTGTGACGATGTGGGAACCAGGGAACGCGACGGGCGTTCCAATGGCGTAGCCGAGAATGGAGGGGACTGCTCTGCCATGGTAGTCGGGATGACAGCTGCCCCAGCGACGCGCAGGAGCAGAGGACGCTGTCACAGGGCTCAGGTCACCGAAAGCGGTGGCAGGGATCCAAGGGCATAATCTGTAAAGATTACTCGCCTTGACAAGACTCGAACGGGTATGAGAGTCCAGGAACGCGAGGAGCACTGCGCGGAACGCGGTCGCGTCTCTCGCGGGCTGACGCGGTAGCGTCTCTCGCAGAATCGGGAGCACCGGGCAACACGTCTGCTCTCTGTGAACGCTCGAGAGAGACCGCCACGTTCCAGTAGGAAACACCGGTCCATCATTGCGTGTTTTGCGCCTCCCCAGTTTTTTCTCCTGTGCAACGCCGTGATGATCGCCAGCGTAAAGGTTCAGTGAAGCGTTGGCGCCCGCTGCTTAGCATTTACACGTGGCTCCCTTTAGCGGGAAATAGTGTAATTTTTCTCATGCTTTGCCACTGGGGATGATACTAACGTATTTACACACCTCTACATCGACCTTCAGTTGCTTTAAGTAAGCCGTTGTACTCGTGAACACACCCGAAAAAGTTTCCTCGGTACACACTTGTTGAAAAGTATACGGTTTCTCAAGCAACTCATCAGCATGCACGGGCACTGTGAAATCCAGCACCTATTTCTGTTCTATTCGGGACTTCTCAAGCGAAGCTTGTAGGGACTGACCTGTTTAGCCGGTGATGTTCCAAGAAGACCTCCTCACCCACAACTAGCGTGTACCACCGAAATAATAAATGAAGCAGAATAAATTTCTTTGCCGGGCTGGGGTTTTGAACCGGCTCCCCGTGATTTGGAAACGAGTGTCTGAACAGGCAACGCGTCCATGCTCATTTAATGCGAACTGAAGTGAAGCATTCGAATGTGTTCTGCCGACGACGCAACTTCGGGAAAATTTAATTCCTAACCCACATTTCCGCGATCGTGTAGTGGTCCATTGGGTGGCACACCGGGCGCTTGACCCCCCCCCCCCCCCTCCCGCCTCCTCCCCTCAGAAATATTTTTCTGCCATGGCCTACAGAGTGCAAAATGACACTCGACCACATTTGCCTGCCCAGCCCCTACTTCAAATCAAAAAGGTGATTTCTCCACCTCTACTCTCCTCTCCCCCCCCCCCCCCCAAAAAAAAAGTTTTGCCTATGCCTCATATGTTTCGTCGTGGCGTAATGGGTAGAGTACTTGTATGGGGAACAGTAGTTGGTCTACGCCCACCATACCTGGATTCAACCCGAAAATTGCGTTCCGGTTATGGCCGCTGAGCGCTTACGTTAGGAGGGAGCACTGAGTGATGAAAAAGAAAGTAAGAAGGAAAGAAAGAAAGAAAGAAAGAAAACATCAGATCAGGCGCACGCCCACCAGCAAAGTTTTACTCGTCCCCATTTCTCCTATAGGGGAAGGGCTCCTGAATTTTTTTATTATTGGTGGTTTTGGGACGTTAAACCCCACAAACAGATCATTTTTTTTATTATTACTGAATGATATAGAAACAGAATTGGTCTTAAGGGAAAATTTTTGTCGATTGCAACTATAGATATGCGCGGGTATAGTATAGTCTGTGTATATCATGCACAGAAACGATAAATTACACAGCATATTTTGTTGCATGGCAGATAGGAACACACAGTTTCCCTTCCAGAGACATTGTGCTTAATGAAAGACCAAGGAAAACCTGGTGCATGTCCAGTACAGAATCGGTAAACGTGCGGCTTGATAACATAAGAGCAGGGGACACATATTTAGTTCCACAGCCTCATTCTCAAGCATGTACGCCGTGTCGATGAGCTTTGCGCGTTTACATTAACAATCTGAGGTAGTTTCTTACATTGAAATCCATCAGGAAAAAATAGAATTAGCATCTTTATGGACGAAACGTATTGCAGAGTTCCGTTCCAGGTGCTTCGAGCTCCTTTTGTTTCTACGGCTAAGATCACCATTAGGCACTGACCATCATGGTTGGAGCTGGCCAGTGCTTTTGCATTAAGAACGGGAGGGGTTATACTGCGGGTCTCAAATGCGAGGCCCGCCTGCCTCGCTAGCGGCTCGGTCAACACGTGAATGTCATCATAGGGAGGAGGGGGTGGGGGTAACGTCAGCCTTACGGGTTGACATAATAGGGTGGTGGGAGGGCGCTGCGTCGGGGGGGGGGGGGGGGGTAGCTGAGACGAGTGGCGCCCTCTGCCCGTCGTGCGACGCACACTGCTGGTACCATGACATCACCTGCTGGTCTATTGTGCCGGCTGATGCCACTTCGTGGAATAGGAAGAAATAATACACCAATGAAAATACAGGCGCAGGAAAACGCTCATCATTTTAGCTTGTTTTCCTTGATGTATTGTAACCTCTTAGTCTGTGAAGGATGCAACAAGTTTTACTGATAATCACTTACCGTTATCGTCGCATGCCGTCCCGATAATGTTCCGGAAACGCGCCAAATGGGGTTTATACTGTCATGTCAGTAAAACGCCACCTACACCGAAACCGTTTGAAAGAGGGAACACGTGAGAACTCGAGCTTAGCTTTATTCTCTTCTTATTCCGTTCTCTGCAAAAAATAAGAATGCTACAAGAGCAGCCGACCCCGGCTGTTTTGTTGCGAATTCGCTTTTCTTCGTGAGAAACGTGACGCCTTCTTCGCGCTCAATCCATGAGACACTCCAGATTTCAACGAACAAACAAAATGACAGATGTTTATTGAAGTTCCAAGCGTGCTGCTTGCTTTACAGATATAGAGCTTCGTTTCGAAGCGCACGACCTGTGGACATGATTTTCCCCGTTTGTCTGTATAAACTGTGTGACTCTGTGTTCCGTTGTACGTGTGATATCTCGCACCAGCGGCGAACAAACGTTGAACCACTACGATGATGCCGAAGTAGGAAAACAAAAATCACTTGTTCGCGCACATCCTTTAGACTGTAGGATCACTACATTGTGGTGCCGCCACACCCATGCAACAATATTGTGTTTGTAATATTCTATTTCCCTTATCACTATATCGTTATATACAGTGTATGTGTATAGTCATGTTAATGCATGTAAACCTTTGCGCCGCCTTAATAAAGGTGACATCGTAGAGTTACAGTTTACGAACACAGAATCTGCAAAATAAAGAAATCTCGATTTTTTTTTTATGCCCTAACCCTCAAAATGAAATGGTGTTGCATTTATATTGTGGTCAGCCGTCGCACATAGAAAGCGCAAACTATACGACCTTGTTCATTTACAACTGCACTGCTTAGCAAAGAAGAAACTGAGGCTCTCCCGTCTTTCGCGCCTTCTGTGGCTCGTATATATTTGTGCCTTGGACTGCAGACATGTGTTCATGGTTGATGCCCAACTGCCTCAGCTAGTAAACGGAGCGCATCATTGTGCTAATAATTTGCAAGCCCTCTATCATTGTTTCAGATTTCCGCTTATTTTGCGGCATACACACTGTCAAAAGTATCGTGATCTCTTTACTCTTTGTCTTGCCTCAGTGTATGCACAATCAACCACTGGCAATCGTACTTGGATACCATGTGTGTTCCGTAGAGACTATACCGTGGATGCGCTGGCATGATCTACGTTATTTCCAACGGGATCTCTTTATTCGCCTTCCTAATTCGCGTAACTTGTATATACAACCGAAAGGTGGCTTAAGATGCCTTATTGGACAATGTACTGTAATGAGTATTGCACAACTACTGATAGCAAACTCTTAGTCGTCGGACACCGAAGTTTTGATAACTGGGCCGCGCAGTGTCTTCGCCGAGTCTGCTCCGATAACTGCGTGATGATTCCCTGTCCATGAAGTGATGAAGTGATTTGACCTTCTACACACGCGCTCTACCATGTGTGCTTGATTGCGCGTGCCTTGGCTATATTTCGTCGCTTCGGGAAGACATTCGTGTGCTCATCAAGTGTTCCCGACCTACGTTTTCTTGTCGTTGTTCTCTCTGTGTGTTTTGCAAATGGAGGTGAATACACAATGACAATGGCAATGCCTAAAGCTAGAAGGACCGGCTCCGACCGGAGTCGGATTGGCCGTTCACGTCGTCCTGACTGTCCTGTGGCTTGGGCCTCCGAGTGGTGTACATGTCTGCGTTCAGGTGGAAGAAATTGGGCGACGAGTCGCAGTCCACGTTGTACCACCAGTCGCACGTGAAAAGCTCCTGTTTGAAGATGGTTCCGTTGGGACAAAGGAAGCTCTTCTGGCGGTTGTTGTTGTCGCACGAGTGGAAGACCTGCAAGTGTGCGAATAAGTTAAAAAATGCTTTAGAAAGCGTGCACGACTCGCAAAACAAGTCAGTGAATGTATAGCAGTGCGCACACTTTTGCGGAACATGAAGCGCGAAACAGCAAAGACAGTTGCAAGCTCTGTAGGCTGCGACACGCAGTGTTTCAGTCCAAGGATACCAGGGAAGGAAGGAACAAGGAAGAAAGGATAGGCAGGGTTGTTAATCAGTCTAGAAGGACCGGTATGCCACCCTACATGGGGGAAGGGTTGGGAGAGCTTTAAAGATGGAGAGAGCGATACATAGAAGAGAGCATGGTTCACACAATGTCACACTTCACAGCCATCATCACACCATTAGTCTGCAACCGCCGGTGTCAAGAAGTCGAGGGCTGCTTTCGTCACTTCCACGAGCGATGATCACTCAGGACAACCTCTACGTAGTTTAAGCACAGTGCACAGAGTTATAGTTTCCATCTATTCTGATTGGCTCTGTCTCGTCGTGCTCTAAGTACTGCTTAATGACATACTTTGGCCGCAAATATCACAAACACAGAGCAAAGGAACACACTACGACAAGCACACGTGGTTTTTGTGTGTTCCTTTGCTCTGTGTTTGTGATATTTGCGGCCAAAGTATGTCATTAGGTAAATAACAACTAGTCCAACAATCAGTCTAACAATCAAGTTCTGAATGGAGCGTTCTGTAACAGTTTTTACATGTTGTTGTTAGTTTCTTTTTGTTTGTTTGAAACGTTATATTTCAGCTTGTTCAAGATATACATTCATCCAAGTGGTCAGTGAGTACAGTTTAAGCATTGCTTAGCTTCGGTGATCACTATCGTGGAGTTCAGTAGCGAATGGCTGCTGAGCATGCGTCATTGCTACCACTCCCACATAAGGAAGAACTGTTGACAATGTAGCTGTGTCGGCCAATGTCTGTAACTGTGAAGGAAAATGATTGCATGAAACTCGAAAGAGACCCCGCAAAGAAGACGTATAAAGAGATCGTGCACTCGCGAATGCGCTCGATCTGGTGTCTCTTTGAAGTCTCGTGCAATTAATCTTCCTGCGTAGAGTGAACCTACTAGCTCCTCGGGACGTCTTGATACACGCTAATAGTGTCGCACACGGTGTGACGCGTTCTTGTCCGAAACAAGCCCTGAGCCAAACTACTGCTTGTGAATGCATTCAAAAGAACTGTGACCATGTGTGCGTTTTGCCGCTGTGAAATGAAGATGTCGAGTTAGGTTCTTCTTTTTAAAATCATTGCTACACAGTTATTTCCTCAGCCTTTGCAGGAAAAATGTTTTTCTAACTAAGAAAGAGCAACTGTTTACTTCATATTTTTATTGTTAACTGCTGCAGCTATCGGTAACTAATACAATTATTACATGCGAGAATCTTCAGAGAAGCTGATTTATGATGTCGGAGTAGCAAATATTTACTCTTGTAAACTGGGGGCGTATTGCATTCAATAGAATAATTAAAGAAGAAGCTTGTCGAGCGAGGTGTGCATGCATACTTAATTTACGTTATTCGATTGAGTTAATTCATACGGGGTTGGTAGCTAGATGGATAAGACCGCGTATAGTTTGGTCAGAGCACAAAAATGTATTACGCACGAACTTCAGTATTGTCGTAATATAGGACCAACACATTGCGCGCTCATACCTGGCAGCCAGCTTCAACGTCAGCGAACATCCCTGCAGTGTTTTGCTCGGAGCACTTGAAGTTCGTGAATGGAACCTCACTGTACGTGGGATAGTCAGAGCCGGCTAGTCCTGGAAGCTTGGATCGGTACGGGTCTGGCCTCCGCGTGGGGGTCACACCGAAGTTTCCGGGGATGAAGACGACCCTGTTGATCTTTCTCTTCGTTGCCCCGTTGTCGGCCTGCGATGGCGACTGGAAGCTCTGCCTGGTCGTTGTCCTCCCTCCGGCGTCGTTGTTGTCCACAGGCGAAGCTGTCGTTGCTGAGAACGCTCGCTGCCTCAGCGCTATCTGAAAGTCATTGCGGAACGGTTCTAGGTTGTCCTGCGGATTCGCGTTGCCGTTGTTCTGCGGTGCCGGGTTCCTAACAGCCGGCGGGGAGATCGATGGTGACTGCGGACGTGGCGGAGGCACGTTCTGAAAGCTGTTCTGCGGTCTTCCACGGGGAGCCTCCTGGAGGCGCTGACTTGTCTGAATTCTGTCACGTGGCGACTGGTCTGCTCCTGCGAAGTTGTTCTGGGTTCTCTGCTGGGGGCTGTTTGTGAAGGCGTTATTGTCTCTCTGATTTCCTTGAAACGAGACAGGAGGCCTCTGGGTTACGGGGAAACCAGTCTGGGAGCGCTGTGCCGGTGCCTGTGTGCTCGGCTGGTTGCTTGTGTAAAGTGGTCTGCCGTTTGACTGGAAGTTGTTCTGGCTGTTGCCGAAGCTCTGAAACCTGACATCCTGAACTCTTGAGTTTCCTTGAGCTCTGTTCTGGTCCTTGACATTGCTATCAAAACTGTTTGACGGCCTGGAGCTTGAGGAAAAGTCGTTTTGAGACCTTTGGTTTGCCTGGAAATTGTTCAGGGCCTGGTTGTTTGAAAATTGCTTCTGGGAGACTGACTAGTTTGGAAGTTTGCTCGCGGCAGTGTGTTTGCGGGTGAAAACGAGTTCTGATTTCTCGGTGCCGATGTGCCCCGTGGTAGAGTGTTGGCAGGAGAAAACGAGTTTTGGCTCCTTGGAGCAGAAGGGACCCGTGGCGCTGTGTTGGCGGGTGAAAACGAGCTCTGGCTTCTCGGATTAGAGGTAAAGTCTTCCTGCGATCTTGCACTTGAACTGAATCCGTCCTGCGTCCTCTGGTTTGAAGCGAATGTGTTCGATGGAGGGTCAACCGGAAAAACGTTCGGGCGGAAAGTCACTTGACCTCTAGAGTTCGGTGACGAGAACTCGCGTGACCTGTCGTTATTGTCTTCGAAGTTGTTCCTCGAGGCTGCACGCGGCGTCTGCGAAGATGGCGGTCCCTGGAAGGTGGATGTCGATGTTGGCCTTTGGGGAGGTGGGCGTGGCGGTGTCGTTCGGAAGCTGCCGCTGCGGAAGTTCAGACGTGGTTCAGTTTGTTGCCTGTCCCGAGTCTCCGTCAGTGGTGCAGATTTCTGTGAATCCCTCGAATCTGAATTAGTGAAGTAAGTGACGAAAGAGCTTGTGATTGGCGTCTGAAATGATCTGGATGGTGGTGGTGGTGGCGGGTTCGTTCTCTCTTGACCACTGGATTGCCTGAAGTTGAAGCGCAGCGTTTGGCCCGCCGAAGAAGGCGCGTTGGGGACGGGCGCCTGTCTTTGGTTCGCGAATGCCTGGAAACTTCTTTCAGCGCTCGCAGTTTGCCGTGGTGGAGGTGGGGTTACGGAGGCAGGAGCACGTGATGTAGAAAACGTCGGGAATTGGCGCAGATCTTGACTCCTCACCGCAGGTGTCGTTCTCTGCTCGGCGCTCGTGAAAGAAGATCTGCCGTCACCGTCTCTCTGGGCAGACGAGGAGTCCTGACCGTGAGACGTCTCGAACTGGAAGTCGCCCCTATTTGCAAGGCTGTTGTTGCCGAAGATGGCGGGTTCGGATGGGAAGGAGAAGTGGACGCGGGTGGTGCCGAAAGTCGACGCCGTAGGAGGAGACGCTGTTGGCGCAGGTGGCGGTGGTGGCGGAGGAGGAGGTGGAAGCGATGGCAGAGCGGGTCTCCGGTTGTCCTGAGCTGCACCGAACGTCTGGCGTTGCTGGTTGAAGCGGTCGTCTCCGTCGTTGAACGGTGCTGGATCGTAGTCGCGCGACGTCTCGCTGTCGTCTCTACCGGAGGTCGTCGCAAAGGCGCTGTTACTTTTGGAGCCTCCTCCATTGCCAGTCGTAGCGCTTCCGGGACCAAACGTGAAATACCTCGAGTTAAGGTTTCGGTCCGCGAGTGCTTCCTGTCTGGCTGCGCTCAGCTCCGCGGAAGAAGACCTGCCGGCAGTGGATTCCTGCAGGGCTGCACGTCGGTTGGCACCGACCACCGCCGCCGGGGAGGCCTCTTTAGAATCGCTGCTTCTACGATCCTGCTGGAAGTCCGGCGCTGTCGTCGTTTCTGGGCTCCGACGTGTGGTGCACGGTCGTCGTGCGGTACTCGATATTTGGGCCGTTGAACGGCGGCAGGGGTGGGGGAGGATGCTTGTTGACGTCAAGCTCGCCGATGAGGTCGGACCTGTCGTTCTCGGCCTCGGTGCTGGCCTCATTGCTCGTGGTCTCTGAGGCCAGGAGAGTGGCGCTGCTCAGCTTGTTCACCTTGTCGCTGACGGGGCCGGACGCGACGCCGGTGTGACCACTTTCCTGGGGCGAAAGTGACGGAGCGTCGCTCCTTCTGACTACCGCCGTCGTCGACGTCTTTGTTTCGGCAGAAGGCACGTGGTACTCGGTCCGGCTGGCATCGGCTACTCCGTACATGCTGGAGAACCACGGACGGTTTCCCATGTACACGATCACGCGCCTGCCCGGTCGTGGAGGCACCAGAGGCGACTGCGTGGCGTTCTCATCCGTGGCATCCTGAGTAGTCGTGGTGCGGTCATCGGCAAGTGCGCCTGTCTTCGGCTAAGAGGGAGAAAAAAAAGGGCGTTCAAGATGGTTAAGAATCATCTTTTAATATATACTATTAAGGGATATTGATTACGTAACAGTAGCTCATCACAGAGTAATCATTTGCGTTTCAAAATTTTTTGCGGTATGTTTTCCTAAGGGTAACTCTGTGTGAGAAAAATACATTGTATTAAGGCAAAGACAATATAGTAGCACACATGTATTATCGTATTACGTTGTCAAGGGAAGGAACAGCCAATGACGGTCATTGCTTCTATTATGTGAGTAAATATGGCAGGCTTAATTTATACAAACTTTGCACATATAGCCAAATTTAATACTTTACTGATACATGTTTTTGTTTGATTAGATTTTGTGTAACAGTTTGTATATACTGCATTAGAGCGCTAGAGCTTTTGCCAATTTTAGCACCGAAAATAGTTTTTATACCGATCTAAAACCTGCTCATGAAACCACTGCTTACTTTCCACAGCATGTTTAACATGTAGTTGGACATACACTGCGATGTTTCACACTAAATAACAAAACGTATACCACTGCGCATCCTGTTTACTTGTTGCTCGAAACATGAAATAAATGATGATTGATAGATTGATTGATATGTGGGGTTTAACGTCCCAAAACCACCATATGGTTATGAGAGACGCCGTAGTGGAGAGCTCCGGAAATTTCGACCACCTGGGGTTCTTTAACGTGCACCCAAATCTGAGCACACGGGCCGACAACGTTTCCGCCTCCATCGGAAATGCAGCCGCCGCAGCCGGGATTCGAACCCGCGACCTGCGGGTCAGCAGCCGAGTACCTTAGCCACTAGACTACCGCGGCGGGGCATCATGAAATAAATGGCGCAGAAACCTTGTATGCTCGAATAATGCACTAGAGTCCTTTTCGTTTTCATCATTTCTGAGTAGGACGTCTAAGAATCTTTGCATCAATGAAGCATTATTTCCGATTGTTAGCGGGAGAACAACGCGAAAACTTTACACATTTCCATGTGTGGAATTTTCAAGTACACATAATAACGAGAAGAAAAAATAATGTAGTAGAATCACATACCTCCCCATGGGCAGCAGGACACTTGGTCAACACCAAGAAGAGAATCACGAAGCCTAAGATGAAAAAAAAAAATACATACGAGAGCCTTGTCAGAATGGTGAACTTATCTAGGCAGTATAGGACGAAGCGTCATTTTTATCTATTTGCGCCTTTCATTTGATATAGAAGTACTCAATAAATATAGAAGCTTTGCACAAGGGACAGTTAGTGTTACACGCAGGAAATATGTGAGTGTGAGGAGGAAGGGAGAAAGAGTAAATAGAGAGAGAAGGAGAAAGACGGAAACAAATCGACAGAAAGAGATTGAAACACACAGACTAAAAAAGTAAAAAAAAAATAGAACAAGGATAGCCATGCATAGTAATAGTAAAGAGCGGGAAAGCGACAGGGCGAAAGCCGAGCCAAGTCAGGACCAGCTGTGCCCACCAGCTCTGCTGTGACCTAGCGTTGCACGCCGACTTAGTGAAAGCTGCGGTAATTTTCTTTTAAGCTTGTCTTCCTTTGGACTTGGCTAAGAGGGTGGGTTTATATTTGGCACTCTCTAATGGAGAACCAGGTTGTGGGTGTGAGTACCACCTAAACCATGGGGACGGTATAGCATCCTCACAAACTGCTTCGCGTTGTCCTCTAATGTTTCCTCTTTCTATTTCTTTCTTTTTTTCTTTCCTTTCTTGTTTATTTGTTTCTGTTTTTTTTTCTCATCAAGGTGCCTAATATTTTAGTTTACGTATCCTGTTTACATCCGTCCCCTTTTGGATGTGCGTCATGACTGAAGTCGTCGTCGTCGTCGTCGTCGTCATCATCATCATCATCATCATCATCATCATCATCATCATCATCGTCGTCGTCGTCGTCGTAATTTATTATTATTATTATTATTATTATTATTATTATTATTATTATTATTATTATTATTATTATTATTATTATTATTATTATTATTGTTATTATTATTATTATTATTATTATTAGCACTACATTTAAAGAAACTTACTGCCGATTAATATCAGTTCGACCTAATTGCATCTGGCCACTCTCTCGTTTCCCAACAACACGCCGACAGGATTCGCCCTATATCATCATCGTATTTCGGCCGATTTGCTCTCATTGTTATGCATCGCCGAAACGTCTGAGCGCGTTAAAGTGACCTGCCGTTATACGCAGAACGAGGCGAACACACTGTTGCGTCCTGGAGCGACGACCGACATCATGCGCGGGACATGAGTGATCGCGTACGCCGTACACGCCTCGGTCGTTCTCCTAGACAATTCGTCCCATAATGTCGTTATACGTCCTCGCCGACTTCATTAACGCAACCTGTCCCAAAGACCCGTCCGAAGGATCTAAGTGACGACGGCCCGAACTCGCTTGGAGCTGCACGCTGTGTAGGTCGCCAGTGCATGACACGTACATGCATGCATCGCAGGCCACGCCACTGATGTGTGGATGAATCAATAAAAAAAAACGCAAGCAACATTGTCCGCGCGAGATGCGAGGCGGTCGTGTCGCATAGGCTGCACGCGTTGTCATCGCCGCTGTCGTCACGTTTATACGGCGTGCACGTTGAGGTTCTCATCAGCTGCTGCGTATTTCACCCTCTCGTCTTTCTGACGCGCGCACTTCGTGACGCATAAACAGTGGTTCCCGTGACTTCTATAATGTATGCGTACTCTCGACTGGTCCACGTACTCGAAATGTCAGAAGCGAATTGTACACTGGGCTGGTTAGCCACAGTTGCAGCCGCCCATCTGTTATTCCTTGTCCGTGAGCGTGGCTTCGTGAGCGATCAACTGATTTCACTTCATTTTGCGTGTTTCCGGCTGCGTGAGCAGAGATTGTGATGATTAAAAACATTTAATTCTGTAAGTAATGTACAGGGAAGGTTGGGAGCTGTTCTTAAGGGGCCGCCCCGTACAAACACTAGGTGGGCACCCCTTTACGGGAGCCCATTGGCGTCGGTCGCGGCCCGGGCACGCTCAACCAAGGCCCGTTTGGGCCGTCAGGTCAGAGGAGATAACAGCGTAGCCGACAAGCGCGAAATCTTGATAGGCCCAACGCTTACCCGTGCTTAATGCACGCTTACCCGTGCTTAGTGGCGAGGAGGAGATATAGTAAGGGTAGCGAATACGAGGAAGAAACCACTCCTTCGTCTTTGAATGCGGTGTTTAGAGAGGCCCTCTACGAGGAATCTGAGGCGAAATACTTATGTGAGCTGCATATACTCGTACGCAGGGGTCATTAGGAAGACCTAAGTTTTTACTTCCTCCGCCTCTAGATGGTCGAGTCCGAAAGAAAGAGACAAATGAAAAATGAAGCGGTGCCGTTCTAAAAGTCGCCGGCTTTTGGGGGTAAACGTGGGAACTAAATTATTCTTGGAACTCAACGTCAGGGGTCCTCCATATACGCACCACCATTATCGTAAAAAAAACTGCGTGGCCTTAACCGGTACGACGGTATAGATCCTACTAAATGATGCTGCAGAGTGCCGACATGTCCCCCCTGCGTTCTTTCGCGCTATGACTTATTATTCCGACTTCACCAAACGACCAATATCCAGCGATCCCTAACTTCATTAGTACGACCTTTCGCCGAAATCGTTACATGGAATATGAAAACGTTCAATCTAAACCGTGTCGGACGAAGCGCTCGTCAACGGAGGTCCGTGACAGCGATAAGGGACTAGTATACCGACCGCGGCGAACGAGGTCGTCAACTCGCCGTCGCTGAACGGCGCCTGAAACAAACGCGTCTTCGCGATTCGTTAGCGCTCTCGCGGCTGCTTTTTTTGGCGGCAGATGAGTCTGGCGCGACACAAAGGGGGAGGAGACCGGCAGCTTAGGGACGTACGCGCCATTGTTTGTTTGTTAGCACAGGCGCCGATGAAGACGTACTATCCACAGTGTGGCGGGCGATGGTACTGTGTGTCGAGACCAGACCATAGCTTCCTCTCTGTGGAACTGTCGAACCTGATCTCTAACGGGGCCGTCCGTTTTCTCTTTGTACGCTTTCGATGGCTGACACCTGTCACCGTCTCGCAGGACTGGGTCGACAGGGGACGTTGCTGCCACTGTTCCGCGGTATTCGGGCTAGACTATACGCGATGCCTTTGCGTCGGCAGCACATCGGGGGCGGCGTGCCTTCCTGGTTGTTTCTTCGTGTGTATAAGCCGCGCATCTAGCGTACAGCCTTCAAAAGAGCACTTGGCACTTGCCATGCCGTTTCCTTGCACTGCAGCCGCTGGATTACACAGTGCTACGACGACCACTCAGGATACCAAACTTGAATATGGAAGGACCATGCAGTGTGAGATAGCACGCGCAAGACAAAGCGTTAAGCCAAGTAGTGTCTAGAATGCATACGAAGTCACTTTAGCTCTTTATTGCATATTAGGCGCATATTCTTCGTGCTACTCTGCAGGATATATGTTGATAAAAACCAGCAGAGGGTGCCAGACAAAGAAGCGAGCCCTCAAGAATTTTATGTTGGCAGTCCAGAACACGTATGTCATCGTTATACACAGAGATAATGAACGTTTATTATTACTGCCATTAACTAAAGTAGGGTGAGGCCCTCTTTGTTGGAGGATTAAGCGTCTCCGGGGACGTGGCCACATTGTGTGCGTAATCACTCAATGATCCTAATTGTCATTTGGAAGCTGAAGATTATTTGCCAAATGCGAGCTACAGAGCCGTCTGTCTATACGAACAAAGAACAGAAAGGATGCAGCAAAGTATGCTCAAACTCTGTACCTAGGGTGGACCAGGTTTGTATTGAAGACGAAACTAACCACTTGTCCCAACCCAACAAGTCACCTATAAGCGTCCACAAAAGGGTGGTACCCTAATAAACACCGTTGTCATTGCGGAGGCTTATATATATAACGAGGATGAGCTATATTTATTTCATCTGTTACAAAACACATGGGCGCCAGCTCTTATAACCCACACCCATGTCTATACACTGAAGCAGAAGTTTGTGGACACGGTCTATACACTGCCTGGCCGCCTTTGCCATCACGTCCCACGTCTCCTGTTGCATTAATGTCTATCGGCGGGCACGACCTGTGAGGTGGTCGGGCCTGAAGCGCAGTTCCTGCTCTGAAGATCGTGCGAAACCGACTCGCCGCAGGGTGGGTACCCTTTTGTTCCAACCATCTCCAAAGGACTAAAGGAGAAAGCCGTGCACGAGGCCTAAGTGGCACAGCGGTGAACCACTACACTTCCTCTGTTGCTGCGGCGATCCAGGAAGCGGACGCTCCTTCCTTCCTATACAAGGTCGGCGGCTTCCTTGCGTGACGTGCAAGAAAGGGTAAGCACGCAGAGACAAAACTGTCTCACTCACCTGTGACCCCCGCGGCATGATGGCCCATGGCGGTCGCCTTGGCAAAGCTGGTCCGACGCCCTTCTTTCCTGCTCCTCTCCGTTCACCTCTCTTGCTTTGGGACGGCGGTGTCCGAGGAAGCTCGCCTCCCGCCTGACCGGATTGCGGCACCTGCGAGCGGGGAGGACAGTGGCGTGCCGTTGTGTCATCGGGATGGCGCGGGCGACGACATGTAACGACCTCTCGCTCCGCGACGGCTGAGGCCGGCTTTCAAGGAAGCGGCAGCGGTATATACCACACGCGAGCGCGACTTTCTGGCACGCGGTCGTGCGACGGCGCCTCGCGTTCTTTCACGAGCGACGAGTGATGGTTAGCTAACGTCTTGTACCTGCATCGCGCGTTGTGAGGACCACGCTTCCCCGTGCTCTGCAGTGCGATGCTGGAGAATAGGTACAGCTCTGACGGCATCCGACTCTGGTAGCTGTGCTATTGATGGGAGCTAGTCGTGATACGTGATCTAATTTGACTTGAGTGCACTTCCTTAAACTAAGATAGAGAAGCGTTTAAACGCCCTGTTTTTCACGAAGGAACAATGACAGCACGATGTGGACCAGTAAGTCGGGCAGTAAACACAAAAGATGTCCATTTGTTCCATTGACGTCGCACTCAGCGCTGTCAGCCATTTCAGTCCTAAATGGGTAAGTTCTACAATATATTTTGCCGGCACTTCGTCGCGGATCGTACTAACAACTTGGGCTGGAGATACGAGAAATGCTGCAATATGCCATTGGAAAAAGACACAATGTTTTGCTTCAGTGGATGCCAAGTCATTGCGGTAAATCCGGCAATGACCTTGGCCGATGAAGCTATGCAAGCAAACGTTGTTTCTATACCTTTTTTTTATAATATTGACGGGGGTCGATACTTAAGTAAGCTGACGCAGAACATGATACTGCAGAAGTCGCAAGCATAATCGTTCACGCATCATCGATTGCATTCTCTCGACCCATCTCTACGACTGCCGACATACTATATCTGTCCCGAGAGGAAGATACAGTGTTGTGCCGTCTGCGTTTGTCTGTAACATTCACCGATGCGGACCAATGAATGAGAAAAAGAAAAAAAAGAAGACTTGAGAGGGTAGGACAAATAAAATGGTGATTACCAATATATATATATATATATATATATATATATATATATATATATATATATATATATATATATATATATATATATATATATATATATATGTGTGTGTGTGTGTGTGTATGTGTGTGTGTGTGTGTGTGTGTGTGTGTGTGTGTGTGTGTGTGTGTGTGTGTGTGTGAATATAGAACGCAGCAAACACCTAACGAGTGATCAAAATGTAAATGTACTGATAATGTTCGATGAAATAATGCTGCATCGTTCGGTGCTTTCACTTGTAAGCAATGTCTTGGTCCAACAAGATTGCGTGTCCATTTATCCACGGGCTCTATAGTTGTATACGGCTTTCGTGGGCAGATAGGGGCGTGGAGCAAGCGCGTCTGATATTACATTTTCTGTTCGACGAGGCGATACACGAGTAAACCTTGTGACGCATCTTTTTCGTCAGAGTTTATAGGGGCGTGCCGCGCCTGTCGTCCCGATGGACTTACTCTCGAAGACATGAACTGTGGGAAGATTAATCTCCATCACGAACTCGTCGGCCGGCCCTCGACACAGAAACCCGGAAACGTCCGAGAACGTTCGGGAGGCACGTGAAGGCGTGGTAACTGGAGCAATATGACCCGCTGAGACTAGGCCAGCGGCCATCCGAAGACGTGCCAGAGCCATTGCCGAACAGCACTCCCGCGTGGGTAAGTCGCACACACTCGCCGAAAGAACCGTCAACGGCCAGCGAGATTTATACCCGCCACTGTATGGCACGTCTTCTTCCATCTGCTTTGTTTGTTTCGCATAGAGGAGATTTGATCATTTGATTTCTACTGAAGGAGAGATCTGAGGAAGCTGGCTTCACAGCACATCAGCTCAGAAAGCCACACGGGCACTCTTGTATGTTCTTGAAGGCGACGATGATTTAACGGACCGCATGTGATGCGCTGCACTGTATGCGTTGTGAAATGTGTGCACCGATGGTTTTACTTTTCTCTCTCTCTCTTTACTCGCTTTTTTATCCTCCTCAGTGTGTAGGGTAGCAAACTGAGCGTAGTCGAGTTAACCGCCCTGTCTTTCTTATATTCCTTTTCTCTCTCTCTCTCTCTCTTGCTTTTTCTTCCCGCATAAAAAAATGTTAAAATATGAACGCAAGCAGCCACAGATACTGGTAGTCTTCCCCACTCCACGCCCTCCCAGAAAAAAAAACAATAATAATAAAACAAAAAAAATGGATGTCGCCGCGAAATAACGAAGAAGGCGTGTCGTGTGACGGCGTCGGGGATTCCGAGCGCCGAGTTTTGTTCGCTCGATGTCAGCGGGACTCGTCGTTGCACAGATAGGCGGCGCCACGCCTGCTCGAGCTGTGTGATGCACGTGGGCGCGCAACAACGCGAACTCGTGTATCAGCGGCGCGGGAGTTTTCGGGGTCAAACGAGAACGGAACGGGGCAGTAGTGCTGAAGAAAAGTGCACCTCTGCCGCCGACGCTGCTTTCTTGCTACTCGGCGGAGAGCCGCTCTTTGACGGAGCGTGACGGCAGTGCATTGCTGCAGCGGAGGCGCAGCTCACTCTGACATTTCGTCTTTGATCATTTTTTTTCTTCTTTTTCTCCTGTGTTTTCGCTGACGTTTCACATCCCTCTAGGTCGGTGCGCCTACTCTTTGCGCGCGTGTCCGCATTGTTGCGATCGCAGATGCGGACGAACTCGCTCCGCTTTTCAGCGACTCGAGGAAGCAGAGGCCTGCAGAGAAGGTGTCGGGTTGATTTTGAAAGCTCCCTACGTCTGTGCACACAAGTGCCCTTGTGGACAGGCACTGCGCCGTGCTCCCGACCGGGTTGCAGAAATTAGGTGCCTTTTCTCATCTTCTAACCACTACCACCACCCTTGTGGACAGCCAAGCACGTTGCACTTCGGACGACACGGCGATCCGCCCACGTTATCACGAAAATCGACGTGCCGTCGACGGTAGGTGATAATGACGAAATAGCATCAAGCCAAAGAACTGCTCGCGTTATCGCATCGTTTGGAGAACCTAGAGATCACTTTACCCGTGGGCTCCAGTGCAACTTTATCACTGACTTCCAAGTTTTTGTATTTTTAACTATTCGACGAACACTGCGGTATATACATTTGCATGGAAACGGTGGGGTTGGTGCTTCTGACGTTCGTTCACGTCGTCAACATACAAAGATAACAAAAGAGTTATTTTAGCAGCCCAAGATGGTCGTGTCCTTGTACACAACGTATTTTACATAGTAAACGGGTTTTTGTTTTATCATCTACTGTTCACGAATAAAAAATCCCGTTGATCACCTCCGCGGGGCGCCGCTCGGGTGAACACCTGATGAACGTGGAAAATGAAAAGCGTTTGCATAAAATCGTTAGATTGCTACGGCCCTACTGCTTGCGTACACCACTAATTATTATTATTAATATAACTAGTGAAGCTGTAGAGTCTAAGATAACGAGAAGGGGAATCGATCAGCGACGTTTTTCGTCCCACAACGACCGAGTCACGTGTGCCTGACAAATAAATTAGGAAACCACAATGCGCTAACATGCATGATACGCAGAACTTTCATAATTAAAGAGTGGTCGAAATTTTCGAAGAATTGACTGCGAGCGTGTGTTCATGCAAGAGGACAGATTAGCACTTCAGTCTCTATCTTTCTCTTGGTAAAAACCTACTGACCTTGAACACTGGGTGGGCGCAAATCTGGAACAACAACACCATAAAAGAAACTGGCAGAAAGCTGTGGCTTGAATAGTCCTTACCTCTATAATGTTCTGATCAAGTCCGGAAATGTTACCACGTTTTAATCGTTCGCACATTTCTGTTCTTGATCGAACACCCAACACATTACGTTCATTGCTAGGGTGGCTTCTCCCCATTGTAAAACAGTCTTGCGTGAAAGTTGACGCCAAGTGTACGCCCTTTTCGTTGTGTCCTCGTCTCCTGTCGCTTCTCCTTTATTCCGCAGAATGTTACACCAACCTGCCCAAAGCGCAAAACTGATAAGCTGTAAATCATAAACCTTCTTTCCGTTAACCACTTGAGATGAACAATAATCGAACGGGGCTTGTTGCTGGAATCAACGTTTTACCAAGAGGTCTGATCTTCAGGGCAGTCACTGCTTATCCACAGAACACCAATACCACCATGACATACCTTTGCTTGTGTGTGCTTGTGTGCGTGTTTGTGTGTGTGCCTACATGACACCGCTAAAATCTCCTGGCGAAACCTTAAGTGTATCTCACTTATGGTTGAAGGTAAAAAACGTGGAGGCACAGCGCCGACCAAAGTAAAAGTTTAAAAAGAAAAAACAGAAAAAATGACGTTTCGGCTCCCGCACGGAAGCCTTGTTCACAGTGAAATGAAAACATGTACAAAGTCATGTCCAAACATGTGCACATTCATTTCACTGTGAATAAAGCTTCTGCGTGGGAGCCGAAACGTCTTTTTTCCGTGCGTGTGTGTGTGTGTTTTTTTTACTTTTACTTTGGTGGGCGCAGTGCCTCCAGGTTTTTTTTTTTTTTTACCTTCAACCATGTATCATCCCGACCAGACAGGCTCCTGTCAAACTTTAAACTTCATATCTCACTTATGTAGAAGCGATTTTTGGCCCTGCTTGATGAGTGGCGCCGTGCCGCTACCCCTGCGCACGTTATGCCGTGCAGTGAAGACGCTTTTATGATTTTTCGAGTAATCACTAAGCAGTATCGTGAAGCATATAACTCATCTTATACTTGTATTGCTGGAGGATAAGATAAAGATTTGTTCACTTGTACGGGTGTCAAAACTGCACTCACCGTGACAAAAGATATACAGCTGGACCCCTAAAATTTATTTACTTGTAATTTGTTCCAACACAAAAGCTGTTCTTTTTCGCTCCAAATACCCCCTCAATGAAATCAATGAATCTACAATATCATGTTAAATAGCAGTATAATCGAATTCTCTTCCACCACGAAGACTTTGGGCGTTGTTTTCTATGAGCATATGAAATGGGGTTATCATACGGAAAGTCTTGGGTGTCTTGAGAAAATGTCAGGGTTTATTGCCAGTTCCTCAAAACCTTCTGATATTCAATGCGCTCTTTACATCACATCTGAGTTGTTGCAACCTAATTTGTGGTACTGGAACGAATAAATTAGTAATCTTATTATCTTACAGGAAAAGGTGCTACGGTCTGTTGCTAACCTTTCTTTTAATGCCCATATTTCACAATTATTCGCTAAACATAAAATAATCAAATTAAACCTGCTCCACGAATATTCTGTAGCAGTCTCTTTTAAATCTGATACCATAAAAGGTCGCGGCTATATATTTAGACAAGCTAACCTGCAACTAAATCCTTCAACGCGCCTAAACCGACACTCTAAATATTGGCAGGTGCCGAGACCGCGCACAAAGTATGGTTTTCAGACATTGCGTTACTGCTTGCCGAATACACTACATAAATTAGGAATTAATTGGGAAAATGTTCGTATGCTCTCAAATATTTCTATTTTAAATATGCTTTGTTAGTTTCTGTGTACTATTATTTTCTCTTTGATTACTTCTTTCTTTTGATGTATAACATGTGCGTTTCCGGTTTGTATAAGTTTGTTTAACTTTTTGTTTTGATGCAAAGCATATGCATTGCTGGTTTAAACTGTCATGTGTTTACTTTGCTTTTGCCATTTCGTTACCACAGTTGCCATGGGGATAGGGGGATTTGTCAAGCTATTTTATACAGCTTTTTTCCTCTGTCCCAGCCACTTACTCTACAACTGTACTTGGTAAAATAAACTCAACTCAAACTCAACTCAAACTCAAGTATTCCTACATTAAAAACACCACCTCTGAAACAGATTGAACCAACTCATCTTCTGCGTTGGCGTCCTCCTACTGCGGATATCGTTGAGCTCGTTCACTCGGTTATGAACAAACATTATCCGCGTGTAGGGTTATACGGTTTACTTTAAATGGCGGAACGTCAACTCAGTTCTAAGGCACCGTTGTGTGTTTGATTGTCTATTCAACACGACTGAAAGTTGGACGAGGTCGTTCGGACTCCCGTTCGAATAGGTGCGAGAAGGCTTCCACGAGATAAGGATGGAAAACTAGACAACGCGCTACTAATAATTGACATTTTTATTCAGAGGACCTACATACATCAAATGCCTATCCCTGATAAACCTCGCAATAACGCTAAAGATACCTTATCCCCTAAAGCTGCGCTCGATTCCAAAACGTCATCTCGATTCTTTTTTGAAATAATGTAAGGGTGTCTGATTAACCTAGAACCTTCCCTGCTGATATAAAAAGCATCCTTAATCTCGCTTTCCGTCTTTTAAGATCGCGGTACAAGTATGGCTGTCCATTGTACGCTGCGTTCCTGCATGTACGCATCTGATTGCATAAAAATCTTGCTAGTCGAGACAGCTGTTCTCGCGCGTTTTTAACTCACGGATGTGGAATCAACTGCAACTTGTGTGAAACGCAGTGCTAACTACCGTCGAACGTGTAAGTGCTGCCTGCATGCGTGTAACTGCATTAGAAGCCGTGCACGTATACAAGTATATGCGTTTAACACCATTCATAGGTCGATACACACGCTTCGTCGCTTTCCCCTTCGCATAGCCCACCGCTGTACCACTCTCCAGTCCCTGTGACGGTGACTGCTGCCCTCGGCTCCACTTTACAGTGAGTATTTGCAACCGCCGACATTCTGCGCCTTTCCCCACGACGACCCGACGTTTCGGCAGTCCGAAGTGTTCTCCGCTTCGCCGCGTGCGCCCAGAGCTGCTCGCGTTTCTCCGGCAAAGCCTCTCGAAAAGTGTGCTTCCAAAGGTCGCCGAGCCGCGTTGGTGTCGTCCTTGTTGCATATGGATGCGTAGCGTGTGGGTATCTGACTGCGTGCATAAGCGTTCGCCTACTACTGTGCGAGCAGTTTTCTTCGTTTCTTGGGTCCGATTTAAAAAGGCGTAGGATATTCGCCGTGTACCTGAAGCGCTCACGTTTCTTTTTTCCCCCTCCTCTCTCTCTTTCTTCTAGCAGCGTCGAGTCCTTGAGGTCAGGAAGAAACACAAACATGGCCCCCACGTAGACTGTTTGCTTTCGCACCCATTCATGGTATTTTTTTTTTACTTAGAAGCTTGGAATGCAGCAGCAATGTCGTAATAAGTTTGTCTAGAGCCCATCTATACTTTTCTGGCCACGAAAGTATTGCAATACCTTGGTCTGTCTCTGGTGAAACTTGATTCAGTATATTTCTAAGCACGAACATCAACACTTCGGCTTGAACAAGAGTGGCAGGTGCAGCCAAGTAAGAAAGTTAGGAAAGTTAGGCCACAGAAAATAGGAGTTTGTTTACTGTCGTCTAACTTTATTTTGTTACGCATGCCGCTATAAACAGTCCTTGCGAAATATGTAGGCGTGATCGCATAACAAGATACAAAAGAGCCATTTTCGAGATGCGTTTTAGCCGAGGCTGAGTTTACAAGTTTACACACGTTTAAAATTTATTAACGTTGGTAAAAACAGCGTTGCGAGTAATAGTGAGCTGTTACAGTTGTCGTAATCTTCAAACAATGACACGGTTATGCCGAAATGTTTTAGCTTCCTACAATTCTATGGAGAACTGACCTTCGTTCAAACAACGAGAAAAAAGAAAAGCTTTTTTTTAATTCATTGTATTGCTGAATTACCGACGACACTTCAAATTACTTTCTCGCCATTAGCTACAAGTCCATATGCATTGCGCCTTCAGTTGCATAGAATGACTGCTGACGACACATACACTTAGTCGTCTGCCGATCCATAGTTTCGGATTTCACTCAATAGCAAATGTTCTGGCAGAGTGGTGCCTTTAAATAGCACACCTCAAATAATTGTATCGACAACGTTCCGCTTAGCCGCTTCTTTCATTCTTGACCGTGTTTATACTTGCGCTGTGTTATGCGAAACTGAAGCAAAGAGGAGGAAAATTACTTTACGTGGAGTCCGTAGCTGTATACTGCAAACGAGGCCAACATTAGGTTAGTGTAAGCGCGTATATGGATACCAGTGCATATATTTTGACTGCAGACAACCCTGACCGATTAATGGTCGTGTGACGTGTAGCGGCATGTCGTCTTTGGAAGCACAAGCGCCAAAGGACGGGGTCTTTTGCCTGTCCAAATCAGATTCATGCATATGCAAATGGATTGCGGCCTTTAGGAGACCGCCGAACTCGTCGAAAGGCAATAAGCGTTCTTTCGCCGCTGCCATGCTGAGGGCAAGGATCTTCTCTGTGGGATGGCGGCGCGATTTTGAGGTCGGCGCGCGCGTGGTTATAAATGGAAGCCTTTGTCTGGCGTGCTCTTCGGGGTTTTGGTATAGCGAAAGTGAGGCCCGTAGGTGTGACGGGGGGCGTATATATAGAGAACACGCCGCTAGCTCCTTTGTTGTTGCGTCTGCCGTTGCCGCAGACTTGTCATGAAGGAACATCTGCTTTACGCTTGGAAGAAACAAAAAAAGCTAAGGCAGACGTTACGCTACGGGCGACCAGCCCGAGTTATCGTTGCTGCAGCCGAAACACTACGGCAGACGTCACTGCGATTCAGCAATGCGGTTGCCTCGTAATGAAGGGGTGGTGGACATGGGCGTATACCGTGTGTGTACGAGACGCGAACGAACGAGATGATGACAGCTTCGTGGGTGTCTGTTAAGACACGAGCCAGACGGTACAACGCGGAGGATATGAAGCCAACGCGGACGTTTATGTAGTCTTTGTTGGAAACGTCAAGACCCGTCACGTATACTCAAAGAATGACTTCTGCGGAAACAAGATGTGCACTCGACAAGGTGATGCTTACATACTCAGATGTGTAGGATCCGCTCTGAATGTCCTCGATTGGTAATGTCCGTGTCTGAAGGCCCCCTGCGAGCGTCCGTGAAGTCGAAAAACGAACGACTCGCTGGTCTACAGGCTCAACGTCTTCACTATGACTTGACAGCAGTCTGTCAGCAACCTTTGTTTCACACCATCTGTGTGAGGCAATCAATACACGGTAGTCCAAGTAATTGCGGAGGCACGCCTGATAGGGCTGGCATATATCATTGACGTTCCCGTGCTATAAATTGTGTGGGATACATACATTCAGGTTAGGAAGAATCGCTGGGACTTTGCGTGTATAGATTCCAAATTTCAAAGCACAAGACATGCGTGATCGCACGCTAGAGGTATCGTTCGTAGTCAGTACGAGTTCTATGCACGTCGGGGCCCGGCAGTTCAATCTCGTGATCGCTCTCAGCAAAAATTAATGAAACGGGCACGCTTCGCCTTCGATAGCCATGGTGGTTCGGCGTATCTGTCGGTAGCCAGCCGGATCTGATTAATTCTCTCAAAAAGAATTAACCTAACCATAACTGAAAGCATGGCCCATGCCTGTATTCTTTGTTTTTCCGATGCGCATTGCATACGTTTAGTAACTGTTACCGAGCGAAAGCCGCTCATCGATATGACGTTTCGTGGCCAGTCAAAGATACATTGATTCTTTTTAATAACTGATTCATGTCTCATTCTTGTAGCGTAACTGTTATATTTAAGCAACTATTTCATGTTCTGGATCACGGGAAGGTGTTAATTCTGTATCGCTTCGCACTCTTTTTTTTTTTTTCATTCTACTGTTGAACGAGTATTAAAAGAAGCTTCTCATACAATACAGCCCACTGTTAAAGGGAGCACTCAAATAAGCACCTTTCATACGGTTTCATATGATTGTTTTGCCTCACGTATTATATTAAGCGTCGAGCTGATTATTTATATTTATGTTAATGTGCTGCTGTCATTTGTAAAAGGGGGCGGGACCCCTGTCAAGTATTCTCACTTTTTCAATGTTAAAAGAACAGTTATTCTTTCATTATTGATTGATACCCCCTAACAGCAAGTGAATGTATAAACATTCTTCGTCCTCGACACTATATAGTCTCTCAAGAAGAGTCAAGAGCAATCAGCAACCAGTTTCATGCCAATCTAAGCCGCTTTCACAAGGGAGCGATATCCGAACATTTCCTGCGCTCCTGTGTTCCCTTTACCAATGGACCTATCTGCACATCTATCGACAGCTTTTCGTCTAATTAGCGATAAGATTGCCGTGCCAAGGGAGGACGGAATTGCAGCGACTGCTCGTGCATGCTCACTCGCGTGATGCTCCAGATAGGACACTATACATGGAGAAACCGTGCCTTGTTCGCGGCATCGCAAATAAAGGCGTCTTCGATTCCGGAAAAACGTCGGCGCGTGACCTCGGAATGAGGAAAACGTGTCGCTTTCACTTGGCCGGAGCGTCTCGATAGCGCCCTTGTCGATGTGACGTTCGAAAACGATTACCTTTGGGCGTGCGGAAGCTGTAAGCCGAGAGAAAACAAAGAGTGACGACGTACAGATAAGGACTTCACGCCTTTATAGCTATACGCTTCGCGGTCTTCGAGTTATGCGCAGGTTCCGAGGCGCGCGCAAGGGTCGATAATCATCGTGTAGTTTCTATTCTGAGACGATGGCCACATTTCTTGACCGAGACCGAGCCAATTGATTTTGGGTCGTGGTAAATGTGGTAAAGCGTGGAACAATCGTTCTTCAACAGATTGAAACGCAACGCAATCACGACGCGCACTAAGGAAGGGACAAAACCACAGTGCTTTGGTTTGTCCTGTTAATATTTTTTTCTTTCTTTCCGTCGTGGTTGCGACGTGTTTCAACATACTCAAAAACTGTCACCAACTGGCCCAGATTTCAAGCCTTCTTCTATACAGTGGCGCAATTGAGCGAAAAGCTTCCGTCTTACAAGGAGGGGACAAATATTACGCGCGCAGCTGAAATCGAAACCAAAAGCAGCGTCCGTGAAGAGTACGCCGAGGTCGAATTCGCAAAGTTTTTTTTTTCTTTTTATATTGGAGCTGTATGTGGCTACGTTCTGGTTGATGGCGTCCCTGGATGAAAGTTTCGTAGGAGAATAACTTTCGCCTGACCCAACATTTTTGTTCTCGAAAAAGTCGACATGACATAAAAGCAAACATGAAGGTGTATGATGAACGGGATTCAGCGCAAAAGAACACGAACAAGGAGGAGAGCACGAACAGGCGCAGGTGTAAAACAAATTCTCTGAAAGGGCAGCCTTCTCCTAATCTCTGCCTGGTTTGCAAGGAATGTAAACGTCATCCTTCACTAAATCAAACAGATGTGTTATGGATGCTCACGTCATCCTTCACTAAATCAAACAGATGTGTTATGGAGGCTCAATGATAGGACCGCGCGAGAGATTGTTGAGGCTTTTTTTCATACATAAGCCCGTTGATGTATGTGCGGCGAGGCCTTCGGGGAACCTGCATAAACCCGATATTGATTATATGTCACCAACAACCTGTTATCGTAACCACGAGTCCTTGTTTGTTCTTTATATGTGTATTTTTCTGAAAATAAACTTCAGCTCTGTCCGTACGCTCCTCCTTGCGCGTGTTTTTTTTTTTTTTTTTTTTGCGAAATCCCATTCACAATGCAATACCAACTCACCCAATGATGAGTTCACCAACATGGCAGAAGTACGTGAATAGCTTTGCCTCAAAGACAAGACTACTTGCGTAAGAGACATACGTCATGCCATTTTGGTACTTTCGGAACAGCGAAGTTTCTTATTACAAGATTTGATTGTGAAATCATCGTTGGCCGTTTTTGATGAAATAATATGCGGTGTACGCAAGGGAAACAACGGGATCTTTGAGATGTATGTCTCTGTTCGCTTAATGTAGTCCATGAATTCACTACGCCATATTCACTAAACCAGATGCAATGCATAGGTACAGCTTCGCTTGCTTCCTCCTTCAAAATAGTTCAAGGGCCCTGATATGTATATATATCTTTCGTTCGATCGTGTGTTGGCTTTTTAGTCAGATGTATAGGCTCAAAACATTCTGTATGCTCAGATCATTGCTCCGATCAGATCCGCAATGCCATAACACGTTTGAAGTGGAATGCAATGTTATCGGTGCGGCCTGCTGCAGTGTAAGGATGCGTGAACGGATCGAGGTTTGAAGCTTTAAATTTCCACGCACGTGCCGCGAATTTTATAATGTTACACCGAGGTCACATTACTCAGGCGCGTGGATCGACTTGGGAAGACACGATTTTACAAACTGTTGAAGTTACGCGACGGGATTAGCAAGAAGGTTACTGGCGAAACATGGGCGAGTACGATCCAGAACTCGAAACAAGGTCGAGGACCGTATGTCAAAACTTTGTGGGGCAAAAAAAAAAAGCGCGTGCAAGTTGTCGCGAAATCCTTACCGATTCTTTTTTTTTACACTTTGTATTTAAGGCGTGACTCGAGTTTATGAGAAGCAAAAGTAGTTTTATTTCGTTTTGTATGAATGATCATTTCAAGCGTGAACTTTTAATTTAGTCAGCAATTTCGTAAGTAAACGTATACAAGGTGGCTATCCGCACCTGTATGTGGGGTTTTTGCTAACCGTGTCGTTAACAGGTTGAACACAAGAAAGGTGATGTGACAATTTGCCCTTGAGGATTTGATGATTAGTAAACCGGGGGAGCGCAAACTTGGGGCGTGACATATGGTCACACACAGCTCAGAATTTACGTGGGATCTTCGACGCCCCGTACCTAATTTACACTCTGCTGTTAAGAATCAACTAGCCAAGCACATTATCTTAAGCGTTTAGGAAATAAACGTGCCAATCGCTGTCAGAAAAGGTTATAGATAAAAGGACACTTTGGTGCAGCAGCTATCATCACGTCGTGTTTGAATATTGCCGATAATTGGTATTGTAGCGGAGCATACGCACTAACGTGTATGCGCCTTCAAAAGAGAATGAAAAACCCCGTGCTCTGATTGCACGAGAACCTGGGCCGCCTTTTGCCAGACTTGTCGTACGGCCATTTTTGTTGCAACATCGTTGTGACTTCTCTGCTCGAATAAACATAATCACATTTGGTGGAGGCTGCTGAGATCCCCAAGCAGACCCAAGCAGACCTGGAGCTCCGCTCTCGCAAGTTTCCCGAGAGACCACTGCAAAACATGACTGACGCAGTCGCCAACCAGCCCATCCCAGCCCAGCCAGCACCACCGGCTGTCCCGTCTACCTGCCCCGGCGCTACTCGCCAACGGGACCCACCAATTTTCAGCGGCAGTGGTGAGCAAGACGTCGAAGACTGGCTCTCCTTGTACGAAGGCGTAAGCGCCAGCAACAAGTGGGACAACGACTCTAAGCTCGCCTACGTTATCTTTTACTTGGCAGACGTAGCTAAACTTTGGTTTACGAACCGCCATCGCCAACTGGTCTTCCTTTAAGACACTCGTGACTGAATCGTTCGGCCGACCAGAGGTCCGCAAGCTCCGCGCTGACCAGCGCCTTGGAAGAGGCGCTGGAAGAGGTACTTCTTGGAAGAGGTACCATGTAAAGGCAGCTATAGACAAATCGACGTTTGTGCTCCAACATACTTGCATTCTGGCTGTGCACTATCCTGTTTGGCGTTACTCTCGACCTTCCCGGCTGCTTTGCGCGTATTAGAGAGAGAGAGAGAAATACAGGAAGGTCGACTAGCTGCACGTCTGGCTTCGTACTCGTGTACGCAAGAATGCGGTAAGAGGTGTAAGATACAAGAAGAGGAAGAGAAAATATTGAGGTTATCGCTTCGTCCGGAGGAGCACATCGACGCCAGGGGTGGTTTCATATGGTAACGTAGCCATTGTAAGGGTTGTTGCAACTCATTTTATGTATAGGCTACTATCGTTAGGTACGTTAAATTCGGCTACAACTTCAAGGCAAGTCGCCCGTGCGTCCTCGTCTATATGCAGCCCAACAATAGCCTCTCATCGCACGGAACCAGAAAGTCAAGCGGCGGGCAGTATTAATAGACCTTGTGCACAGCTCGTCCTCGTGGCTTGACGTCCTTCGAGTATATACGCAGTCGTAAACAATACGCGTATATCTATGCGGTCAGTCGCACATGCCTCGTATGGCAACACGTACCACACGTACAGCACCTATACATTCCGGTATGTATTCACGCGCGTTCACGTGATCTGAACGGCCCTCGGGGAGTGTTGCTGTCAAGGATGGGCTCCGGCCGTGCGCGCCAATCCTGAGGTCGCCGTCGCGGACATGACCTCCCCGACGCCGCCGTCTCACCCATCGCAGAGCATCGCGTCTACTCGTCTTGGGATCGGGCACACGCGTCGCTGGCTAGTATCTGCTGCTGCACTCGTTGGGACAGCGATCTGGGACAAGGTCCGATGCCGGCGGCGGTCCAGGACCTGTCCTCTTCATCTCGTCTTCGAGAGCTTCTCTTCCCGCGTGCCGCTTAATGGTCGGCCGCGCCATTGTCCGCTCATTAGTTAACTTAGCTTTTCCCTTCAAGATTCGCGCGGCCACTCGTTCTCTCACGCTGCTGCGGCTATTTCGACGCGGAGCGCGTGCACGCTTCATTAAGTATATATATAACGACCCGTCCCGTACGCCCGCTGGTACATACCTAACTTGCCGCCGAGAATCGCAACTCGGTGAGCACGAACGAAGATGTACTGCGTGCGGGGCGCGGGTTGCTTCCTTCCAGCGAGGACGGCTCCTTCTGGGCGAGAAAGCGACAAGGACAGCGTCTGTCACGATTTCCACGAACGGATCAAGCCATTGGCTTATACGTTTCCTGCTTGCTCGTTTTGTGAAACGTTGCCTGTACTCGGCTATTCCGATTGCTTTAATTGGTTCCTAAATTCTGCCCCTGTGAACGAGATGAAGCTTGTCACTGCTCTTCCCGCAACACGAGAGGATACATGTACACCTCCTGTCTCCCAGGGGGCCAGCACTGGCTGCGAATGAACACGTGACACTGAAAAACCCCACAATTGACCATTAGGAACCACGATTGACCAGAATACGTCATCTTTAAGCCTGTGTAATCCGCGCAGGTAGCCTAGTAGTTACTGTGTTCGACTGCTGTCCCGAAGGTCGCGGGATCGAATCCCGGCCGGTGGCCGCTCTTCGATAGAGGCCAAGTGCTAAAGGCCCGTGTACTAAGGGCTATGTGCTCGCTAAAGCGCCCCAGATGATCGAAATTTCTGGATCCCTCCACTATCCCTCATAGTCATATTTTGGGACGTGAAGTTCGTTACTATGAAGCCTGTAAAGTTCACTCGTCTGTAAGACAAGATTGCCTTTCTTCGTTTAGTATTCACTGCTGCACAAAGTCTGCACTGTTCTTGCTACGTGTTTTCCTTGTTGGTTGTGTCGAAGCACCATATGTTGAACAAAAAACGCAGCAATTACAGGTATAGATTGCTTCAAAAACTTGTCGACCACCGTATTTACATCTTTGGCGCATAGAGGAAAAGCCAGCTTTTCAGTTTGGCTCAAGAAACGTGCTAGGAATCGGCGAGGTTGTGTTGTTCACTATAACGATATATAGTTTCTTTGACCCGTTGGGTGCACATAATCGAAACGCGTCAAAACATTTTCGTGCAGCCACTTCTTCTTCGAAATCCCTTCTTGAGATAACAAGTGCTTCTCGAATCCAGTAAAGCATCGCAGTGAAGCGTTGTGAGAATACAAACGCCTTTCCCGTACATTCTGTAAGTTCTGTGTATCTATGTAATGACACCAGCCACTGCTACATCTAACAGTCGAAGCCACTACGTGCGATGGAAAGTGAGCGCTAAAACCGATCTTTCTTTTTTTTTTCGTGTCCAATCATTCGCATTTCGCTAACTTAGCGACGTACATCACGTACACAGCAGACACGACTTTCACTTCATGCCGGAAAAACCGTTTACCGTTTAAATGCAGCCGACGTATCGCAGAAGCACTTCGGGAGTTACGTGCAGCAAAAAGATAGGCTTATGTAACTGTAGTCTGTAGCCCCGCCGCGGTGGTCTAGTGACTAAAGTTCTCGGCTGCTGACCCACAGGTAGCGGGATCGAATCCCGCCTGCGGCGGCTGAATTTTTGATGGAGGCAAAAATGCTGCATAGGCCCGTGTGCTCAGATTTGGGTGCACGTTAAAGAAACCCAGGTGGTCGAAATTTCGGGAGCCCTCCACTACGGCGTCTCTCATAATCATATGGTGGCTTTGGGACGTTAAACCCCACAAATCAATCAACTGTAGCCTTTACTCTTACCCTCCGCCGCTAGTAGTATAGTAGTATAGGCGACATAAACGCGATAATAAAAGACGCGCGAATCTTTCTCCTTGACCGCGCTGCTTGCAATTCATGCGAGTCGGTGGGGCAGTCCCGCCGTTACGCGTCGCACGCAAGCCACCTAGCAAACACCTCCGAGGCGTGCAGAGTTAACTGGCTATGACGGAAGACAAACAAGCGGGCTTTCGCCTTAGTTCACCCATTAACCTTTCAGGCGCTGTGCACATGGCATATACACACAAGCGTTATAAGAACGCGTGCTATATAATGGTTCTGAAACATCTGAGTGGTAACTCGGGTCAAGCGTGCACAGCGGTTGCCATAAATCTCAGCTTCGCGATGTGGAAGGTGCTAGCCCCGGTCCGCATAGCGCTCATCATCGCAGGCGTTTGCAGAGATTCCGTGAGTGAAACAATGTTGGTATGGGTATGCGCGCAGCGTTCGGAAGCCCCCGATGATCTTTGTGTTGCTGTAATGCATATCTGACCTGCTTACATTGCATCGATCTGGCAGGTGCTGCGATGTAAAACAGGGGGAGGCAATAAGCGTGACATGTCTCCAATTATATCTTGCTGGTATAGACGAGTTCAATCCGTTACGTATACACGGGATCGAAAGTATGAAAGCTGTTCAGACTTACCACCGGGCACTAAGGATCCATCGCAGTGTTTTTAATGCCACTTCCGGACTCTTCAAATTTCAGCATAGATGATTAAATATCGGACAAATGTATTTCTTTTTTATTCGTCAAAATTCTGGTTCGCAGCATTCATGGAACATTTTATTAATAGGCCCCAACGACATTAACCTAACTTATCGTTTGCTTGTGTATACTCCAGCTGTCGCTTGATGTATATGGTATATACAATAATCGCAGTTACACTTATAAACGTGCAGTCACACACGCACAAAGCAATCGAAAGTATTGCGTTCGGGTGTGTTGTTCTGACGTTGCTGTATACACGCAAAGCTCGGGCAGTGCGTAATAAACAAATTTTGCATGGCGGCAAAACTGAGAAGCTTGTATCAGCAGTGACAGGACTGTATTCTAACCCGTATGAGTTCTAAAACAATTTTGTCAGTGTTGGTAGCGAACTGCTTGCATCTCGCACCCTCATGTCATAACAGGAGAAATAGCTCTGAGCCTCGCAGATGAAGCAGTTTAACGCTATTGAATTGTATTCTCATCGAGAGATCCCACATATTGAGTACATCAGCAGCAGTTCCAGTTCAGTGTCAAGAGCTTAAGTAATATAAAAAGCATTATGAAATATACTGAGGAAATACTTTTGAAGAAATGAACATATATTCTGAATGCAAATTTTAGTGTTTTGTTGCAACAGCAATGCAGCCTCCGAAGCTCTAGATGTGAAAACCATGCATCTACCTCGTGACAATTGCTAGGGCATATTAACTGTCAAACCATGCATATATAGTGCGATATTTATTGTCCAACAATGCCACGGGCAAGCAGCCCACACTGTTCGCAACAATTTTGTCAGTGTATGCTCGCAGTTATATACATTGGGTACACCTGATAACAAAGCAGCCACTACGTAGCGAATGAGCCACGGAGAAAGCCTCGACATTTAACACAGTGCAGCTTCAGTTCTGCAGCATTGTTCAAGGCCCCGCCGCGGTGGTCTAGTGGCTAAGGTACTCGGCTGCAGACCCGCAGGTCGCGGGTTCGAATCCCGGCTGCGGCGGCTGCATTTCCGATGGAGGCGGAAATGTTGTAGGCCCGTGTGCTCAGATTTGGGTGCACGTTAAAGAACCCCAGGGGGTCAAAATTTCCGGAGCCCTCCACTACGGCGTCTCTCATAATCATCAGTGGTTTTGGGACGTTAAACCCCACATATCAATCAATCAATCAGCATTGTTCAAGCACTGCGGCGGCGTTCAAGTTTCGAGATAGGGAGCTCCGTCCCATTATGCTTTGTTGCCGTTGGCCACCTCCCAGGTAGGCTATCGGGTCGCGTGCACTGGGCGTCTATCTGATCTCGAGTGGGTCACGTTGTGCAGGTTACGCATGAAAATCGTGTGCACGCACGCGCGCTGTGCTATGTGCATGAATGGGCGTTCGCGCTGTGTCGTATATGCGAGTTAGGTGCACTTCGGCAAATCTACAAGCAAAAATTCTCGTGGCTTGAAAAGCACAGCATGAAGCTCGTACTGTACAAGGTAAAACTGCAGTACACGCGTGATAAGGAACGCGTGGCAGGCATGCGGAAAACCGCGGAGGAACAGCGGGGGAACGGAAGACAAAGTGAAAAAAAAAAAAGAAAACAGTGAAGCAACGCGAGATCTTTGTCTCCCAGGATAAATTACGCGCAGGTAAAGCGGTTACGCGCTGAATGCGCCCCTGCCGTGAACGCCCACAAGGTTAGTAAAAGTGCGAGTTTTCGTGCCGTACCGACCTTCAACTCCCGATCGTTGTTTTAGCCAACAGCATTGTGAGCGCCTTGTTCAAGAAGAAATGCTTTCAGCAAGACCCAGGAACTTCTACTTATATACGTCACCTTCGGACAACCTGAATGGTGGGTTCAAGGTGGGGCCGGATCATGCCTCGTATACTTTCCGGGTTAATTTTATGGCCGACGAAATCTCTGTTAATGCCACAACACCATATCGTCAGTTATGAGGCTCACCAGAGCGTTACCCATATCGTTCCTTTTTTTCTCTCACTATTCCTTACACGAAAGCGTAGTGGTTGGCTCAATGCGCCTCAAGCCAAACTCTCTTCTTTTTTTTTTTCCTCACTTTCTTGTGGTATGTTCTTTAGGGCCTGCTTAACATTTACAAATACTTGCATGCAGCGGCGTTATGCACCGTTCTTTTATTCCTCCTGTTCGACATGCTTTGCGCCAACGTTTGCAACACATAAGGAGTGCTGTTTTCTTCCGGCTTCCCTTCGTGATCGCTCGCATTCAATTCCTCGTGGAATCACAAAATAAGCAAAGGCGAACGCATGCACTGCCGCACACACATACGCATAAGTGCATCGGCAGACGCGCTCGCCCCTCGAAGGGTAATTCGTGCAACTCCGAGATGCTCCTTTTTTGCTTGTTTATTAGAGTCCTCTTGTTGTAGTCGTACCGGTTGTAGCATCGCAAGGCTGCTTTCGCCAGACCGCGAGGGTCAAGCGAACCCGTTTTTGATCTCGGGGCACTTTCCTCTTTGCTCGAACGTCGAACCTGCTCCGTATGCCTGCCAGGTTGTTTTCTTTTGTCTTCGTTAAAGCGGAAGCCTTCATCGCTCTTCCTCTGACTTATCGTGTTGTTGGATATGTGCCACTATATGTTTCTTCTCGTGTTTGCTGAGGCTTGGCCTTCCTGTCCCAACGTGGGAGCCGCCCGCTGTCTTGCCCCTATATAATGGGCTGAAGATTCTTCTGGACCAGATTAAATGTTACTATCTACCACTTAGTTATCCTATGGCGTCACCACACATCACACGAAATTGCGCTGCTGTGTTTCCTTCATCAGATCCAGGAGTGACCTACGATTCCTGCCTCTATGCACATATATGTAGTCATGCTTGGTCAGCACGTGGAGGCAAGTGACAATGATATAGACAACAAACAAATCTCGACCAAGCTCCCATTCTTATTCTCTCTCTATTCTTATTCGATCAAGACCAGTCGCCTTCAAGATGGACGCTGGTTCACTGGTATTGCCCATACAAACTGCGCAAAATACTTAATTTCTTGTTCGCATATCTCGAAGCGACCGGTTTTCTCTGCGAACATTAGTCCTTCCATCACGAAAGTGTATGTGTTTGCATGAGGGTTCTCTGCTTTAAATATTCTCCATAACGCCATATTTACACCATAAACTTATTTTACGTTTTGCACCCTCTTTATACCTCATAGAGAATTATGTCCTGCACTTTCTTGTCCTTTTTTTTTTAACTTGAACGTTAGTCTGCTCACGCACTTCTTGCCTTACATGTCAATCACTGCAGAGTAGGCGAATGAACGCTGGCTGTTCATTCCGCTTTTCAATAAAGAGCTCCTCTCTCCCCCTCTCTCTTTCATATGCACTAATACACACGCATGTACGCACGCACGCAGTTACATGCTTTGAGTAATTGCGGAAAGCGGTCAGAAATAAGCGATGTACTCAGAAGAAACAAGTGAACGAAATCGTACTATAGAGCATGCGTTGTAAGAGAAGCGTTGAACTAAATAATAAACAAAATCGGCAAGTGCGTACAGTCGCGTTCTACTTGCGTCTTATAGTGCAAACATTTCCGTCATTCGCATTCGCATTTACGTTAACATTTGATTTGACATTTGATGAAACATGAGTAAAACTTGCCAGCAGAAGTGCCCCTCCCAAACCGTAAGGGTTCTTTTTGTTGTTGTTTTAATCGTCCTGTTCTTGTTTTTCTGTTTTTATAACTTAATTTAATCTCAGCAAGCTGCATGTTAACTTTGGTAAATTTACCAGTGCAATTTACACGCCTCCACTTTCGTGTGATACTGTTAGCATGCAGTTTCATGCAATGTTTCACTTATTACTGAGTAGTTTTCTTTTTTTTTGCCTCAGATATCAAATTTAGATAAAACAACACCTAAACACTATCTCGACCATGGAAGGGCCTCTGCTGCATGTTTCTCAGTAAGCAAAACGGCAGGACAACGGCACATCGCTCAAGTGAATGTGTATACATTAACCCCGTGGCGACTTACGAAGCGGAGCACTTGAAAGATCAGTGTGCTCTTTAAAAAATAATTTGCTATTCGCCCACCCCATCTACTCGCCGGACTCTGAATAAAGTTCTTTCCTCCTCCTCCTCCTATTTTCGGAGAGGACTAACCAGCCAGTCTCCTGGGTCAACTGGAATTTCGGTTTTTGAGTAGTCTAGTTAGGAGGCAGCGCGAACAGCAAGATCATTGCCGCAACGGCATATCCATTTGGTTTCTTGCGTAACCGGTGCTCAGAGGCGGCAGGACTAAGCGACCTTTGCGCACGTTTACGCAGGCAGTATTACAATCCTTACAGCGTCACGAGAAACTGAGGAACAAGTCTACTTAGTTGTTTACTTATTATTCTTCAGCGGGTGGCTCCCGTGAAGATCGTAGAAGTGAATAAAGTAAAAGGAAAACAAGCGGTGATTCAACCAGCCTTTAAGGTTGTGCGGGTTCCACTTTGGCACCGTTAGCATCACGCGAACCTCATGCAGTTCCGCGTTCAGTAGCGCTTCCGCGCCGTGCGCTTTCAGTGCGCCGATCAACGCGCTGATTGCGTAACAGTGACCCCCGGAGGTTATCGGCCCGGCTTCGTGCTCGGAGCGATCAATTGGTTCCTCGCCATGCACGCATGAGAAGCCCTGCGACTCGCGCCGTGTCGTCCTGCGGTGGTGATCGGAAGATGACCGTCGCGCATCGCATATCGTTTCGCTTCAGAAACCGAGGCAAGGCCGCCCAGGTGCGCGCGTTTGGGGTCCAGTTGGGTGCCTCATTTCGCATCGAAAACGCAACGCCAAGGCGGCTTGCTCGAGTAGCCACGTGTTCACGAAATCCTTAAGATTCGCCTCTCCCTCGAGTCTCGTTTCGCTTAGAGTACGCGTTGGTGTATTGGTTTGGGGTATAAGGTATACGACGGCGTCGCTTTGTCACGAGACACAAGGAAGACTGAAGCAGTTATAGAACGCAACAGTTGAGACACAGATGACGACGGGGCCGATCTGGTTGGCTTCCCAAGCGTCACTCCGTGGTCACTGCTGCGTATAGCGTTCGCGGGAGCTAACAGAATACAGTAAAAGAAATAGACAAAAACGGAATCAGTTGTGTTGTCTTCAAGTCCTAAAAGGCTTTGCGTCATCCTTGCTCTGTTTTGTATCTAAGTCGTGCGTCAACCGTGGCTTCAAAAGAAATCCCCTGTTCCCATCTCGCGTAACAGAACATCTGCTCCGAGTTGTGTCATTTAGATTTCTCAAGTGCGCCCCGAAATCTCAACGCGCAGTGGTCCTTCATCCTTCAGTCAATTCTGTACACTGCGACCGATAATCGAACCCGCGACCTCTCGTTCAGTGGCGGAACGTAAGACGATGTAAGTTCACAACCGACAACATCGAGTGATAAAGCTCATGCTTCGTTTCGCGTTGAGGTTTCTATTAGGACATCAACACCCATGGTGCGGCATTAGTTGCTCATATTCTCTCCCGATCCTCTTAATCGCATATCTGAGCCGTTCAATGAAGGCCACTTCCGCAGTTATTCTCAGTTATTGCAGTCGCAGTTGTTGATTCCACAGCAACACAGCAACGTGAATCGGAACGCATGTAGGGATGTCATTTATGGAAGATGAGGGAGGAATTAACATGCCACGTTTCAGGTTATCTTTAGTCGGAAAAAGCATTATCATGGTGCGTGTAACGATAGTTATACTGTAAGACCTGCGCTTACATTTCAAAACGATTTTTACTGAAGCTGCTTTTGCAGCCAAGTGTTTACGGCTTACTCGCTTTCACGCTAACCGAAGTGCACTATGCCGAAGCGGCCGTCCGGGTGGTCTGGGTATATCCTCGGATGATGAGAGCGGGGTGTCCATGCAAAGCATCCTTGCGCCGGACAGTGTCGGAGAGCTGCTGATATCTATCCTACGGTCACCGCGCCCATCGTGTATCCTCCGACTGCTGCAGACCACGCCGTCGTCGTTCTCCCCCAGCAGGTAGCGGCACGTTAGCGTGCGCGACACTCACCTGTGGCTCGAGTGCCGACGCTAAGCCGGGATGGACGACGTCGCCGACGACGCTGAAGATGGTCGAGGAGGAGTTGGCAGCGGTGTTCGCTCGAGTACGCCGACGCAACCGGCAGACTGGTTTCTTATAACGAGCAGGCCGGCGAAAGACGCGCTATGTAGGTCGGTGGGCCGGCCGTCAGCCGGGGGAGCCTTCTTCCCGCGCTTTTTCTTGCGGCGCCGCAGGAACTGTCGAGTCCCTTTCCCTTGTGCGTTTCACGCACGTATACTACTTTCCCCTGCGCGTCATTCTGCGGCCACGCCGAGGAGCGGCCACCGAAGGGTCACGTGCTCCACCCTACCGCCTGAACCCGTGGGGTGGAGTTGAAATGCGAGCCTCGAGTACCTAGATTTAATGACATAGCAATACTATCTGCTGTTTTATGTGCGAAAACCACGATGTGACTACGAGAGAGCAGAGACGCAGTAGTGGAGTGCTCCGGAAATTTTTACCGCCTGGTGTTTTTTTTTTACGCACTGACGTTGCAAAGGGGCACGGACCTCTGGCATTTCACCATTATCGAAATATGACCGCCGAGGCCGGGCTCGTACCCTTGACCTTCGGGACGGCAGCCGAACACCGTGAGCACTGCTCCACCGCAGTGGACTGTACTTACGTTTAGGTGCACGTTAACGGTATATGCTAAGGGGAAACAGTGAAGGAGTTTATACTGGTGAATTATGTTATGAAAACCACTGCTCATAACACCGTTCAGAAACAGTTGAGAAAGATAAGGACAAAGTTTGGAAGGACTCAGTGTTTTAATTCGTCTGCTCTGCCTCGCGCCATTGCACTGTGGAATGATGTTCCTGAAGCCATCGTCACAATCAACGACCGTAAACTCTTTCGTGAACAACTAAACAGACATTTTGAAACACTTGTTTAAAACTTACATTAGTGGTGTGCTAGAAATTTTAATTTTGTGTAAACACAGGCTAAAAGGTTTACAGCTTTGGCCTGCATTTTATTTTTGTATTCATTCTTGATCGATGATTGATAAGTGGGGTTGAACGTCCCGAAACCACCACATGATTATGAGAGACTCCGTAGTGGAGGGCTCCGGAAATTTTGATCACCTGGGGTTCTTTAACGTGCGCCCAAGTCTGAGCACACGGGCCTACAGCATTTTCGCCTCCATCGGAAATACAGCCGCAGCAGCCGGGATTCGATCCCGCGACCTACGGGTCAGTAGCCGAGTACGTCAGCCACTATAAACCACCGCGGCAGGGCTTTTGTATTCATTCTCTGTGCTTAGTGTTTATTATAATTATCGCTCAATAAATGCTTCTCACTCAATAAATTCCTCACTCAATGCTTCTTCGGAAGCCCTGTGATGTATTCTAAATGAAAAAATAAATAAAAATTTCACTTTTAAATTTTCTGCCGAAATCTCCGCACGACACGCCATGAATTTCTGATTGTATTTTTCACGTTTTCTCAACACTGGCGCAATAAGGGTTCCTGAAACTATGTGAAGTCTCTGGCTGCCTCAGAGGTCAATGTACTTCTCATTTATCGAATAAGAACTGCGTCGGGCCTGATAGGGGTCGTCAAAAACCAATGACGTCATGGCTATTGGTGTGGCAACCTCAAGGTGGCGTCGCCCCCCCCCCCCCCCCCACATTTCCTTTTTGCCAGTTTTGTCGCTTTCCAAGTGTCTTCTTGCGGTAAGCGTGGTGATTTTGGTATTGTGAAAAATTGATTTACCTGTATGAGCGAACTCATTTTTTCTATTTAGTTTCTCATCGAACGAACAAAATTTCCGGAGCCCTTCTCGGCGGCGTGCCTCGTAATGTTATCGTGGTTTTGTGACGTAAAACCCCCCATAAATTATTATTACCAGCGCGGGCACTGTCTGGGTTCTTGGCCAGATCGGCGACAGGATACATCCGGTTGGCCCCTTCAGAACACACGCGGTGTACCTAATCATTGGATCGTTCCCCTGTATCCGACGGATGTGATGCGATAAAATCAGCTCTTACACATGCTTCTCTCGGCTATACGAGAAGTCACACCGAGGTAACGTTCAGCCTTCTATTGCACGCCAACTATGGTGGAATGTTACGTCAGGAGCCGATGCAAGGCTCAACTTTTTTTTTTCGTATATGTTGGTCGCCGATGATGTTGTGTTGCTGCCGTTGTGTGTTTATCATCGTTATCATCATCACCAACGATTTGTCACATACATGATCGTAGCGTGATGCATTCTGCAGGGCTCTGCCCGCGAGCTCCAGTTTCCTCAATCTTGCACGAGCGGGTCCGCCATAGCCTGCAGCGAATTTCTAATTCCCTTCACTTCGCCAGAACCGCAAACGCCTTCACTGGCTTTTCCTTCCACTTCAGGTGAGGTCGCACTGAAACACAATTGCACATTATATGGCTTGTTCTAACACCATTTTCTTATTTTCATATAACGTATACTTGCTATTACCATATTGTCCTCTTCCCACGTCGTGAAGTTTTGGCATCTGTTGTGCCGATGGCAAGCGATCCTTTTTTTTTTGTTTGTTTAGAGCGATAAGAAAATCTTCAATACATTATTCAAGGTCTGGCATGCTGCATCTCTTAAATCACTTTTATTTTCAACGACATTGATAAGCTGCCATTGACGCAGGGGATGCTGACCAAATGTATACGCTAATCTATATTCTAATTCCTCTGAAGATTTTCTTTCTGTTATCTGAAGAATTCGTGACTACCTGTGCCTGTATGGACGTACTCAATCACTGCTGCAAGAGGCTGAATGTCAATGCACTACCCTTGTTTATTCACTAGACTAAATGGTTGTTACTTCGGATCTCGTCGTATTAACTTCAAAACCACTCTTGTATTTTGCTTACTCAGGTCCTCGATTATTTAGGACAAGCTCTAGCTCTGCAACGTTTCAACTGGCAGTTTAGCCTGCAGGCCGCATATCAGTGTGCTACTCTCCGGTAACGCCTGCACTTAATCCTTCCCAACCTGGCCTACTTAATGCTTATAGCAGACATGCAATTAATCATAACAGAGATTGTATTGCCCGGCACCACTCTTATTAATCGGCGCGTTTTTTTTGGTTTCGTGTTTTTTTTTTCTTCTTATTTTCGGTTGGGCAGCCTGTAAAATACGCGCAGGTAGTTCCTAAAATATCCACGCATACTTTCTTCAGACATCCATTTCACAATAACTTAGAGTAGCGCGAGAGGCCCAGCTGACGAGCTCCAACCTTGAAGACTATAGCTACTCCTGGTTAAAGGGGCCGAGCTGTCGGCATACCCCCCCCCCCCCCCCCTGTCATCTGGGACTAGACACGCTACCCACCCTAAAGACGACTCTGCCGTCGGCTTGCTTTTCTAAATAAAGTTTATTCCTTCCCTCCTTCCTGCGTGGTCGTTGGCGCATCTATTCAACCAGTCGCATTCTGTTTTTTAATGCGGCATATATAGGCTTATCCTTAAGGCATGCTATTTCCTGTGTATAATAAATAGTCGCCGTTAGACCTGTGTTGTATAAGAAGGGAAGCAGTACCTTGTGTGGTGTGCTTTCGTGTATCCAGTGGTCATAGCGGCAGGTTGTGTCACTGTAGCGAAGGCCGGCTTCCAGGAGGTGACGGGAGAGTTCAGACTGTCACCCTTGACACTGTATCAGCCTGTAATGTGATGTATGGATGATCTGGTTATATTTTGTTCACATATCGATCACCTCATCAATGGCGTAAGTAGGGCCTCATTATTAGTGCATTGGCGAAAGACCGTAACCTAGTTCTTGGATACTTTGACATTGAAGTCAGATTTCAATAACAACACCCATGTGGTTTCGCGCATAGCTTCGTCCGGAGCTGGAGCTTGTGGCATGTCTTGTTGTGTGTCTTATGGCGCTATAGCAGGAATCACAAACACGTGGCCCACGAACTTTTCTTTTGCGGCCCGCTACGCGTACACTACTTTCCTATATATTTTTTAATAACTATTGTCATGAGTTATATATAGACGTGACTCGTTTCAAGCGAAGTTTTTCATGAGGCTCCGCAAATGGGCATCCTGTGTTAAAAGACAACCATGAAAGAAAAACATCCTTTAGAATCGGCGCCCTGGTTTCAGTTGTTCAGTAATCCAATCGTTCGTCGAATTTACTAACGCCAAATGTCCTTTCGGAGCTGCGCATATATAGTCCTTTCGAATGGCAACGTTAGCTCCCGTTTTGACTATGGTGTAGCGGTGTGGGGTCCACATTGCGGCATCTGAATGACTAAGGGTAGAAGAAGGATGAAGGAGGTGGCTTGAACCTTCCCCTCCCCCCCGGCTGCCCGTCGTTCCACCCTGAGTGCACGCCTGGGTTTCTGTATGCGTATCAAAGACAAAGCAAGGCGACGTTTAATTGGACACCAGCGTCCACGTTGCCTTCGTCTCCATCCTTCATCCATTTTTCGTTGTTCTATTTTGAGCATGCCAACCTGTGCACAGTTCCAAGCTTGCCATTTTGGTCTCCGATACATGTCTACAACGTTCACTTTATACTTCCCATCTGCGGTCTATATGCATCCTTTCAAGGGGAACCGAATGGATCCGTTCGTAAAGCTTTTCTTTTTCCTTACCGGTCACGAAGTGGCCATGAATACTACGTCTGTCGCAATCCTAGGTAGCTGTTCCCAACCGTCGGGTTTGCTACAGCACGTGCAGACAGCGGGTACGTGTAAGATATAGAACTCGTACCGCGCGAGACGTGTCGCGTGTGTCACGTGTTGAGACGTCCGGCGGTCCGCGCAGTAGGAGAAGGAAGGTCGGAAGAAGAAGTTTGAGGAACGGTTCCGCAACGCTCTAAGCGGAATCAGCACGACGGCGTGTAGCTGAAGCCTGCAGCTAGGCCGCATCCGCGCGTTGCCGTCTTCGTGGTACGCGTGTCGCATAGCCCAGTGTGGAGGACAGCACTTCCGAGAGACAGCAGCGACGAGCGCGTCTTTGCACCGCTGCATGGTAGCCTCCTGCTGGGATTTTTCCTTTTGTTTTTGCTTACTGTTATTCTTTTACTTTCGCTCTCGTTCTGTACTGCTTGGTGTTCGCACTTACCCATTCTGTGCACGCGGGTGACGAGTCTGTCCCGTCACTTTCTGCATCGTGCGAGGTCTTTTTGTCTTTCCTTTTCTTCTTTCGTTTTCTTTCTTTCCGCATCTCACATCTCCGTGTTTGCTTTTCTCGACGCCAAAACTTGAGGACGATGGCCTAAGACCGCTATAAAGGCTGAATTGCACAAATAGCGATGGCGAAACGAAACCACAAAAAGAAAGACACAAGCGCTGTTGCGCGAGACTGTACAGTTTCACGTCCACTTTGATCGTATAGCCACCTTGGGTACGAGACTGCGACGCTCGGCTCGGCTGTTGAGCATGGAGGCGTGGGTTCGATTCCCGGCCGTGGTGTACCAAGAGCGTAGCCAGAGTATTATTAGGAGGAGGGGGGTGTCCAAGCTACCACCCCTATGTCAGTGTTCGAGTGTGCGTTTGCATGTGTGCGCGTTTGTGATTAAGAGTTGGGCTTACCTGAGCTCGAGGTCGTTGGTTGCACAAAACGAGGTTGGATTAATAGAAGGTCCTTTATAGTGAGATGGGCGCAGGTCCTCTGTGGGGATAGGTGGAACTTTGCCCGGCTGCGGTAATAGTACAGAGTGTCATAGGGCTTTTACTCATTCAAGAAGTATACTCTCTTGTACTGATTCTCTGTGTGCTTAGCACTGGTGTTTGTCAGTCCCCCGAAACAACAATAATGGTTCCAACCAACTACTTGGACGAGGATAGACGCACATATACGACACAGCTGTGTGCGTTATTGTTCAGTTGCTGTAGTCACGTGGTGTGTCGCATTTCTTCCCGTCCTCGTCCATGTTGTTGGCTGGAGCCCTCCTCCTACATGTGATACGCGTGCGAAATGTAAACATTCATTTATTGACACCTCCCCCTTTCCCCATTAATGGTGACCACGTTTCGGCGGATACTACTATACTATATACTATATATACTAGCTACTTATGTAGTGGTTTGAGCACGTCTAAAACCTCACAATTTAAGTTGCACCTAAGCCAAATGATTAGCGAACTAACGAACTAGTGATATTCCTTTAGCTAGCTACCTTTCCGCGTTGTTATTCGCAGAAAAAAATTGTCACATCCCGTATCTATCTATCTATCTATCTATCTATCTATCTATCTATCTATCTATCTATCTATCTATCTATCTATCTATCTATCTACCTATCTATCTATCTATCTATCTACCTATCTATCTATCTATATTTATCTCTATCTATCTATATTTATCTCTATATATCTATATCTATTTATCTCTATCTATCTCTCTATCTCTATCTATCTCTATCTATCTATAATTTATCTCTATCTATCTATCTATCTATCTATCTCTGTCTATCTATCTCTATCTACCTCTCTATCTGTATCTATCCATCTCTATCTACCTCTCTATCTCTATCTATCCATCTCTATCTATCTATATATATCTCTATCCCTCTCTTTTTATCTCTATCTATCTATCTATCTCTATCTATCTATCTATCTCTATCTATCTATCTGTCTATCTATCTCGATCTATCTATCTATTTCTATCTATCTCTATCTATCTATCTATCTATCTCTATCTATCTATCTCTATCAATCTATCTTTATCTATCTATCTATTTCTATCTATCTTTATCTATGTCTAAGAAACAAATACGTTCACTGTTGGATCGCGAAAAGACGAATGAAAAAATGTAGTTTGGACAAGATCACTTCGTTGTGCATGAAGAGTTGGTCCAGAGGTCTCGTCACAACAAGAAATGACGTTCTCATGTCGTTTCAGCGAATTCATTCGAATACTGAACTTATCGATAAAATGTAATGCATAAACCGTTATCTCGTGACCTTGCTTCAAGCTGCACAATGAAGCAACGCGGGTCACTGGCATTGAATTTGAAAAGCCAGCGCGTTCGCTTTCTTGTTATCGCGTTTTACGATCGTACACAACAGTACACGCCGGCGCTTCGCTCACTTCCCGAACCGAAAGCGGTGAACAGCATGGGTGTATACCGACCGAAGCTGTGCCCGTATACACACTCGTCTTATCAAAAGAATCGTACACATCGCGCAATCGGGTCCGTCCGGCAGCCGTTTGTGTAATGTACGAGCAAATACCACGCGCACAGTTTGCGCACGCGTAGAGCAGCCGTGACTCACGACAGTCACAGGACGCCAACGCCCTTTTGAAATTGCTCGCCCACCGACGATATGGGCGGGGGAAAAAAAGGGGGGAGTTCGAACTCACGACCTTCCGTATGCAGCTGCTATATGTCCGCAACAGTTTTGTTTGCTCGGCGTATCAAGAGTGTGCGTGCCTTACGGTGCACTCGCGATTGCGACCGGGGCAGCATGAGAAAGCTGCTGGGCGACTCGAAATGGACGCTTGCACAAACTCGCCAGTGCGGACGGAGGTGTTCCAATGACCGCCGGCGCCGTAAGGTGCGCGCGAGCGTGACGAATGGCTGGGACCGGACATTGGGTCACCGTGGACGCTCGGTCACATTCCTCGTCAGCTGCGGGGCCGGCGACGCATCGACCGAGTGACGTCACTAATTGTTAGATTGCGACAGGAAGTGCGGACGAGCATTGATCACCGTGTCTATAATAGTGGCCTCGCACATTACGGCTACGGGGTAAGTGGTGCGTCGTCCTTGGCACTGCCATAGAGTTAAAAAAAAAAACGGTTATGAAAAAGAATATATTGAATGATTTGTGCCCCAGCACTGCAAATTGTCAATGAACGGATAAAGTTTCACTGCGATAAAGCGGAGGCAGGAGAACTTATTTTTACATGCATCGAGGGCAGGAACAATGTTTTCGAGATGCGCCTTAATATTCAAAGAACATGAACAGTATTTTGTTTCGTTTTGTGTAATCTTTGTTTGTCAGTTTGTTTGTTTGTTTTCGTGTTGGCGTTTTGGCAAAATGATGCAGTGACATAGTTGAGACTAATGGAGAGGAGCCCAGAAAATCGGTCATCTCAAACTATACGATGACAGTGCGCTTTTACAGACGCCGTATGCTCGTGTAGTTAGTTATCGATATGTATGAATGTATCATATATACATTTTTTTTTACTGGAGCGCACACGTATAACACGAGGAAGGATTCCATGATCGCTGACCCATGAATATTAATTCACGTCGCACACATTCAATTAATTTTTGCTGCACAAGAGGCTAGCCGTCCACTGTGCGGCAACCATAGCTCTAGTCAAAGTGTCGTGATGTTACACAGTTGAGCAGCAGCAACTATACCGCCTGTCAGTTCAATTGCGTGAACAGAAAATTCCTTAGGGGGTGGGGGTTAATGGGGGAGTACTATACTTCTTATGCGTGTTCGTGCGTAAATTCGTATGCGTCCGTGCATATATAGGTGCACATGACAAAACTGGAAAATCGGGGGAAAGGGAGAGGGAGCCTGCTCCTTAGCTACGCCAGTGCCGCCCCTTACTGAACAGTCAACTCGTGTGTATACGAGCGCACTAACAGCTTCGTCGTTGACGAAAGCATGAAGTGGTGTCGGGAGAATTGTATCTCCTTTTTTAAAAAATAATGTACCTCAATCAGAGCTGGGACGTTAAATCTATAGTAGAATTACACATGTACTGCGACCAAATAATGCAGTTTTATGTACTGGGATAATTGAATCAGTAAAAAAAGAACACAACCTGAACAAACGTATTCTTCCTTTAAAGTATTACGCCATTTACCTATGTCATCGCAAATTCTCGATTAAGAGGTTGATGTCCGTTTGATCGATTTTGTTTGCTCAGCTTATACCAAGTTTTTATTTATCACTGTTTGTTTGAACCCTGACTGCTTGTGCACACTATAGTGTGTTGTTAGCCTGTTTTATTTGGCCGCGGTGAAGCAGCCCTGTGTATATAAAGTGGCGAGGGTCACGTTAATCTGCTGAACGCAGTTTTTGTCGCATTGTCATCCGCGCATTTCAATTGCATATGATTTGAAATCAAATCAATTTGTGACTCATTGGCGGTTCCTGCACACGGCATGCTCATCCTTTTTCCATCGCTTCAGAAGAGGGTATCTTATAAACGAGCTTTTTCGCACGACGATATTGCTTCGTCAGAGCAGAAACGCCGTAAGTATATAAGCGCGTGTACACGAGTGTCCTTTCGTAGATGAGCGCGTTCGTTATTATGTTTCGAAATATGTGTCGGCGCCTTTCAAAATGTTGATGTATTGCGTTGGTCGGTGGCCATTATATACATTATAGAGCGGCGCGTCGGGCCAGAAGCTTACTATAACCACATGACTACTTCACGCACCCCGCGGCGACGACGATAAATATGCGCATTTAGATGAGCGCGACCTCAAACTATACGGGTCAACAGGAGAACGTACACAAGAACATGGGCGCACACACAACCGATGAACGTACTACATCAATCAACTACGTCGATTTCTGCTGAAACTAATCGAGTTGCAAGTGTATTACTTGAAGTAAAAGTTGAACCCCCACCCGGAAGTTGCACGAAGCCTTCATGGGATGCCTGCACGGATTCCTGGAAAACGAAGTCCCGCAGCTATAGAATGAAAATAGTTTTCTCGTCGGTTACTGTTCCACTATCCATCGTCGATCATCAATTCTTGGACTGCGAAGGATCTCGAAGAGACTCTAAACAGTAAATTTTGATATTTGATATGTTCGACGTCACGATTGCCATAGGCGTGTGCATAGGCGTGTGCACGAAGGCGCCGGTAGTGGGCGGGGGGTACGCACATGTTTTTCGCAATCGTTGAATGGGGGCGCCGAATGTTCGTCATATCTTTCTTGAGTCAGGCCTATGTCGTCATCATTTAATGGGCATTGTTATGGCCATGAATTTTTTTCAGCGATAATAGCCGCCTTGGGCTCCTGTTTTTTTTTTTTTTACACTGCAAGAATTGTTTATTCTCACTTTTTGCCCCAGAAAGCCAGGAGGAACCAAACACAGGCCATTGTCAGCAGCTTCAATCGCTTCAATGTTGTTAAAGCTGTATCTTGAGCTGTATAATGTATCTCGACCGTCGACGTTAACACGAGTAATGCGAAAAATCGTCGCGAGATGACGTAACTTACATCATCGTGACGTCATAGATCACAAAATTTGTGACGTTGTCATGACGTTATTGTGCCGCCGCATTATGATGTCATCGCATGGTATGCCGTCCATTGGTGAGCCATCGCGGAGGCTCACCTTTAGGTGCAGAAATGTCAATTTATTTTTGGTGCAGTAGTATATCAGTGGTGTGGGGGTCGACCAAAGCATCGAATAAGACGGAAAAAATTTCATAGCATATCCACGGAGTGAACGATGATGAGTAGGGTGAAGCTTCCGTCCGTCTCTCTGTCTGTCCGCTTTCATCATACTAGAGCACGCATTGGAGTGGAGCGAACGCCGCAGCACCGTCTCGTGAGCAGTCAGAGTACTAGCGGTGCGAGCGCCACAGCGCCATTGCCATCTAGTGAGCACTTTGAGTACTAGCGGTGGCTGCTACAGCTACTACGACGCCGGACTAGCCTGCACCACGAGGAGCTTCGCCCCTAAAGAGCTGACTTTCCCCTTCAGCGTTTTTGGGTGAGTGCGTAAGGATTTTCATCCATTACGATGCTTGTTTCCAAGCGAACTCCACCCCGCCGCGGTGGTCTAGTGGCTAAGGTACTCGGCTGCTGACCTGCAGGTCGCGGGTTCAAATCCCGGCTGCGGCGGCTGCATTTCCGATGGAGGAGGAAATGTTGTAGGCCCGTGTGCTCAGATTTGGGTGCACGTTAAATAACCCCAGGTGGTCGAAATTTCCGGAGCCCTCCGCTACGGCGTTTCTCACAATCATATGGTGGTTTTGGAACGTTAAACCCCACATATCAATCATCAATACTAACGAACTCTTCCAATAAAAAGACGCGGGGAGGGCGCGGTGAGGTGCTGGATATCATACATTTCTGTCGAATCTTAACTAAACAAAGCAAATGTTTCATTCGAACTTCGTGTTATCGCCAGTCGTTTCTCGATCAGGAAAGAACTATGCAATGTCGCGCGCGAAAGACCAAGGTATACGAGAAGAAAAACAGGATTGATTCGACTGTTTGCGATAAGGCTTTCGATAATCTGGCGTGAAGCCATTCACCAGATGTAAATGCGCATTCCTAACGGGTCGGTGAATAAGAGACTCACCAACGCCCATCGTGTGTATATACCGACCACCCATGCGATGGCATAAACCCTGAGTGCGCAGCGCTAAACTTGTGCCTCCCCGCGCGGGCGCCGTTCATGTGCACCCTCTTCGAACGAACAAAGCGCCGTAATTGCACCCAAACGCGCACGGTTCGCACATCCGGTCAGTGAGTTGGCGGAGAACCTTGACTGCGCGCCCGCGCTGTACCACAACGTCATGCCTAGATTGGGGCTTGAACCGAGCCCGTTCGCCGTGAATCTGCAGAGACGCGCAGGACGAAGTGGTTATTAAGAGGAAAAGAAAAGTGCCGCGACGTAACTGTCTCTCAGGACTCGCTGACAGGTATGCATTCGCGCGCTTTCATTAGCGTGTGCAACGTTGCGTCACGTGTTAAACGGTAAAATCCCACATCCTATAGAGATATGAGAGGGTGCCGAAGCCGCCTGCCGTGTGGATGACGAGACGTCGGAAAAGCCCAGTGGTCGCTCGCGGATTGCTGTGGAGGAACTGAAAATGACTGGAACGACCTTGCAGCACGTGATGTGTCGAACTCTACAGGTCCTCCTCCGTTCGTCTTCGAGCGTGCGCTTAAGGTCGTACGTGCCTTTCGAGCAGCGTGGATTAGCCTCGATGAAGCACGGATTAAGCGTGCGTCATGGAATTTATCAACTTCTCATTCTTTATTTCTTATTTTATATGAAGTTTTCGTTTGTTTACTTTGTAACGTATGCCCGTGCACTTCTAACATGACCACCCTCACGAAGACGTTCTCGCCGTCGTCTGCCATCACGATCACGTGACTGGTTGTTTACCTCTATAGGGCGAAAGGCTTCAACGCTGCCCGGCCCCTTGTAGTAAACACGGCGGGCGAATGAAGTGATACGAAAAATTCACGTGTCTTCTTTTATTATTCACGTAATGCTGTGAGTTCACCCAGCTGTGACGTCATCATGGAACGATCTCATATGATGATACCATCATATGACATTGTAAATCTACTGAGAACGTGAAAATATTAGAAAACTTAAATCCAGACTATTGAATTTGGGGTAATTTAATGTCTCTCACTCTGTGGCTGGTTATTTATTGCAGCTAGCCTGGTTCCCGGTTGACTAACTTAATGCGTTTTACCAATCGTGAAGCAGGCTTTCGCTTTCAAGTGGTGTTACAAAGAGTGTAACAGACAGAGTCGAACTTCTTTTGCGTGTGCACTCCACAGACGTGCGACAGCTTACGTCGTGAAGAGGTGACGGTCAGGTGGAACTTTCCGAATCATAGCGAACTGAGTTCACTGGCTTTGACAGAAGGAACTGTACTCCCGTGTGCACAACCTATAAGAGAGACGCCCAACTAAGTTATTGTTCGTGGGAACATCTAAAGTTGACTGAGAGTGCTCGTGAGTATCTTCAAAGCATTGGGCGGGTCACCTGCTATTCGTGGCATGGAAGCCACGCTCCGTTCATTGCAGCAGCTTTACAGGACTCGCATTCACATTGAATAAAGTTATCCAACTAAAGTGTAAGACAGCGAATATATATTAGGCAAGGCAGCCTACAAAGTTATGGAAGGTTTAAGGAAGGCAAAGTTTGGGACCTCGACTCCTGCTTGCTTATTCTTTGAGGTGCACGATTTGTATGTTGTATTACAAGTCCCATGGTCCTGTTTTGTTCTGTTTTAACTAGCCAGGTGTGTCGAGCTTTAGGTTTATGTCACCTTGGTTTCTTTCGGTTCTGTATGTTTCATCCTTAGTCATTTCTGATTTTTCGGAAACACTCTTGTCCTTCATTTTCTTTTTTTTTTCGTTTCAAAATGTCGCTCATTTCTTCTTTTCTTCTTTCTTTCCTTTCTTTCTTTCTTAGCTTTACAATTCTTCACTCAACCAACACGGCACTGCACCATCACTTCACCTGACTGCACTGACTTCACCAGAGTGCTGTCGAGCGAAGGCGTGACGCCACATCTCGTAACAGGCGGATACACGGGGCGTCCCCGTGTCGAGCCTATGTGTTGCACATATATATAGGATACATTATAGCACGCATCGAAGGTTTACGTGCAGACCCCCCCTCCCGTTTCGTTGCAGGAAGCAACAAGCTTCCGATTCGAGCCGGGGCGGCGCAGAACGGTGCAGCAGATTAACCTTCCGCGCCTCTGCCAGCGAGACCCCTTGCGGGCAAAAACAAACCTCCGTGCTGTCTATTCGAGCGTGTGGACAAAAAAAAAAAAAAAGATAGAGGAGGCGCTAGTGTGTGGTGTAGTACAACAAGAAAGCGTGCTAGCACGCGGCCGCCTCGTCCCGACCGCGTGATTCCGTACGGTGTTGCTGTTTCCGCGGGGTCGGCCGGGAAATGGGCCTTCAGGAAGATGCTACTTTGGGAAATCGCACGACGCCGCGCCTGCAGCTAGCGCTCACCCCTCACCTGTACTAACCTCGCTCGCCCTCCGCGAAGCCTGTCTTCCACGGTGTCCCTTCGCCGCGGATCTCTCTTTTCACTCGTACGCACGCTCTCGCTTTTCTTTTTCTCTATTTTTTTTTTGTTAGCCAGTGGGAAAGCCTGCGTGTTGAGACTGTACATACACTACTGCTCCAACTTTCTATTTCGTGTCTTTTTTTTTTTGCGTTGTTCTTCTCGGCTCTCTCTCTCTTTTTAATTCATTTCTCGCAGTTTCTTCGTTGTTGTTGTTACGTTTCTCGAAGCCTCAAACGCGATGGAGAGGACAATAAGCGTCGTTGTATTCTTCGCGGTGTTTGTGCGAGCGGAGAGCACGACCGTTTGCCGTGTGGTCTGCTCCGCAGTTACGCACGCGCTCTGGGGATCGTTGCACGCCGCCGTTTCGTACGCTCACCGCGCGCCGCTGCCGCAGAGGCGTGCGCGGGTTATCACGCGTGGAAGCGCGGGTGTTCCAGGATGTTTCCCGCGTAGGTGTCCCGCGGAGGCGTCCGTGCGCTGTGGCCGAGCGGGTCGACGGAAGCGCGTCTTCGAGTGGCGAGAGGAAGGCGCGCATTGGCTTGGGATTTACATTATTTTATTAGCACTTTCACTCGATTAACATTAGGTGGCGCCACGTTTCACTATAGTGAAACGTGTTCCCACTAAATGTAAATCGAGGGAAAATTATTCGCATAGAGTTGGTGACTTCGAGCGTATGCATGCAGAGAGGAATTGCTTGAAGACGAGGAGGTCGACCTAAGCTATATTGTACGCTGTATACCTGCCGCTGCTTCGGCAGTGCTTCACGGCTGACCCGCAGGTCACGGTATCGAATCCCGGTCGCGGTGGCCGCGTTTCCGTGGAGGCAGTGTACTTGAAGCTCGTGTTCTTAGAATTTGCGGACCCTTCCGCTGCGGTGTCTCTCATAATTATATTGGGGTTTCGCGGCGTCAAACCCCGACGGTTACTATATTAGTGCGCCGTGACCTGCGGCTCTGCAAAGTGGATAAGGGAAAGGAGTAGAAGAGTGATGGATTGTGATGATGGGAACAGGTAGAAGGGGTGCGTAAATACAATAACCACTTAACGTATCGGTGTCACTCTAGTCTGGTGCTATTTCTAGGGGTCATGAGAAAACGTAAAAATTTCCACGCAGCACTTGTAGACAGTCTGATCTCACATTGCGGGCAAAATACAACTTTCACATGGTTCGCCATTATAATGCCTGCCAGCGCTGAAACGAGCACCCTCCGTTGAGACACGTCGGGTGGGCAGTTTGCAATGTAGGTGAAACAATGTTGCACAGACAACGTTCACAGTTAGAGCTGTCCGCAAAGTCGATTACGTTCGCGTAGTGTCGAGTGAGGGCAAGACCCAGGCTGAGATCCGGTGGAGCACAGTGGTGTGGCTTCGCTTTATTGTAGCCGGAAAGAGAGAAAAAGGTAAGAAAAGAGGCTAACCAGAACACAAAAAAAAATCCCGCATACCGCATATCACCTCTACTGGTGTACAGGGGAAGGGGATGTTAGAAGACAAGAGAGTAAAAAGAAAGAGAGGGAGCTATTCAGACGCACAATCGCAACTGGCCACCGTATACATTTACGCTTACTGTCAGCGTATAAATGTAGTGACTGTCAGTTCGTTGTGTATTTGTAGTGAGACTTGCGTTGTGTATCCGTGGCCCTGAGGATATCGCAGTAAGACGGCAAGCTGGACCACTTGGTTGGAATCCATCGTGAACTTGTTAACAGCGCAACATTTGAAACACCGGACATGGAAGGAGCAGAAGAGAAAACGAAAAGACGGCGCTGACTCACAACGATAATCAAGAGTGGCCTAAATAACTACATTCTTTTAGGAGCGAAGCTCCTTAAGGCGTGGGCTGTGCGTCCCCTGTATGTAGCCACCTCTCGTTCAGTTCTTGCAGTGTTCACTAGATGGCGGTACTTGTAGCTGACGGCATTAAGTATTACGCTAGCCACCGCCCGATCTAAAGGGTACAGCCATATCCATCCATCCATCCATCCATCCATCCGTCCGTCCGTCCGTCCGTCCGTCCGTCCTTCCATCCATCCATCCGTCCGTCCGTCCGTCCGTCCAAAAGATGCAAGATGTTATAAACTAGACGGCGGTACGTGTAGTTGATCATGAAAGATGCGAGGTGTTATAAAATAGGAATGATGCCACATATGGCGCGTGTCATCGTTCGATATAGTGCGGCGACGTACGCTAGGGGGAGCGTTGCAATAAAATCGAGTGGGCAAAATGTACGGAGGATTCATGGTTTACCAGGTTTACCTCCGGAGCTTCACCCACTCATCATCATTCACTTCCTGGATGTGGCGGCACTTTTTCTCATGCGATGTGACGGATGGTTCGCTTCTGCACATGCTACCCCTAATATTTAAATGATAGGCCTCGGCGATTTCTCTCGTTAGTTGGTCAGGATGCTTGAAGATGGCGGTGGTTTTCTCAAAAATGGGATGGCAACCACATGACCTGCAATATTTCGGTAGATGAAGTCGCGAGACCTCTTTAAGAGATAACTCATGCTCTCTTAAACGAACATTCACACATCGTTTCGTTTGTCCTATACGTATTATCTACCACATGATAGCGGAGTAAAATACATAGCTTTTTTCACGCATGCGATGTACTTGTTCTTGTGATTGACAGTGCATTTTTCTGTAGCTTGTTTGTCCTTCAGCGCACTATTAACCATCGGGAAAATGCGACGTATCTTTGGCAGAAAACAGAACGTCAACGCCATACCTTGAGCTCACGTTTTTTAGCCCATGCGCCAATTTGTGTACATAGGGAAACACTTGTTGCGTAGCGGGCCTCCAAAATCCCGCCGCTGACCTCCACTGTTGCGAAACGGCGGACCGATCCCACCGCTGCCACCACTGTTGCGAAGCGCCGGACCGATCCCGCCGAAGCCACCACTGTTGCGAAGCCAGCTCCGAATCCCACCGCTGACCTCCACTGTTGCGAACGACGGACCGATCCCGCCGAAGCCACCACTGTTGCGAAAGACGGCGACGCCGACGCGGTCCCGGAGGCGCCACTGCTTTCGACCCCGCCGGGAAGGTCACCAGCCGTTTGGTAGCGTATGTTTCTCAGCTCGCGACTGCTTCTGCGCAGAGCTGAGGAGACGAGCGGACGAGACGACGGTGAGTTAAACAAGGTTTATGTACAGCATATATACAGAGGCGTTACAATTTCGGCACTGGGGCCGGCAGAGACTCGAAGAGCCGAGCTCCTCTCTCTAACACATCGGTCAGCCTTTCGCCTAAAACCGCTGATCGCGACACGCCGCAGGGCTTCTTTTATTTACACCGGGCCCAACTAAAATGTCCAATCAGAAGCGCCGCTGGTCTTCAGAGCAGGCTCCTCCAATGGGGTTCGCCGCGCGATGCGTCAGGCCACCAGACATGAGGACGCCGGCTCGCTGTCACGTGCGACGCTGACTCAATGCACGTGGGCCACAGATGCGCCGCGCGTGTTCACGCCGTGGAGTTGTTCGCGCCCGGCGGGCTGCGGGCTGGCCTTGACCCAGATTGCCTGTTTCAGAGGCACGGACGTTTGACGAGGACTCGCTGGCATAACACACTGCTCTTTTTTTTTTCTTTTTTCGTCACATTTTGTTTGAACTCTTCCGTGTTTCACGAGCTTAACGCTCCGAACCATCGACTCACACACAGAAGTCACTTTGTCAGGATACCCAATATATCTACTGAGCATTTGATCTGGTCATGGAAGGCAGAATTCGACACGTGCACTCAGGATTTCCTGAGCGATGCATTTAAGATTGTCTTTGCAATCGCTCTCTTCACAATCTTAGAGTGGCCAGACTTGTAGTTCCAGATCGGCTTCACTGATCTTGGGTCGTATTTCCAACACACATTATTTTTACCAAAAGTTAGCTTTAGGTCCAGAAACTGTAGCTCGCAATTCCGAGAGACTTCGTAGGTAAAGGCGAGACCTATACCATGCTGACTGAACAACTTGAGAATGCCATCAATGTCCTTATGATGAATGTCATTGTGGGAAAAATCACAAAATTGTCGACATAAAGAAAAATGGCACTGCAGCACTTACTAAGCTGACCCTCCAGCTGTCTGTCAATGTAGCCTAAAACAATGGCACTTATGATAGGGGCCACGCACGACCCTATGCAGACGCCGGGCTTTTGTACATAAAGACCTCCCTGCCATGACACAAAGGTACTCTCCAGGTAAAGCGACAAAAGTTCAAGAAATGATTCTGAAGAAATACCGCAACCATCGATGAAAGATTATTCATCGTTGTCAAACACTATGCAGTCTTTTACGCATTTTATAACCTGGCGATGCGGAAGGCTATAGTATAAATTTTTTTCATCTACGCTGAAGGCGCTACTTGAGCTCATCGAGTTATTTTTATTTTTTAGGTACTCGCACACAGAATCGGAATTCGGTATGCGGAAGGGGTAAAATATGTTCAGGTGTGCAAGGTTCTTTTGCAGAAAACGCGATACATCTAACTGCCAACTACCTTTTCCGAGACGCACAAGGAAGGCGTGCCCGGAAAGGCACGCCTTCCTTCTGCGATTTCACCGTAAAGAAAACGTGTAAATCCAGGTTTTTCGCCCTCTTTACGGATATCATTTGATTTTCCATCATGCGCATTCGGAATAGCATACGTTCTTGTGCCAGAGCTCCCCTACACTCTAAGCCGAAAAGGACTAAAGTGGGGTATGCCATTGGTCCTTTAGTGGACTAAATGCGCTGCCACAGATTTTGAACCAATTTTGGACTAACTGTGGGAGTAACTGCAGGGGTTCAACTGTTACCCCAAGAACTTACCCCACTTGGTTTAAATGTTGGTCCCAGTAGAATGCACCAGTGGGACTAACAGTTGAACCGTCTGGGCCAATGGCAAAAAAAGATGGCGACACTGCATTTGTGGAGTATATTTTATGTTTATTCCACTTTAATCGGCATTGAAGAACATAGTATGTTATTCATGCAACACACACACACACACTTGCATACGCACTATTATTTCAAAGTAAAACACCGCAAACACTGACTGCCCGCGCTATACTACAGAAAACAGACTATCGGGTATATATAGCACAGTATTTTGACCTCCCATCTAGTGCCAGTGGGCGACTTTTACTCGGCTTAAGAAAACAATAAACATTGACACCGTAACGCGAAAATTTGCATGGGCTAATTCGTAGCACCGATGCGCACCGATCTTCCAATATGGATCCATCTAATCTTGAACATGCCTCCAGCCCGAGAATACGAATTATCGGCAGGCTTTATATTATGTCGGCTGAACCACCGTTCGCAGTGCTGATGCACGAGTCCGCAAACACAAACATAGCAGCGGCGCTCATGCAGGAAAGCCGGCGAAGCAGCAAGGTGCCTCGCCGTTGCGATACCGTGTCGGCTTGCCGACGGCGTCGCTAGGCTTACGACGAGTACGGCTTAATGACCACCGGCGAACGCAATATGTGGCTCGCGTGGAATTTTCGTCGTCGTTATTTTATAGTCACAAATGAACAATAGGTAAGTGTCCCATGTTCGCGGTGTCTTACCGAGGGATGTAGATATCTGTATACTTACAGCGACGAGACCGTTCACAGGCACGGTTCTTTCATCGTGCTGTTATAAGTCACTCCCTGTGTACCGCCGGCCGCACAATTAGTCTTATCCGCGATTGCCTACACGCTGGATTTTTGATAACGATTGTCGCATGGAGAAAAAGACACAAGTCTGTCTGAGCTTTAACGCAGGAGATATTCTTTGTTTGCGAAAGAAATTGTATTCGACGTTTCCTTCGCGTGTGCCGGCAATGCACTCCCACCGGCAACCAGCTTGATACCGATGACGTGCGAAGCCTACTTTTTCTATATATCGCTTCGAAGTTGTGGCTATTGACTGTGCGGGTACACTACCGCTGACGAACTGCTCACTTTTGTTAGCATGTTCAGGAGATATTCTTTTTTTGCGAAAGAAATTGTATTCGACGTTTCCTTCGCGTGTGCCGGCAATGCACTCCCACCGGCAACCAGCTTGATACCGATGACGTGCGAAGCCTACTTTTTCTATATATCGCTTCGAAGTTGTGGCTATTGACTGTGCGGGTACACTACCGCTGACGAACTGCTCACTTTTATTAGCATGTTCAGTATACTTCGCAGTTCTAACTAATTCAGCACATTGAAGCGATCGAGTTATCTGCATTGCCCGTGTTCGCGGAGACTTTCACTTGATTTCGGTCCGCCCGTGCTGGCATGGTGGAAACGCGAGGGCGCTTGCTGTGTGCACTGACAGCGCATTGTACTTGCCTCTCATGACATCTTCTATTCGTTTCATAGTGCTTCGCTTTCACAGTCGCGTAGAGCTGATATAACTTGTTTTCGTGATCGCCGACCGCGTCGAGCATTGCAGCGCAGCATCGACAGGAGGCGATCGCGGCGCAGTTGCCGTTGGTCCCTTCACTGCAGGGCGTTTGCGCACGACACGCACTGTCACGCATTTAGTCCCTGTTGGACGAACCGTTCGTCCGTTGGTTTAACGACTGCAGTTAGTCCAACTTTGCCGAATTTCGGCTTATAGTGTACCCTCCGGGTTAAACACCTGCAAATGGACTATGACCTGCCTGCCTAGCGGGGAGCACTCCATCCCCTTCAAGGTGATTACCGGCCTCTTGCGTTATTCCCCTTGATAGCGAGTGGGGTATCTTGCCGCTGGTTCCAAATCAGCAATGAATGGTTGTTTTGCTCGCCGTGAGATGGCGCGAAAAGAGGCTGTGGTTGTTCTCGCATCCACTTGAACGCGCTGTCAGCAGGCGGCAGAGCACGCAGGCCACGCGTTCCCATGTTCTCTTTCGTAAAAACTGACACTGTACAGCATGAATAACAGTGGGGACGAAGGACTTCCCTGTTTCATCCCCTTGCTATTTTGAACGCTACAATTGCTACTTATTCCTTCCCATTCTATACAAACTGTATTTTCTCGGTATATTTCCCTCAAAAGCTGTATACAGTCGTCACCTATGCCCACTTCCTTCAATATATCTCACAAAAGTTCCTGATTAACGTTGTCGTACGCCCCAGTGATGTCCCGTTAAGCTACGTATAAGGGCCTGTTTATATTTTAGATATTTCTATACACCGAGTAAGAACAAACATGTTCTTACTCCTGTCGATTGGAAATTCATTCTGAAGTTCTCCCAAAATATTATTTTACTCTGCCCACGTTTCTATTTTTTAATTTTACTGCCTGCATCGCCAGCCTGTATAGCACAGATGTAATGGTTAGCGGTCTATACGAGCGAATGTCATCATTTCTTTCCTTAATTGTCTTTATAGATTAGGTTCATTCTACTTTTACGCCAAGTGGCTGGTATCTCCTTCTTCTGTAAACACTTTTCTATGGATCGAAGCAGTGCACTTCTTTAGTGCTATGTCCTAGTTCGTTAATGACGCGGACGGGGACCCCACCTAAGTCCGGAGTAGTTTGCTTAGGAATTTTTCCTCCGGCCTTCTTCCAATTGAAATTCTCAAGTGCTACCTCTTCCTCGGTTGCACTCTTTCCCGTACTTTCACTCACCGGGGAAGTCCTTTGGGCGACATTTTTAAACGAATCTGCTCCTGCTCTTGGCTGCTCACACCACCTACCCACCTGAACGTATATTTGCATACGGCAACTCACCGGCATGCCTGATTTAAGACCATGCTGGTCCATTGTCAGAAGACTCGCCCCAGCCGACTTGGCCGTGCTGGCTGGCTCTGTCGCTACAACCTGCTATAAACGCCGCTACTTGTTTTGTTTTACAAAACGTTTGCCTCTTGTTCTGCTCCGGGACGATAAGTCCCATTTCGACCAACGACGACCACGTTGCCATTGCGGTATAGGATACTGCGAGAAAAACCCCAGTTCGTAACGACGTGTATTATTTGTAGAACGTGTTTCTCTCTCTCTCTCTCTCTTTCGCTCTCCCTCTCACAATTGAGGCTCCAGGTATGAACCACAGGAGAACACAGCCCAAAGGCAATACCGGCAACGTTAATGTAATATCAAAACCATTTCGGGCTAAAATATTTAATATAGATGGTAGAGTACTTCTCAATAATAGGGCTCTGTAGCTTGAGCGTGGTGGCACAGAATAATCAAGTAAAATGTATCGTGACAAGCACACACATTTCTAAATATTTATGTGTTATATTAATGTGTCAATGCGTGTGTTTATGAAACATTGACGTAGCCAGAGAGCATTTTCAACTTTTGATAATATTTTTGCACCGTTGTGCGATGCATGCATGTATGCATGCATAAATATAATAAACATGCGCGCACGTTAACACACACGGAGCGGCGAGGGTTGTAAATATTTCTTGCACTGAATTGTCGTGCTTGCTTCCATACACTCTCGGAAATAGAGAGTACATATTACACTCGCTGAGGAGTCGTCACTTGTCACATCTATACTTTTTATTAATGAATGAAAAAGGAGAATTCAAGGACTTGTAAAACGAGCGTTTCGATACCCCCCCCCCCTCTTTTTTTTTTCGTTCATTAAAAGGACCCCGAAGAGAAACAATTACTAGCTTCAGGTTGACAAACTGCACTCTGAGAATTAAAACGCCATATGTTTTTTTTTTCTACCATAAGTTCATTCAACTTTATTTTTAGTGTAGAAAATGAAGGTTGAGGTGTCATTTTTAAATTTCGCACCAAATTCTTCGGGCGTGACGTCAGAAATTTCAAAATGTTTGGTGCCGTTGTGATATTGGCTATGAAACTTTCGAAAAATTCGTACGCTACATCTATGACACCCACAGATGACCATGTACTTCATATTTATTGATTAGAAGATTTATATATATATATATATATATATATATATATATATATATATATATATATATATATATATATATATATATATATATATATATATATATATATATATATATATATATATCCTTTTCCTTTTCCTCTCGCATGTTCTCCTCGTTCAAAAAGTGTCGTGTCGCGGTAAGAGTGGCGTTTTCGGGATTGTGAAAGTGTAGCTTTAGTGTCCCTTTAATGAGCATTACTAGTGAGTCTCGTTCCGTCAGGCTTGCTCCATTCAGGTATAGGACTCGTCGTTCGTCTGCCAGTTCCCGAAGATACCACGTGCTGCGTCACACCAGCACGCCGTCGTGGCATCGGGAGGCGCAGGCCAACACTCCCGGGTTTAAATGCGACTCTTCATACCTGATAGAGTGGACGGGAAAATAACCTCCGCCGTAGCTATGTTGGTATAGGAATGTAGTAGAGCACTGGACGGGACGTTATTCGAAGGTTGCAGGTTCTATTCCCGCCGGTGACAAGCTGTCTTCACGTTTACATCATAATTGCTTCAAGTAGCGTCCCCTATACTTTCCTCGGCTTGATTGTCTGTTACTGGTACTTATTTAGGCTGCGTATAACTCTCATAAAAGTTACACATGAACTCTCTTTCGGAGTGCCAAGCCACTCACGACTCTCTAAAAAAGAGTATAATGATGTAAAAAACGTGACAAGCCAGAACTCTCAAGAAAAAATAGAGTAAGAATCTTCTTTTCTTTTATTTCTTAGAGTGTGATATCCGTGCATAGCCTAAACGCTGAGACAAAGGCTATACAGCCTTTCTCGTGTATGAGGGGGCAACGGAACAAGCATGCGCCCTAAATTCGACCTGAAATCCCGGGGATCATGTGCGACGACAGTGGCGTGTTTATAGACTGCCTTTAATGCCTTCCTCATCATGCAGATTACAGCGCATCGGCGAGTACACGCCCGACGCACCACGGGGAAGAGAATCCTATATTTGTCAACGCGCGTATTCTTGTAAATCGCACCCTAGATATACACGTGCACGTTTACCGTAACGCTCAATTTGTTTCTTGTCGAGCAAGGCAGCATGCGCTATACGTAGGAGAATTACGGAGAAAGAAAGAAATGCGAGCAATTCGTACCCCCCTCTCCCTTCCCCCTCATCTCTTTCCTGCGCGCTTCCCTGTGTCAGTCTCCCTCTTGGTGACGAAACTTCCTAGCCGGGTTTGTTTTCTTTCTTTTCTTTTTTCTTTGTTTCTTTGTTTGATTCTTTCTTCCCTGTTCCCCTAGCTTACCGTGTAATTCTCTAGTCCGTCATCTTTTCCGTAACCGAGCCTGACTAGATTTGTTTTAGTAAAATGAGTTTCGCGAAACGATTAGTGCTGGGATCTTGTACCCGTTTCACCAAAACGAAGGGCCGTTTAAGTCGCACGCCATTGGCTGAGGCTGGAGTGTGCGTACTCCGTTTATTACGAGTGCGTGAACCTCGACCAGTGGAGTGCGGCAAAAATATTATTTCGTTTATAGAGAGAGAATACAAGACCCCAGCCCACAGAACGGAAGAGCGTATCAAATGTAGCTTAATTCTAACCGCTTAGCGCTTACTGCGAAAACGGGTTTACGTACGAATCCAATGGGGAATATGGGCTGCATGTGACAGTGAGGAAAGAACTATACTAGTTTATAGTTAGGGACAATTGGGGTCTAACTGATGAGCTTCAATCTAATGTACTTACACAGTCGATTTTGTCATAGGAAACTAAAAAGTCAGCTTGAAAATAAGATAATAGAAACGGTAATGAAAACAATTGTGAAAATGGAGAATGTTAATACGGTCATAATTTCGAAGCATGGCAACCTCGAGTGCGAGGCACTTCAAGTAAGTAGGCATGCAAGGAAACGACACGGAGGACAAAAATGGTTGTGCAAGTTCTTCCATTGCACTAGGGGAAGGGGTAAGCGTAAAGAAGAGAGGAATAGAAGACGAAGGGACGTCCGTCTGTCCGTCCGTACGTGCGTCTGTCCTTTATTTTTACTTCTCGGCGACTTCGACGTAGACATTATCGGTTTTAGGACTTAGCTTCGCCCAGTCGTCATCATTCACTTCATAGAGGTGCTTGATTTTTTTTCCTTAACCGGAAGAGCTGTTTAAGCCGGAAGACGAAAGCGTGTCGTGGACAGAATACTATCATCATCAATAGCCTTTACGGTCTACCTCGAATAGCATCTCGCGTTGCCTATAGCGACGAGTTGGAGAATGGAAGGCAGTAAAAGAGAAAGGGAGGGGGAAGAAGAAATAAGCATAACAAAACAATGGAACGCGTGGAGGCAATGAAAGAAATAGAGAGACAGATAAGGAAATAAATAGAAAGAAGTGGAAAGAGAAGAGAAGTGTGGCATGGCCTTCTGTATAATAGCAGGATGTTTGGAAAGGGAACAGAGGGTAATGAGGGGAAGGGTGCAGATTAAAGCATAGCATAGCCTCGTATAGTAAACAAGAGGGTGGGAAAGAAACAGATACACTGGCATAGCCAAGGTTGGAGGGGAGGCGTGTTGGGGGGGGGGGGGGGGGTATGATTTCTACGAAAAATTTTCAATTTCAAATATCTACATATAAACACACGCATAGTATGATTGAACCCCCACCCATCCCCCCGCCACCCTCGGGGGAAAACGTATATAGCACGACTGGTGTGCCTTTCTTAGTTCATGAGTGATGGGTAGCCGAGGGCATGCATATAAACGATGCGAAAGAGCACAACGGCGGCGGCGATTGTCCCAGACCTGCAGAGCCACCCGCTCTCTTATCTATACACGCGCGTCTCTGTGAATAAAGCGGTTGCGCGAACAACCTAGGATCACTTTTCCTTTCACTATACGTCCCGGTGAGAAGTTGTAAGGGCGAGCAGTGAACGAAAGCGGACGTATAGTCGCGCTTCGAACTGGGGCAAGTTCACGGCTTCGAACGCAGCCCATTGTGAGAGCGGGTTAACCGAAAGCGCTCGACTATCTCCGGCGCGTGGCGCGGTGCGACAGCTTTGTAAAGTCGGCGGGGGTGGGTGGCATTGACGGAAAGCGAATGGTGGCTGCGGTTATTCCAAAAGAGAACCGGCCGAAAGCTCTCTTACAGAAGCGGCACAGTCAGGAAGCGTTTGAGTGCGGTATAGCTATTTCGGTTTGTGGAAGAAAGCAATTTGCGGGTAGCCTCCCTGATGAGTGGCACGGCACTTCATTTTCTCGCGCTTGAGAGTTACTGTTCCGAACAACTCCGCGAATACCCACTCCCCCTTCGAGGTCGACCGTTCCAACGAACCAAAAATATCTTCTCGGCGAGTGCGTACGCGGTGAATGCATGCAGGGGGAGGACTGCGGTATATATTTGCATGCATATACAATCGTCTAAAGGGAAAGTCCGCTGTGGATTCACAGGAACCTGGCGCCTATGTGTACGCACAATTGAAGGCACGAATACGAGCATACCTTGTTGCAAAAACTATTAACCGAAATTTGTCAAAATGCGGTATTGTGACATCATTTCGAGGCGTATGAGTGAATGAATGCCGCTCCTGTGTCACGTTTAAATATACGCTGCAATGCGTTTTATTTGTATACTACCATATTTTGCTCGTTCCGGCAGAGCGGAAGATATGTACCATCTCCATCTCTCCGGAAAAGGAGTTACACATTCATTTACTGTGCATCTGTAGTGCACAGTGTATTTTCAGCACTCTATATAACCCTTGTGTTACAGAATATTCATCCCATAGTGATAGTGCGCTGAAGATGAGGCTTGCAAGGAAAAAAAAAACGGGGCCTGAAAAGGAAGAAATAAATGATAACGGTGAAAGCAGTTATAACTTTGAGGGCATGCAGAGGAAATGCAAACCATATCTATCTATCTATCTATCTATCTATCTATCTATCTATCTATCTATCTATCTATCTATCTATCTATCTATCTATCTATCTATCTATCTATCTATCTATCTATCTATCTAATCTTAGCGCAACTCACTGGTACTTGGTTGTCCGTCGTCCATCACAGTATGTCGAAATAATATATATGCTTAGCCTGGTCCTCTGTTAAGAAGCAACACAATTTTTGTATCCCTGTCACTGAAAAGAAAACGTTATACCATGATCGATTTGTCTTCGCATGTCATTGCAGCATGTCTCAGCAACAATCGACGGCGGAAACCAGATGCTGTGCTCTCTTTCGCCGTGGACCGGGCTGTACAAAGATGCCATGAGAAATACGGCAATGCAAATAAGGCGACGACATACACGGGCGCCATTGTGGAGTTTCATCAGTGTGATGGGCGGTATCGGTAACAATAAAGCGAGGAATATGCGCGAGTAAAACAAGGAGCGCCTGCATCGCATTATTGTGTGCACACTTTCAACCTCGTCCAAATAACGAATACTCAAGTTGACATTGCAGGTAACAATGGTTCATCCGTAATATACAAGGAATATTTCTTTTCATCTATTTCTCTCTATTTTTTTTTTATAAGGAATAGACCGTCATGCGGCTTAGCTTGCACTGTAAGATCTCAGAAAGATTGAGGTCTTGCATGTGGTGGCATCTGTGATTTTCTTATACTTTACAAAATGAAACTTGCAGTTGACAAGCAGGAACGATTACGCAGCATCTGTGCACTGTAAGATGAAAGAGGTGATGATCATCAGGGTAACCGAAGATGAGGTTCGAACTGCCACTCCCCCCTTCTCCTTTAATTTTTTGAATTTTGTATGTTATTTGCGCGCACACATACAAACACGTGCACAAAGGGTTGTTGAAACCCCCGAGAAAGTTTCTGGCTACACTTCCGGTGCTGGTTGCTCTTTTCTTTAAGAAAATAAAAAAAGCGTATTTCACTCGTTTTTCAGTGGTTGCATGCAAGTTGAGAGTATTCATTTACAAACGTACGTAAGTGCACTCCTTACGTGCGAGTGTATTTACAATTCTGTGAATGCACTCACTCGTTGCGTAGATTCACATGATTGTGTCCATTTGGAAGTATACAAATCCTGCTGGTTGAAATGTGGGAGTATTCATTACTCTCCAAATGGTGTTAAATACGGGGCGAGCAGTGTTACGCCCAAGCGAAGGAGTTGCGTAAAGAAATAGAGGGCAAACGGTGCGAGGAAAAAAAAAATTAAGCCATCGTCTGTCGTGGCGCTTAATTGTGCACCTCGCACCAAACAAATAATATTCAAGAAAGCCTTTTTTTTTTTTTCGGGCAAAGTACTCGGAGGCCAGTGAACGGTGTTTCGAAATATACGTACGGCTAATGTGTTCGTTTGCTTCAATGCCGATTGTTGGTTTGGGTTGAACGGGTTAATGATGGTTTGCGTAAACCAGGGTGGGCCTGCACGTGGCTGTGGCGGTTTTGTTGCTGATAGTTTGTTTTCTTACACGTTACATCGACGCACCAAGAAGGTGAGAATGAATGAAGACGAAAATAAATTTAGTTAAATAGCAAAGCTCGGTCCTAAAGAGAAAAATAGTGTGTGTGTGGTGGGGGCGGTAATGTTTTGTCGCACTATAAACAATGAGAAGCGCCTCTGAAATGCCTCCGAAGCGTGTTTTGTTCGCGAAGCAGCGAGATGGCGAGTAATAAAAATATATATATACGACCCCGGCGGGAAAAATAAATAAGCAAGTGTCTGGAGGAGCGCCTGTACCAACTTCTCTGGCACACAACGGGAACTAGAAGAAAAATTGCGCGTGAAAGGAGAGTGTCGGTTTCAAAGAGTGCTGACGCTGAAGACACCGAAAAACAGTAAACGCCGCGAAGAGCTAGGTCGCGCGGCTAAAGGCGCAAGTAGGCGCACAGGATTTTCGTTGCAGGTGGTCCCATAAAGTGAATGGCCCTAACGAGTTCCCACTTCCCAGTCGCCGTCCTTCAAGCGGAGCGTAAGGCCACAAAGAAAACTGTTAAGTGCATGCCGAAGAAGAAGAAAAAAGAGGCGACGCTTATCCCCGTTCTTCAGTATTTCGTTGTTGTTCAGCCCGTTATGCGAGTAGATATATGGCACGTCCATCGTTTCAGAGGTCCAGATGATCGGTGTTGTGAATGTAAGAAAAGAGAGAAAGGAAAAGAGAAGAAGAACCGAACGGAAGAGACGAGGTTTTGTCACTGGCTTTTGATGCTTAGACATTTTATTTCCACGGTTGCCGTTGCTTCCGCGTCCGTACATGATACACCGGAAGGCAACGTTTAGAAGGCTCCTCGAAAGTGCGAACTTATGCGCCAAAGCTTGTCTTTCAAAAACCGTTCCATTCTCCTCGTTGTTGTTGTTGTTGTTGATGATGCTGCTGATGATGATGATGCTGATGATCATTGTCTTCACTTGCTTTTGACTATTTCCTTGTTATTTTTCAATAGTGAGTATTACCATTATGTTGTGTATTGATTGTATTTTTATTGTTAATCAAGATTATTCATTATTACTCACAAGTCCGTATTTTATTGCTGTATTTTTTGTAATTACCCCATCCATGTAGCCATAAGAGGTCCCCCTGTCAGTTTCTCTGAAACTTTGGGACCTCCTGCTGTAATAACGCTAACTATGTAACTCAACTGAACTATTTAATAAACTTGACTTGACTTGATTAGGTCCGTTCGATTCGCCTGCACCCCGTGAACCAGTTCTCGAAGTGCTGCACCTTGCCATTCGTTTCAAAAGGTGCAGAAGAGGTGCAGCACAGGTTCGCAATTTTTCTGCACCTTCTACGCTGACGGTACCGGCTTGGTGCAGACGCGCGCGCAGCTGAGCAGACGATTAGGCCGTACCCGCCTCTACTAACGCGGTGTGTTTTGCCAAGATGTTTGCGCCTCATAAACTGTCCGCATGTGCGGTTTGCCACCGGTCAGTGTTAGTTGAGCGGTGTAAATTAAGCGAACAGAAATAAGGCCTGCAACTTGTCTGCACATATATTTCGGGTGTCGCGCTGTGTCTGCACCGCTGAACTCGCGCTGCACAATTTCTGAACTTCGTGTACACAGCCGTGAACCGGTTCCGATTGGTGCAGGTCAATTGAACGGACCTAATATCACCGGGTGGGGGACGTGATCGACCATACCTCTTAATGCTTTGGGTGGGTGCCTTTAAAATGCATGAAAGTTCTGGGGTTACATTGTAGAGTGAGCTGAGCCAGTTGGTATAAAGATTCGTGATTTGCGATGATGTGGGTGCTATAGGGGCGCGGGAGAGAAGTCAGGACTTCGCTCTTGTGTCCGTGTTTGAACGCCTACAGTATCATACAGTGGTGTCTCGTTGATGCGAGGGCATTTAAATACAAATGTTTCTACCCGAACATCGAATTATCCAGAACGGGGCCCGCAAGCTCACAAACAGTATGCGCACATGCATGACACTAGGACTTGCCTAAATACAAAAGAATATATATTAAAATACTACGCCACTTTGGTCTGAATTTCGTTTTTCGATGTCCCGAAGGTAGCCTTTTGGAACTCGTAGAAACGAGTACATGTTTCATCCCTGAACTCCTCACCTGCGACAAGGACAAAACACGTGTTCACCCATGCCTCACTTGGGCGCACACTCACGGCTGGATCTGAGTCTGAGCAACTACAAGTGAGTCAACTCATGAGTGAATTCGCCGACCCATATGGTATTGATACGCAAAACATACGAATCAACCGACTGGTGAAGTGCATAGCCAGCTGTTAGTGGCCGACGGTGTGATCTCCCGCTTATTCGATGAGCTGGGAGGAGGAGCCTCGATGGGCCAGCGCTTCGCGGGCGTAGCACTTTTTGGTTTGAAACTTGAAGCCATATGCGAGGCTTTCAGACGTTTTAGTGATCGTGTAATTCAAGCCCAAGCGGAAATACGATCGCGCTATAGCTGCGCGAGCAATGCATTTACCATTATGGCGCGTAAGCGGGGAACGAAACAAAAAAAAAAAGGAAAGATTATACCGCCAAGTGTACCAACGCGAGGGCCATGACATGGTCACCCAATAATTGGTAGTTTTCAGCAAAAACCGGAAGTAGATGGTCTGTATTTATACAGATATGAAAAGTGGTACATGAAAGAATATTTCAGTGCAAAACAGGCCCTAAAAACTGCCGGCTGTAAATCCCGCTAATCAGTGATCGCCATTTTTGCCATTAACTATATATGATCGAAAATTGGGTGTTGTGGTCCCGTTGAGCTGGATCGTATCAACAAGATTTACTTGTAATATATGAATTCTGGGGTTGCAAACGGTTATTTTACCCACTTTATTTCTTTGTTTAATTGGCCGCTGCAGTGCAGAGCTTAATTGGGGAAAGTCCGTTGGTGTTTGAATGCCCTGGCAGGTCCGGTTTCAAAACTTCCATCACATCATTCCGCGTCTCAAGCATCTGGAAAGTGTATAACTTCTCGTTTTTGTTATATAAGTGAGTGATTTCGTATCAGTGGGTGACGTTGCCAAAGAAAGAAATAAGGTTGAACGTGATCGAAACTCGTGAAACTTTCGAAATAAATGAATAAATAAAATCGGGATGATTTACCATGTGCGAATGATCCCTCAGTTTTCCTCACGGATAAATATTTCGCGGTTTTAGATAACGGTGCACTGCGTGGCATCGGTATTTTGGTGTTTTGTGGAAATCGACTGCTTCCTCCACCTTGACACGACTTAGATAGCCCACTTACGCATGCGCTGTTGGTTCATGTGTGTGCGAGACACCTTTCTGTAAACATTTAGTGGTTTGTCCAGTTCTTGTCCTATCTGGTTCCTTCGCTGTCTTTGTGTTTTTCGTTGGTCTCTTCTTAAAGATCATCATGATTATCGTCAAGCGCTCGTAACGACCACCCCCTCTTCTCCTCCTGATATCTTCCCATCATGCACGAAAGGTCCTTGTGAACGTGTGACGTGAATGACTAATGTGTTTCACCTTTAGCCTATGGTTTATAGAGATCGATCAACCTCCTTTCAGCATGCTGTAGATAACTTGAATTTTGAATATGCATGGTAAGCGCCACATTTCAATTCAATGTACATAGAGGATAAGCTGCATTTAGCATAGCGGGGCTTTTGTTTTTTGCCATATATCACCGTAGTATGATTAATCGAATGACTGAGAGAACTGCCGAATGAAAAAAAAAACACTTTATATGGCATACAAAGGTTTCGAAATAAAATGCATTAGGCTCGGTAAGCAGGTTCTCTGCTTCTCTATAAAAACACAAAAATCTCCTGAAACTCAAAAAGTAACTTACTTTTCAGTAAATCCAGGGGAGCGCAGTGTCTGCCACATATTGCTTAATAGGGGAGGCGTTGCGATAAATTCTTTGCCCCCCCCCCCCGCTTATGATCGCATACTATTTTCCTGTGGTAAATATTTTGTGCATAGTAAAGTAACAAATTGGGCTAGTTGATACATACTCATCACGATCAGCGCAAAAAAAAAGAGGAACATATGTAGCTAAAGTGGTTGATGAACATATGTGACATGTGAAAAAGCGTATACGTAAATACATGCATTGGTGGGCGTTGTTAACATTTTGGCGCATTCCCATATGCTTATATGGGCCACGTTTTTTTTTTTCATTAAACTTTCAGTTGTTAGACAGCGCTTGTGTCGTGCACTTCCTTTTTCGTGTTCTTTTTCTTTTTTGCGCCGATCGTGATGACTTTGCATAAGACAGATGGGACGTTGATAGTACGTGAAACGGCCATTGATGACTGATATGTGGGGTTTAACGTCCCAAAACCACCATATAATTATTAGAGACGCCGTAGTGGAGGGCTCCTGAAATTTCGACCATCCGGGGTTACTTAACGTGTTCCCAAATCTGAGCACACGAGCCTATACAACATTTCCGCCTTCATAGAAAATGCAGCTGCCACAGCCGGGATTCGAACCCGCGACCTGCGGGTTAGCAGGTGAGTACCTTAGCCACTAGACCACCGCGGCGGAGCATGAAACGGCCGTTACATCAGGGGAAGCTCATGCAGTGTGGGGTAGCTCACTAGTTTGTGGTGTTACCCAGCCACCAAATGCGAGAGGGAACTGATATTAATGCAAAAAAAAAAAACATTGCCATGTTCTTGTACCTTTCATATTGTTATCACAAAACCAAGTAGAACCTTCTTAGAGAAATGTAGTTAGAAGATATTATACGCTGCGCTTTTATCTATATGCGTTTTTATAGCGCTTGGGTGTTTTAGTAATTATTACTAGATTGTCTCGTGCGCAGCGCTTTTATCTGTGCGGCATCATGTATACGGTTCATGTGAGTCTTGGTTTTCTTTGCGCCGTGGTGTTTTATTCAACTGCTTGTAGTCGCAGTTTGTCTGTTTGTGAAATTTTCTCCTGTCGTGTCTGCAACTCCAAGGCTGGGTTCGCCATTCTTTTAAAATATGTGCCAACAGCTTACCACCGTGAATCTTGGAAAACACGTGCAATTACGGTATACCACAACAAAAAATCACAGCATGATATCCACGGAGTGATTGATGATGAGTGGGGCGAAGCTTCGGAGGGTTTTATCGGTGAACCGTGAATCTTCCATCTGTCTGTCTGTATGTCCGTCCGCACCTGCTTAGTGAGTCGTAGAACTAGGCGGTCACGTACCAAAACGAGACCAAGGGATGGACAGACCCATGGCTTTGGGAGCTTCGCCCCTAAAACAAAAAAAATGAAAGGAACAGCTTGTTTGAAAAAATTAACACACATTTCACATATCCACGTATACAGCTGTAGCAAGCTACTCTTATTTTGACCCGATAGATGAGCGTTCGATCCCGGGTGCTTCGCTCGCAATTTGACCGACAGAGAATCACATGTGGTCGAATCTTCACGTCGTTGTCAAGGGCGAAGTTCCAGAAGTTATTCTGGAGTATACGTGACTCCACGAGGCTTAAATACAATACGCGGCTGTAAATACATCTGTGACTACCCCGCACCTTCACCAAATACGTTACCTGAAGGAGACCGACATCGGAGGGGTAGTCACAGATGTATTTACAGCCGGTTAAGCGAGCAGCACCAGCCACAGATGCTGATGCTGATGACCTTTGATGGATGGCGCTTACCCACAAAGGGGGATGGGCCAAGAACCGGGCGGCAGGATACTTAAATGAAACTACACTGAAAATGAAGCCAATCTGAAAAAGTAGCTTAAAATAATACTAACAAAAAACAAAAATGTGTGCTGAGCAAGCGGTCAAACCATCTTTTGTTTTTGAAAGACATAACTACGAATTATAAACTAAAGATCTGAAAGGGTAGTGGTTCACTAGCATGGTAATCTTTTAGTTGCGTTGATGTAATCAAACACAGCGGAGCATACATCCCTGTGGCAGTAACCAAATGAAGTTCCGCCAAGTGATAAAATTACTGGTAAATTTACTTGTATTCCTAGCTTTTGTAATGGGGCTACTAAAAATCTTTTTCTCTGATAAGAATAACGTTGACAGAATAAAAGAAATGTTCAATTGTTTCAATTTCGTTGCACCAAATGCATAGCGGTGACGCCTTGAGCTGAGCTTTATTAAGGTAATAATTTAGTTGTGAAACTGCACAGCGCAATCTGGTATAAGTGACCTCTAACTGGCGAGATACACACCACTGTTTATTCCAGCAATAGCTCAAATGCTCGAAATCTTTAAATTTATCCAAATTACCTTTTCCCCATTGCAGGCAAGCATTTCGGAACCTTAGCGCGGTTACGTAGGCCGTATCTGGCAAAACTGGGATGGTGGGCCCACCCAGGGATACTGCTGCTAAGAGTCCGCCATTTCGTTCAAATATAATCCGCGGTGGCCTGGTACCCATAGCAAATGCAGTTTTTTTTACGTTATTCGGTACTAAATGCCGAAACGTATTCATCAGCTCTGAATTTACTGCCGTAGAAAGTGCATTACAAACTGATAACGAATCTGTAATGATAACTGCTAATGATTCGCTTGAGGGTAATTTGCGTAGGGCAAGAACAATGGCCAATAATTCTGCTATGAATACCGGGGTATAATCTGGGAGTCGAATCGAAAAAGACCAGTCCAAATAAGGAGAGAAGATGCCAACCCCAGCCTTTTCTTTTGACACAGATGCATCAGTCGCTATGATATTGCTTATCTCTAGGTGGGCTAGATAATCTGCTAACTGGTCATTTAAATACCTATATGCCAATTGTTTCGCGTTATGAGGAAATATATCATCGAATTGTATGCTAAGCATTGACTTTAGGTTGTGTATTGGACCAATATGTCTAATTTTTACATTCAGTTGCTTTAGTAGCGCTTGTGCAAATACTATTTGCGGGGTGTGTAGTCGCGACCAATGGGTTTCGAAAAATAAAGTCGGTTCTTGAATGAAAGCGTAAAATGAGAGTCTTTGGTGTGAACTGTATATCTTTAAGAATGCTTGCACAGTAAGAATTTTAAACCTATTTAGCAGAGAAGGTAGGCGAGCTTCCATATACAACACGCTATTTGCAACAAACTTTGGTAGACCCAGACACAAACGCAACGCTTCTCTTTCCAGCAGTATTAGGGGTCTCATTTTATAGGCTGCGCTGCCAGAAAATAGTACACATCCGAATTCCATAATGGGCCGCACATAAAGTTTATATATCATTATTAGCACATCTCTTCTTAAACCCGCTTTACGGTTTGCAAGCTTCCGTAGCCACCCCATGGCCCGTGTTGCCTTGGAGTACACATCATCAATGTGACTTCTCCAATTTAATGTGTCATTATATATGACGCCCAAATATTTAAGGGAATTCGCCTGCGGAATGAGCTCATTACTGTACATTAACGAGATGTTGATAGGCTGCAGAAAAGAGAATGCAAGGAGCACACTTTTCTTTACGTTCAGGGTCATATGAATATTTTTAAGCCATCTTTCTATCATATTGAGATAATTTTGTAGACTCTCGTATAATGATTGAAGGTCGGTAGTACTTGCGAAGAAAGCAATATCGTCCGCGTACACATATAACTGAATATCCTTAGTTGATGGAATGGAGCTTAAGAAAATGTTAAATAAAACTGGCGAGAGGACAGCCCCCTGTGGTACGCCACGTGTCTGCTTATATCTATTTGATGAGTACCCATCTTTAAAGCAGTAATATTCTCTCCCTCTTAAAAACTCCGACACCCACGCAGTGATGTAGTTGGGAAAGTGGTGATATGCCATCTGTTTTAATAAAATTGAATGTTCAACCCTATCGTACGCTTTAGCCAAATCTAAAGTAACTAAAGCACAGTATTGGCGCCGACGCCGAGCCAGTTGTATTCGGCTCTCTAAATCGACATGCGCACACCATATTGAGCAACCGGATCTAAAACCAATTTGACTGGGGTTTAATATTGCGTTATTATTAATATATTCCATTACCCGGGCATTCAAAACTCTTTCAATTAGCTTAACCAGATTTGACGTGATTGATATCGGCCTTACATTTTCCAAGGCGAATCCTTTTTCCTGCTTTTTAAGAAGTGGAATCACTTTAGACAGCTTCCATTCCGCAGGTATCCAAGCTTTTGTCAAAGAAAAATTCACCAGATTAAGTACTTCAGTTGGACAAATCTCGAATATTACTTTTATCATTGAATTTGTTACCCCGTCTGGTCCAGGTGCCGAAGGAGATAAGTGCCTTATTATCTCTGCCAGCTCATCTAAAGTAACCTCCTCGAAATCCTCGCCTGCCATTGGGTTCACAATGTGCAGTGGTAGAGTTGACATAAATCTATCTTGGAGCCCTTTCGCAATATTTTCTACTAAATCAGAGAGCTCACGGGGGGAAAGAACAGAAGAGTCAATATTTTCAGTGGGTGGTAACATTTTTTGAGATCTTAAAAATCTGAAGAGCGCTTTTTTGTTTTTAGCCCTAGAAAGATACTCATGTCGTTTCATATTATAACCATCTTTTGCTGTACTTACTGTGCGTTTGAAGTCTGCTGCTGCGAATGTATAATCACACCAATTTTTTGGACATTGGTTGACCAGCAGTTGTTTCCATGCAGCTTTCCGTTTTCTATAGCTCCTCGTGCACTCTTCAGTCCACCATGGACTAAAAGAACCTCTTGTGGCCGAGTCTAATTTAAACGTTGCGTCTTTTACTGATCTTTTTAACACTGCACACAGACTCATAGCCCTAATGTCACCTTGTATGTCCTTGCGGTGATCAAAAGTAGCCCTCAAGTCTTTTTCTAATTTTCTATAGTTGAGGAATGAGCGGGTCTTTTCGGCGACATGTATTCTTAAAAAGTTCAGTACAAAACTAATAGGCAAGTGGTCACTGTTAGTAGCACAGTCTAAAGTTTGCCACGAACATATATTTAGAGATGAGCTTGAAAATGTCAAGTCAATTACAGATTTAGAGAGACCTCGGACAAAAGTAGCAGATTGCGAATTTAAACAAGATAAATTCTTGTCAATAGCCCATTCCCACAATCTTTTTCCGCTTAAATCTGTTTTAAAACCCCAGGCCACATGATGTGAATTGAAGTCTCCAGTGATTAATATATCCTTTCTGCAGGCAGAGAACATATCGTCTAGACTTCGTGTGTTTTGCACCCCGGCTGGAAAATACGCATTTACAAACGACAAGGGAGAAGCGTCTGGTAATATTATGTCTACTATCAAAATTTCACAATCTGGAGTCACACAACGATAAGAGATCGTAGCTTTGTGACTGAACTTAGTTGCTATCAAGACAGCAAGCCCACCACCTCTGCTAGGTCGGTCCAATCGAAATAGCCGATAATTTTTTAAGTGAAACTTCTGGCTGGTTGAAAGCCAGGTTTCTTGCAGTGATATAATATCCGGGGAAAGTTGTGAAGAAAGGTATGATAGGTCTGTGGCTGCGGAAATATAGATCTGCAATTCCACTGTAATATGGTTAGTGAACCTATTTTGACGACAGAACCGTCGCAGAAACTGCTTGGTCCAAAATGTCCTTTCGCAAAAAGTCTTTCTTAGACATGTTCTCAACGAATTCTTTTTGGATAGATACTTTTTAGATTTCGAATTATGCGAAGAGTTTTTTGATTGGGGAGATCGGGTTCGCTTCAGAGCCTTATGAGAGTCCATATCCATATCTGCACATGCTTCCGAATCATCCGTAAGATCACCGTCTTCCGTTGTTTTGGAAGTCCCTGCCTCAGGAGAAACCGCTCGCTGACGTGTTGTCGCACTTTCTATTTCCGTACGCTGCGATACCAATGATGTCTGAGGAGCCCAATCGTTCGTAGATGCTACACCTAGAATTTGAGATAGTTGATTGGAAACCAATTGTGCTAAGCTTTCAAAAAGGTTGTTTGCGAGGCGTTCCATTGCCTTTTCCATAGCCTTCTCTACGGCCTCTGCGATAGATGTTGCGAGAGATGCATCCATGGCGGTGGTATTACGTGCTGCAACACTGGCATATCCTTTGGATCTCTCCTGCATTTCTGCAACGGCTTCTCTCCGAGAGCACCTCTTGCGTTCTACAATATCCAATATGGCAAGCTCCCTTTCTTTTGCTGCACAGTCTGCGGAGTCTGCAGGGTGCGCTCCATTACATAAGCAGCACCTCTCTTTCTCAGAGCTACACTCGCGGCTTTCATGATTTTCACCACACAGACGGCATCTAAGAACTGATCGGCACCCTCTGACGCTATGTCCATATCGCCAACATTTCAAACACTGCAGGGGTTTGGGGGAAAGTGGCTCTACCTTATAGATCAGTGGCCATGCCTTAATTTCGGAAGGTCGGACTGTTCCTAAAAAGGTCACTATCACCGATTCCGTTGGTGATTTTATGTTGTCAATTGTACGGGTGCACCTGTACACTGAAATTACACCCGCCACCGAAAACAAATCGAGCACTTCTGCAGGTGTCAGGCTTGTGTCTACACCGCGGACTAATCCTTTCGAGCATGCGAGGTGTGCCGGAATAAATGGGCTTACCGGATGCGCTGCGAATTCGGAACATTGCAGGAGCTCACGAATGCATTCCTGATCTGCGGAACAGCACAGGATGCCTCCGCGACCAAACTGGCGGACCTCAGTGATCTCCTGGGGATGCGAAGTGGCTTTTCGAAGCTCCACTTGAATCGCCTTTGGGTTCTTGATCGGAATACTGCCCCCATCTGTAGGTACCAGCGCCACAGGGACACTTCTCGCTCCACTGCGTAACAAATAGTCTATCGGCCAATCCTTGGCGGGAGTGGACGCTAACCAAGGGGAGTGCCCTTGGCCGGGGGAAGAAAATGACATCAAAATGGAATGACTCGCTTCAGCTGAGAAAGACCAATACAGTTACCGGAAAATAAAGAACTCTCAAAGAACAATAAGGATACTGCCGCCCGATCCTGAGCCCGGGCAGCCTCTTCACGGTCGAGCCTCACAGTCGAAATGCGACGTGGCGTTCCAAGCGATCTTGTACGATGGACGGCTCAGTCCTACGGCTGGCGAACGGTGATGATGATGATGATGATGATGATGATGATCCTTGACACTCTGGCGCACACCCACAAAGGGGGATCGGCCAAGAACCGGGCGGCAGGATCTTAACTAAAAGGCTAATGGTTTTTCAAAGAAAACGTAATTTTGGGCTAAAAAAATATAGAAAGGAAAGCCGAAAATCGAAAAAGGAGTATATCTGAGCAGGGAGCGATGCAGGCCATCAGATATCCACAGAGATTAGCTCGCGCCAGTCTATGTGCTTTGTCTTCTTCATCTCCATGCACTGGCACGTATCAACCTCCTGTCCACTCCCCCCTTTTATTTTTCAATATGTACGCTGATAAACGAGACATTGATGAAACGTTTGCCAGTTCTCTGACTTCCAGCACATCTCTTTTCTGGTCTCTCAGTCTTTAATGCTAAAAGACATGAATTCCAGCTAATCAAAAAAGAAGATGTAGTAAAACGGCTTTTTGAACCGGTAGTTTTGGTTTACACACCGGCCGAAAACGCCACGGCGCCCGCAGTAAAAGTGCTTGACTAAATCCATTTTCTTCCTTTTTTTTGTCAGTATTGCTGGACTTCAAAATTGTCGCGTGACACTCCTTTCGAGTGTTTCATTCCTCCATGGCACGGTTAAATTCTTTTACCCCATACACTTCCGAGAAATTGCCGTGTCATTCGGCTTACCGCGCGAATGTCACCCCTACACTGCAAAGGAAGCTCTTGTCGGGTTTTGTACGTATAGACCTTTTTTACAGGAAAGAAACAACACCTCTTTTTAGGGGCGAAGCTCCTTAGGCCTTGTCCCGCGGCGTGCACGCTCATGGCACAAGTGCGAAAACATCTGTGATGTTTTTTTTAATTTTTAGAAGTAGCATGGCGCAGCGTCTGGTATGGGAAATCCTGGAGAGACACCAAGCATAGCAGCATAGCTAGAACAGGATGAAACGGTAGAGCACACACTTTTCATTGACGGCACCGTGGTCGCCATCTTGGAGTATAATGGCATGGTTGAAATGCTGCGTGAAGCCCAACGCGTTCAGCAAGAAACGGCGACATCTCATTAGTGCCGGTCTCCCCTCGCGTCCCTTAGTGTTAACCCTTGGCCACCATAGCGCGCATGTCCAACACGACTGCATGCCCACCGCAGCACTGACGGAAAGTCGCGGTGGCCGCCATGTTGAAGCAGTGGCGAAGCCAGGGAGTGGCACACGGGGCCCGTCAGGGTCCCTCGACCCCCTCTGAACTTTTTTTTTTTTTGCGCCGTGGCATACAGAGCGAAAAATGATCATTTCAAGAAGGTATCTCCCCGCTCCCCCCGAAAACCATTTCAGCCTACGCCCCTGTGTTGACTTTCACAGCGCAGGGAATCTATCTGTGACGTCACGTGCTCGGAAAAGAACATGCTATCGTGTCCAATGTTTCTTCCTGTTCTGTGTTTTGTGCAATTCATTGATTGATAAGTGGGGTTTACGGTCCCGAAACCACCATATGATTATGAGAGACGCCGTAGTGGAGTGCTCCGGAGTCTGTGTTTTGTGTAGCCGCCGCCGCTGTGGCCTGGCTAAGGTACTCTGCTGCTGACCCACAGGTCGCGGCATCGAATCCAGACTGCATTTTTGATGGAGGCGAAGGTGCTGTCCCTGTGCTCCGATTTGGGTGCACGTTAAAGAACCCGGGCTGGTCGAAATTTCCGGAGCCTTCCACTACGGCGTCTCTCATAATCATATGGTGGTTTTGGGGCGTTAAACCCGACACGTCAGTCATGTTTTGTGTAGCTGAAATATTCTACAATGGTGCATTAAGTGGTCCAGCAGTCAACGCTTCCATGCCGGTGCCCCCTCGCGTTCCTTTGTTAGGCAAAAGCAAAGATAGAGCAAGTTCACAGACAAAGTAATTGTTCTCCCTGTCGTCTTTTCCTGACTGTCATCCTAAACCCCTTCCCCCGTTCCCTTTCGAACCCAGACAGTTCCATCCGCCAGTCTTTGTTCAAGGTGACTTGGCAGTGTGCTTTTCTTTCCCTTGTTTTGTGTTTTTTTTTTCTCTCTCTCTCTATGCATTACCGTTCGTGGAAATCGTTCATTGTGCGTATCCTCCAGTTATAGGCACGGGCCGTGTCTTCAATCTGAGAGACAGAAATGAGTGCCTCATTCTTCCTCAACTATCACTACATATGCGAAAGGTTCTGTCAGTTTATTGAGTCACATGCTGCTGGGGGAAAGTACACGTGTCAACCTCCCCAGACAACACTCGATGTCCTGAGGTTGTCCTCATATGGTACAATCGTCCTCGCACAGTTCTCATTGACCTTAGAACTCTCTGAGGACGACACAAGCTGGTTTGCCCCGGAAAGGTCTTTTCGTGTGCTTTCTGAGGACAACAATTGGTCCGGAAAAGGTCCTGTTAAGGATCTTTTGGGGATGACAAAACATTGCACTGAGCACTTAGATATAATTCCTGAAGACTTTTGCGCACCAAGTAGATGCATTTCATACGTGAAAACTTTCTCCACACGTTTGTTTCTTACAGTCATAAAGTTATTGTATATTTTCGCCTCGTTTTTTTTTTTGCAGAAAATTTTCAAATTATGTGTCACGCCTGAGACACACATACAATCAATTGACTTAGGTATCGAACCTGGTATTGCGAAATGTCCATTTTAAGCAGTGTGTTCTTAAATGTCTGGTCATTTTGTCATTATACGTCACCGTAGCGCGTAGTGACAAACTAGCAGCTGGCAACCATTGACTATGCGGCACCATTATAGATAGTCAAGTACATGACCTACTACACTCCTGACCTTCCCAGAGAGCACCTCTTCCAGCGCCCACGTTCTAGTTCATACCTTCTGCCGCTAGGGCCGTCACCTACGAGCACTGTGGCGCTAGTCAGCACCTGTTCGCTGACGTCAGCTTCAGTGTTCGTGGTCATATTTCGGCCAACAGAGCACTCATATTGCGTAATTATTATGCACTAATGAAAAATAATTTTGAAACAAATATTTCAAAAGTCATTCACAAATTCTTTGCAATTAAATGGACGCAACATCACATATGCTGTCCTACACTATGTAAGTCTACGGATTCTCGCATTTGTCCACCAGTGTGCAATAAATTTTTCGTCACACTGAACAGCTTACTTGACCAGTCATCTAAGTGAAAAAATAGTCACATATATGCCGGCTGTTCATCACGGAATGCAGCCGTTCTTACTCTAGCGCCGTCCAAACAGCCGTAAAGTAGCAGACGAACAGGTTATAGGTAGCGCCACCTACGGCGAGCGATTGAACGAGAGCGGGGACACGCGCTCCCATAGGAACCCCGCTATCTGAACAGGTCAGGAGTGTAGTAGGTCATGGTCAAGTAGCCAAGCCACTCCAAGCCAACTGACTGTCAAAATGGCAGCGACGGTCTTGTCAGGGAAAGTGCAGTGAACTAGTGAAGGTTCGTGTCCTTTGTTGTTTGTGTGCATGGTTAAAAGTGAGATATGTGTGAGAGTGTAAGTCGTAGGTGATGACGGTAGGTAAATTGCTGGTTTGATGGGTGCACTGGGCTGCTCAACGTTTAGACTGATCATGGATGCATTGTCACCAGCCGACCGCGGCGAGGTGTGGTTCGGAGCAGCCTGGAACAACAGCCAATCGCGATCAATTGGGCTTCGAAACAGCCTGGTCCCAACGTGAAAGGATCAACTTCTGCATCTGACACATGGCCCGACCTCGGGCAAGTCAAGTCAACGCCCGTGTCGAGTGTACTGATAGGCTGTCATGCGGAGCCTCTAGCACTAGTGAGTGCATTGTGGTGATGAAGACACTGTGTCAAACTTTCGAATAAGATTACAAACGTAGTTGATTGAGCTGTGCTGACTGCTTTGATACTGCTTTTCTTTTTTCAGACCATACGCGGACTCGAATGCTTGACAAAGCTGTCTATTGTGATTAATTACTGTTAAATAAATAAATTTCAGTCAACAAGCTTTGTTTGTTTTACTCTAGTAGTACATCACTGTCACCTGTCTGTTTATTGATACAGTATATATACTCGAGACCTCGCAGGTGTTTTTCTTTTGATGTATGAAAATGTCATGAAAAGAAGTAAATCCTAAGTAGTATCACTGCCCACAGTACCGAATCGGTACTGTGGGCACGCTATCGTTGTTCTGAAAAGATACTGAAAAAGTCCTGAATTGTTGTTTTCAGGATGTGCTGAGGTTGTTATGTGTATGGACAAGAGGACGGGATTAGTGCCTTTCTAGTACCATAAAAGGACATTCTGAGGGTGTCATATTGTCCTCACGAAGGCATACTGAGGATGTCCTGAGGTTGTGTCTGTGTTTGCTGGGTCCTGTCCCCGTTCTGCTGGTCACCGATGGCATTAAAGAAGCGAACCACGGAAGGAACACCACAGTAGCACGCTGACTGCCGACATATATAGCCACTGATTCTTGCCCTTCAAGAAGCTGAAAAATATTGGCCAACGTTACTAGACATCTTGACAGCCTCCACAGGTAAGTGTTAAATATTTGCTCATGTTTATTAGCGACCAATGTCTGCTTATGGTTGAACCCATGTGCAATGTTTTTTTTTTTTGCTTATTAAGCTTGAATGTTGCTGTTTCGTGCTTCGGAGATCCCATATTACAAAAAAAAAAAAGTGGAAGAGGGAAGAAACGTGTGAATGGCAGCCTAATTCCTACTCATCGTGTTTTTTCGAGCAGCCTTTAAATATTTTCTATTGCCCGCAATTATGTCACTCTCATTTATGTTTGCGACCGAGCTTATTGCAACTTATGCGTATAGTTCTCACTAAAATACACAAAAATCAAAATGCCATGCTTCGTTCCTCAATGTCACGTGTTTCTTTGCGTACCGCCACGGAAAGAAAGGTTAACCAGCAGGCTTCAGTTTTAGCCCGTCTATCACTTTGCGGTCCTAGTGAGGCCACACGCGCTACAAATTTTTCCTGTCACACTTACATGGGTTATGAGTTCATTGATAGCAGTATGTGAACGAGATTGCAATTATTGTAGCTGAAAGCTCACCAGTGGGATTTCGAACGTTAGACGAATCAAAATTAATCATTTTGTGGCAAGACCACTCGGTAACAAAATCTTTGTTGTCACCTTAGAGGTAAAATGTTATTCAAGATAGTTATGAAGCGATATGTTGTGTTGGCGAAGCTTTTCAGTAGTCTGACGATTGGATCCCGAGTTATATCTTTATTATGACGATGTTTTTTTTTCTTTTTTTTGCAAAATTTGGAGCGAGCGTCGTGTTTTGCCTGTGGTTTGAAATTTTCGCAGCTCCATTTTTATTTTCGGTGGAGTAGCCTCATCTACGAATAGACGTTGAGAACAAAGTTTGGACAAGATAGTACATTTGCGAAGTGTGCATTAGTTAATACGAATAGCGGGAAAGGGCGCTTAGAATTATTCTCGAGGTTAGCACTGTTTTTTTTTTATATATATATATAGGCTCAACCCAGGTGCTTTGCTTCCGAAATTCCGACAAGAACTTGTTAACAAAAACTCCCAAGTCAGAGTGCCCCCCCCCTTTTTTTTTTTTTAAATTGTGGGACAAATGTAGAAGAGACAACATGTAGGAAACTGTCGTATTAACAGAATGCTGTTAAAAGCGCCGAGTTTGCGCCACAGAGTGTAACTTATTGGTTACACTCACCTGTTGATTTCTTAAAAAGAACGTCGATCACAGCAAACCACACAAAGTAAAATTCGAAAATGTTGTTTTCACCGCTACAAAGAAAATTTTTCACCTAGTGCTATTTAAGGAAACAAACAAAAAACGCTAAAATTAATTTGGTATACTTGTAAAGGGGGTCTATAGAAATTTGTGTCACAATCATTTATTTTAAAAATTTTTCGTCGTTTATTAGCACATAAACAGTTTATGAACAGCAAAGGTACTCTAGCAGAGGCACATACGAGCTTGCGTGTCTAAGCACTTCTGAAGGCCAAATGCATAACCTCCGAGACTAGTACTTTGCATACAGAGTGTTGCAGTTTCAAAAGCCTATGTTGAACTATTCAAAATTGTTTGAAGAGTTATTTCTGAAATAGTGCAAGTGTAAAAATTTTATATATGACTATTAATAATTTGTGCTACGTAATAAGTAGTGTTTCGCTAAATTTGACGAAAACGTAAGAGTGCAAACTGCGATTGTAGTGCGCTCTGCAAACACGTGGCGCCACCTTTTACGCTTCATTCACGCTGGCGATCTGACGGTCTTCGTCGCGAGCACCAGGTATGTTGCGATTAAATGCTCCCACAATGTCCTGAATAATTGAAAGAGTCGGCGAAATGCGTTATAACACGTCACGGCCATGTCAACAACATCACACTGCCGTATGTGCGTCAATTTCGCTCATGTTGAGGTTGGTTTGTTAGGCTTACCGCGGAGCGGCATGGTATGTGAGCGCATCGTCTGGTTTCTTGGTGTCGCTTCTCGATAATCACCGATGCACGCGCTTTTTGTTGAGGCCAAGGACACTTAGGGTTTGCATCTTAACCAGTCGATTACCGTTCGCATCTCTTCGCGGCCTGTGTGGTGGGTGTTCCGATTGCCAAACCTCCTGCTGCCCACTAGCCGCTGTCACATGAGCGCGTAGGAATGCGGCCTGTGACGAATCGTGTTATGCAGATTTTTCGTTTTTATCTTCATTCGCTTGCTACCTTCACTGCTAATAACGAGTTAGTTTTCTCAGAGTTGGACCACTGTACTGTGGAAAGTTGCGCTAAACTCCACTAATGCGCCGGCTAGTTTAAAACTGATAGCAAGTGATCGGCGTTGTTCATTGTGTGCGCATTTTTACTGTGCAGATATCAAAATGAAGATAATCATCCAATGCCAGGAGAGTCACGCCGTTGAGGTAACCGGCGAGGAGACAGTTTCCTTTCTCAAGGTAAGAAAAACTGCTTCTTGCGTTTGATCGTGGTCGTATAAACTTGTGTAGAAAACGCGGGCTTATTGCGTTACGTAAGACAACATACCTGCTTGTGCAGTAAAACCGCTGTACCCTAACTATGGCTTCTATCGCGTGGTAGTGGCTAGTAGATCATACTCGTGAAGTTAGCTAGCGCAATGAAAACGTTGTGGTGTGTACTATGCGTTATCCATGTATAAAGATAGCATGAAACATGGCAGAGTGTAGTACTTATGAATGCCCACTAAAAGTCTTCGGCGTTAGAAAAAAAAAATCCCCGAAATGGTGAAGGTGGCACGTGTGAAAGCAACAAAATGTAATTGTTGCTCCATAGGTAGCTCTAAGTTGTAACAATTATGTGTTTGTTGAAGGAACATGGTGGGTAGGGTTGAGCTGATAGCTAAACTGACCGTTGAAGTAGACCTTTGATTAAATCAAGGAAGTTGTAAATGTTGAGAAAATGTTAAATGTGCCAAGCATGAAACTTCGCATTGCATTAAATGGACATGTAGTGTGCTGTAGGTGGCTATCACCACTTTTTCCTCTGGTTACCTGCTGATTTTTATGATGGTCAGTCCTTTGAAGCCAGTTTTTTTTTTTCTCTCTGCAGAACTACCTCCACACAGCTGAGGGTATTGTGCCCGAGGACCAGCGGCTATACGCTGAAGGAGGCAAGCCACTGAACGATGGGGACCTGTTGTCCGCCTGCTTGACCGATGGCTCACTCGTCAACGCCGTTGTGCCCCTGGTCGGAGGTAAGCTTAACTTCTCGCACATCTATGTGTTGAAACCAGTGAACAAGCTCGTCCGCTCGGCCACATTCAACGAAGCGATCTCGTGGCTGTATCTTCAGATTGAATTGACTTATTTCTTCTGTTTATAGCAGAAAGGAAGCAGAAGCTAAAGGCCATGAGGCATGACCAAGGCTTCTGCTCCTACGACAGTTCGGCATGCATGCCGTAAATAGCGCAAGTCAATACAATGTATACTGTACAAACATATTCCACTGAATAGTCACGAAATTAAAAGAACGAATTATGGAGGAACGAAGAAAGAAATATCTCTTTTAAGCTGAGGCCGTGCTAGTGGAAACGTCCAGCAATGTGTGACCATGAAAAGCTGCCACTTGGCAGCGTTGTTATGTTGCAAGAGAAATAAGTCCAAGTGCAATTTTACACAGATATTGGAGGTCACCCAAAGTAGCATCTTTCGTGATGTTTGCTGGAGGTAGCCGTGTGATCTCTTGGGTGGCAGGTATCGCGCTCGTGCCAGCATTTGATCTGCGCTTGTCAATGATATCAACGCTACCTCACATGCCTGGCGTTTAGAAAGGTGGCCTGTTTGAGGAGCAAGAAAATGCTTGCGATGTTTCGCACTTTCTTGGTGAGTTCAAGTGAGATGCTTACGCCGATGTAAAGCTTGTAAAGTTTTCTTTGTGTAGCGTTAGCAAGCAAGCCTCATCGCAGTCACTGCTTCACTAAGTTTGTGGATCCTGTGTTGTGCACATAGCCTAAGCCGTGCAAACCGCTAGCAGGGTCACGGAACATCAATGTATTCATTCACATCACAAGCAGACGACAGATCAGCCTCTAGTAACGGTCTCCCCGTATCTCCCCCTCTAGTAACGATCTCGCTGCCGTAACTCATCACTGACACTCCTTCCCCTAGACATCAAAACTGAAAGTTTTTTTTTTTTTATATCGGTATTACAAATATATTGGTGCATTTCCAGGCACCACAGTTCTATCTTTAGGGTTCTCAACAGCGGTGTGACTATCCGAAAATATTTAAAATTCGTGCCAGCACTCCTTTAAAATATGCACTTTGTTTTCTTTCCTTAGAGGCCGCATGTCGGTGAGGCATATGACAATAACGTTCCTTTCACCTGGAGCACACAACTGCCTTAGTTGCAACTCATTTTTCTGAAGATGTATGTGGAAACAGGGGAATCAATTTTTTGAGTATTTGTGTTCTCCTGCAGGCAAAGTCCACGGCTCCCTGGCTCGTGCTGGAAAGGTCAAGGGACAGACGCCAAAGGTGGAGAAGCAGGAAAAGAAAAAGAAGAAGACTGGCCGAGCCAAGAGGCGCATTCAATACAACAGGCGCTTTGTGAACGCCGTGGCCACCTTTGGACGCAGGAGGGGACCCAACGCCAACCAGGCTTCATAGACTATGTGGAGCACAAAAGCTCTAAAATTAAAAAAAATGTTCTTACTAAAATTTGTCCTGGAGTTTATATTCTGCGGCCGTTGTGGCTTAACGGTGTTACTCTTTTATGCTGAGTTTCAGTGGTACGCAGAGCTGACCCAAATTTTTAACACGATACAAAAATCAGTCTGTGGACAGTGCGGCCATGAACAAGGTACATCGGGAAACCCTGCAGTTTTTAAGGCCCCTGCTTTTGCACCGTCTTGTGCATCATATGCCATTGCGCAATTGTTCACAACACATTGCACAATCGCTCTTTAGCTAAGTATTATGCATGTGCATTTCTTATCCACAAGGGGGCTCTGCAACACATTTTCAAATAGCCATGGCAAGGATTTACTAAGGGAGCTTAATGCATCACAAATTCAATGCTGCAAAAATTTTTAGAATTCGTCCAGCACGAGTGGAGCTACAAAGATTTGTAGCATGCTGCGATTGCATTCTCTCATCCTGACAAGAGCATTGGGAGCTAAGGAGGGAGGTATGGCACGGAGAAAGAAAAAAAATGATCCGTTTCCTCGTGACCTTGCAGCAGTTTTTACTTCGAATATGCAGCTTTTCAGTGGGATCACAGGCGCAAGCGTAGACAAGTAGCGGCCTGCTGCGATGGTTCTTGTGACGACCGAGCGTGCCATGCTGAAGTCGACCTATGGCTGATAAAAACTGCTGTTTCGTGTGGTTTTTGAGCTTTTGTCATTTGTCGAGAGAAGTGAAACCAATTTTTAGCTGACAAAGAATTTATTGTGAATTACAGGCCGCGTGCTGCGCTACATTATTTGGCTCGCATGTTCTCTGGAGCCTTGACTACCAATTGCTAGCGTTTTCTGACCATGCTCAAAAAGTGTGGCAGGGCCCCTTTAATAAGAATATATTTCTATGATGATATATTCACAATTTTTTTTTTATTCATGCGTGCTGCCATCTTGGACTAATAAGGGATTGTTTTGCAGTTTTCTATGTTGAAATGTGAAATGGTCATGAAAAATTCCAATGTATCGGCCCAAGCATTTCCGGGCGTGCGAGTTCACCGTAGCACTACTGTTTGGTTACTTGATAGAGATGCAAAACTGCAGCATTATCAGTTCAAGAAAGCGTGCTTGATCGCATCTGGGAAATGTAGTCTAGATGCAAAACATGTACTACAGGGGTGATGGAAAGAAATTCGAAGAGTGCAGAATCTCTGCCCTCTGCTGTTTTGCATTCCTTTAGATGCAGTAGTACTCGCGATGGTAATTCAAAGCCACTAGAGTCATTCATGATGCAATCAAGGACAACTCGAGCATCTTTTACTGCCACCAAGGTCTGAGAAAACATCCCACTGAACTGTTTACCTTTCCAACTTCGTCGGACACCTTGGCATCGCTGTAGCGATGAGGATAATGAAGCTGTGCTGAGTTGCACTCCTTAGCCATATTATAAGTTGTCATTAGAGGTGGGTGAATATTTGAAATTTTGAATATCTTTAAAATAGTGCTTGCTATTCAATTTGCACGGGGAATTTTTTATACGAACTTTGTAAAGACACAGTCATGTTGAATTGAGAGTGATCCCTCCAGATTTTTATTATGCTTCATTTCATCTGGCACTCTTATTGTAGCAAAGCTGCCCTTCAGGCTCTGCTACGGTTGCAAATGTATTCTCAGCAAAATGCTGGTTCCAACATGGAGATGATAGATGAGGTGCAGGTGGGTGGCTCCATTAGTGCCGTTCTGGTCCCGAAATTGCTCTAGGAAGTCCGAAAAAACCCGACGGCAAAAATTTTAGCATAAAAAATTTCAGATTTTCTAACATATTGACGTCTACGAGCAGATTTGGAACTCCAGACATGAAGGGGGCGCACTCTAATGCGCCACATGAGTTGGGAATAGCTCTATTTGTTCTGTTTACATGACCAGTTGTTTAGGGAACAGTATGCTGATACTTGGAAACATCTGAGCCAATTTATTTTATTAAAACTATTCTGTACCGTGTCAAATCTAAATTTTATGCAATTTGCACAAATTGATGCGAGGCAGAAGTGCAATAATTTGGCTTTACTGACAGTGGTAAATACCACGGAACATTATTATTGGCAGAACTATTCTGCACTTTGTGGATGCTAGTCTTGCTTGCTTTTGTCTTTTTTTTTAAGCTTGCCCTCAAGCATAGGGTGTCAAAAATACACACGCAACTTTAACTTAGTATGTAAAGTCTAATAATGATGGGTGCTAACATCCGTGAATCAAGCAGTTGAGGTTGGGTGCTTGCCATTGTAGAGCACCGAATTCTGTGTTGCTGCTTTATAATGCAACATCTGAATCCCAATTGAACCACATAAATCAATGCAATACGCACCTTTACTGACTCTTGCAACTCCACATTTTTCGTGCACCAATGCTTGGTACTCAAAAAAGGAGAGAGAGAGAGATGGACTTCAACGATGTGGCATGAGAACATCCCAGATACATTTATTATATTACTAGAAAATGGGAAAGTTGAAGGTTGTTTTCATTAAACACAGGATTAAATGCCTGTACAATATGTAGGAAGACAGTCGAATACATAGAACATTTCAATTATTATATAGGAAGCAGAGAATGTCTACAAGGTTAGGAACCGTCGATTGATAGAGCGCGTAAATAGGGTGTATCAAGACAGAATGTTAACAACGGCGACGAGTCTGCATACCCTCGCCTCACATATGCTATCGCTGTGGCCTTGAAATCAGCATGGTGGCATACGAAGCCGTTGTGAATGCTTTTGACTTCAGACAAACGTATATTCTCCACACCTCTGTTCCAGAGGACATGAAACTTGATGCAAAGCTTGAGAAAAGAGAGCAATGGTTCTCGTAGCTGATTGAATTGGTCGCTCAGCAGACACTGACGAAACACTTTGGCAACGAAGCCTTCGTGGCACTTGATGACTGTATCTAGATCTGCAGCACTGTCTAGTTCCTTGTCAAAGGCTAATTTACTGCTATGCAGGACTTCTTGCATAAGACATGCATGGAAGGAGTTGAGGAAGGTTAGTGCTTGAAATCTCAGAAACTGGAGAAAGTGAGCAACCCGCATCGTGGCCATTGTCTCCTTGACACAACTCTTGTGGAGCTCCTGGAAATGAAGTTCTTCAAGAGCAAACTTGGCACATTTCACCTTGCAGAGGAAGACGAAGATCCGGTTGTACAAATCGAGGGTGGTTTCAGTCAACACAATCGACATTGGCCAGGCCACATCATAGCGAAGGACAATATTGTCAAAACCTTCCAGGGGTGCTTTGGCAAAGCTCCCTCTCAGTCTCATGCTCAACTTCTTTAAGAAAGAAACAGGTCGGGAGTGACAAGACAGTGCTTCCTGGAGGGCAAAGTTCAAGAATGACAAGCTCTGCCAGGTCTCTGGAGTGTCTGACAAAAGCTTCATGAACACCTCAAAGGTGAACATGTGCATGACTTCACCGGCAAACATAAGGAAATGACTATGAACGGTGTCAATCTGTTTGGGAAGCTCGCAATCAGATTGGAGGTAACGCAGGAACTTGGCACTGTTCCGACGGCACCTTTCCGTCACCGCAGTTGTGACAGCTTGCTGAATTTGATACAGTGTGCAGGTCAAATTGCATGTTACGCTACCCGTCTTCACCAACATGTTCTCGGAGGCCACGTGAGTCAGGTCAAAGAAACCAATTTGCTTAGTCCATTGATTTATTTTCTCAAATAGCTCTGAAACGTTTGTCAAAGTTGCGGCTTGGTTTGCCTCATTTTCAACTTTGCTTGCAGAGCAAGGTATGTTGCTGATAATGGACGTGTATAGCGTCCCCAGAATACTCTTCTGTACAACGTTCTTGCTCTGCATTGCATGCATCAGGTGCTCAATCGATTTGCCTGCTGATGTGAGTGGCAGTAAGTGCGATCCCATGATAGTATTCAAGTAGTATGAATTGCATACATAGAGAGATGTCTTCCAGTATGTCGGGTCTTCAAACGTAACATCACGAGCGCGTCTGATAGGGAACTCTTGATACGGATCAGTTAGCTTTCCAGTGCTGCTCAGCTCATCGACAAAGTCAATGAAGGGTTTCAATGTATCCAAGTACAAGCTGACCGTTTGCGATCTGTGTTGACTTAAAACTGTGGCACTTTCTAAGGCCCGCTCGAGAACACAGAGCAGCTTGACTGTGCTCTGCACGGGGCTGGTTGTAGAATCACTCGGCAGAATGCAGCTGTAAATGTCATGCATATGCCTCACACTCTCAAAATAAGAATGCATGTCCCTAAACAGCATCAGAAGCGTAAACGTTTCCTCCTGCTTTATGAGCAATTTTTCAATCTCCGCAAGGCGTTTGTTGTATGGCGCCAGTTGCTCCGAAATAGAGTTCGCAAAGGCTTGGTAAGTAAGCGTCACCACAGACGTCTCCTCTCCGACACCCGCAGTCGCTGAAATGAAGTCCTGCAAATGAGCTACGTAGGACGCACAGCGGCACACTTCCTCCAGCGAGTTCTTCACTGCTGCTTGGGTAAGGTGCGTCAACTTGAAATTATCGTTGACGACAAACTCTGTCCCATTCCAGGAAAAGGCGAACAGTTCTTTCGTACCGCGCAACATCCACAGCGCCTCCCGAAGCAAGAGCCGCTCGGACAGTATTCTGTGCTCGCCGGGCGGCGTCAAAACACCGCAGCTGTTCAGGTACTTTTCCCATTCTTTGGTCAAGTTCGCAGAAATTGTAAAGCACGCAGGAGCCTCGGCAGGATGATACTGACCCCAGTCCCAGTACGGCTGCAAGACGTTGTCAAGTGTCATCCTAGATGCCGATCCTAAATGCAACGTTCGCATGCTGCCTTTGGCAGCAGCCGCAACGCTAACAATTTGCGCGGTTACTAGTTACTACCGTTAGAGAACACCTACCACTTCAACCGTTCAGTACACCCGTTACAACAGGACAACCGCGCAAAAGAACGGCTGCGTCTGCGCGCTTTCTTCAATGTGTCTCATATCGGCTCGCCTTGCACTGGATTACTGCCTTGCGCTTCAGTCGCTAGTTTGGCTTGGAAGAGTTCTTATAGCTGACACTGGCCAACATTAGGAAAGTCGAGAAAAGGCTCCTTCTTTGCACTTTCGGTAGCGTGGTGCGGTGCGTACGCGCTCGTAGGCCGTTGTTTTTAGCAATGGCAATCCCTGATCAGGTGGTCATGCGGAAGATCAAGAAGCGTCAGAAGAACAGAAAAAAGTTACGGGCTGTGAAGAAGCTGGACTGCGAAAGTGGACAAGGTAAGCTGGAAGTCTGGTAATGTTGGTCTCGCTCAATACGTCATGCAACTTGGTGCTTGTCCGTGTCGCTTCGAAGTTCGCAAAATGCAGCCTGTAAATGTGTAATAAAGATGTCGAAAAGGTCAAGTATTGGCGTTAACGAGGCTCATATTTTGACTGATCTGTGAACCGTACGCTATGTCATACAGTTCGTGAAGTAGTACATACACTCTCGGCTCCCTACGTGTGTCTACACGTAGGCCTACATGTGTTCGCGTTTGACACATGCGTCTGCTATTTGAGACATTTGAACCTACACGTGTCTGCATTTAGTAAGGTATGTCATAAGGTTAGGTTACGGTCAGATAGCGATTGAGGACGGAAAGTTTGACAAACATGCAGTAGCATCACAGTAGGAAACGAAATGTCGCCTTACAACCTTGGCGCAGTTTACTACCGATTCTGGCCTTAGATTTGTTCTCAACAAATCGTATCCATTTGTTTGTCTTCTGTGTACGTGGGACGTGACAATAAGGAGAGAAGCGTTGCATACCAGCACGTACTTTTTGCATGCAGAGCCCAGGGCTTTCCCCCTCGATGCTGATCAATTATAGTACCATATCACTGTTTCGAAAGGTCAGTGTAGATTTCTTTCGAGCACTGGCTTTAAACTTAAGTTATTTATTTATTTACAGAACTTAAGTTATTTATTTATTTACAGATATTGGCATCTTGCATAGCAAGATATTTCTGGAGTGGGTACACTGAAAGCAAAATATGATAAAGTGCTTATACTCTTTTGTAATTGTATCACAAATCTGAGCAAGACTTTCTTTCTTTGTATGGTGTACATATTTAGTTTCTCTTTGTTGAATTGCTGAGCCTACAGATTTGATTATTTTTAATACAAAATATGATAAAGTGCTTATACTCTTTTGTAATTGTATCACAAATCTGAGCAAGACTTTCTTTCTTTGTATGGTGTACATATTTAGTTTCTCTTTGTTGAATTGCTGAGCCTACAGATTTGATTATTTTTAATACAAAATATTATAAAGTGCTTATACTCTTTTGTAATTGTATCGCAAATCTGAGCAAGACTTTCTTTCTTTGTATGGTGTACATCTTTAGTTTCTCTTTGTTAAATTGCTGAGCCTACAGATTTGATTATTTTTAATACATTCATGTCATATCTTCCTCTTTTTATTCTTAAAATTTTGAGGCCGCCATGCAAAATACTTTTCTGTGTTGGCCAATCAGTAAGAAAGCTCGTTATTGCAATGAGATGACAGATTGTTTTTCGTTCAATTTTAATTTATAGCCAAGAAAATAAAGCTAGAAAAGGAGGAAGAAGATGAAACGAAAATGGTCGAGGAGGAGCATGAGGACCAGCCTCAAGAAGAGTGTGCTGAAGAACACGGAGAAGGCGGTAAGGGCACTGTTGCACAGCCTTAAACTGTTTCTTTGTATTGCGTTCCTCATAGAGTTTGCACAAATGTAAAATGATCACATCTGTTGATCAGTATCATCATGACCTTTTAGTGGGTGACAATGCAGTACGTTGTGAGCACTTGTTCACAATGTGGGAGAATAATTTGTGTTCAGTGTCTGCGATATCATAAATTGAATTCTCATGAGCAAGAGCTCTTCAGAAAAAAAGGATTGATTGATTGATATGTGGGGTTTAACGTCCCAAAACCACTATATGATTATGAGAGACGGCGTAGTGGAGGGCTCCGGAAATTTAGACCACCTGGGGTTCTTTAACGTGCACCCAAATCTGAGCACACGGGCCTACAACATTTCCGCCTCCATCGGAAATGCAGCCGCCGCAGCCGGGATTCGAACCCGCGCCCTGCGGCTCAGCAGCCGAGTACCTTAGCCACTAGACCACCGCGGCGGGGCCAGAAAAAAAAAAAAAAGGAGAAAGAGGACAGCGAAGTACAGACAACATTCGGTGCTGCATGAATGTGCACATCATAAGGTGAACCACGGGCGCAGGACCCGAGCTCTGATCGGCACACGAGCAATGATGCACTGACATTATCGGTGTGCTTCAAAGGAGAAGATCGCATCACCAGCAAGCGCTCTCGCGAAGGGAGCGGCACGACATCGACTCGGCAACCTGTGACGTGGGTGTCCGCGAACTAGATAGAGACCTCAACCTGCTTTGAGGGAGGTCGCCCCAGCTGCAGCAGCCACACACAGCAAGCATCGACGTTCCTGGTGCAAGCCTCCTTTGAAGCAAGCAGACAAAAACACTCCTCGGTGGGCTACGTCAGCTCGTAGTGCAGGGTGTTCCCGAACGCCGCCAAGCCCAACCACTCAGGCATATGCCACGTCACCAACATCAGGCGACGACGACAACGGACGACCTTGTCGGCAGCGGCAGGAGCGACGACGTTTGTCAAGAGCGTCGAGAATCCCGACAGTGATGCAGCGTGACCAATCTCGGGCATTGACAAACCGCGAATCAGCTGGATCAACTAAGGTTTGTGCGAATTGTGAAGCTAGAGTTGCCCGACGCTGTTCTGGACAGTTCAGTTTGTAGACGGCTTTGTAGATAGTTTTTGTTCATTTTGTGGTTAGTGGCATTTGTTTGTACATTTTTCTATACTTCTTAGAGTACTGTGCGTGTGTTCATTAAATGTGGTGTGCCCTTGAGAGAGTCCTGTCTCAGGTTCATCCAGCAGCCACTCGATTCCGTGGCAGTTGGCGAGCGTGCCAGGATTTTATCTGGCCCAGTCACTGATTCGCGGTTGTTGTAGAGATGGATTGGGACAAGATCTTAATGGTCATTCAGGAGCAGAAACTCAATAAGAAAAGGGCATGCGAAGAACAGAGGGAGCGCCGTTAACAAGAGTTAGAGGCGGAACGTGCCGAACTCTAGGCAGAATCTGCCCTAGTGCTAGAAGCTTATACACTATAAAAGTAGGAGCTCTAGTGCGAACTGCCATTGGTGCTAGCTAAAAGGGGAATTACACCAGATGAAATGATGTTGACAGAGATTTTAGTTCAAGGAGTTTGTGCACCTGTTGTTCAGTGTTTTGTTGCAGCTTAGCGAAGCGTTATAGAGTGTGCTAAATGTGCAAATGAGAGCACATTCTTATGTAGTCAGCCTAATGAAAACTGTTCAAATTTTACAAACACTGCCAGTTTTGGGAAAGGGATGCAGCATGAGAACACGGCGCTTAGATACGACAAAGAAACAGAGCATAGCTATTTATTGATTAGCATGTCTGCAGAAGAAACCAGGGTTCAGTGCTCGTAAGCTATAGTACTAGAGGGTAACAAAATTGAGTGCCGGAGATGCATGATGTTAAATACCCTAGAGTAATGGAAAAGAGATATTCAAACTTGCTAAGAACTAGTAGCAACTTTCAGGATGCAAGAAAGGCTGCCCATGTTGTGAATGGTAGAGCCTAAGGCAAGGGGAAAGATTGAGGCGACAATGCCTATTGTTTGTTCAAACTGTGAGGATGCGGAGAGTGCAGGGCAAAAAACCAGCATTACATATCGAGGTTGGACACAGGCTGTGAAAGATGATGCGAAGGGGCGTTGGAGGACAAAAAAGCAGAGGCATCAGCTGTATCAAGCGTCTTAGACGGTGGGTCGCGAGTAACGTAGAAAGAAACTAAAGAAGACGCGGAGGGTCTAAAAGCACCAATTGAAGTGGGTTATCTCAAACTGGTGGTTGCTCTAGAGGAAAAAAAATTGCCTGGTGGGCTTTGTCGGAAGTAGGTCTATAGATGGCTTTATTAGAAGCTCAGTTCCGTACACAATGAAGTTGTGCACATTTGGGAACTGTAAGGGTTGCAATCTTCTTGTAGTTAAATTTCTGAGTGTAGCAAAAAAGTGCTAAGGACAATGAACTCGCAGATCTTTCCAAACGTGCAGTGTAGTGGTTGATGTGTTCCCAAAAGTGCTTCGTGTTGACCAGTGGTCAGTGCAAGTATAAGTGAACACCAGACAAGAGAATGCAATAAATTAAGGACCAAGATTATGGCAACAGCGTGATAATGGCGAAAAGCACCTTTTAATGACAAAACTCTTGGAAAAGGGGGCGTATGTCATGAGCAAGAGCCCTTCAGAAGAAAAAGGACAACAATGTTCAGACAATGTTCGGTACTGTGTGAGCATGCGCATCATAAAGTGAAGCACGGCGCGGGTGACCCAAGCTCTGCGCGGTAAGCGAGCAAACGATTCGCTGTCGTTGTCGATGTGGGCTTGCAAGGAGAAAGTCGCATCACCGGCAAGCGCACTGGCGACGGGAGCGGCAGGACATTGACTCGGCAACCTTTGGCGCGGGCGTCCTGAGAAGTAAACCGGTAGGCAGAGAGCTCTACATGCTTTGAGGGAGGCTGCTTGGGATGCAGCAGGTGCACACAGCAAATGCCTGACATTCCTGGTGCAAGCCCCCTTTGAAGCAAACCGACGAAGACAATCTCCGGAGGGCTACGTCTGCTCGCAGTACCGGGTGACCACGAACGCTGCCAGGCCCAACCACCGAGGCATACGCCACATTACTGACATCGAGGGACGATGACGGGTAGCCACGTCGGCAGTGGCAGGGACAGCGGCGTTTGTCGAGAGCATCGAGAATCCCCACAGTGATGCAGCATGACCGAGCCAGGACATTGACAAGCCGCGAATCGCCTGGGTCAAGTGAGCTCGGCACGAATCGTGTAAGCTAGAGTTGCCTGACGCTGTTTAGGATAGTTCAGTTTGTAGTCCGCTTTATAGATAGCTTTGGTTTCATTTGGTGGTTAGTGGCATTTGTTTGTACACGAGTACCGTGCATGTGTTCATTAAATGTGGTTTTCCTGTCTCGGTTCATCATTTGCAGCCACCCAAATCCGTGACATGAATACAGAATGCAGTAGTTATAACTGCTGAAGATTTTTGTTTAAACAGCATCAGCATGTCGATATTCGAAGTAGCAGCAGCCTTTTTGTAAAATTTAAAAGTAGGTTCTCTGTGAATATCTTCATTTTCAAGAGCCTGGTGGTACTAATCATTTGTGCAGAAAGCAATGCTTGAAAATATGTTGCCCTTTTGATTAATTCACCTCTAATTCATAAAGAAAAGAGGGAGGAGAAGTTGAGAATTGCTTGGCAAGATGGCCGACGGGCACGCATACTTTATTTCTATGATTAGCATATATTACTTTCTGAAAGAAAAAGGAATAAATTGTTAATGTTATTCTTGTTCTGGTGATCTGTTGGCTGCCATGTCTTAGGGCTTAGTAATAGAATGTTTGGTACAGTGTGAGACAGCAAAGACAGAGAAAAATAAAAGGGGCACAGACAAGCACCACTTACCAACCAGTACAAGGTATTGAAAGCACGAAGAATATACAGAACACAAGCAAGAGGGTCACAGGCGTAGAACCTGTGACTTCACGCTGATATCATGTAACCTCACCAACTCGCTCAATCTGTTTGTCTTCTTAATAAAGCACCGACTAGACAAACAGGCAAACTTTTGCTCCTGTTTTTTTTTTTAATACAGTCCTACTACACGTGAATATTTTTGTTTTGAGCAAAGGAGGGGGCAGGAAACGCCCAATTCCTGGCCACAGCGGCCACATTTCGATTAGGGAACAATGGAGCGACACTCGTGTATGAATTCAGGTGTACATTAGAGAATTTCTGATCGTTGGGATTCATGAGGTGTACCTGATACAGTGTGCCTTATAACCTCACCATGGTTTTTGCATGTAAAACCTCAGAGTTTAATTTGATTCTTTTTTTTTTTTTTCGTTATCAAGGAGAGGCAGAGACTGACAAGGCTGAAGAAGCTGAAACAGAGCCAGAACCTCGTAAGCTTGCTTTCTTTAACAGCATTTGTAGACAGTTGTCACGCCTCGTCTTTGTGCGATCAAGCACGAAGAGACAATTTTTTGTGCGATCAAGCACATTTTTTAAGGTGAATATGTGCAGTATATTGTTGGGGTTGACACCATCTCGTGTTCACTTATCAATATATAATAATTTTGTAGAATTTCATATATTACCAGAACTAAAACGTACATGGGCAGTGTGCTAAGTGATTTGTGCATAGATACTTCTACAAATGATAAATGGAACTTGTTTACCAAATCCATAGCAGGTGAGCTGCCAAAGTGACACTCGCTGCACTAATCCGCGCTCTCAAACACTGTATGATAGTGTCACTTTAGATGGCAAAATAAACAGCCGAGCAAGCAACAGCTCTCTTAAGTCTCGTATCAGTTGACAAGATTATCACAACAAATAATTAATGCTGGATCTAAGAGGATGGCCACTGAGTGAAATGCTCTACAACTACAGTAAAATCTTGTTAATTCAAACTTTGAATATTTTGAAATGTGGCTTGATTCAAAATATTTCCACTGTCCCATATTCTACAATGTAAGACTGAGCAAATAATTTGAAGCGCCGGTCAGCACGAGGTTGGTTCATTCGAAAACTTTGGCTGCCATGTGCCAATTCCCGATCCCGATTTTGCCGCAAATCCGCGGAAACGACTGCACTTAAGAGCCACATGGCAATGGGACCTGGCGAAACTAGTGTGTGGCAGCTGAAGCATCCCAGCCTCGCTGCTTCCAGCGGATGGGGGTGGGGAACGGTCTTGTTAACCAAAATGTGTGCCTGCGGAAAACAAGACGTGCTTCACTGCAACACAGCAGTGACGCGCGGGCAGAATATCGCACGTTTCTCACAACGTCACTGGGTCATGATTTACCATTCTTTTTGATATTGTAAAGTTAATAAAGGACAGTTTGATGGAATTAGCAATATATGCAAACCTCCGATTGCTGGTTGCTTCAGCAATTCACGCCCGTTGCCTGCTGGCGGAGTTCTTGCCTGCAACGCCTACTTCAAAAACTAAGCTCTAAAGTTTCAGTGATCATTTTTTCCAGCCAAAACACATAGCAAATTTCGTCACACTGGCCATTATTAAATTTCTTTTTTACCAGAAAGAACGGGCAAATGGTTGCATTATGACGTGCCGACGCAGCGAGGAACAGGCGACATGCTGCTCAGTGGCGGCAGCGAAGCCCGCTCTTCTCCCGCGCTCGCGGCAAAATTAAGACCGCAAACGACGAGCCCAAATTACTTGCATCCCACTTTTTGTATATTCTGTTCATTTGAAAACCCACGTAATTCGAAGATTTCTCATGTTCCCAGTGACTTCAAATGAACGAGGTTTTATTGTAGTTTAAAAATTTAATGACCATGCATAAAACATTGCCATGCTTTGTTATGTGTGCAATTTTTAGCTATGTTTTACTTTTAATGAGATTGCACACCCAACATCAAGTACTATGAAATCACATACTTATATTTTCCAGATTTCTTTCGTTGCTTTGTGTTAACAGCCTAAGTAAACTGCTTTTTTTTTGTAAAGGCCGCAACATTAGTACACTAGAGGTATCACTAAAATTGCCTCTTTGACGAGAGCATATTAGTAGCTTTAACTCTAGACCATCGCCCAAGTATGACTTGTTTCCATATGCTGGAAATAGTCTCTTAGCTCATGTCGCTGAGTAAAATCGCACTTTCACTGCCTCTCTGCCTTTCTTCTACTACAGTACCAGGCACAAGCTTCGGAGTTTTGTCGGACACTCAGTTCAGCTCCCTGCATGGGAAGGTGTCTGACGCCACACTGAAGGCCATCGATGGTATGGGATTCAAAAGGATGACTGAGATTCAGGCCAAGAGCATTCCACATTTGCTGGAGGGAAAGTGAGTTGGCAAAGTGCAGGTTATATATTGTCACAGCTACGGCGGAATCTTTTTAATTGAAACCCAAAATGATTGTAGAATCATGTTTCTTTTTAATGAAACTTTTATTTACTGAGAAGCATTCACTCTAGGGAGGACACAACCCATATTCAATACCAACCAAAGAAAAGGTACTTTTGTTTAGGTAGCAGTTCATGTTCATTAAGGTTTTGCTGTACTGGTGCCACCTGTGCATATAAATGACTGTCTTCTCAACCACATGCTTCTTTTTTTTTTTGTCACCTGGTTTTATCCTTCGTCATATTGTTTTTTGCTTTTGTTTAGTGTGGATGGCACATTCGTAGAATATGTATTTAACCTCAATGTGGGCATTTCACTGCAACTGTGCACAGGCGCAAAAAAAAAAATGCTCCCTTTGATGAGATTACTTTCTTCAAGGTGCTCCACGTATAACAAATGCATAGCACAATGGTGCTAACTGATCTGTCATGGCCTCTCGACTAGACATACCGTATAGCCTTACATACAACACGGCAATGTATAGTGTGCATCTCCGCCTCTTGCTCTGTCATCACACCTTTTCTTTTCTGTCCTGCCTCTTCAGTGCAGACCAGAGCAAGCTATACAGTGACTCGGGCCTACCTGTCTGCCTTTCCGTAAGAAGTATCCCCCTCTTTCAATGTCGATTTGTTTGCAGGGACGTGGTGGCTGCCGCTAAAACAGGCAGTGGCAAGACGCTGGCGTTCCTGATCCCCGCCGTGGAACTGCTCTACAAGCTTAAGTTCATGCCCCGCAATGGCACGGGGGCCCTGGTGATCGCACCGACTCGCGAGTTGGCCATGCAGACGTTTGGTGTGCTCCAGGAGCTCCTATCGGGCCAGAACCAGACGCTGGGCCTCATCATGGGAGGCACCAACCGGCAGTCCGAAGCCAGCAAATTGGCCAAGGGTGTCAACTTTCTCGTTGCTACCCCGGGACGACTGCTCGACCACTTGCAGGTCCGTCGGTTCATCTTTGCACATCATTGATGACCGTTCAAGAATAATGAAAGCGGGGAGCGAGCTAAAGGGCTTTGAGCTCACTCCCCGCTAACTTCTCTTGTCGACGTTTTCGTTCTCATCTCGTAGTCAAGTGCCCCTCGACCATCCTTTGCACGGTGTTGACCTAATGCCAGTCTTTGTAAATAGCAATCATTGTTTACCACGTAAACAAGAACGACAAAGCTTGATATTGCATATGATGACTTCTGCTACATTTTTTAGAATGTATCTTTTATTGTTAATGTCTTTCCACACCTTTTTTTTTTTCTTTTGCACCCCATGCCATCATCAGCAGTTTTCATTTGTTTGCGTTTCTTCCATTGCGACTCCAGAACATCTTGCAGCTTATCCAAAAGCTCCAGCTCAGTGTCCGAATTCCCATCCGCTGAGAAATGCAGCAATCTCGTTGTTTTGCATCACTAGTGAATTAGGTTTGGTTGTTTGGTTTCGCAACACATTGTGATCACTGTGGTATAACTTTTGCAAGGGGCAATGAAAATGGGCTGTTCGAAGTTCAATTTAACTGTTGTGAAATCCGACGTGTTCGAATACACTCAAACCTCGATATAACAGACATAGATATAACGAAATATCAGTTATAATAGTGTAAATAAAAAACAGTCTTGCATTTGGTGCAGTGTTAGGAATATACCTTTTACAGGGTTCATAGCAGTCCTTGAAACCATTGAAAACCCTTGAATTTCAAACTGGCACTTTTAAGGCCTTGAAAATCCTTAAGTTTGTTTGAGGTCCTTAAAAGTCCTTGAATTTCATCAAAATTCGTTCAGCCATAATCTGGTGGACGTTTTTGTTCGCCTAGCAACTGTGCAAACCATCTAATCCAGTCCGTTTCTCTATCTATATTGCAGTGTTGTAGTACAGTGTACTCTTCTAGTACACTGTATTTGTGGTAGCACTTGCGCGGTTACAGCAGCAACGACGGAGATAAGCCTGGCTTTTTTGTGGAGACTGTGCGGATATTCGCAGTCGCGTCACTTGTGGTGGAACTATGCCGGGCAAGTGCGAATTCCAGCCGTTTTGGTTATGCATTGCCGCTCATAGGGAGTAGATTGCGCCTGTTACGTCAAACTCGCAACAGGCAAAGTTTTCCCACGTGGGAAGAGTTTCGATGTGTCATCTATGGGGAAGTCTGCCCTTAAATGTCACATGAAGAGTACGAAACACATTGAGAACACAAAAGTGACTACAATCCATGGTGCCAACCGTACAAAATAAAGTACAAATCTTTATGCTGTAAGAAGTGGCATTGTCATTTTCTGCTGTTTTAAGTGTTATTTTATGTCCTTGAAAAATACTTGTTAGGTCCTTGAAACTCCTTGAAAAACCTTGAATTTCGTTTCACTCAGGTGCTATGAACCCTGTTTTATAACGAAGTTTCATATGTAACAAACTTATTTTCGTGTAAGATGCAACTTGTTTATAATGAGGTTTAGTGTAATCGGGAGTTTTCTACCATAGAAATACTACACAAGGCTCTGGCACGACCAGAGTATCGGTCTGAAATAACTGAAAGTTTGAATTAAATCGGTTCGAATTAACGAGGCTTTACTGGGCTTTAATGAGGCACTAATCTTTTCATATAATCATCACCGTGAATGGTATCAACATTTGAGGATTGTTTTATTGTAATTTAATAAGAACCCAATATATTGTATTACGGTCATCGGGCTCATTCAGTAATGATTAACTTTTGGCTCTGTATGTCTTGTTTCAGAATACCTCGGAATTCGTGTACAAAAATTTACAATGCCTTATAATCGATGAGGCTGATCGAATACTTGACATTGGTTTCGAAGAAGAGGTGAAGCAAATCCTCAGAATTTTGCCGAGTAAGTGTTCTTACCTTTCAAATCCTTTTGTCGTTTGGGATTCATTGTAGCTCCTTTATCAGCGCCAGAGCTTTTATTGTTAAATGGTGAGAAAGAGTGGGGGGGTGGGAAAGCTTCGCAAAAGCTGTGGCTGTAGTAGGCTCATTCTTTAGCATGCTGTCATGGCATAAATATGGCATGACATCTCACTTGGCTACCACCATAGGCGTATGCTTAGTGTGGTACAAGTACATGGCTTTTCTTGAAACTGATGCCTTGACAGTCTGAAAGCTAGAAAATATGTTAATACAAGAAAAAAAGAAATTTAGAAAGCTACTTCTCGAGTGTTGTATCACACAAACACAATGTGTAACACTACAGGACACGTCTACCGTATACACGCGTGTAAGGGCCGCACCCGTGTAAGGGCCGCATCCCGTTTTTAAGAAGCACATATTCAAAAAAAAAAAAAAAGTTGCGTGTAAGGGCCGCATCCGCACTTTCCTTGACCCATGCGTATTCAAAATGCGCGCGCGTGTGTGAGGTACTACGCGTTGTCAGTAGATGGCGCTAGGGAACGCAATTCTCATCATCATCATATAGTACATCATTAGAATAATTTGTTGGTTTTCTTCATGCTAATATGTTCACGAAGTTGGCTATAAAAATTTTTAATTTTTTTAGTAGTGTTCATACACCCGCCAACTAAAGGTTAAAGCAGGATTTTATATTTAACTTCTGACACTTCTATACAAACGCGCTATCCATATCGGCATTAGCATCACCAACTTTGGTATTTGTGCGTTGTTTGGTCCACGACCTCCTCTATAAACGTGGTTTGGTCATTGTGCTGTTCAGCCTGCCATGTGCTCGAGTTTTGCGCACCGTTGAATGACTCTAGGACTCCAGCTAGTTTTCTGCGCGAGGTTTACGTTTTCGCACGATGGGCAAGCAGCTGAATAGCTATACAGCTGGCTATAAGTTGAAGGTGATCGAGTTTGCCCTCGAGCACGGGAAACGGGCCGCCGGCAGAAAATTCGACGTTGACGAGAAGTGTGTTCGACGTTGGTGCGCCCAGAAGAAAGCCTTGCAGAACACCAATATCAAAAAGCGCGCTTTCCGAGGAAAACAGTGCAAGTATCCCGATTTGGAAGAGGAGTTGCTCCGCTATGTGACTGAGGTGCGGAACGATGGTTTTGCGCTCACTACAGACATGCTGCGCATGAAGGCACTAGCCTTGGCACGTGCGAAAAATATACCGGCCGGGGATTTCAAGGCTAGTGCTGGCTGGGTGCGAAGATTTATGAAAAGAAAGGGACTCTCTTTTCGGCGAAGGACCACGCTGTGCCAGCGGCTGCCAGAAGACTATACCGACAAGGTGCTTAGTTTTCACAAGCATGTCATCGGCCTGCGCCATCAGCACAGTTATTTGTTGTCGCAAATAGCGAACGCTGATCAAACTCCTGTGTGGTTTGACTCTCCCGAGAACTACACAGTCGAAGTAAAAGGCAAGAAGAGTGTCGCCGTGCGGACCACCGGCGCTGAGCGCCAACGCTGCACCGTGATGCTTTGTGTGACCGCGGACGGGCGGAAGCTACCCTCGTACGTTGTTTTGAAAAGGAAAAGAATTCCCAACGAAGTTTTCCCCAAGGGCATCATAGTTAGAGCCCAAGAGAAGGGATGGATGAACGATGATTTGGTGCTAGACTGGGTGAAAAGTGTTTGGTAGAACAGGCCGGGAGCTTTGTTGGCCAAACATTCACTTTTAGTATTGGATAGTTTCCGCGGCCACCTTACCGATAAGGTGAAGGAGCAGCTGCGCCGTGTCGGCACAGACATGGCCGTGATTCCAGGCGGCCTCACAGGAATGTTGCAACCATTGGATGTGAGCGTGAATCGACCATTCAAAGTTGAATTCCGAAGACTCTACACGGAATGGATGGCAACCGGCAACCATGAGCAGACGCCGACCGGACGGCTGAAGAGGGCACCGCTTGCTACTGTTCTCGGTTGGATATTGTCGGCGTGGAGCTCGGTGTCGACGGACATTGTGTCCCGAAGTTTTAAGGTCACTGGGATATCCAACAGCCTGGATGGCACCGAAGATGACTGTTTGTGGAATGATGGTGCTCCGCAACACACTATCTCCGACTCCGAGTTAGAGGACTCGTCGAGTGACGACGATTAAGCGCACATGCGGCATACTGCAATAAACGCTCTTCGTTCACTAACTGGTACGTTGTTTTTAGTTCACCACAAAAAAAGTTCCGTGTATGGGCCGCAACCTGAAAATTAGCCCTCACTTCCTGAAAAAAAAAGTGCGGCCCTTACACGCGTTTATACGGTACATTGCAGTTCTGTTAGATCGTTGTCACTCGGCCTTGTAGTTGGCGTTCTCAGGTGCAATGTTCAGAGTCTGCGCATGGAGTCCATATTGGTAAATGTTACAAAACTTATTGCAAATATGAAAGTTCTTTACCTGTTCTGCCACAGCATGCTTCTAACGATTCTTAAGATGCAGTAAATGTGGTGAAATGAAATTGTCAATAGACAGAAAAAACTGGTGCTCACGGAACACACAGCTTTATTTAACATTTACTCTTAAGCAAAAAAAAAACAAATATGTGCCTGATATCCATGGTTATTCACTAGTATTTATTATTTTATTGAAGCCCTACTGTCATATGGAAATTGAACACACTTATTTTTCTACATTTCTTTATTGTAGCAGCCTTTGAAGTGGTCTTAAGCAAATGCATGGATGTGATTGAGGATCGGAATTCTGCGACCACAGTTCTAAACTTTCGTTTTCTTGATGTTGACAGAGCGAAGACAGACCATGCTGTTTAGTGCTACACTGACCAAGAAGACTGAGGACCTTGTGAAGGTTGCCCTCAAGAGTGAGCCCCTTTACATTGGCCTGGATGAGCACAAGGAGCAGGCTACAGTGGATGGCCTTGAGCAGGTATGACGATTGATTGGTTCTAGTCTTGTCTGACGATCACATTTCCCATTTTTAAAAAGCAAGGTCGTATGTGATTGCCCCGTTTGTCGATGTTCTCTGTCTAAGCTGTGTAGAGTGTTCAATACAATGCACTCAGGTGCCCATATTTTTCCTCTCTTCCGCTTTTGGGGGAGAGAGAATTACGGCAAAAGAGTTTTACGAACGTGAGGTTATCAAAGTTGCTTATGAGTAGTATGTACTTTTATGCTGTTCGACTCTCCGGAAGATTTATAATGAGTTATTTCCTATGGAAAACAGTAAAAAGTAGTGTGTCAGTGCTGTTGGAGAGTTCGGTATTAAGCTTGGTATCATTATAACTATGACATGACCCAGAGTGCTAGCAATCACTTTGTTACCAGCAATGTTCTCTCGTGTACCACCGTTTACTTGTTTCCTTTGCGTAGGGGTATGTGGTTTGCCCTTCAGACAAGCGGTTCTTGCTGCTCTTCACCTTCCTGAAGAAGAACCGGAAAAAGAAAGGTGATGGTGTTCTTCAGCTCGTGCCTCTCCGTGAAGTACCATCATGAACTGCTGAATTACATCGACTTGCCTGTCATGAGCATTCATGTAAGCTCATCTGAGTTCACTCTACAGAGTTCAGAGTTGCCCCGTAATGTGCATGTTTTGAATCTACCAATGCTTTTAAGTTCGAACTGATAGCAAGTGACACTCGGCAAACAGAAGCAGCATCCATAAAAGGAGGGATGTATTAAATTGCCCTAATTGTATCTTGTAAATTGAGCTTCGAAGTATGCTGGCCTCACTCATTCAGTTAATCAAGTTACCTCTACGTGCGCAGATGCAGGACACTACCTTCTATCTGCCGTGTCCTCTTCAGTGGGCCTTGATTGATGGTAGCGTGCTCCTTAACTCGCGGTAATAACTTGCCAGTTAACATGTTACACTGTTAAGCTTGAAAACTTACGATTTTAGTTCTGGTCATAATGATTTCATTGTGATGAAAACAAAAGTGAAAAAAAAATCCGTGGACTTATGTATTTGTTTAATATTGCTCATCCGTAGCTCCCAACTATGACATACCTTGTATCAATCATCACGCGTACCGTACTTCTTTTTCCACTTTCATGTAACCAACCCGTTCTACGTGCAACCACCGACTGCCTTGCATGCACCTCGCCGGAATGTAGATGATTCTTGATTATTGTACTATATATTTTTCTCACAAGCTTGAGCTAGCCTATTCTTTATAAATTGAAGTGTCATAAATAGAGCTTTATGCTATCTAATGATTGCAATTTTGTGTTAATTTCTCAGGGAAAGCAGAAGCAAGCCAAACGGACCACGACGTTCTTCCAGTTCTGCAATGCGGAATCTGGAATTCTGCTTTGCACGGACGTAGCAGCGAGAGGCCTCGACATTCCGGAGGTTGACTGGATCGTGCAGTATGATCCACCTGATGACCCCAAGGTCTGTAGATATGGTTTTGTTTCAGCACCTTCTTTTTTCTGCCAAGGCAAGTTATAGAGCAAAGTGGTATTGTTAATTTTGCAACATCTGTTCATAATGTTCGTAGTTCACTATCCCAGCGCTTACCATGAAAAGTAAAAAAAAAAATCAAAATGTACGTAGTTTGGAACTGCTACAAGAACGACGATAGTTATAGTACGAGAACAAAACGACGACACAGAGACAAGGACACGAAAGACAGTAGCGCTAACTCCCAACTGAGTTTATTGCGCAGAGCACAAAAATATATAGAGGAGACAGTAACCATGTGATAAAAACCATATGGCACAAAGAGCAGAACATGAGTAAGAGAAAAACAAGGGCAAAAAAACAAAAGCACGAAAAACGGCAAAGAAAAATTTATAAGAAAGCCTTTCAGGAACAAGAGAACAAGAACAAGAGTTCCTGGAAGGTTTCGGTGCGCGCAAGTAGTTATATTATCTTTACTTTTCTGTCTCGTTTTCTTATAAATTTTTCTTTGCCGTTTTTTGTGTTTTTGTTTTTTTTTTTCTGCCCTTGTTTTTCTCTCACTCATGTTCTGCTCTTTGTGCTGTATGGTTTTTATCACATGGGTACTGTCTCCTCTATATATTTTCGTGCTCTGCGCAATAAACTCAGTTGAAAGTTAGCGCTACTGTCTTTCGTGTCCTTGTCTCTGTGTCGTCGTTTTGTTCTCGCGCTATAACTATCGTCATGCCATACCAACTTGCCCGAGCTGCCACACTTCTATGCTACAAGAAGCCAGGCTTTCAAAAATTGAGTTGCTAAACGTGTCCACTTGCTAAACACTAGTTTGTGAATACACCGTACGCTCTGTATGCTGGTGATTACGACCTGATGTGCATATTAGTGCTGTGAATGTTGTGTGGTGCAAAATGTAAGAGCCTTCAGGCACTCTATCAAGCCACATAAAGCAAGAGAACAGACTTATAGCTTATTTGCTTTGTTACGTTCAGTGAAGCCATAGCACTGAAGACTCGCGCCAAAAAAAGAGGACAGGATGTGTGCTGCCTTAATGAGTGTGAGTAGCTCGCGCTCTGTCCTCTTCCTTGTTCCCTGTCTTCTCAGTTCTATGGCTTTACTGCCTAGAGCTACTTTTATTGATTGCTTGATAAATTGAGAGAGATTGAGTGAAAGCAAGGAAAATAAAAAAAAAAGTAGTATACTGATCTATACTGATCAACAGTGACTAGGGTCACTGTTGATCAGTATACTAAGAGGATGCTTGATCTGGAACCAATGTTTCAACGTGAGTGCTCGTCTTCATTCATACGCCAAACATTTGCTGTTGTTTGGCTGCCATCTCCTATTGACCACAAACCCTTTGGCATAAAAGAAGATGAAGTGTTTACACAGTTCGATGAGCAACTTGTGAGGTCGACGCTGTGGAAAATACTTGTAAAAAAAGCACAACAGATGAATAATTGGTGTAATTAACTGCTGTGTATATGGTCTGATCGATACAGGAGTACATCCACCGGGTGGGTCGTACGGCGAGAGGCGAGGGTGGCCGTGGCCATGCACTCCTTATCTTGAGACCCGAGGAGGTTGGATTTCTGCGATACCTCAAGGTGGCCAAGGTGCCTCTACAGGAGTTCGAGTTCTCGTGGGCAAAGATTGCAAACATTCAGCCCCAGGTGAGTGGGATATCGGTTCGTTGCAGCACAGTGTTCGAGCTTTTTACTACAACAGCAGCAGGAGCACTTTCGTCGCAGTGGCCGCTCGAAATTCGAGTGCAAGAATGAAGTGCTGTTGACACCAAAAGTTTACGGACCTAGTGAGCTCACGATAAACTTCCTGCATGTGCTGCCTAGTGGTGTTTCGCCTATCGTCAGCTGCAGCTCTAGGCCAGAAATAGGCCCTCCTGTTGTTCTATGTCATATCGATTCTCTGCTGCCATGCAGCACAATGTTAGTTTGCTGCTTTCACACAAAGCAGGTATCTGCAGTATGAACTTCACACATCTACTTTAACAGCAGAATCATAGTACGTAATCAAGGTGTGCTTTGAATTTGTGCCGTTGCATATGTTGAATTCCAATGGCGGAGTAGGTGCAGCCGACCGACTTCGCGAGCGAGCCCTCGACTCTGGCGTAGAGCAAATCCTCCAAGTCCACCATCGGAACACAACCCGCCCTGCTGGAGCAAGGTGGAAGCTGCCGCGTTACCCAGGATACCTTGCGCGTGATCTTTTCCGCTGTCTGTTTCCCCTGTGGTTTACCAGCATCGCCGCATCGTTCGTTTGCTTGTTCAGCGCTATTCACCTGTGTGGAATGGATATCACGCCAAGCGTGCAACAGCTATTGTCCACGATGTCTGCTTTCGCTATCGAGTAGCAGAAGCATTGCTGCACGCTTTGCTGAGGTAGCCGAGCCGTCCATGCCGTCCGCCATTATCAACACAACTTGCGTGATGCTGGCGCGGCGCCAGCCTTGCCCCCAAGCAGGCAAACGTGTTAAAGGAACTGCGTCACGCTGAGTTCCGGTTCACTCCACCGATTTCGGCGGAGCAGTTTTTCCTGCTCCACGGAGGGACTCCCGCTCTGAATCCCCTCCTGCTCTCTCATTGGAACTTTTGACTCTCGCTCTCACTCTGTCATTGGAACACACTTGCTCTGAAAGGAGCAGAAAAACTTGCTCCGACTCCGCCATTGGAATTCAACAATAGATATCACTTAGTGAGGAAGATCGCGATATTGATAAGTGTTATGCCAATAGATTGCTCTCAAGACAAAAGAATGTAGCCATGGCTACTGAAGAGCAGATCGCATTAAAAGAGAAACATAGAAAATATTGGTGCTGTTACATTTGGCCCGGCGGTTCGTCTGGGCACACGCCATTGTGTGTAAGCTGGGCTACTAGGATGCTTTCAACCCCATCGGCGCCCAGTCAGCTGGGTGCTGTCCTGTAGAGGTTCCAGGTAGTTCTCTGTGTTCGGGTCTCAACAAAAGCTTCGCGAGACAACCCTTTTGTTGAACGGGCTCGAACAGCGTGGGACGACGCCACTGTGGCTGTTCTCATGAAGCCATCCTCTCGACTCGGCTATCGTCATCTACGCGAGGCTATCGCAAAACTCCTACGATTCGGAAGCGTGGGAGGACGTCGAAGAAGCGTTTTTCAGGGTTCGAGCGTTTGAACTGCCATGTTCGAGAGAGGTCTGGAAACACTGTAGGTTAAAGCAGCCATGGACCACTGCTGACGTTCGTGTCAGCGGCTATGTCCCCGGAGGAGCTCACTTTCCCCCTTTGGACTCTAGCTCCTTGCCCTGCGATGCCTTCAAGGTGTGGGCCGAGTGCGTCTTTGTGTGGTGCACTCGTGGATGAGCATTGGACGTTTTCACCCACGTTCTTCTCACGAGTGGCCCAATTTCTGCATCCTTTCTGGTGGGTGGACCACTGAGACATCACGTCACCTGATATGTGGCAAGAGTGGTCCCCGCCTTCTTCGGACCTCCATGTAAGGGGACGACAGTCTATAACAGCCGAAGACATTTTCTAAATAATCGCTGAATCTCTGTCTGTACATAATGCTGAATCATGAGCTGTATCTTTGTACATTGCTGATTCTATGCGGAATCTCTGTGCAGTTCCATCTTTCAACTAGTATCATGTAAATAAATCTTCGTTCTATCTCTCTTACGAACGCGTCCCCTCACTGGCGAAGATCGGCTATGCGTACGACGATGGGGAGCCAGCTACCCTAAAGAAAACCCGCCGTACCTGCCATCAAACCTCGACCCTTAACAGTGCCCACTGAGAACGTGTCTGGGACATCAATTAAGGGAGGGATAGTGTTGGGTGTAGGGCTGTTGTCTGTCGCCGTCGGTGTTGCAGATATGCTGCAAAAATGCTCTCGGCCATGTGCCCGCATGAATCACAAACCATTGTGGTTGACTGTACCTGCAGTATTGTTCTGAAATTCTGGTGCTCAGCGAAATGCTGCAAGCTTGATTCCTGGCCATGGTGGTGCAGGCAGAATGACAAAATACTCATTTATCATTTGCGAGATGAATTCGTTCGACTACACAGTCGAACGCATTTACAACGATCTCGAAAGTGCCACGATAAATCGTCATTGTATCAATAGTTCGTTGTATATGGGCCCACTCATAAAAACGTTCACTTAGTGGCCAAACTATTTTTTTTCTTTTGAATTTTTATTCAAAAAAGTGCGATAAACCCTCCGCTGACAAGTTAGGCCTTTTCACATGTTAAACGACACCCGTTTGATCCTGAGTGAATTTAACCACATTCGCAATTAACTCGCGCCGTTCCACTTCGAACCAATCATACCTGGCTAGTTGCTTGCAGCACGTCACTTAATCGGCTCTCGACGTCGCATGCCAGTTCGCTTGTAGTCCAATGTATGTGCGAGTGTGCTTTCTTGGTGCATGCTTCACTTGTGATTGTGCTCTGGTGCGGCGAGTAGCCTGTTCGTTTAACACAACAAAGAATTTTGCGAGCAACGGGTGCAAGCAGTCTCGCATAACGCAACGGCGGTGAACTTGCGAACGGCAGCATTACGCACTTGTACTGCCGTCGCTATGCCGAGCGGCTATCCGCAGATGACTGAGATAAGGTTGCTGGCAATGAGTCAGAATGGCACGTTCATCGCCACTGGCTACCGCGTCATCGCTCTTTTCTGATGCTTATCTGTTGGGGCACCGCCACAACCGCGTGGAAGTCGTTATTACTAATCAACCGATCTCTACTGTTACCGAAACCTTTCGCGCCACATTGTGGTGTCAGAGTTGAGCGTCGCAGTGAAAGTTATCGTTTCTCGCATTAATGGCTTCTTGGGTTCGAAGGCATTGTTGGTTAATCGTCGGCAGTCGTAGATGCCGAGAACGGTGTCATAAACGTCTGCTGTGCGAAAGCTGATCGCAAATCTTCATGTTGCCTCCTATTTTCCTGTCATTTTTTATTTTTTTCCCTTACTTCCGTTGTGCCGGTAAAAAAAATGTCTGGAAAGTGAGGAACCTAGCTCGCAAAGTCCAAAGTCTGTGTGCGGGGCTCGCAGCAGGGCACACGCGAGCGAGCAGCCTATCTCATGCTAAGAATGCCTGTTTTAACACTTTTTTCGCTTTCTACACACCGTATCTTTACCGCAACCATGTCAGAAGCGTTCGTTGTAGAAGTAGAAGGCTTTAAAAAATGTTCGCTGTGTGTGGACTCAGTTTCAAAGGGTAGCGTAGGAAAATCATTCGTGCACCAAAATATGGTCGTTATAACCAATATATCATTATATCTGGGGTCTTTATAAGTGGGTTGGGCTGTAATAATCTGTCGTTTAACAAGTATTTCTTCGGCATTGCATGAATAGTAAAGCCAACCTACCATGAAGTGATGTCCCATTTAGGCAAAAGTTTCACTATGAAGAATTTCTGTTTATTATGAATATATTGACAACTCTCGTTAATTCAAATTAGAAGGGACCTTTAAATTTTGTTTGAATTATCAAGAAGTTTTAATTAGCAGAAGTTCTGGGATATATGAATCTGGGCTAGGTGACACCACAGACTATGATTAGGCATTCATTTTATCACATTTAAAATTTTTTAAAGCATTTTAAACCCTAACTGCACCCAACGGACAAAAAGCAGGAGTGTAAGGTCCACACGTTTATTGTACATTTTCTGCTGATCAGACCTTTTAATGAAATCGTGAATTGTCAACTGCTTCTTTGTTATATGTGCCTTCAGCACAAACCTCTCTATACCAGTTGAGAAGCATCATGGTTACCATGCACGTGCTTCATTTAAAACATTTGATTTCTAGCAAAGCCTTTTTCCTCGAAGGCTTAAGGAGCTTACTTGTCATCTTTAGACTGTTAAGATCATATAAGCACGCAAACTTTTAAATAGTAGTGGGAAAAGAGCAGATATGTTCCGGTACGGAACTGCAAAATGTATGAATTAACGAAATGATGAGTTCCAATTTAGAGGCCTTTAAATACGTTGAGAGTACAGAGGGCCAACCAAAACATTGAATTTTATTTGAATTAACCGAAATTTCGAATTATCAGAGTTCGAATAATCGTGAGTAGTGTATTTGAATGTCCTCAACTTGGCCAAATGTTGCTGGAATTGAAACACTCTCCGCATGCATTGTTTTTGTGCGTTTATCCTTCTATTTGTATGTGCAGTTGGAGAAGCTTATTTCAAAAAACTACTACCTGCACATGTCAGCCAAGGAGGCGTACAAGGCATATGTGCGAGCCTATGACTCGCATCACCTGAAATCGATTTTTGACGTCAACACACTGGACCTGATACAAGTGGCCAAGTCATTTGGCTTCCTGGTGCCTCCGAACGTTGACTTGAGTATCCTTTTGCTCTCAAAGGCTAAGTGGTTGTGATACAAAAGTGGGGACACATTGCACTGCGAGGTGCCAAAACCTCACATTGGGCAGATTGCCAATTATATACGTACAGCTTAAGCGGACCAAGAGGTGCCCACACTACATTATGGAAAGGAGAAAAATTACTCTTCAGTTGAATGATTCCACAAGTGGCTTGTGTTGCGAAGAATTTCTCGCATCTTGGCTACTATGCAAGGTTTACGCTGCATGACTTTTTATAATGTAATATGTATAACAGAGTAGGTATTTCAGAGGTTCAGAGTAATTCATGATAATGGAATTTTGTTGTATCTACCGTAATCATTGAAGTGTGGAAATTCAGGGCTAAGTAATGCTCATACTTTCACGTCCAGTGTCATATCGGCATATTGCTGACTCGGACACTTTCATATGGGCCAACAGTACCTTTAGTGGCTGGATTTGAAATGATGCGACGTAGTTATCACAAGCAGTTGCTCATAGCAGACATTATGCAGTCGAACTTTCCTATAGGAGACACTAATGTTAGGGACAAATTGTTATAACAGACACCAGTTGATAAGAGGGTTGATAAGAAAATGCAAACATGGTGCCCTGCTAATGAGAGACATTTTATGTAAAGGACAAAAATTTCTTTTCCAAGCATGTCTCTTATAAAGGGCTCGACTATACTAAAAACTTGACTCATTTCAATCCGTCAGTGCTTTGTATACTTACTGTCCCAGCAGATCTAGGGCTAGCTCTGAATAAATTTTGTTAGCAACCAGGGGCATAGCCAGAAAGTTTGGAGGGGTTGGGGATGGGGGGGGTTTAAATCTTGCTTCATGTATGTTTCTGCGTGATTGTAGGTCTGTGTACACTTTATGATGACAGTCCCATCTTGCTAAATAGTAAGTTATATCCAAATATTTGTTATGAAAGTTGTTTCTAATAATCTTATCTACTTCAAGACTATTTTAACACAAACGTGTTTTATTCCGGGGGCAACCAAGATTTCAGTAACGTATTTTCGTAACGGAAATGACGTCGGAAAAATACGCACGATCAGAAGACAAAGAAAAAAGATTTGTCAATGGGATTCGAACCCGTGGCCCCTGGGTCCGCAACAGATGCCGGGCACGCTATTTGCTGTGCTTCCGTACAATGTACAGTAAACTTTCTATACTGCTCCTCTAAGAACACATTTTCCTTTCGTGTTTTACAGATTCTATGACGGAGGGATCAACCATGTTTTCTTTTGTTATATCGAGGTTTGAGTGTAGCAAAACTGAAAATTTTCAGGTTGTGGGGAATGAACCCTCCTTCCAGCTCCTACTGCTCTTGCGACACCAATGTTAGCAACATTCTCAAGAAGCCTCCAGTATTGTGTTCTTCTTATCGAGTAATAAGTGCCGATTTCTTTTTTAGTCCACTAGTAACAGTATGGTTTCGAAATAAATTTATAGACCATATTTGCGAGCATGTTCAAGTAAGAGCTATGAAGAAATTCGTGTATTGTAAACACTTTGTGGTGTCTTCAAAGTGCTCTGTATACAAACCTTTAAATACATTTTCAAAGACTTAATTGCTACTGGTGGCGTACTGGTAGATTTTTCATGATGTTAAAGCATTTTTGAAAAAGATATAAGCCTCCTCAACTCGGTCCCAGATGTTGGCAGCAACAAGGCTCGACCCAGAAAGAAGGGCCGAGCTGCGAACTACGGCTACGAAGGAGCGCCACCGAAGAAGCGTGAGAAGGCCATAATCTACAAGCCTATTCCTGTTGGAACAGACAACGGAAAAAGGCAGTTCTCGCGGTGACCACTAGCGCTCGATTGTTGTACAGCTCACTCATTAAAATCGGTGCTACTTATGACGATTAAAACTTATTTCTATAAAGAGGACGCAATATTTTATATATATATATATATTAAAGAAATGTGATCGTGCTCCTTTATTTTTTTTTCCGACCTACATTCGAGTCGACTTACAGTCGTGTAAATATGGTAATATAATGTGAACAAAAACAGCACCTTTTCTGTGTGAATGTAATTGACGTGGCGTCAATTTGCCTTTTATAATGCCTGTGTTGTAATTTGTACCAGAATTTGCTAACCAAGTAAAGGGGCCATGACACCCAATTTTCGCTCAAAATCTGTGGTTTACAGATTAATTTTTAATTGGTCACAAACAAGCTAGCTATGTCAGTGCATTTGGTCAGAAACATAATTTATAAATTAATTTTTTATAAACACACAAGCAGCCCAAGTGTCTGACTATGCCGATGCAGTCACGAGTCATGACATAACAAGCTGCTTGCTTTGTAATCGTCTATTCCAGCCATCAATCTTGTTTCGTGGTCAGCTAAACGTACAGTGGAGCTGTTCCAGCTTTCTTCAGCTTGGAATTAAAAACTGCCTGATTCGCGGTGTTGGAACCTTGGGCAGAAGACGACAGCTCCACTCCATGATGCACATTACGTCACACAGCCATGGCAAAGTGGTGATGGCCGGCAACGCACGGAGTTTATCGTTTTCGTTACCATGCCTATTCAAATCGATCACCAGTTATTGATGGTTTGAATCATCTATTTTTGCACGTTCTGCTAAGAATTGCTCGTGTGCCTAGCAGTTCCTAGTATTTCAGCCACTGAACTTTTAAGATCAGTTTGGATTTGGTCGTTTTGGCAAGATAATCATATTTAACAGACATTTGCGCGAACCAATGTGCATGTATTGGAAAAATAGGCTTGAAAGAAATGTGTGCTGCTCGTAGTTATGCTTCAGTAACATAAAAGTTCTGCAATTAAAAAAACCATCGCAAGTCAAATTCAGCTTGTAATCTGACAGTGTTGAGCTGTAATAATTGCCTGAAATATATGGCGACTATTCACTAGAGAACTGTTGTTTGGAGTCACAGGAGACCTACTTTAAAAGAAATTATTTGCGAAGGTCCGCCACATGTATAACGTGTCGGGATGGTTTTTTCAGCTAGTTTCTAGCAGCTCTGGTTTTGTTTCTCTTGTTCATATCAGACACGGGGCCACACAGTGTGGTGGCGGCGTGATGCACGCATGGATGTGAAACTGCACCACGAGAAACGCACGCCACTTGAAACTGTTTTGCAACTGCACCTCAATTGAGTGAAGACAAGCTTCGCATCTGAAGGTGACAGCACCCCAGGTTCAATCTCTGATTGCGGCAATGTTTTGCGTCAGCCTAGGACATCTACAGCCATTAAGGAGTTGATTTCGTTCACGGCCTCTAGTGGTTTCCTCTAGTGCACAGCTGCTGACCTTTGTGCACAATGTTGGAGCTGCTGTGTCCATTCGCCGCTGAAGAAGGCTGCCGGAGAACATGGCGGCCCCGCACTACGGAGCAGTGCCAGAGGTTCTAAGACTGCATGCGATTTCATTTTCAACGGAACGACTTCATTTTCATAGTCTCGCTCCAAATGGGAGCACACCAACTTACCCAATCGATCGTTATGATGCGATTTCATTTTTTGTTTTTCAATACTACCTGCAAAAATACAAATGCTTGGCTGCGTATTTTTGAACGCCATCCTATGTGCACAGAGGTGGCTCATGGAAAGAGGTGACGCTAAACGAACTTGTCAAGTTCACTGGACATCTAGATTATAGGCATTTTTCACCTCGCGGGCATTTATGTACACAAAGACCAGCAAGCTTTTCTCCTAAAAAAACAAGAAATTTTATGTGAAAAGTGCGCAAATGCACCTGTGTCTCGCATCAAAGCTGGAAATGCTTCACCACATGGCACGACCAATGAAGCCGCATTTTAGTTCGGACTGTTTTTGTCTACGTTAATAGCATTGTGTAGAATATTTAAAATTTTTCATACTATTTCTGAGTCCCTTATATCAAATATGTATATCTCGTTTTTTCTTTGTTTCAGTGCTTTTGCATATGTGTTTTATTTTATTGTGCTGGTCATCAGCTGGCAAGCAAGAATTACGCACTTTTGAAATTTTTATACATCCCAGAATACTTTTGTTGTTCTACAACTTGTATTTTTGAACTTCATTACTAGTGATTTGGTATGCTGCAGCATGTGGTGAAATACTTTGCAAACTGGCAAACATTTTTTTCCCGCAACATATGAAAAATAGAAATTTTCTCATCGTAACAAAATGTTATAGCCTGCAATTTCTAGGATTCATTTTGCAATGAAATATTCTTTTAGTCTCTTCTTCATACATCTATAGGCATAACAGACCACCGGCACCTATTTTTCGCTAAGAACTGCAATTTCGTGAGCGACAGCGCCAAGGAAGTTCGTACCTCCTTCCATGAATTTTAATTCCAATGAAAACAACTTTATTAGGTCCTGTGGAACACAATAGTGTCATGCACCCAGTTCAGTCCCACATGGAGAGCATCGTGTTGGTGTGGTCATTGCATGATGTGAAGTAGATTAGTATTCATGGATAGAACTATGCTATACAGCGACGATGTATTTTCCTGCAAATAGGTGCTTTTCAATTTGATACCTAAACAGGTATCAAAATATGAAATAGGTGCTTTTCCTTTGATACCTGTTTGATCAAGTGACAAAAGTTGTGCTTTTTGCCCCTTACCTTTCATCCACAGTTTTGCATAATGCGGTAGGCACGCCCTTCCGAGTTCGCTGCTACATTGTTTCATGATTTGCGACATGCACCACTATCTTTGCATTGATTAAATGTTACCTGCATGCCTCAAAGACCATTTTTTGGTTTCTTTTACATGAAAGGATTACACTAGGCAAGTACTGCTATGCAAGAAGAGCAATATTTCTGGCTGTAGCTGCTGATGGCATTCATAGAAATCGTAGCAGAGAAGCCGCTCACAGTGAAGATTACCATGTATTCACTTCTGGATACTGTAACCAGCTCGTGTAAACAATTGTAATAACCTATTTGGTGCATTTTGGAGCTTGGTAATGCTTCAAGATTTAGAAATTTCAAATCTTCATTTTAATGCAATGAAGAGACTAGAAAAGTGCCATGAAAGCACTCCTTTAACCCTTTGAGATGCTATGTACACAATTGTCCACACTTATTTTTGCTATTTGTATTAACTAGGGGCTAAACAAGAGCGAGATATATTGAGCTTTGGATTAATTGAACCTCCTACCAGGTAAGTTTGTCTTTATTTGGTTTTGTTTTGTAGTGTACTGTCGGGTATGATCACCTTTCTAGAAACACTACTCTGTTTGACGTGCCGCTTCCTCCAAGCCACGTAAAAAGTTTTTTTTTTCCCTCAAAAGGGATAACCAGAAGTGAATTCAACCCAATTTCAAGTTGGAGATTTCATTCTATGTGCCAAAATGGAGCATCAATGACTTCAGGATAGATATTTAATTACAACTTAATTAGGATTAAGTTAATACATTGTGCATAAGTTAACATATTATGACATTGTATTTTCTGCAATAAAATATTGAGTGCCTTGAAATAACATATCAATTCGACACATTTACCGGCAGTTTTTAATAGGCGGTGTCCAGAAAGTTCAAATGGAAGGCAAGGGGACAGTGTGCCACCCTAAAGTTAAATCGCCATGCATCACGGCTTTGAGCATCTTTTCCCGCTGCATATTGGCCGCTGGTTTAGGCACGTGCAGCGCTGGCACATAGCAGCCACAGCACTCTGCGCAATGCGGAACTTGAAATCGTTCAGTGGTGCTTCATTGATTAAACTGGTTAACGAATGCAATGCCACTTGCTTGGTTAACAGATGAGGCATTAATGGATGTAACACCGATTGTGAAACTGCATTTGTTATGCAATGGTCTCGTGCTGTAGGTAGGAAATGACTTTTTTATACACTGTAGCTCAACCTCAAATGTTTTCATAGTGGTTCACATTTGCTTTCGCAAGCTACAGAAGCAACCTGTACACAGTGCTACATAATTCAATGGCGGGCACATTTTATTTTAGAAACGGAATTTTTTATATACAGCAGATAAAGCACGCCTTGCATAGCAAAATGACGAATTCGCATGCTCACTGGCATGCATCTTGTGGCCCTGAGTTGACAACAGCGAAAAGAGGAATAAAATTTTTAAAAAGCACTCGATGCATCACTGTTGGGGTCCTTCTTTTCGTACGAACTAAACACGGTGAAGTGCAATGTGATGCCAGCCCGACTAGAGAAGCTTGAAGTGGCACAGTAGACCCCAATGGTCACTAGGAAAGCATCTGTGGGGCTTCAGCCTTTCAAGCCCAACCATACCGAAGAATGCTGGTTTCATGGTAGGAGGTTTAGCAGCTCTTATGTACACACGGTCGAAGCGACACCGAGGCTTGAAACGGCCGTTCCAGGTAACATTGTCGTTGCGTGTCATGTCCCACGTGTAACGCACCTCCTTGCGCTGCCCGCAGGATTCCCAGACGTCCTTCACACCTTGTGGCAGGCCGCCTATGTCTTCAACCTGAAAGTGAACATATAAATTTTTGAATTTTGAAACTGCCATAGGCACGATGTATACTCAATTAAAAAACCTTTTTATAAAAAAAACAAGAACGGCCACAGAACCTAATAGATATGTGGGGTTTAACGTCCCAAAACCACCATACGATTATGAGAGACGCCATAGTGGAGGGCTCCGAATAATTCGACCACCTCGGGTTCTTTAACGTGCACCCAAATCTGAGCACACAGGCCTACAACATTTCCATCGGAAATGCAGCAGCCGTGTCCGAGATTCGATCCCGCGACCTGAGGGTCAGCAGCCGAGTACCTTAGCCACTAGACCACCGCGGCAGGGCGCCCACAGAACTTTGGCACGCCTGCCATTCACATGTGAATGAGTCGCACTAGCCATTTTGTACATGAACTGCAACTACTTTATGCAGGCTAATGTAGATATATTCAAGAGAAAAAAGGTTCATCCTTACTACTACCTAAAAAGTTACATTTAGCTGAGCAGCGACGTTGGAATCCATGAAGAACTTTACGAGGACGTTCAAGTATTTTGCCAAAAAACAATACAAACGAGTTTGTATGACAAAGTGAACCATCTAAATAGCAGGAAGTGGTTAAAGTCGTGAAAATGGGTAGACGCTACTGGACAGAGTAATTGTGCAAATTTTCTGAATAAGGACGGTGAGTGCTGTGGGACATTTTTTTTTTTTTTTTTTTTATAGGTTGGGTCACTCCATATTAATTTCAACTATTTCACATTTCTTAGCAAACGCATCAAACAGGCACAAGCACACATGCTAGCTGGCTGCACCAAACGTCAACCTTTAACATGATTCAGCTGAGACTGAAGTGATTGCATCACAAGCCATGAAACAGACACAGCAACATCAAGGCAAATAATCACTGACTCATATTTGTATTAATTATAACAGACGAGAAAGCTAAGCAATGTAGTGGGAATGTTATTTGTAGCTATTGTGATGTAAATGTGGTGAACGCAAAGTGGACGAAAAGAAAACATGCCCCCGGCAGGGACCATCAAGTTAAGTGCGCAATGCTTGTAACAAAGTCAAACAAGGCCTTAAAATTCGCTTTTTTTTAGTGATTCTGGCATAAACCGGGTCAAATTTTTATGTCGTGATAGGTTGCATAATGTAAAGTGCAGAATGCACCCTATCGCAGTTGAGAAATTTGATCTAGATTGAGCTTAATGGCAAGCAGCAGTGCACCGTGCGATGCCTGTCCACGTGAATGACACAAAACCACAGCGACTTCAAGAATACAGCCGGTAAAAAAGTTTGTCGTCTGCGCCATCCGACAGAGCAAATGACATACCTCACTGTCTCGCAGGTTGAGGTCGCCACCAAAGATGACCGTCCTCTCGTCAGGTTCCTTGATGCACTTTTTCAGGCATTTGTAGAACTGCACTGTTCGCTGCTCAGCAAAGTCGGCAGTGCTCTCCAAGTGGGTGTTCATCAGTGTGATAGGAAAGCCCCCAAACGATGCCTAAGGCAAGTTTGAATGCACAAGAAACCGAAGTCCAGTCAAAAACCATTACAGCAAAGTTGTAATCAATAGTGAAACATCTGTTACAGCAATACTCATTATAAGCAAGCATTTGTTACATGCTTGTAATATATATTTACAGATAACAGTGATCTTCAGTTGTTGCTTATATTGCAGTGACAAAGAAATCACATAATCCAGCCATGGTTAACAAGAATGCCTCACCTGAACACTAGGAACATAAGATGGATTTAAACACCGCAGTCCTTACCTTAATGTAAGTCACATTTCGGCCCATGGCAGTGTTAGAAAACGGGTAGATGACATGGCTTTCATAGTCAATCGTCGCCTTCCTGAGTAGAGTGACTGTGAAATACTCGATGGTGTTCCCCACGATACACTTGTATCCAGGAAGGAGAGTCTTGAAGATGTCGGCTGAGGCAGGTACCACTTCTTGAAGAAATGCAACATCTATGCCAGCACTAAAGGGGGAAAAAAAGGTGTTTTCGTAAAGAATCCTTTTCCCAACTACTACCATGCGTATTTTTCAAGTAATATCCAGAAGAAAATCTGATTGTGAAGAGGATTAGCTCTGTTCCTACCCTATCCTGGGCATCAGTTTCACACGTGATTAGATTATTTTTCACCAAGCGGCTATGCTCTACAAGTGATGCTTACCATTCCAGAATACACAGATTCGCCATAACAATCACAGACAAATTACCTTTCAATCGTGGAACAGACTGCCTTTGCCCGGAGCACCAGGTTCTTATCATCGATACCATCGGTGTTCCACGAGATAAGCTTCAAAGTGCTGGGCTGATCTGCAGTGGCACTTGAAACCCTTGTCCCACTCCTGTTGCTCGTGGCTGCCTCAGCAAATATGGCAGTTGCGGCAGCTGCGAGACTTGGACGGCTGCCGCTGAAGAAAAAAAAAACAAGACGTGTGAGATCGTAACGATGCAAATCAAAATGTGTAATCAGAAACTTTCTTGAACTCTGTAAACGACAACTAAGTCGTTCTGAAGTACCCTTTGGCGGCAACACAAGTACGAAGTATTCGGCGATACTTGAGCGATGTAAGACACCTGCGCAGAGTGTCGCAAATGTGTGTGGCACAAATTTAACTGTGAAGATTATACCATAATTCGAGCCCTGCCTTGAGCTAGCAAAGTATGAGATCAATATTTCGACCTCAAAACAACACACTAGAAAATCAGAACCGAGCTGATTTGCCACAGCCACAGATGCAAACGACGTTTTTTTTTAAACATAGCAATTCTAGATAGTCGTTTTTCTGCAAAGCTGTAACGAAGAAATAAGAGTAGAAACACAGTTCACCTCAAGGTTCCAGGACCTGTCTTGGAGATAAAACTGCGCGCAGGCCGTGTCAGTCTGTGTTATAGCCGCAAATTCTTCGCATAACTGCTGGCAGACCTTGCCGTCAGGTATGTCATCATCGGTGTCAGAGCTGCTCATAGTAAATGTACGAGAGGGGCGAGGTTTGCAAGCAAATTCACAAGAGGGACGTGCAAAGGCTCATGCCGCGCTTTTTGATACAAGTAACAAGCATCGCAAACACAAAATCTTTGGATTGCTTTGGCTTGGCTGCGTATGCTTACTATACTTGAGCAGTACTTCGTTTAATAATTGCCAAACAAGAAATCGTTCAAACGTCTTTGAACTACTAAGAATATTTAGTAACTTTTTTTTTTTGAGCACTGCAGTGAAGTGAGTTATCCAAGACGAGCCGAAACCGTGGTCTACGGAATGTGACAGCACACTCAGCGCGGTACAACTTGAAAGTTCGTGTCTCCAGGCGGGGCAACAAAAAAATGGTTTAGCTTTCTGAAGCCTGCAGGAAGCGTGGGTCAGCATAATAGAAAAAAGCAGTAGGAATGTAGTACAAGAATCGAAGCGAGAGCAGCTAGAATATTTCAACCAGCGTGCGGAGGGGACGTCCTCACATTGGCCATCTCCGTTGACCCAAGGTTCCACCGTGCAAGGTACGAACGCCGCGTCGTGACATCTTCTCTGGAGGCGCTACCGTTTCAGGCAGGTTTGTCTCATCTTCAGTGTTCCGCTGTTTCGGCATAGTTTGTGGATTGATTAATGTCTTTGGAGTAGTAGCCAGGAAAACGGAACGAGTGGGAAATGACGCCCTCTCCGTGATCATTTTACGGCATGCACGCACGGACGCAGCTGGGAGTGGCAGGTGCAGAACGTCAGTTCCTCCCCCTCCCTCCCTCTTATACCCCAGTATAATATAGTACACTTCCTTGTTAAGCCCGGGGCCTTATGCCAGACTATTATTATAGTTTGATCCAATTGTGTTGTAGCGTCCGCAAACGGTGGCGTAGCTGGGGGGGGGGGGGGGGGGCATGATTTCCCTGAAGCTTTCCAATATGTGTAAACTAGTGGGAACACACGCAGGAACATGCATAGAGGGTTGTTGAACCACCCTCCCCCTTTTTTATAATTCTTCAACCAAAAAACAAAATGGGGCTACGCCGCTGTCCGCAACTTATCGTTATCAGTCTTGCCTGTTGCGCTTTTTGCTTGAAAGTTTGGTAGTCGCTACCTAAATTTCCTCGCAGGAATGCTATACGGCACACATTTCGTTGTGGACTACATGCATTAGTGCGCAGCATTGCGGGAGGCACGCAAGACCGATGGCTAAGTTATCGTTTGGGGACAACATAGTTTCTATAAATGGTGCAACATTTCTTTTTTTTTTTTTAGTTTTGATGACGCTAATCCTAGGTGGGGGGCTTCGAAAAGTTAAAAGCACAAGTCATCAAAGCTTGCGTAATTTTCATTGTTACACTGGAGTAAAAGCACGGGAGGGCAGTCTGGTGGGGGAGGGGGGTCGCCCTCTGTGTCCAGGCCGGGGGGGGGGGGGCATGCCTCGCAAGTGTCCTTCCTTGACATTTGTATTTCAAACGTCACATATTTGAATAGCTTGGCATTTAAGCATTCGCTGCAAGGTCGATCGAGCTACATGCCGCAGCAGCCCCATCGCCAGGTTTGTGTGGATATATATAGGCGGTCTGTGGCGCGTGCCCATATGCACACATTGACGCTTCGCTAGGAGCGGTTCGAGCCGACTTTTGACGAATAAAGGGCGTTGACTGCAGCCGAATGTTGACATATACTCTTAGCATTGCCACAGTACGTCCATCATTAAATAATGCATGAAGCCGACCTAACGCTCCTATTACGGGCGTGATAAGCACAATCTGCCGAAGAATGGTGTGCCGGCCTTCGATGACAGACGTGTCTCGCTATCGAGGTGCTTTATTTATTTTATATCAAATATGTACACATTTTTTTCCGTCGAAAATTTTCTTGGAAGCACAAAACCCTCATATCGCGTAGTGTGCCTCATGTATTTTAACACAACACGCCAGGTTAAGGGCCTTTCCACGCGCTTTCCGCACAGCCGCAACGCACGTGCCGGGACCCCTGCCGTACGCAAGCGGGAGACAAATAAGCCAATTGGCGACGCTGCGGAGGGTGAAAGAGCGTCGCCAATTGGCTTACTTTTTCCCAGCTTGCGTGCGGTAGGGGTCCCGGCACGTGCGTTGCGGCTGTGCGGGAAGCGCGTGTAAAGGCCCTAAAGGGCGCCTAAACCACCAACAAACGCTCGCGTGCTTCTCTGCTAGCACACGTGCTCCTCGCGTTTTCGCCTCGGACGATGAGTACGGACATTCGGAAAGGTGGACACACGAGTCGATGAACGCGTTCGCTCTATAGACTCGTGCACAACCCCAACGCCACAACTAATTGTTTCGTCCGCCGGGTGGTGTAGGGACCATTTAACAATTGAAAGCAGGCAACGTATCATTCTTTGCATTCAGCATACAGCTGAGCATTCGTTTCATTAAAGAGAACCACAAAACAAGCACCCCAACCGCATGATGGATGATCAGGCGACTGTGCACAATGGGAACACCATCCCGCGCATTCCTGATAGAGATGTAGGTTGCATCTGCTTTGCACTTCACACGAGGGTTTCGAATGGCGCCAATCAGCCCTTCCTTTTCCGAATTAAAAATAACAGCGCACGTACAGAATACGCCCCGCAGATAAAAGAAACGAAACACACATTGGTAAATTATAACAGCGCTACCATGGACAGAACACGCCCCACAAAGGGAAGAAACTACACACACACACACACACAATGACAATTCAGAGATCTGTACTAACTAGGCCCAAATGAAGTTTTATTGACCTTCCTTCTCCCTTCGTGTATAACCCGCACTTTGAGATATATATATATATATATATATATATATATATATATATATATATATATATATATATATATATATATATATATATATATATATATATATATATATATATGCGTGTGTTCAACTGGCCACCCATTAAGTTCGTTCTAAGACTGCCGTGGGTACACCACAGAAATCAGACACCAGAAGAACAGCGCGAATACGATGCTCGACGAAAGGAACAAGAAGTTCGTCTTGCTGATATTAGTCGCGAAACCAACCACGGTCTACCACAGCGACCTTATATCTATTATAACCCATTATACTCTAAAGTAACGATAGAGACGTTTCGCATGGCGTCGCGTGTAATGGGCGCAAACTGAGAGAAGATAAAATAGAAGCAAAAAAAAAGTGGAAGCGAGCATGACGGCCAGGTACCGCACCACCTGACCAAGCCGCGCAGACGCAGTAGATAAGCCACGCATTGGTCGTCGGCAGGATATTCAAGTTGGCGGGTGCAAACCAGTGTTGCATCGCGGCTTGGGGAGAAGGCTATTGCACTGGTGTAACTTGGGTGCGGGCAAATTTTGGTGAGGCTTGAGGAGGGCAAGTGCCTCTTTTGCACCCCCCCCCCCCGCCCCCACCCTACGACGCCCACGCACCGAGGGAGACACCGCGCGCTAATTCCACTCTAGCCAGTCTGCGTCCGATCATGCCGAGACAGTCATGGAACGTCCTACACCGTGGCGTGAGTCTAGAAAAATTACAAGGAGGAACACACACACACACCTTGCTGTGGTAGTCATGTCGTTTCCATGAATGTTGTACAGTTCATGAATGTTGCATAGTACTTTTACTTATATAAAAATATAAAATGATTTGAAAGAAAAAAAATGAATGTGTGGTTTTTTTTTAGCTGGCATATTCGCATTCTTCTGTTGGGTATTTTCTGAAACAGTTTGAGCGGCAATAATAACTAAATAAATAATGAATAAATGAAGTAAAGCGGGCATTAAAAAAAGTACTCGCAATATACGTAACTGTCAAGACGTCTAAAAGAGAAATTTCAAGGGTGACGTTTGCAAGGAGTGTCCCCCTCCCATTCTGAGCACAAAGGGGGGGGGGCAGAACCCCCCCCTAACCCCACCATGATTTACAGCACTGCTTTCAAGAAAGTGCGCATTCCCGAGGAGGAAGACGAGCATCGACGTGTTGTCGACAGAGAGGACGGGCGGCGATGGGCACGCCTGCTTCTCTGTGCCAAGCTGTGAGCGATTCAGTGCAAACTTTATGAATCATTTTACATACGAAGCATTCCTTAGCGGACTGGACACATCTATCTAGGCGCCTACGTCTGGATGCTCTCGTTATTGCCTCCCTAACTTGGGGTTGGCCAAAATTAGTATATAGGAAAATAAAATGGTTGGATAAATATGTCTGGCTGGTCACAACATGAGCGACGTGAAAATTCCGTCGTGTATGTCGTCATATCCTTTCCTCCAGACACGTGTGACAGACACACGTCCCCGTTTACTACGGGTCTTGGAATACGGCTATGCCTCACAAGCTATTGACAGTTTATATCTATATCCACGGAGGAATGGCGAGAACAGACATTGGTAATTTATTACAAAAACGTTAATAAAAACTTACATCGGCAGCGGTGATACGGCGAATGCAAAGAATAAATGACATGGTCTCAGCAGGAATATAATCCAAACATTCTGCGTGGCAGTCAAGTTTTCTACCAAAGAGCTACGCACTCCAGGTCTCGTGATTGATTGATACGTGGGGTTTAACGTCCCAAAGCCACCGTATGATCATGAAAGACGCCGTATAGTGGAGGGCTCCGGATATTTAGACCACCTGGGGTGCTTTGACGTGCACCCAAATCTGAGCACGTGGGCCTACAGCATTTTCGCCTCTTCCGAAAATGCAGCCGCCGCAGCCGGGATTCGATCCCGCTACCTGCGCGTGAGCAGCCTATACCTTAGCCACTATAGCAAGGTGACCACTAGACCACCGTGGCGGGGTTCGCCAGGTCTCTAAACTGCTTTGTAAAATAAACCTATGCAGGCGTAGTGTTGGTCAATTGTGGTTACAGTGCTCGCTATATTTTTTCTATAAGCGTGCAACATTTGTACATATATTTTGCGTCATTTTATAACGTGTCGCTCAATAAAAAAAATTACTACGCGGTCACTTTCCCCCCGCATGCTTCTCATGACGTTGATTCCCGAAGTTCTTGGGATCTGCCGTTTTTTTTTTTTTTTTGAGGGTCTTGCTCTGGCAAACTGGTTGCCTTCAGGTAGTATACGAGGGATTATTAGTTAGCTGAGAGCTAGTAATAAGATTACGTGTTACGTGACGCCAACAGGCATGAAGAGTGTTGCACACTCGCCGTCATGGATACAGACAGCTGTTGTGGACGCTCCCGTGTTTAATTCACATATATACCCAATAAAGTGGATGTGGGGATAGCCGCCGGGGTAGCTCAGTTAGTAGAGCATTGGACGCGTTATTCGAAGGTCGCAGGTTCGGTTCCTGTCCACGGCAAGCCATTTCTTCATGCGATTTTCTTCACGTTTTCATTACTATTGCCTCATATAACATCCCCTATACTTTCATTGGCATTAATGTCTGTTAGATCGCATTAATATTTGTGCGTACAACATATCCTTAATGTCATTTCGTAATGTTCTCTCAAAAAAAAAAAAACGCCACTTGTCAGATTTTTTTTTTTTCGGCATGCTTCGCGTAACATCGATTGCCGTGGTACGCAAGACCTGCAGAATTTTTTCTTTATTTCTTTCGCCTAAACTTGGTTTCTGCCGGATCCATCACACCTGTGTTCGCATATTCTGGGAAAATTTGTGCGCGCTCAAATTATAACTGCACTCATACCTGTGTGCAATGAGCACGGGTGCAGCGAATCATCGTTCATAACGAGGCAAAAGAAGAAGAGTCGTGTCAATATCGCACGCCTTTTTTATTTATTATGCTGTAATAAATGCTGGATTACAAGTTTACGCTTATAACAAATTTCGTATATAATAGGATTTTTTTTTCTCAAATGCGCTTCCGTTATGGCGAGCTTTGAGATAACAGCTTTCAATATTTCCCGCTTGCATATATGTTGTTTCACAAGCGAGATACGTTGAACACATTAAAAATGACAGCCTCTCCCACCAATAATTGTTTTTGAGTATTTCTCAAAATCTTCTCTCTCTCTCTCTCTATCCATGGAAATTTGGGCATATTTTTTTGCAGGTAGTGATAGCTAAACTTCGCAACATTGATTTACCACTTCGCGGGAGCGAAGTGTAATAGCCTCATTCGGGGCTTGGTAAACTAATTCATGCCAAAATTTGTTATGAAACACAAACAAACAGTTGCCCCAGATATCCTTTTTAGTCACGCGTTACCTCCGTGTGGATGCACTGCAAAATTTCGAATGGTTCTATTCGCAATGACAATGAAAAACGAAAGCTGAACGTTAACCTGTAAAGTTGTGATAACGAAGCAGGAAGAGGAGGAGGAAAGTTTAAGCGGAAGGACATGGAGGTTAGCCAGTTCTTAGACCGGCTGGCTACCCTGTGCTGGGGAAAGGGATGAGGGGAATAAAAGATGATAAAAAGAAATGTTGCGAAGAGAGAGAGAGAGCGAAATTACAAAAAAATAGCGTCAGAGGAAAGGCAACATCAAAGAGTATATATACTCTTTGATGACTTTCTGAAGACGGTAAAGTCTGTCTCTGAGGCCAGTTGTCCTCAAAAAGCGCAGCAAAGCTTTCAAAGCCTTCTGGGCTGAGAAAGTTACTTCTACGAGAGTTGCTGTAAGTAGCTATATATACAAAGGTGAATTCGTGAACAGGGGTTAAGTGCCTGAGCCAACAATGCCTATACACCAACACAACCAGATAGCCAACAATACCTATACACCGACGCACCTCGACAGCAACAATACATATACACCAACACACCTAGACAGCCAACAATACCTAGATTATCTACTACAAGAGAGTGAGAAAGAGAGTTACCGGGATATTTGTCGGACAGTCGAGGCTTATACGTAAGAAGGTGGACTCGCGTCCGGCCAAAGCCGTGGAGCTTGTTCTTTGCTTTCAGTGTGTAGTGCCTATCCGTTCATTTGTCGAAACCCCGCCACGGTAGTCTATATCGTCTATAGCATCTATAGTGGCTAAGGCACTCGGCTGCGGACCCACAGGTCGCGGGATCGAATCCCTGCTGCGGTGGCTGCATTTTCGATGGAGGCGAAAATACTGTATACGCCCGTGTGTTCGTATTTGGGTGCACGTTATAAAGTACCCCATGGAGGTGGTCGAAATTTCCGGAGCCCTCTACTACGGCGTCTCTCATAATCATATGGTAGTCTTGGGGCCGTCAAACTCCACATATCAATCAATCAATTATTTGTTAAACTTGTGCCTATCTAGCGGCCGTGCTTGTGCAAAGAGCTCGTTTGCTTGTCTAGCGTCGTCGTAGCGACCGCCTAGCTGTACCGTGAAGGTGGAAAGAGTGGTTTCTTTGGGCACAATGCGAAAGAAACAGATAAGCATTACAGACTAGACGCAAAGAATAAGAAGTCCATATAATAAATGGGTGACTGTCACGCACTTCGGGTGAGGCCCCGCCGATCCAATATCGACGTGCGGCAGACTCGCAGGCTTCCACTTTACGCTTCGGCCTGCGACGCCTGAAAGGCCTCGAAGTGGCACATTTCGAATTTATTTGCGGGTTGGTCGACCCGTGCGGGGTTGCACGTGTGGTGATGTGTGGGCCTGACCGACGCACTCATAGAGCAGACACGGAGTTCGATTACACATAAACAAGCATTTAAGTGGAACACTGGCAAAGGCAGGAGTTAAGAAAAATAACAGAGAGGAGTAACACTGATACGCAAAGGAAAGAACAGCTATATAACAAAATATGCTAAAAAAACACTACAAAGATACAGACTAAAGACAAATATGCGGAACATTAATAAAATAACAACAAGATGGAAATCAAAGGAGAGAGACACTAGAAATTAATTACAGAATGATCATGGTGGCGCTTTAGAATTTAAACGTGCGACGCAGCGCACACTACAAATATTTAAAAAAAAAAGGCTGGTTAAAACAAGTTTACGGTTTAACAAAAAAGTCACAATAAAAAGTTCCATACGGACCAAACCAGCCCTTGGTGCACGTAGGGGAGTTGACGGGTGCCGCTGAAGGTCTCGCCGGCTTGGTAGACGACGAGGGTGCCCGGAATTGCAGCCGTCTCAATACGTTGCGCGGGTCACTCCGTGCTCGCCGCCTACGCGAGACTCGCGACACCGACGACCGCACTTGTTGCTGTCTGTACGTCAACTGCCTATGCCGATGCAGTCTAAACCTCTTCAGGGGCGTACACGTGTTCCCGTCTCATCTGGGAGTAATTCTCCTTGTTGAGACCGCCGGTTCCCCTTCCGGTCAGGGGCAGGGAAGACGAGCCGGCGCCACGCTGGGTCGTTATAGTCGCCGGATGTCGTCTCCCAACACAAAAACGCCCTTCCTTGGAATATGGGGCCCGCGGATGCTCCGAAAATTGGAGTCGTTTGTGACAGTGACTCGCTGCTTTTCCTGGCAATTTCAGAGAACGAGTGCCCATGTTCTGCTGCCCGCACCGCGCCTTCATTTTTCAAAGTAGTCACGTGAGCTTCCTGTTTTACGTCACGGGGATGACAGACTTCCTGCGGGCCCGGTGCGCTCAGTTTCGGTTTGAAGTCTTTCACGATCTTTAAGAAATGAACGTGTCATAAATTGTCACGTCCCGCAACTCTTACGTACAAGCAACGGCCCTTCAGCTAATAATAATTAAACAGTGAACTAAATTTTGTGAAATACCTAATTGAATGTAACTCCAAGTGCGGCACAGTTATTCCCCCTAGGTGTAGAATTCGTTTGCGAAGACGACTATAGTGCCCGACTATCATAGAATTTTCATTTTAAAAATCTGTATTTTATATAAAAACAGAAAAAAAAACAGGGCGTATTGCGTAAGTCTGTAAGCATCCGGGAATGCTGCTCCTATAACTGATAGACTACACACAATAGGCGTCGGCAAATGGGGCACTTGCCCCTCTCCCGTTACTCTAACCATTGTACCACACAAACTACACCAGCACTCGCCCTCTCCCCTCAGCAGCGATGCAACACGGGCTTGCACCCATCGCGACAAGGTCCTGCCGACGTTCCTGCTACACACACAATCTCATACGTCACAGCTAGATAATTAAGCCGCCTATATACAAAGCGGGGCTTCTATACGTGAGAGTTTATAGATTACCGAATAGGTGCAATCATCTCAGAAATTGGTCACATTTTGCAGAAGACATTCGAAGTTCACTCGTGGAGCTTGCCCGTTTGAACAGTATTGCTGGCAGAACAGTTTATGCTGTCATGGCAGCATTATTTAGTCACCTGCAGAATAGAATGCCATGCTCTCCAGGCCGGCTTCTTCCCACACCTATTCTTTGTGTAGTGTATTATTCTGCGCGTACACCACACTCACTGATTCGCTCACACACACACACACACACACACACACACACACACACACACACACACACACACACACACACACACACACACACACACACACACACACACACACACACACACACACACACACACACACACACACACTGTGGCACTACCCACTGAACAGAATTCCCACGGGTTCGATTCCCAGCCGATTCGACAGTGTCAACCTCCACCCCCAACCCCCCTCGTCCATACACATGAGGCAGTTCTTTTTTACACCGCAAACTCATCCGGGAGGAACCCCTGCCATTATGTTACCGCATTGCCCCCGCCCCCTTCCCGTAATATGTGTACTCCTACAAAAACCCGGCTAAACGCACGCAAGTACACACATATTACACTGTTACACACGTGCTCACACTGAGCAGTCACTGACCCTGAAGACGTTTTGCTGCATGTTTCGTAAAGTTAAACACAGTCATTTTGATTCGATTTCACGCACTCGCGCGCATAGGGAAACTGCGATGAGGCCATTTATCAAGTTTTCTTCTCAAAATAACAAGTCTCAAATCCCTGCCTCGTCCGGAACACAAAGATGCACTCCGCGTTTCCTAACCTGAGATGCTCAGACCGCAGAGAGGTGAGCCGCCTCTCTCCTATCCCACACCCGTGAGAGAGGCCCCCAGCTCGAGGGTTGTGGGCTGCACGAGGCGGCAGCAGCTGAGGCAGCCTTGAGCAACTCCGGGAGTCGGGAGAAGCGCTATCGACCGTGCTGACCTCGACCGCTGCGCGCCGCAGCCCTGAAGCGAGCCGAGCGCCCTTGAACTCCCTCTCGCCGACCTTGGGCCGCCCGAATCTGGGTCGCGCCGGTAACGGGGTTCGCTCCAGCCGTGCCTTACCCGTTCCCCAGTTCTTCCCCGGCACCAACACCGGCCACGCAGGCGCTCCCAGCGAAACACTCCCCCGCCTCGGGGCAGCAACTGGTGACGAAACCAGCGCTGAGCAACCCGTAACAACCCCCTTTCATCACCACCAAACACGCCCCCGCTTTTTTTGCCCCGTGTATGCCCCATACCCACCCTCCTACAACCCCGAGAATGGACTCTCCCGCTGTCGAGTGACGTAGCTGGCTGACGTCGTAGCAGCAGCCGCGGAGGGGAGGGGGGGGAGCACGTGTGTGGAAAGAAAAAATGATAAGAGGAAAGAAACAGCTGTGTCCCTGTCCTTGCCCCGGAAACATCTCTCCCTGCCCTCCCTCGCTGCTAAACGGTGAGAGCACAGGCTGTGCAGGGCGGAGCGTTTCTTGCAGATTCTCACTGGCCTCCTTTCCGATGCGCGCGACGTGAACTTGGCCCACTTTCACGCCGCGTCCAGTGTCAAGGTGGCTGTTGTCATTTTTGTGTTTTGCTGCTCCCGCGCGCGTGGTGTCGACTTGTTGCGCCGCGCGCGCTTCAGGAGGAGAAAGTCGATGTCAGGTTTCCGTGCGTGCTCTTCCTTGCTTCCTCTCTCCGCTGGGCGCGGAGAGGCCGATGGCCTTGGCAGAGAAAGTCCTCGCTTTGCCCTCTCCATCCGCGCTTCTTTTGTTCTTGTTTTATTCTTCTCCGCTCCCCTTGGCCTTTGGCGATGAGCGTTGCCAAGGCCGACCAAGGCCGCCCCTCCCCTCCCTTCTCAGGGAGGCCTCTGTCGTCATCAGCACGCGTTCAACGTCAAAAAAAGTGCGAGACGACGACGTCACCTCGTCGACTTCTGCGGCAGTTGGCACCTGTACTAGGGTGCCCTACCTGTACATATGTGCTTTATGCCGCCATACTTTGCCTGATTTTTTTCTCTTTTTGGACGAATCGTATGCGATGCGCAGTGGACGAGGGCAAACCTTGACCGAGCGACTCTTTTGTCGTCTTTGTGTGCGCGCAGAACGTGCGCTTGGTAAGCAAGGTCAGGCAGGGCTTTGTGACGGCCACAGCCAATGCTCCTCGATCGGCGCCCACTTGGCAGCCATCGTACAAGGCTGAAGCGTTCGTCGTGGCATGCGGTGGCCTTGTACGCGGGAAAGCTTTCTTTTCTTGTGAAGGTTACCTCTTGCTTCCTTAAAATGCGTGAAGTTTATGTTTGGTTTACATGTATTCGATAACGTGCCATTTATCTGAAAAAAAAAAAAAATATTCGCCATCACCATGATATCACTGTTGCTAGGCTGGCTGGTGTACTAACACAGTAATGATGGCGTTGTGCTTTCACAAGGAAAAAAACTGCTGCTTGAAGAACATTTTCATCTTATGTAACGTCAATGCCATCATCTCACCCACGCCTGTTCTCGTCGTGTTCAGCACAAAATAAAAATATTGTCACCGACGGAGCAATCTCAGACAGCTTGCGCGCCGGCCTTCATCTAGACAGGGAAGAAAGGTCAAGTGCAGGCAGCGTGTCCGGAAATATCGCTTTATTCTGGGAAAAGCTCCGCGATCGAAACCACGCTCGCCATCAATCTCGATTCGTCGAGCGCTGCCCATAGTCACCTTGAGCTAGGAATAACAAACAAGCAGGAAACGTCCATCTGGAGGTCGACCGTGTAAACAAGTAATAATAATAGTTGCCACTCGGCCGACGTCCCCCGTTTTCAAGGTACATCCTCCCTGCCATTCGTTTCCTCCTCTCGTTGTACACACAAACCAGCACGCAACGTAGACTCGTCCGCTTCCAAGGGGTGAACACGGTGATTCGGACGAGTCCACGCGTTTTAGCTGCTTTAGCGCTCGCGCAAACTCCCCCCGCTGCTCACTCTCCTCTCGCCTTTGCGAAAAAGAAAGAACACACAGCCAACTGTCGGCCGCCAATCGTAACGCGCCGGTGGAAAAAAATCGCGTTCGAACAAGACCGCGCCAGGAGTAGTAGGTCACCGACTCGTGCGGCCGATGCTGAGCGGTACCGCCGGCTCTGCTGGCGGGGGGAGTGGCCCACCGGCACGTGGCGACTGGCTGCATCATCCTTTCCAGCTGGAAAGGAACAGTTTCCATAGAAACGCGCCACCTGCGCCGCCCTGGTGGTTGCTCCGCAAAACACTGACACCGCTCTCGGCGTTCCCGCACTGAGGATGCTCCCGGAGTTCGATGCGTCAGTGCTCGCGGGGAAGGAACCGAACGTGCGACCAGTTGTGAGGCTCCTATAGCTTTGTGTTCTGTATTCGAAAAAAAAAAAAAACGAACCCAACGAGTCGTCGGGCACGTCAGCCTGTACGTTTATCCGCAGAAGGTACAACCCGAAGCGGAGATCGGTTGAACTACCGAACGAGGCAACGTACTCGCTGGCCGCAGACGGCCGTGGTAAGGGCACTTTGACAAAAGGTATCGCCTCAGTGGCGTTTTGTGTGAGAGCGTCTCTGGCTTCCTTGTCGAACGTGCAACTCGACCACTGTGATGCATTGTGAAGCAACAATGCAAATAAACACCACGTCGACTCGAGAAGGTGGCTTTTTTTTTTTTTTTTGCTAGAGAGCACCTCGTGATAGGCAATCAATCACAATGCGAATGCCACGCCAACAATTTAAAAAATGTTGCTAACACACTGAACACGCTCACCGAAATAATATTTATGCCATTACATTTACGTTCTCTTATGCATCGCACGCAGTGGTTGATGCCGAGAATGAAAATGGGTTGGCGTCTAATTAATTGAGGCAATTAAGACGGGAAACTGGTCCTATGTGCTTTGCTACGAGCCGAGCATGCTCATACGTGACACTGGAGATCATTAACTGATGCATTTCGGTTACCGTAAATTATGTATAATCAGCACGTGTTTCGCAAGTTAATTGTTGCGATTTTATGGTGAAATCACTCAGCCATGACTACCCTTAAGTGGTCGTGCCTCAAAACGAAACCCAAGCATTACAACATTCGCCGGCAGTGCATGACCATATGCATATGAAAGAAAGTCGGCGGCTAATGCTCCACTTATTTCAGCCTTTTAGTAAGTTCATCTTGGAAAAGTTTTAAGTCTACATCATAATTAACGAATTGGTTGTGCAATGTGCTAAGTGGTAATGCTTCCTGTGGAGAGGGGGCCCTTCCATGTAAGTCATCTAACCTTCAATACAACGCAGATTTGTTAATAAGCAGGGGGGGGGGGGGGGGGGGCTAAATGTTAAGACTTCTCTCGAAAGGAATACGTGGACGCACTGAAAAGTAAGCACGAACAGGGCCAATGAAATTAAAACCGCTACTCACGCCCCCCCCCCACCCCCCCCCCCACCCCCGTTCTTGCTTATTTGCTATGCTGCATAAGACTAACTTTTGTCAATGTTCAAATGTGGAGAGATAGTAAGAGAGGGTGCAGAGGCACTTTTGAGATGTACGCTTCGCCTGGGAGCAGGCACGAAAGCAAAATAAACACCATAGCTCCAGAGAGTGAAAATTGCCCTTTATGGGGAGGCCACCCCCCCCCCCCCCCAGAAAAAAACCTCGCCGCCCCTTAATTTCCCTCCCTGACGGTCGGAGAAGGCGTCACACGAGGGAACACCGGACGAGTCCACTCTCTACGGTGGGGGTGTCGCCAAGTGCGCAGGGGTGGGCTGCGAGTGAAAGTGGGGGAGAAGCTGGCTGGTGAAGGGTGCCGTGTCGTGCCGAGAGGGGTGATTCGCAGGTGTCTCGCAGACCTTGACCTCGGCCCGCAGAGCCTTTCCGAGCGCGGGCGACCCTGAACGGGGCAAGCAAGCGCCAGTTTCCGGGCCCGCCGGAACGAGCCTTTCGCGCTTCCGCGCTGCGGGAACCTTGACCGGGATCTCGAGGGCTCCCCTCTCTCCGCGTCAACCTCCTTCTCTTTCTCCTGCTGCGGGGGAACACCTCGTTGCCGGGCGCTTTACCGGTGTTGGAACTTGGACACGACGTACGCCTGCGCCATTGAAGGGCACAAAGTTGTCGGCGTTCCAATGACACTTTCTTTCTTTCCTTGGAAGTGTTCTCCTTTTAAAGGGGGACTCTGCTGCGATTATCTCGAATATAGCAGGCCTTATATATATAAACGGAGAGTGCAAGGAGCAGTGGCAGTGATGTGGTCTCATTTTGATTGTTGACTGCATTATTGTTTCTCCGCGACGTGCGCAGCACGCATATGTTGGACCTCAGGTGCATTCAAGCTACACTTTCGTAGCTTCTGGAATCGGGTCATTCTTCTGTTGATTTGTCGGACATATAAAGACAAATTTATTGTCACCTATTGTTATTACTATGAAGTGATCGATTAATTACCGTTGTTGTTGCTGCGGCTGCTGTTACTGATATTTTTTTTCTTTCTGTTTTCTTCCCTATGTGGATAAGTTTTTATTTGTGTGGGTCTTTTGTCAGCAGGACAACTACACGTATGTCTCTGCCATTTATTTTAATTTTTTTTATCTTAGTATGACCGGTACAGTCTATGCTCGAATAGGTCTGTTACCATTCGCGCACTTCGTTTTCAGAAAGCCTGCCTAACTTTAAAAGAATGTACAGATACCCCAGATAAGTTGAGCTCGAGATTGCGGTTTCAAACGGTATAGACGAAGCCGACTTCTTGCATAGCATATAATCGATCACCAAATTTAGTTCACGATAAAAAAAAAAGGTAAGGACGGAAAACCGTCATAAGAAAATTATAAGCTTAGGTGTACAGCGTGTAGCACAACATATATATCCTTGAAACTTTCTATTAAACTAGCGCGCCTTAGCAACCCATTATTTGAGAGCTCACTTCGGCCAGTTTCTTTTTTTTTATTATGTGCGCAATTTGTTGAGCTGCCGTAACAATCGTCATGTAAGCTGTCTGACAGCTAGAGCAAATCATTGCTTGTTCTTTGTGTGTCGGCGTAAACGTTAATAACAGCAACGATAACATGGCAGATGTTACGTCCCGAAATCGCGACATAATTACGAGGGGCGGCGCTTCGGAGGGCTCCGGAAGTGTCACGCACACGGTGTCTTTCAACGTGGCCTTACACCGCAGAGTACACAGGTCCCCGCCGTTCTGAGCGACGCGGTGGGGATGGAACACGTGACCGTTCGATCAGAATCGAGTACACACATTTGTCTAATGTTCGTACTTCTGGCCTGCTTCTGGCTCCGTGTGTGTTCGTGTGGCTCGGAGCTGTTTTTTTACGAAAACATAAATTAGCAAATGTTCATCGTTTGCGCTTCACAACCTTATTCTTTTAGGTTTACCATTTCGATTGATTTGTGGGGTTTAACGTCCCAAAACCACCTTTTGATTATGAGAGACGCCGTAGTGGAGGGCTCCGGAAATTTTGACCACCTGGGGTTCTTTAACGTGCACCCAAATCTGAGTACACGGGCCTACAACATTTCCGCCTCCATCGGAAATGCAGCCGCCGCAGCCGGGTAGGTTTACCATTTCGAATCAAGTCACTAAGTTCAAAAGGGTTCGTTCTTTCTTTCAAAATAAAACCGTGACCAGCAATAAACGAAGCCGCAAGTACGATTCGCCGCCCGCAAGTACGAAGACTAGGCAAATGTGTACTACCCTCTCCTCTACCCATGATTCCCATGGTCGCTGAACGATCGCAGCGCCAGAGTGCCCTCTAGTTAATTTTGAGGAACTCTATGACCGTCGGATGAGCAGCCGAGCACCGTAATGATATTGTTCCACCAAAGTGTACTCGGCATGAATGTTCATTCCGCGCTTTGCGATTGCGTCGAGAATAGGTGTGACCTGTGTTGAGCGATGAGAATCGGCGGTGTCCCGTATCGAATGCATTTTTTATTCGTAATCTATAGGTCCTGTGGTCCTTTGTACGCCTCGCGTACGTGTGCGATTTCAGTGTACAGTTTACGGGCGAAATTAACAGCAAGAAGAGGAAGAAAAAAAGAACTAAGAAAACCAAACGAAACAACGGCAAATAAACAAGATATACAGAGATGAAATATCACAATATGAATTATTAGTAAGGAATATAAATGCTGGCACATTTTAATGAACAATAAATAAATGCGAAAGTAATAAATATGACGCGACCAGGAATGTTTAAAACGTTTTGAAACGTAAAATTGTATTCAACCTCAAATCGATAATTGACTTGTATGTTCTCTCTTTGATTTCTTTTCATGGTGTACTCGTCGCGAGAATTGAAATGGTAGTATATATCTCCGCTGATAAAAAAAATTGATGCAAAAAAAAAAAGATGTGCCTGCCAGGGATCGAACCTGGGACCTTCCGCGTGTTAGGCGGATGTGATAACCACTACACCACAAGCACGTTGAGGGTGAGGGCACTCGCAACAGATGTGTTGTGAGCTGCAGCTCTCTCGAATATCCAAAAACGATAGAGGACTAATCTATCGACGTGGCGTTCAAGCTTAGGGCCACCCTCTTTAGAGCAATGTGCTCTGATTTTAAATACATACATAAGCGTGCACAAGGTTCTCCTTCGGGGGAGGGGGGCAAATGTCATCGCAGAGTCCTCCCCTAATAAGTCAATGATGGGCAAGCTTTGCTCTCGTCCCCTCGCCCCCCCCCCCCCCCGCCACGTCTTGGGTAAGTGCCACCCCCATCCCCCAACCCATGTGGGAAAAAGGCACTGTGGGGTATATTGGCGCTGCGCGCTAAGCCGTCCCAGTCCATAGAGAGGAGTAGTAGCAATGATGTCGTCGTCCCCCCCCCCCCCCCCCCCGCCTTGAAGCTTGTGTCAGCACCCCCACCCGCACCATTAAGTGCGTGACATCCAACTCCTATCCCCTATTGACACTAATGAGGTGCACCACAGTGAGCGCAAGTTAACAGAACATATGCTGAGACGGGCCTCTTGTAATGATAGTAATTATTACTGGAAACAAAAAAAGTCAGGACTGCCCTCTCCCTCTGACTTCTTGTCCTTTTGTCGACGTTCTGTTCTCGGGCTATAACTATCGTCGTGTCATACCAACTAGCCGAAACTGTTACACTACTATGGTAGAGCCACAAGCTGTCGCGGTTAACCATTTCCATTGATTGATTGGTTATTTCCGTGGAGGTCTGTGTGTTTAGAGGAAGTTGTTAACGATTTAGCGTACTTGGTGCTCTACTATGGGAGAGCTGAAAACCGTCCCTTGGGCCTCTCAAGTTATGAGGCCGCAGCTAATTATGGTACGTTCTCATAATATCCAATGCGCTTGGATGCTTAACGATTTGATAAAGTCAGTTATTTTGACTTAACCTCCTCAGTGTCACTGGCGAGTGCTTGAGCATTTTGCTGAATAACTTTCCGTGTCGATGTTTGGCATAAATGTTATTGATGAATAATAAATATATTCGTCAGAACGTTCTAGTCGTTAATCCAACATGCTAACTGCGAAATTTGAAGTTTAAAATTTTGGGGTGTAATTCTTAGCATTTAGAACCAGATATAGTTGCCGACATTTATTCACGCTCCATAAGTCTTCCCAAAAACACTAAGGATAAGGGTATTTGCGGTCCCGTGGAGCTTGGAATCCTGTTTTCGTCATTTTGATCCGTTGTCTTGAATCAGATTAACAAATCGCTGGGGATTGCACGCACGCACGCACGCACGCACGCACACACACACACACACACACACACACACGCACACACACACACACACACACACACACACACAATGTTTATTTATAAAAGGCTTACCGGATGATACCAATACGCGTTAATTTTAAGCTTGCTTACAAAAAAAAAATGTGTTCCTGCCAGGGATCGAACCTGGGACCTTCCGCGTGTTAGGCGGATGTGATAACCACTACACCACAAGAACAGCTGGAAAGGCCGATTCAAAAATGGAACATAAAGACACATAAATATTTTCTATTTTTTGGGGGGAACATATTATTTCCGTGCTTATTGTTTTCCGACGAAACTGCGTCGCAGAATAATCGGCGTTTATAATTATAACAGTAAAAAAAAAAAAAAAAACTGGCTTGCTTGTGATTGTTGCCGCCATCTAGTGTCAGCTTTTTGAAACGTTATTGGGCGGTAATTTTGAATGCGAAAAAATAAGCTGCATGGATTTCTGTTTCACGTGGCCTCCATGATATAGATTTCCCCGCCTTTATAAGCTAAATGTGGATTTCGTATGAACTAGAAAACAGCAAAAAAGTTATTTTGGTAAAAAGAAAAAAAAAGCAAATCGAATGCAGTCATAAATGCTATAGAGCCACAATCGCGGAATGATTTTTTTTTTTTTTTCACCAAATGCATAATCGAAAATGCTGCTTTGACGTCTATTCTCTTGTTATGTGAAAAACTGTGAACATAACTTAAAGTGACTGAAAAAGAGCAAGTTGCGTGTCGTAAGCAAAAACTGAGGAGAAAGTGAAATACTATATTAACTATTTAATGATACACACAAAGAAAAAAATACATTTTTTTATGAAATTTGCTGCAAGGACGAGTTGGTACGCATTCAACTTAAGGAAGTCGACGTATGTTCATTGATTGCATATACTGCCAGCATGTAAGGCACGCTACAAAAGAAAGGAAAAGCTTAGCAAAGGCGGTGTTCTCGTAACTAAAGCGCTAATATCGATGCTACGTAGTTGATTTTGTTCTTAAATTTTCTTATGCAAGCGCAGTGCAACAAGGTAACACCATTGCTTCATCATTCCTTTGTGTGTGTGTGTTTGTGTGTCCATGTTCTTTTTTTTTGTAGCTGGTACCTTCCAGCAACGTATGACGACGCCATGAGGGGGTCATCATACGAAAATTTTGACTGCCGTTTTTTGATCTGAAGTGGTGGCTGGTCCGGCAGATGTGGTCGAGCTTCATTTCATTTCGGGCTCTGTGTGCGATGGAAAACAAAAACAAAAAAAAAAACAAATTTAGAGTGGGGGAGGGGGGATAGCACGGGATGGTCCTGGTGTGTCTCTCCCATGCTACGCCACCGCCCTCATTCTCAACCAATCCAGAAAGTCGTCGTTGAATACCAAGCCAGCAAAACAAGAAAAATAAAAAAAAAAAGCCTGGCTGCGTCCTGCCAGCAAGTGATATTACTAACAATGAGAAAGTGACAGCGTAGCTGTCAATTTATTAAAAGAAATGATCCGGAGACTGACCAAAATGATTTTTTTTTAATAAGTGTACTAACGTTTATTAACAACTTTTAAAATCATTTAGGTCGTTGTAAGGATAAGCATACCTTCAGGCGGGTTTCCGCCTCACACAAGAAAGGATTAGTACTCTCAGTACCACGGAAGGTACCCGGAGGCACCACCACACAGTTTTTTTTTTTTCAGTACACTTCCCCCCCCCCCCCCCCCCCCTCTTCCTTTCACCGTCAGGGGCTCGACTGGCTCCTCGAAGGAACTGCACGTGCCCCAATGATCCCCTTTGTGCAAAGTTGCCTTGGGAAATTCGACCCGACTTTGCATTCGTGACGTCGGGCGCGGTGAGGGGGGGGGGGGGGGGGGGCTCTCGGTTTCGAGGCCGACACACAATGAGGCACGAAGCGGTACTCGGCCGCCTCTGGGGTGGCGTCTCGGCACCTGCGGCCCGCGGGTGACCCCGAAATGCACCCCGGCGACCGGCGAGCAGCCTTGGACGGCGACCGCTGCTCGGCCGGCCTGATCCAGATTCGCCCGCGCGGGCCACAATGCTCGCTGGGAGGCCTTGATTCGGTTACCAGGTCGCGCCGTCGGTCGCTCCGAGCTTCTCGACGCCACTTCGCTTCCGACGTCTGCTCTGATTCCGAGCCACCTCCCCCCGTCCTTCGCGACCCGTTGTCGGAGGGTAGTATACGGCGAGACACCGAGTTCACGCCGTCACACCCTCTGCAAGTCCGCGAGGTCGCTGCAGAAAGCAGGCAAATGGGTGTTTTAGAAGAGAGGAGGAACTTTTAACGAATGCAACGGTGACGAGATGTTCTCTCTCTCTTCTCTCTCCTTTTTGCACGAGTTGCCCTTATTCATTCTCACAGAAAGAGGAGCGAGAAAAAGAAACGCACACAACGTTGCTTGAAGCGCCCTGACCTTTTAAGTAGAAAACTGGAATACTTCGGCCACGTAAAATATTCAGGCTCTCGGTCACTGAGAAATTTATCTGTGTGCGTAGCCGCCCTAAACGTATCCATTCCTAGTCGCACACCCCTTTCTGTTTCAACCGTTGAATTTCTTCCGATAGCATGGTCCAAGAGCAGGTGTAGTGGTGTGTCTACGAACACGACAAACAACACAAGTGATGCTGGGCGCCCTCGAAATTTGTAAACCATAGAAGAAACTTCGCGTGCGACAGGAAATGTTGAATAAGTATTATATCTAAGGCCCGGCTAGCTATGGCTTTATAGATATACTACACATGTACTACACACATGCAGATATTTGTAGCCCCTCTACGCTCCCTTGGATTTCACACACCCCAGAAAGACCCCAATAGCTTCATTCCACCCCCATCCCATGTTCTGATACCCCCCTCCAAAAAAGAAAGGAAATTCTTGATGAACCCCTGTGCAAATGTGTAATCACCAATGGAAATAAAAAGAGTGACAGAAAAAAACACCTACATACATGAATGCAAACAACACAAGTGATGCTGGGCGCCCTCGAAATTTGTAAACCAGAAAGAAACTTCGTGTGCGACAGGAGATGTTGAATAAGTATTATATCTAAGGCACGGCTAGCTATGGCTTTATAGATATACTACACATGTACTACACACATGCAGATATTTGTAGCCCCTCTACGCTCCCTTGGATTTCACACACCCCAGAAAGACCCCAATAGCTTCATTCCACCCCCATCCCATGTTCTGATACCCCCCTCCAAAAAAGAAAGGAAATTCTTGATGAACCCCTGTGCAAATGTGTAATCACCAATGGAAATAAAAAGAGTGACAGAAAAAAACACCTACATACATGAATGCAAACAACACAAGTGATGCTGGGCGCCCTCGAAATTTGTAAACCAGAAAGAAACTTCGTGTGCGACAGGACATGTTGAATAAGTATTATATCTAAGGCACGGCTAGCTATGGCTTTATACATATACTACACATGTACTCCACACATGCAGATATTTGTAGCCCCTCTACGCTTCCTTGCATTTCACTCACCCCAGAAAGACCCCAATAGCTTCATTCCACCCCCACCCCATGTGTTGATACCCCCCTCCAAAAAAGAAAGGAAATTCTTGATGAACCCCTGTGCATATGTGTAATCGTCAATGGGAAAAACAAAAAAAAAAGAGTGACAGAAAAAAACACCTACATACATGAATGCTTTATAAAGAGGGCAAGATAAAGTGACAGCTTGTCCACTGAGATGCTTGAGCTGTGGCGCTTAAAAAAAAAAAAGATGCACAAAGGGGATATATTTCGAAGCCAATGACAGCGTCAGAATTCTCCACTTTCTCACGCTTTTACAAAACCGGCTCTCCAGGCTTCACACCCGGGACCTGTTCGAGGAACCCATAAACCTGGGGAATAGGTGGGGTAGAGGAGGGGGAGCGCGACCTTTACATTGGCTTCATAGGAGAGGGAGGGTTCGCCCCCACTGAAGGGGAACCCTTCGCATGCCCATGGTGGCACCTGTACGTGCTCAAGGCTGTCCGAGAAAGGTTCGCACGGTGACACGCTGCCGTGGTGACCTCGACTCCGAGCAGCGACCCGGGAGGTGCGAAAGGGAGCATGCGATGACCTCGAGACGTCGCCGGGTCTCCTTGACATCGGCGGCCGGGGTCACCACGCGAGTCCCACTTGCCCCGGTGACCTTGGGCGGACCGGACCCCTCGAAGGGACGCCCCACATCGGGACCCCTTGGACGTCGGTAGCGTACTCGACCCGTCTCAGAACCGCCTTGACCTTTCGGTCGGTTGGCCTCGAAGACGTCCTCCTCAGACACCTCGGTCGGGTGAAAGCCGCCGAAGCACTTTAATGGCATTTCGGGGGAGTTCGCCCCTCCCCCTTCGGAAGTTCGGTCCTTGGATGGAAGGCGCCGAAGCCGCGAAGTATGCTTTTGTCGCTATAAGTTTGAGCGACATGTCCCCACGGATTCTCGTAGTGTGTATAAGCTCAGTCTCTGCTATGGTAAGGATCCCCCTGGACGCAAGCAGCAAGTGGTGATATCGAATTGCTTATGTCAGTCAATTTATTTGTCAATGATTTGATTGCGTTTGCTTTTCTGATGAGTGAGCCGAAGTGGTACAGAAAACATCAAAGGGAACACGATACCCGGTAAAACCCATCATGAATTTGTCGAGAGCCATGTAAAAGCATGCTCATTTCGTACCTTCGTTTGTTTGAATACGAGGCGACGTTTCTCTATTCGGTAAGACACCTACACGTCCGTGTTCTCGATTAATCGTTTCCGGGTATGCTATCGCTGCTGCTTAACCGCGTTAGTACGCAGCAAGAAATCATTTTCGATGAGAGGAGGAGTTTATTCAAGAACCGCGTACATATGTTTGTGAATGTGTCTGCCCTTTTTCAGTGATTTTTGGTTCTCAAAATAAATAAAGAACTGTTGACAAAAAAAAAAAAAGAGCGAGACACTGAGGCATAAAAAGAGAGGTCTTTGAATGATCGCCTGCAAATGCGCGCGAAGTATGCGCGGATGTTGTCTCGCCTACGATAAATTTGTCGACGGAACGCTGGTCCATTTTTTAGTAAGAAATACGGAAGCATATCTGCATAAGCGCGCCGAGCAAGTAGTGCGAATAGCTGTGGTATGCAATTTTCACGTCACTCGTATTTACCACGATTGAAACTGCCCACCTGTTTGGACCTAAGGACGTTATGAGTAAATTAGGCCCGGCAGAGGGTTGCACTAATGCGCGGCAACACCTTTGTCAGGTTCAACGAACTGCACCGTCCCAAGACCACGTGACCGGAGCATGGACCCGGAGCGACGAAGTGCTTTCACCCCAATTTCCAAGCCGCGCCGCGACGGCAGCTGCCGGAAGGCAGCGCCCGGCTTTCTCAACTCTTTCCTCCTCGCCCGTGCGGCGGTCAGTTCAGGAAGCGTCCCACATTCCAGCAAGCGGCGGTTCGACATTGAACTCGGCGAGAACGAGGGTGGGGAGGGCACGGCCGCTTTCGCTTTCGTTCGCGAAGAGTGCAGCGACCCCTTTGGCCGAGGTTCTTGATCCCGCGGGGCTGCACCGTGACGTCAGCAGCTCCCTCCAACGAGGACACTCTCGCTTGAACCCGGCCCGCGCGGGGTGGCATTCCAGCACGCGCGCGGAATCGCGTTGTGAGTAAACGATGTCGACGACAACAGCGGTCTGCGGCCGTGTGTGTGTAAACACATTGTATCATTTAGCTGCGTATTTGCGAGACTATGCTAAACGCTGGAACAGTGCTCGGAACGCCTTCTCCGCTCACAGACCCGCCAGGCTGTAGTCTGCGATGTGACATTCCAAACGACAGATGTTACACTGCGCTGCCTGTAACTGCCACGAGAGAGAAGCGAAGTACGATCGAGAATGGAACCTATTGCATGGGACAGCATTGAGGCCTCCTCCCCACTTCCCTCCCTGGTACACGCCTATTTTTTACTTACACGTTCTACATCTTACGCGTTTATCTATATGTTCTCATTGTTCCTGTGCGAAGAGGGCGCGAAAGCAGTTAACCAACGAAGAATACCGAAGACGCATAGTTTCGGAATTGCGTTTGGCGTGAGCCAGCGCAGACGTACATCGCTTGGTTATCCCTGTGTGTACCGTGCACCTTCCCGTCCCTTCGGCATGGTGTACGCATAGGTGCCCACCTCCCCGTCGCGCATCCGTCCCCATTTTGAAAATAAAAGCGACAGTCCTCGTTTGTTTCTGGGTGACCGGCGTACCGCGGGCGGGAGGGCAGGGCTATATAGGAAAGGAGGCCGCCGGGCGTCAGCGGTGAACCGCGAACAAAAGACGCGCGCGCAGCAGCAGCTGCGCGTCACTACAGTTGAAAGAGAGGTCGTGTAAACGGGAGTAAGAAAGAACAAAAATTAGAGCGGTGGCCGTGTTTCCATTTCGGGGCGTCGTATCGCGGTCGTATTCTTTTTGGGGACTTGACCGCGCTACTTGGCATAAGCGGGCCGCGCTGTGGTACCGTTTGACCGCTTTCCAGCGCCCGCTGGCCCAGTGACGAACGGAAAGGCTTCCTGGTCGGCCCGAACCACCGGTGGCCCGAAAACCCCGACTCCCGCACCCCTCCCCCCACCTTCGAACGCGCGCGCGTCAACCTCCCCGAAACTGGTGATCCCCCCCTGCACGCTCGAATGAGATCGCCCAGAGCGAAGCCCCTGCTGTACACCACGGGCGTTGCAGTACTGCACTGGAAGGGGAGGTTGAGACGGCTCGCTGAAAGTGGCAGAGGTGCTGTCGGAATGATGTGAGAGAGCGAGCTATAAGAATGTAATATAGTAAAAAAAAAAAAAAACATATGAACATATGAGTGTTAGCCTCTTCATGCATCCTCTTTTTATTTTCTTTCTTTCTTCACGATCACTATGATCTGACTATTATTTCTAGAAGGTCCAGGAAAATGAGGCAAAAACAAAATAATGGCAATTTCCGCCGTCAAGTAGCACTGATTCTGTATGTGCGGCCCCACATAGCTTGAACCTCCTCTGCGCCACCGCTTTTTATGAGCGATTTTTATTTCGGCACACAGCTCGTAATGAACCCTCGATACTCCGTCGTCACCATTTACTCACCAATCTTGTCGTCGATTGTAAGGTGTAAGGTGGCCCGCTTCATCCGTTAATTTGTATAATTTGCTTAATCATTTGCGGAACGGTTTAGTTCGCAAAATTCTCTTGTGAAGGCTGAGACAGTGAACGTACGCTAGTACAACAACAATACAAAGAAAGATCTCATCGTCACCATGACGACATACAAAAAAGATGTTCCCAGCTCAGAGCCATATGCCTTCGAACAGTCCTTCAACCAGTCATCCTTCTTTTATTAAGCGCGCACATACTTGCTACGCACATTGTGATGGGCACCTGCGCTAAGAAAGAGCCAGTAACCGCCACAAGGTCGCCAGAGCATCGCCTCCAGAAGCCTGAGTGCCTACTGTACCGAAAAGAAGGAACAAAGGCTGACTATCTCGACGAGTACAAACCTCCTCAACAACCTCCTCATCTTCGCCGGAAGAAAGCACATCGCACTGACGGCGCCCTTCTCCGATACAGGGAGGTTGGCCCCGTTTATATTGCAATTTTTCTTTTTCCCTTTTTATTTCACTCTCGATACTTGACAACGAGGGTGGGAAGGGACGCAAACCAAACTCCTGCCGCGGGCGAGTCCAATTCCCCGGGAAAAAAGCAGATGGGGGTAGACGGGGTCTCCTTCGTAGCATCCACCGAGCCGGGTTGGATGCTGCGCAGGGTCAGACCTCCCCCCATCCGCCGAGTGTGCGGCCGATTGGCGGCCGACCTTTCTTGCCGCCTTCTTTCTCGGCACCCTGGAAGAGAGAGAGGTGTGGTAAGGAAGGACGGGAGAGGAGGCTGCCGTCCTCGCTCTCTTTCCCGGATGCGAGCTGCCTCGCGCTCGTTCCAGGAAGCGGGAGCGTCCGGATGCGGGGGTTCGCCCCCTCTTCTTCTACTTCTTCCCGGAGAGCACTTTCGCTTTCTCCTCGCGCTCCTCCTCTCATCCGGCCTCCACTGGGAGAGCCAGTCATACCTGCCCGCCGGAGAAGCCGGAGGTACAGGGGCTCTGCTGCCGTGGCGATGTTCATTCAACTTCGGGCCTAGGTGCGGAGCGTGTAAGAACAGTGTGCGCTCACTTGGCGGAGAAGGTAGGGTACGTGGAGTGGTCGTAGTACCTTTTCCTATTCTACAAATCCTAAAAAATGACAAGCGCAGGGCATCAAGAGCTAGTGGAAAGCATTGTCTGACTGAGAGATTCTCTCGCTTTTAGCTCTCGAAGGTCAATGTGGACGCGGGCTGTAGCTCAATCCGAGCCGCCCGATCCTATTTAGCAGTAACCGTAGTAGGCGTTACAATTTGCGCAACCAATGTCTCATTCATTCATTGTGCGCACTGTTAACATCGTCTTTATTGAGAGGGACAAAAATTCTTATTATCTCGCCTTTCAGATGAACGCGAAAATTTGGGTGACAGATGTGACTTCTCTTGCTGTGACCGCTTTTATTCTTTCACTTTAAATAACACTACCATCTCTATCTCTCTTTCCAAAGAAGAAATACAAAAAGCTTCTTCATTTTATATTTGTCAACATACATTTGAAATGGGAAATTTTACCCTTTTTTTGGTGTAGCATCTACACATACTAAAAACAAACAAACAAGCAAACAAGAGGAAGAAATAAACTGCAATACGGCTCCTGTGATCTTATGTAAAATTACACTATGTGCGTCAGAGCACGAGGTACCGGGTTCGATCCCCGTTCGCGGTGGCCTATTACGATTAGGTCTGGATACTAAAAAAAATGATCGTGAACTGTGCTGTGGTTGCCCGCTGAATGAAATCAAGGTGGTAAAAACAAAAATTAAAGCCCTCGACAACGTCAACTCCTGCAGTGTGTATCTATCATAAGAAAATGACGGGTGGTATAATTTACCCATGGTCATGTCGCCTGCCATCGCTAACAAATGTTTCTCGATCAAAGCAGTTTGGCCGGAGAGGCGGAAAGTTTAGAGCCCAAGTTCAAAAGGAAAAAAAAAAGACAAAGCAACAATAACAGTTGAAACCTTGAAAGGCCATTCGCCCGGCTTTGAAACAGTCGCTGCTGATACCGCTATCAGCTCGGTTCCATTTCGGCTCTCGGGGGGGAGGCTGGATGCGGAACGGGCACCGACCAAGAGTGTCCGGAGGTAGGGTCGGGTCGTGTGAGCTGCTGTCGTCACTCCAGGGGCACGCGAGAAACTGCGAGGTGCAACGCACTCTGTCCGGTAGGCGCGGGGCAAAGATAGAGGGAGAAAGAAGCAGTAAAAGGATATCGGCGCCCGGTCATTGCATCACAGTTCGCGGGGCAGGACGCCCTCGTAGTGTTGTTTTGGCGGCGTTGTCTGGTCCGGTCACCGCCCCTCCCTCCTCGGCGGCGACCCGGGGGCCAACGAGGACGGCAGGTTGACGAAAGGGCGAGGAGGTCGGCACACCTGCCCTGCCGCTGCAACATCCTCTCCGCGCCTCCTCTCCACGACTCGGTCGGGTCGTCGGGGATAAAAGTGGTCGTCGACGGGGAGGACGGAAGCGGAACCAGGTCGACCCGGGGCTCGGTCGGGGTCGACGGCTCCCGGGCCGGGGGTCGACGACCCCGGTCGGGACGCAGCCTTCGCCGGGGCGGCCGGACGCCCTCGCCGAGGTCAAAGACCCCTGCCGGCCCTGGGGGCGCGGCCGGGGTCACAGGCGCGCGCGCACCCGCCGCTGCTCTTCCACCACGCCGTGCCATACCCCGGTGGGGAAAGAGTGTGCTGGTGCTCCGAGAAGTTCGTGCCCCTTTCTTTCTCTCCTTCGGGTCACCTTTTTTTTTTTGCAGAGTCCACCGGTTGCGATCCGTCTCTCCCCAGCATCGCAAAACTCCCCTCTTCCACTAATCAATGATTCTTAGCGATCGTAGCGAGTTGATGAAGAAGGATATTTTTTTCTCTTTAATATAGCGTTTTCTCACAATCTTCCTTTCACTTTGTTAGATGGCAATGCTATTTAATTCATGAAAATTGAGCGTGCATTTTGAACGCCATCTGACCAGTTCTATTCCAAATTGATAGAACTGTAGCTCGTGCTACTTGATTATTCAGCATCGACATGTTTGCATGACGCAACGAGGGCTGTGTAGTGTCCTCTCATTTGTCTTTGTTCAATTTGCGCTGTGTGAACATGTCACTTGCAAAGGTATGATGTTTTGCTATCGCTGTCAATAGTTCGTCCTTCGGGTAATGACAGTTAAAAAAACCATGAAAAAAAGTAGGCTATTAAAGTTGTTGACACAAAGGAAAATCAATGCATGACATGTCGTTAATTTGCCAAAGTTGACGCAGTACTAATTGCAAAAAAAAAAGGACGTATAGAATCCCTAGCAGCAGTCCCAATAAATCGATTCTTTTTGTATTAGTCGTTTCGTAGTTTTAACAACTATAAATAATGGTGAATTTATTTAACGCACCCAGGAACAAGCGTAAGGTCTGATGCTGCAACACGCCTGCGACGACTTTAAAAAAATAGAGGCAAATATAACTAAACAAACGATTATTTATAAACCGAGACAACTACAGGGCATCTCTAATGCGAGAAAACGCAATAAGTGCAGAAAGACATTTGCAACAAAACACAACAACAATAATACTAATGAAGTAATAATAATAATAATAATAATAATAATAATAATAATAATAATAATAATAATAATAATAGTAATAATGACATTGCATATCAAGTGATAGGTTCGCTCAATGATGCTGCTCCATCGCATTTATGCTTAAGTTTAGGGCAGCGATACCACGCACCTTAGCACATGCAGCTGTAAAAGATCGGCATATTGAAAATGGTCACCACAGCTCTCCACACAATGTTTGGTTGCCGAGCGGTGCTGCATAACGGATCATAGAATTCCGGGTAATTCGTACCTTACTCGTACGCTGAACGTATATGTTTATAAGCCACTATACGAAAGTCCGGTAAACTCTCAAAGCAGTTGTTTCTTCTTTTTTTTTTCTGCTTATGAAAACACCCTTGAACGCACGCAAGAATGTGACGCCATTACGAATGTTTCGTAATTATTCGCACTGCAGCAAGTATACTTTCACATCCCACTTGGGAAAAATGTCACTAAGCAAGTGCGTCTTGATACGCAATTCAAAGGCACGATTCAGTGCCACATCAGAATCGAAAGCACTGTTGCAATAACATATATACAGGTGCTTTGCGTGACCCAGCTTATGGCGCGTAGCCTTCAAGACTAACGACCCGATGATGCATTCCACTCGTTAATCTTGGAGACCCCGCTAAGAAGGAAATCAGACTAGCGCCGCCACTATCAACAGATGGCGCTGGTGCCCGCGCGCGTCTGAACCCGCTCAATTTAAACGGAGCGGCCAGATGCACATTTGATGAGTAGACTTTCAGATGCCGCTGGGGAGCAAATCATTTGCAAGATGTAAAGACAAATATTCTGAAAGGTGCAAGAAACAAGGCAGATAGGCGAGGACGGTGGGAGTTACGTTCTGTTTTGGTTCTTTCCACTCGCCTCTCGCTTGTTGCGCGATATTTGCTGCTGCCGCTAAGGAAGCCGAAGACGAGAACTTTTCCTTGAGGAAACGACCGCTCCGACATCATCTGGATATAGAGACGTTTATTCGTTTCTCTTCTTTCCTTTTTTCACTGTCCCTGCACCCCTGGTTTTATCCCCTGCCTCCCCATTCAACCACTCTTACAGTCCAATCGTAACGCACCACTCATACAGTCCAATCGGAACGCACGGATGTGTCTCTCCTCGCCACAACCTCGAAGACCCACCGCCTCTTGCCCACTCATCGGTTCTCTGCCGTCGCTCAGGTTTCTTTCACACCGGTTCCCGGAATGATCGACGACGGGCGTTGCCAGGTCGTGGAAAAGCGCCTCCGAGTAAGTTCCCACGATGCCGGGCTGACAGGCCATCAATACAATTGGCCCGTGCGCCAATGCCGTCGCCTCCGCTTATTGTCCGGCGGACGCGTACGTGTACCTTCCACGTGTACCTTCCACGTGTACCGGCCACCTGCAGCCTGGCTTGGTCTCCTGTAAGGCGCCATAATTGAACCCCTTGGGGCACGGGAGTTGTCGCGTCCTTTGTGGCCAGCAGACACTCATCGTCCCGCATTCCGGTGGCCCTGCTTCCTTGTTGGCGAGGGGTCGCCGGCCGCGGGGTGGGTAACATAAGGTATTCGGGGAACGCACGAAGTTCGAGCCCAACAGTGGGGGTTTGCCCTATTTCAGTGACACATTAGCCCGCAGTCAACTTTTTCGTCTTAATGGTCTATTGTACATAATTTTGCCTGTCTGACGCCATACATGGCCATGCTACGCTTTATTCTCCACCCACTTCTCACCCTCATCCTATTCACCCTCACTTGCTTTTATTGTACTCTACTCGCGTTGACGGGCTAGCACGCGCTGACGTTCCAATTGTGCAGCCTATTGTGGTGCCTCCTTCGCTTCTTTTTTTTCCTTTCCTTTCCAATCTCACTTGATTTTAAAGAGGGGTATGAGCGCCGCCATGTTGACTTGTTAAACTTTGCGTTTTGCATCTTTAACAACTGAATGAACAGTGTTAGGAACACACACACACACACACACACACACACACACACACACACACACACACACACACACACACACACACACACACACACACACATATATATATATATATATATATATATATATATATATATATATATATATATATACCGAAGAAGTTTTCCCAATGAGCCAAACGTACTTGGGAAGAGAAGAAACACAACTTAGCGGTTGTCTTAATTTTATTACTAACGGTTTCGACCGGTGGACCGGTCTTCGTCAGGGTTTGCGAACAAACACTGACGCAATCTCTGACGAAGACCGGTCCACCAGTCGAAACCGTTGGTAATAAAATTAACAACCGTTTAGTTGTGTTTCTTCTATATATATATATATATATATATATATATATATATATATATATATATATATATATATGAATCATTGTAACACGAAAGTGGCGTCTTTACAGAGGTATAGTTGAGCGTTTATGGTGCATTGCTTTACCAACAGCAACAAATTGCAAAATCATGTTATGAACTGTAAGCAGAAAGCACGCGCGAAATTAGCGTACACAAGACGAGAGCGTACCAACAACTGTCACAGAAAGAAAGACGCGGACAAGCGTGCACATCTGTCGCAATTTTTCCTGCGTCGTGTGTCAGCAGCGCGCTCCTTTCGTAAACGCGGCCGCGGCAGCGTGCGAAATGACCTTCGTCCTCTCTACGAGTCTGAGAAGCACGCGCGCAGGAGAGACCACGCTCCGCGGAGGCGGCGCTTCGTGGAGGCGACAACCTTTAGAGCACGCCCAACGCGAGCCTGTCGTGCCATCTCGTCACTAATAACGAAAACGCGCTAAAGTTTCGAAGCTCTGAGGACTGCCAAACGGTGTGTGGTGTGTATAAATGGCTTGCCATTAGCATCCCAGACAACGTACAATGTGGCGTAGTGGTTAGCACCGCGCGCTGAGTATCGAGAGGTTGATGGTTCGCTTCCGCGTGACAGATGCTTGTCTTGTGGGTTTTTTCTGTGTAATCTCTTTGTACATATTTTTCAACGTCACTTTTGTGACGGAAGTACGTCGGAGGAGCCGCGGTGGACCCCGGCATAAAACACTTTCGTTATAAAAAAAAAATTTAGGCTTCTTGGTTTCTCATGTTTGCACAAGTAAGCGTCATGGATTTCCGACGCAGCCTCTTTAATCATCGAAAAGCTGTGCCGAATGTAACGACGCTAGCGCGCATGCGTGTGAGCAGCCTTTAGTGGCCATTAGTGCAGGGCGTGCACTCCGTGGTGAGCCGGTCGCATATCTCCTTCAGCGATTGTACGCAGTTGTACGCATCTTCGTAGGTGTTGTACAAAGGGATTGGTGTGAATCGGAGCACCGATGGCGGTAGGAGGTCTCCCTGAAATGGGTCAACACAACGACATGGCGTTAGTTGTTTGCAGAGAGAGCAATTACTGACTACAGCAAGGTAGCAATGTATATGCACTTTAAATCTGTGTCTGCTAAGTCTGTGGTCCTTAAATGGGGGAGCTCTGCAAACACCAGGTCGTCCGTGAAGCTATTTCTGAGAGTCTGCAAAACCGATACCAAAAAAAAAAAAAAACACGTTTTTTTTTTAGGCTGTCGTGTGACAACGACCTGTTCTGAACTTTTTATGCTTTACCGCATTACACTTTTGCGATGCGGCGGAGCTGATTATGTTGCCCTCTTTGTGGGTTGGCTGCAAATAATTTGTTGAAGTTTTCAAGGACATATTCACGCGAGCATACTTGTTCAAGGCTTGCATATTTGCATTGGAGATGCAGATGAAATTTCACACGTCGTTGGGATTTACCGGGATTTCTCTTACAAAAACATTCTCGCTACAGACTTATTTATTTATTTATTTTATTTTATTGATACTGTAAGCCTTAACAGGCTCATACAGGAGTGGGAAGAAATTATACAGATTGTCATCTTCACATTAGACCACGGAACAAAAAATAGTAAAAAATGAACACGGGAAAAAATAAGAATGAACAGTACAGACTACTCTAAACAATTACAAATTACAACTGTACATCTAGTCGAAGAACCAAGAATTAAAACAGAATAAAAACACCACAGGCTAACAGGGAAGAGTTCATATTAGACACAGATCTGAGAATTGAAACATCGAGTGGCATACAAATCAAAACGTACATTCAATGAAAAGTTGCGCCATTATTCTACAACGCTGCAACTTACTGATCCAAAAACTTTTCAAGATTGGCAGTGAATGATTCGAGAGATTCTGAGGACACTATTTCACGTGGCAGGTTATTCCATATTTCTATTACTGACGGAAAGTAGGAATACTTAAATGAATTGCAACGGGAGATGAAAGGCCTGATACTCTTGTCGTGGTTTGTTCTGGCGGAGCGCTGATATGGTGGTTTCAAGTACTCGTGTTTGTTGATGTTAATGTTGTCATGATAAAGCAGATAAAGAAATTTTAATGCAGCTATGCGTCGCCGGATCGCCAGTGTTTGAATGCTTGCCCTATTGCGGAGCGCGGTTATGTTGACATCTCGAGAATACTGAGAATACACAAATCGGAGCGCTTTATTTTGTATTCCCTCCAGCTGGTTAAGAAGGTAAGTTTGATGCGGATTCCAGATTACAATGCCGTATTCGAGGATTGGTCGTACAAGGCATTTATAACTTGTTAGTCTAACTTTGGAAGGGGCTAGAGCGAGTTTCCTGCGAAGATATCCCAGCTGTCTGTACGCTTTTGTGCACGTCTGGTTAATGTGAACATCCCATTTTAATGTGTTTGTGATGGTAACGCCCAAATATTTCACCGAAGCGGCCTCTGCTACGTGTAGTCCATTTAAATGATACGCAAATTTTAAGGGTGCTCTCTTTCGGGTTATATGCATATACGAGGTTTTTCCTACGTTTATTTCCATTCCCCATTCTTGACACCATCTTGAAATGTTAGTTAGGGAGGTATTAAGCCGTAACTGATCGTCGATCGCTCGTACTGTGGTATAAATGACACAGTCGTCAGCAAACAGTCTAACTGTGACGTCAGGTTCAACATGACAATGAATGTTATTAACGAAAATTGAGAAAAGAATCGGGCCTAGCACAGACCCTTGTGGGACCCCCGAGTAAACGTCTAACTCTTCAGATTCAGCGTCGTTTACTTTAACGTGCTGACTGCGGTTTGAGAGGTATATAGGCGGCTATCCAGTGTACTATATTGGTTTCAATCCCGATAATCTTCAGCTTGTCAATTAGTTTTTGATGGGGCACCTTATCAAATGCTTTGGAGAAATCTATGAATATTGCGTCACATTGAAGTCTTGAGTTAATTACGGTAGCAAAGTCATGTGTTATTTCGAGAAGTTGGGTTATGGTAGAGAGCCCTTTTCGAAAGCCGTGTTGTTTGGAGTAAAGTAGGTTGTTATCTTCTAAGTAAGTGGTGATTGCCTTGTTGACTATATGCTCCATTAGCTTGCAACAAGAACTAGTCAGTGAAATCGGCCTGTAATTGGTCACAAGTAATTTGTTACCCCCTTTATGAATAGGAAGGACCCTGGCACGAAGCCAGTCCGTCGGCAGTGTGGCTGTTTGAAGCGATGATACGAAAATTGCATGTAGAAAGGGAGTTATTTGTACTGCGTAGCGCCGTAGAAAGGCATTTGAAAGATCGTCAGGGCCTGAACGTTTCTTGACGTCAATCTGCAGCAACAAGTTAAGTATTCCATCATGAGTTATGACTAGTTCCGACATTGATAACGCAGAATCTAGCACAGTTTTGTTTTGAGCGGACGCAGAAGTGCGTGTAAAAACCGACTGAAAGTACCTGTTAAACGTGTTGGCAATAGTGAGAGCTTCATCCGTAATAGTCCCGTTGGTATCGATTTGAGTAACGTGGTCCGCGGGCTTGGATAGATAGCGCCAAAACTTTTGTGGATGCTGTGTCATGAAACTTGTTAATGTCGTTGCAAAGAAAACGTCTCTTGCGTTCCTAATAGATGCCTTTAGCTCATCCGAAAGTCGGCGGATATCGTCAGGATTACGTTTCTTCTTTCGCATTCTTTGCAGCCTTCTTTTCAGGTGGATCACACCACGCGTAATCCATGGGTTTCTGCGTTTTGTACGTTTGAGTCGCGTGGGTACGAATGTTTCCTCACAATATTTTATTATAGCCCCGCCGTGGTGGTCTAGTGGATTCCACTTCCGGTTGCGAAAGCGTGCGGACGTGTGTATCATGAGCTCCGTTGGAGCGGCATCGGCGGCTCAGCTTAGCCGCGGTTCCAGGATTGAAATGCCCCAGGATTATGCTGTTATTTTGCCCCCTCTGCCGACTGGGTATGTGGTTCAGAACACTGTTTTTCTGCATGCGGATGTAAAAGGAAGACCTTATCACGCGGAAGACTTTCGCGAGCCACTTTTTCGACGTGTTCAGCCCACCGAGGTTCTTGCGCTCGGCGCTTATCAAATGAACCACGTGTGGGCAGTGACGTGCCGAAGCACTGAAGGTGTAAAGAAACTTTTAGCTGATCCGCAATTGACTGTGAAAGGCCTCAAATGCATGATAATCGACCCAAGCCACCGCGACGTCCGTCTGAAGCTGCATTGGTTGCTCTACCACGTACGAGAAGAGGACGTACGAAATGCACTGACCCCCTACGGGACGGTGCTTGACGTAGGAATGGATAAGTGGCGAATTGACGGCTACACCCAGCACAATACCATGACGAGAACCGTGACGCTACGGCTAAAGGCTAACGTTACGCTGGACGATATACCTCACCAGTTACGAGTTGGAGGAGAGCTCGCACTTATTGTGGCAACCGGAAGAGCGCCGCGGTGTTTGCGCTGCCAGCAGATTGGCCACATTAGGAGGGACTGTCGAGTCCCGCGGTGTGACACTTGCAAGCGTTTTGGACACGCCTCTGGGAACTGCACGAAGACGTATGCAGCTGCTGCACTGAACACCGGGAGCATGGATAAATCCGAGCTCACTATGGATGAGACCGAAGCAGAAGAATCGGTGAAATCGAAAGCGGCTTGTGAAGGAAAAACACCTAGTGCAGCAGGCATGACGCGATTGCAGAAAGAACCGCCAAGGTCAACTGACAGTGGGGGAGTGCAACCTATCGCGGATGCATTGGCGAAATCACAGGTGACTTCTGCGGAAAAAACATTCAGTACAGGAGGCGTGATGGATGTGAAAGAAGCAGGACAAACAAGTGAACCTGCGTGTATGCAAGCGGCCGCAGAATCACTGACGAGCGCAAAGGAGACTGATGTTTTAAACGACGCAACCGCTGCTACAGACGAGAGTGAAACATCTACTCAAACTGTCCAGGAAACTGCCGAGGGTGGTGCCATGGAGTGGCACGACGCCGAGGAACCTGGTACGGGAGGGAAACGACCACGAGACACAACCTCAACAGAATCAAGTGACATGAGCAATCAAGAACCGCCACCGAAAGCAGCTCTCCTTCGGAGGCAACGACTGGCAGTCAAACATAATATAACAGAAGGGGAAAAGAGGACGGGAAAACCGGCCTCTTGACAACACATTATGTGTCGCCTTCTACCAAGAAGGTGCACCGGACGACTAAATAGGCGGAGTTCGGCTAAGACAGTATGGTGAGCAGCTACTTGTTTAAAAAAAAAAAAAAATGAGCCTGAAGCTTAAAAGAGCAATGCGTTTTGCCAGCTTAAATGTACGCGGATTATCTTCAAGAAGGCGGCAGTACCAGTTGAGTAGGCTGTTTTCGGAGCATGACTTGGATGTGATTGCTGTGCAGGAAACTAAGATAGCGGCAGAGAAAGATACCAATCATATGACGTTGCCTTTTCGCTCAATGTATAACATCTGTGTATCCCATGCTGATGGCTTATCAGGAGGGTGTGCGCTCTTCATACGACGATCGATAGGCGTTGTGGAAAGAAGTGTAGCAAGCAGTGATAAAGGACGCTTCGTAGTGTGTGATTTTTCTTTCTTGAATTTCGAATGGCGTGTCATATGCGTTTATGCTCCGAACCGAGACAGTGAAAGGAAAGTTTTCTTTGAAGAAATAAGTAACTTACTGGAATGTGACAAATATGTAGTCCTTTTTGGTGATTTTAACTGTGTTTGTAGAAAGGAGGACCGTGCCAAGCCGGCCCAGTCATTTGATAAAAGCGCAGTGTTCTTAAATGAGATGATTGCAGAAAATGGCCTGGAAGATGTTGGTTTATGTATGTCTAATTGCAGTGTTCTGTTTACGCACTTTCAGGGTCTAAGCCACGCACGTTTAGACAGAGCGTACATATCACTGGACCTTATTATGTGCTGTGATGAATATGTTGTTACACCAGTGTCTTTCAGCGACCACTGTATGATTAGTTTCACACTTGGCGCTAAAGACAGGACTCCTAAATTTAACTGGCACTTGTGGAAACTAAACAGCCAAATCTTGAAAGATGAATCTTATGGTAAAGATGTAACCGAAGCCCTCACGAAACTCTACGGTAATCAAAAAGATGACTGGGAAACAAAGTGGGAATTTTTCAAACAAGAGGTTAAAATGAATGCAATAGAACGATCTACAAAAAATTAATTCGAGAAGAAACAGGCGGAAAGGAACCTGCGAAGGCAATTACAAGTGCTCTTGCAGGAAGAAACTGTGAAACCCGGCTCCTTTACCAATGAAATAACAGATACTAAAAACAAACTGGAGATTTTAGATAAAGAGAAGTATAAAGGCGCTATAATAAGAGCTAGAAGTGAAAAACTTTGGATAGGTGAGACACCCACAAAACGAGCTTTGGGTGATGAAAAAAAATACGCACAAAGAAATGAAATCAGAGAAATAGTACGCAATGACATACTGACGAATGAAAAAGATCAGATAATGGAGGCGTTTGTGGACCATTATCGCAATCTGCTCGGAAAACGAGTACCGATGGCCACGGGTTTTTGTGATGTCTTTCTTGATACGATGCCCAAGCTTGACGACGATACACGAGAAAAATTAGGGGCTCCTATCAGCGTACAGGAAATAAAAAAAGCTATTGACGACCTAAGTACAGGCAAGACGCCCGGCCCTGATGGAATCGGGGCGGAGTTTTATAAAGTTTATAAAGAAGACGCGGCAGTTGCGCTATACGAAGTTATCGTAGAAGCATACAAAAAGAAAAAACTGCCACGCTCTTACACGCAGGCGCATACTGCCTTGATTCCGAAGACAGATGATAGCAGCAAACTTCAATCTGTAACATCATATCGACCTATCAGTCTTTTGAACACTGATTATAAAATATTCATGAAGGTTTTAGCCAGGAGAATTCAGAACATCATTGAAAAGATTGTAGGGACACACCAGACATGCGGCATAAAAGGTCGCAGCATCACCACGAACATACATATAGTAAGATGTGTACTAGAGATTTGTGACGCCTTTGAAGAACGAATAGCAATCATGCAGATAGATCTACAGAAAGCTTTTGACCGTGTCTCCCATGAAGTATTGTTCAGTGTGTTGAAGCATGTGGGAGTTGGTGACGTAATTTTTGATGGTTTGAAGATGGCATATTCACAGTGTGTAACGCAGTTGATAGTCAATAAGCAGCTCAGTGAAGAAATTGAAATACTAAGTTCTATCAGACAGGGATGCCCGGCCTCAGCATTGTTATTCGCCATCTACCTAGAACCCTTTTGCTTATCAATCATTCAAAACTCAAGTGTGCAAGGCTTTCGGTTACAGAACACGGAGATAAAATTACTCGCATATGCTGACGATGTGGCAGTACTCTGCCAAGATAGACAAAGTATATGTGAAGTCGTTTACATGGCAAATAAATTTTGTGACATGACGGGCAGTGTAATTAACTGGCATAAAACAACTGCCTTTTGGTACGGCAATTGGGATGTGAGGCCTGAGGTATACCTTAACGTAAAATGGGAAAGCAAACCCCTAAAGTACCTCGGTGTACCCTTGGACAGCTATCGCGACAACGCGGATTACTGGAAAGGTGAAGCAGAAACCCTCAGACAAAAAACAAATGCCTGGGGTGGTCGGGATCTGTCTATATTCGCACGTGCAACTGTGTGCAACATGTTTTTGATATAAAAAATCTGGTATGTCATGCAAGTTATCTGTATGTCACGCGTCAATGTACAGAAGTTTCACAGGATTTTTGCTGTGTTTGTGTGGAAATCGCCGTGGGAACGTACAAGCCGGTATAATTTATTCCAGTCCGTTAGTAATGGCGGACTCGGTTTATGTCATTTATTTATTAGACAAGTTGTCTCTCGGTTTATTTTCCTTCGCGATCAAAGAAACAAATTTCTGCAAACAGTGATAAAAGTAAGGCTGTCATCACGCATCCCAGATTTTGTTGTGTCTACAAACAGTGATATGTGCCGATATGTGTCTGGTTTTTTGAGAGAAGTTATACAGTCTTTTGAGTTTTTGAAAGTGCGCTTTTCGCTGGAATATCTTGCCACTGTTAAGCGAAAAAATCTGTACAGGGATCTCCGTGATGTCTTGTTCCCAACACCTTTGTACAGATCTATGTTCAATGGAGGACCCGGACAGGATGTTTTGAAAAGGGTCAAAAAGATGAAAGTAAAAGCAGGGGCAAAAACTTTCTTTTTTAAATTGCATTCCGGGACTCTCCCCGTAAAGCAGTGGCTAGCGGACAAGGGAATCGATGTACCATGGACAACCAATTGTTTACTTTGTAAAACACCTGAGACAATAGACCATGTGTTTATTCATTGCTGGGACGCTGTCTTTCATTGGGACATCCTTCAAAGAACATTGAAAAAAGATCTCCCCATTACAAGCCATGGCATTCGTTTTCTCTGTGTGGATGAGGACGACGGCATACCATACGACATGGTTATGTTAATTAGCCTTCACAGCATCTGGCAGACCACTATGGCTTACAGACATCTTGACCAGAACATACGTCCTGTCCGGGAGAACTTCATTGCAAATATGCGGTATATCACTGAGGTGTACGCCCCGCCGCGGTGGTCTAGTGGCTAAGGTACTCGGCTGCTGACCCGCAGGGCGCGGGTTCGAATCCCGGCTGCGGCGGCTGCATTTCCGATGGAGGCGGAAATGGTGTAGGCCCGTGTGCTCAGATTTGGGTGCACGTTAAAGAACCCCAGGTGGTCGAAATTTCCGGAGCCCTCCACTACGGCGTCTCTCATAATCATATGGTGGTTTTGGGACGTTAAACCCCACATATCAATCAAATCAACAATATTTTATTATATCTTTTAGTTTAAGCCACAGATTATTCACTGTATGGTGATTTTCAATGGAAAACGTTTCCAACGCTACTTCGAGGTAGTCAATAATGCTGACATCATCAGCTCTATTGTAGTTTTTAACAGCTACGCGTGATTTAGGAACTGGTACGCTGTGACCGATAGTGATTGTTAGGAGAACAAGTTTATGATCAGATATGCCCTCTTCTAGTGTGACATCAGCTGTTAGATGGTTAGAGATAAATGCAAGGTCTAGTATTGAAAGCGTATGCCCCTTATTTTCATGTTTGTGAACAGCGGTAGGCGCCGTCGACATTACTGAGGCGCTTGTGGCGACGTCGCGGCGCGTAAGCTCCGCCCAGCCCAAAGATCGCCACTGCAGTGTATGGTCATGTGACTACTGGCACAGCAGCTGCCTCCGAGCACAGCAAATCGGGTCGGTGGCGATGTGCTCGGAAGCAGGTTTGCAGCTGCTGTGTGCCGATTCGCCGTGCTCGGAGGCAGCTGCTGTGCCAGTTGTCACGTCATCATAGAGGGCGGCGGCGAGCTTTGGGCTGGGCAGAGCCTCACCCCTGTATTCACAAACGCTCCTCGACTCGACTTTCACCCTTCACTTGACAGAGTTGAGCACTGCGCCACCACTCGGCTGAAAATGACGCTGCGCTGCTGAAAAATTGCAGCAGACTATTGCTGATGTGCAGTGACTTGCCGTACCTAGAGATGGCGCTCCCATCGGTTTTCTCGAGTGAAGGCGAAGCGCTGAGTGAAGGGAGGTTCTAGAATACGGGAGTCAGTGTTGCTACAGGCGCCTCGGTATGTCGACGGCGCCTGCCGCTGCTCACAAACACGGAATAGTTCGGCAATAACTCACGACGATGCCTCGTCGCAGGAGTTCTTGAAGCACTTGTCGGGCGTCGTAAGGTGCGGCCAGGCGCAGGCTGAACTGGCTTCCTCTGCGTCGGACGTCAGCCGGCGTTAGCAGGTGGAACGGGTGCTTAGTGTCTTTGTAGTCGTGGCGGGCACCAAGCAGGTCCGTCAACAGGAGCTCCATGTAACCGGTCATCAGGAACTGCTTGCGCAGCCGATTCGGCTCGCCAACCTCGCTGAATATCTGGCCCGCGTGGTGTGGGGAACGAACCACCCAACGAATAGTTATTATTATTATTATTATTATTATTATTATTATTATTATTATTATTATTATTATTATTATTATTATTATTCGTAGTAACATAAACAGTAACATACCGAACTAATGAAACCAACAAGATTTAGGCTAAAGAAAAGCATAGACGACGTCAGTTGTTCTTTAACTGTATTGTAATGAACTAGAAATAAATTGAAAATAATTAAAATGGACGAAAAGCAACCCATTCCCTCGGTATATAGTATCTGAATCCACAACTTTCGAATTTCGATGGTTTTGGTTTCAGCACTCATTGAACCAAATAACCCCCACTTGATACGCGTTAAGTTCAGCGTTTCTTTATATAGTGTTCACATATAACAGTTAATATACGTCAGTTGAGAGGGAAGTGATGCTGCGCCGTAAGTCAGTAGCAGCATTGTGACTGACTTGGATGATGTGCAGCTTCTTCTTCCTCAATCTCTTTACTCTCGTGCCTTTCAACTTTACTCTTCCCTGTTCAACAAGTGGCACGAATAAGGGGCACATTCTTTCAATTCATTCCCCTGCCCTTCCACTTTTTCCGCCCTCTCTTCATTTTCCGCTCTCTCTTCGTTTTCCGCTCCTTTGGTCACGTGCCAGGCGTGTGTATACTTTGGCGGTCGCCAAATCTATGCGAATCATATCCAGCCCCGCCGCCGTGGTCAAGTGACTAAGGTACCCGGCTGCTGACCCGCAGGTCGCGCGATCGAATCCCGACTGCAGCGGCTGTATTTTTGATGGAGGCAAAAGTGCTGTAGGCCCGTGTGCTCAGATTTGGGTGCACGTTAGTCTAGAACCCCAGGGGGTCGAAATTTCTGGAGCCCTTCACTACAGCGTCTCTCATAATCATATGGTGGTTTTGGGACCCCACAGATCAATCAATCAGCGAATCATATTCACTTGATGTAGATTTTACCACAACCGTTTAACTGCTTTGCAAGTCGTTGCGCGCCTTCTTGACGCTCGAAGAGGTGCTTCCGTCGGCTCACTTGTCTAGTCACAACGCATGGGTGCGTCGGACACTTACACTGAGACCCCCCCCCCCCTACTAAATTTTCTATGTGCACCAGTCACGTGTGCAAATGATTTCTTCCGTTTTCGTTATCCCCGAAACACCAGTCTTGTTCTATCTGACCTCCTATTGTATAAACAACAAACAACAAAGAGATGATTTTCGCTTTTCAAGATTACCTGTAGGCTTGTCACAATCGCCGAGATCAGGACCGCGCTGCCGACGGAGACCTTGAACATATCGGCCGACGGGGAAGGTTCGAATTCTGCATAGTTCGGGTACATTGAAGCAGTTTAATGTATTGCAGCATGATTTAGAAAAAGAAAACGAAAAAGCAAAGCGTTGTCTGCGTTGGTTCAGTCGAATATAATAGAGTTTGTCGGAGCTCATCAACCTCATTTTTTCCCTTCAGGTTGGTTGTAATGTTATTCAAAGTATCGCGATACACTAGCACATGTATTCATCGGTCGAGCGCCGCGAAAATAAAGGGAAACCGCGCCTAAAGCAGCTACAGTTTTTGTTGGAGGAATTGATGGGAACAGGAACAACCGCAGAGCTGCTATCATCGTAATAATCCTTTTCGTCATACCACGTTAATTTCTTTTACCGGATCTCCAGTTTTCTAAGGCTTTTCCTCCAGTGCTGAGTGGCAGTCTAGAGTCACAGCAGCGCATCTATCTATCTATCTATCTATCTATCTATCTATCTATCTATCTATCTATCTATCTATCTATCTATCTATCTATCTATCTATCTATCTATCTATCTATCTATCTATCTATCTATCTATCTATCTATCTATCTATCTATCTATCTATCTATCTATCTATCTATCTATCTATCTATCTATCGTCTGTCTGTCTGTCTGTCTGTCTGTCTGTCTGTCTGTCTGTCTGTCTGTCTGTCTGTCTGTCTGTCTGTCTGTCTGTCTGTCTGTCTGTCTGTCTGTCTGTCTGTCTGTCTCTCTCTCTCTCTCTCTCTCTAATATGTTGTGTTTCTCTAACCTTTTTGTATAGGTAAAGTTGCAGTATGGTTTTCGCTACACAGCACGCGAGTCTTCCTTTTGGGGTCTCGCAGCAGATATAGCAGCGTTGCCAGAAAATATACACCGGGCACTCACCCCGTCGCATCAGTAGCCGGGTTTTTGCTTCGTTGCCCCACCAGCCTCTCAGCTCCGGCAGCCGATCACGGCTTTTGCGGAACTTGTGGCTCACGTACGCCACCGCAGTGCAGCCAGGACCGCAGTTCATGTACTGTGCACGCCCCAAACGAGCAGGCGAGGAGAAAAAGTTCGCCATTCAGCAACTACATCATCGCCAAGAATGTGCGTATTTGGCACATACAGCATCCTATTCTGTGGCGAACGTAAGAAAATAAATTCCAAGGACTATTTTCCTGCCTGTTGGTGTCACGTAACAAGTGATCTTATTACGAGCTGGCAGCTGATTAATAATAATCTCTCGCATACTACCGGTTATGACGTTTCAGAGCGTTATGACGTTGCAAAAGGATTAGCTGCGATGCCTAAATAGCTATATAGGTGGTGTCAAAAATAGCCTGACAGCAATTCTTCCCTCTGAGACAGAGCCAATGATTTTAAAGGCTGTGCGTTTGGCTTCCGCGAGCGCCAGCTTCGATTGCGACGGATGTTTGGACAACTTAGCATTCAGACTCCACGAACACTGTGGGTTCGGCAATAACTGTCGTGCTGACTTAAGCTCTATGAGAAATTGTTGCTGGTCGCAGTTGGGGAATATTTGAAGACATATTGATTTTAGGCGCCAAGAAAGAAGGGACCAGATCAGAGTCAAGAGGGCGGGCGCTTCAGCTTGCAATTTAAAATGAGGCTAAGGTGAGACAATGCATTTTAGAATAATAATGTATACTGTGAAAACTCTAGTGTCGTTGATTTCAACACCATAGGTTTATTGTTAAAAATGAGAAAATCAATGTCAAACGTTTCACTTTCAAAATTTCCGTTGAAATCTCTGAATGTGACGTCTTAGATTTCAAAATGGTCTTTTCTATTTTGGCCGCATAGTCTCAATAAAATTTCTTGACCTTGGTATTGATTTGATTGATATGTGGGTTTTAACGTCCCAAAACCACTATATGATTATGAGAGACGCCGTAGTGGAGGGCTCCGGAAATTTAGACCACCTGGGGTTCTTTAACGTGCACCCAAATCTGAGCACACGGGCCTACAACATTTCCGCCTCCATCGGAAATGCAGCCGCCGCAGCCGGGATTCGAACCCGCGCCCTGCGGGTCAGCAGCCGAGTACCTTAGCCACTAGACCACCACGGCGGGGCCTTGACCTTGGTATGGTATAGTGTATATGACTCCACCGAAAGAGAATGTGTGCTTTCTTTTTCGCTGATGTAGAATTGCGTGAGCCTCCAGTAGTCCCCGTCGGGCCCTGTGATGTTACGGTGACTGGTTCGCAAACTTCACGGTTACGTCGCCACCTGCATTTTCGTTTTGCCTATTTTCTGCCTTGCCGAGTGTGTACTTGCGTGGCGTTTCTGGTATTGTGAAATAGCGCTTAATTATTACAAAAATATTTTTGTTTTTGTCTTTAGCGTCCCTTTAATGACGTCTGTTATCAAATAGCGTTACTGAACTTCATATGTTCACATTCTTATAGGATCTTTCGCGTCATCCCGTTCTCTGCTGTGAGGCAAATAAATGAATATATAGGCTGGCTAATCACTCTCTTTCTGAATGAAAAAAAAAAATGCGCTCGCGCTATACTGGACTACATTTTTCCTTATCTTTCTTCTTTAAGTTGTAGTGATACCTCAGTACGTGCACTATTGCCAATGCCATTTCTAGTAGCCGGTACAACATACCGGCTCAACTATTGGTTCGCGTCGCTCGAATTTCGGGAAAGGCGACTCAGGCTCACCTTGTACGTGCACCAGGCGGCCAGGTCTATTTCCCATTCGTTCAACCTCAGCTCCACGTTGCAGACGGCGTGAGCCAAATCCCACAGCACGATGCAACCCTGGAAAGCGGCAGCCGACGATATCGGTGAACGTCCCGAAAACAATCTGTAAACGTCTGCCGTCACTTTGCGCGCGTACGCGTATTGTGGTGAAGCCTGTTCTCGCTACTTGTGCGCGTAACTCCAATATTACCTCATGAAGCTCTACATATGCGCATGCGGCAGGACTCGAGCTTTTAGTGGCGAAGCTCCTTTCGTCATGGGTCGTACTTCCCGTGTCGTCGTAGTAGCCAGCTGGATTGCATTGCATGTCAATGAAAACGGTGTCACAGCATATCCACGGAGTGAATGATGGTGATTGGGGTGAAGCGTCCGTCAGTCCGTCCGTCGATCCGCTTCGCCCCACCCGTCATCATTCACCTCGTGCATATGGTGATATTTTTTGTTTTCGTTTTTGTTTTTAATGGCGCTCCCCCTCGCTGCTACTCGTTTCCACTTTTTTATTTATATACGAAAAAAAAACGTGGGTAGTTAGACTCCATTAGAGCCAGTAATTCCACCAACATCATAGCAGTATTGAACAGACATACAAAAACAATTGATTGATTGCTTGATTGCTTGATTGATAGATTGATTGACTGATTGATTGATTTATTGATATGTGGGGTTTAACGTCCCAAAACCACGATATGATTATGAGAGACCCCGTAGTGGAGGAATCCGGAAATTTCGACCACCTGGTGTTCTTTAGCGTGCACCAAAATCTGAGCACACGGGCCTACAACATTTCCGCCTCCTTCGGAAATGCAGCCGCCGCAGCCGGGATTCGAGCCCGCGACCTGCGGGTCAGCAGCCGAGTACCTTAGCCACTAGACCACCGCGGAGGGGCCAAACAAAAACAAGAAAAGCCAGAACGAATAAAAGATGAGAACTATAAGTAAAGGGAAGCAGGATCTACTTATAAGATATGTGGCAGTTAGCAGAGTCTAAGGGCGGAATACGATGTATACAGGCTGGTCTCGTATACATTGCTACGGATATGCGCTTCTATATCACTTGACTATGAGGTATATTCATTAATAATACGATACCATATTCAACCAAATAATGGATGCATGTATCCTTTATTGGCACTTTTCGCGACTGTTATTAACTGATAAGCGACTGTTCTTTCTTACTCTATGCATTACGAGTCTTAGGTCTGGGAACGAAACTGGAGCCAGCGTTTACTGTTCGGCAACTTTTGGTTCCAAGTCTTCACGTCCCCGTAAACTTCTGATTTGTGCAGATATCTTATGTATGACTATTCCTTTCACATATCAATTTTTGAGCTAGATGTCGCCATCACCAGCATAAATGGCTGCCACAAGAGATGAAACTGGCGGCACTAAGTGGTGACGGCGTTCGTCTTAATTTCTTCGTTTCGCATTTCGTTCCAGTGCAGTATTAATTAACGGGTACAGAGGTAGCTTAACTTAACAAGATACATCGTTAGCGAAACGATTGTCTTGTGCCGATTAGTGGGTTATCGCTGCACCGGCACGGCTTCTACATAAAACACGAAAATCTGTATGTTCGTATGTGTGTCCTGAACGAACATGCATCCCTAAAGGTGCGTAGTCCTGAGATGAAAAGGCGCGGCGAGGTCATGTCTGACGAATAAGGAATCATATAACGCGCAGCGCCGAGTGAGAAGCCCCCAGCTAGTCTCAGCACAGACGTGCACTGGGATTCCACTTAAGGCGGGGGAGGGGGGGTGTTCGTCACATCTCTCCGCTCCCCCCCCCACACGTTCACATGCGCCGGACTTGGGTCTGAGAGTGTGGCAGCACTACAAACACTATCGCCACACACTCCATGAACTTTACTAAGGGTTAGCTTTCGTGGTTGCTTAGGGACACTAAAGGCAAACATTAAGTCGACGTTGATTGTTGAAATAGCGGTGCAGAAAGCCTCGTAGTGCCAGTTCTGTGCCAAGTAAGTGCTTGTTTTGAAATTAAAATCACGTTGTAATGGTCTGCGTTAGCGCTCTTCAAATCACCCGCGCGTGAAACGGACTGTTAGGCGTCACTGTTACCGTGTCCAACGTTGCCCGCTTTTACTACGCGGCCGTCCACACCAGTAGCAGCGGACATAAAGTAGTGGGAGCCGCAGTAGCAACAACGGGCATTGAACATTTTTCTGCGGTCTCAGAGGCCATGATTCTGCTTGATTGGGTCAACTCGGCCCCGCTAGATGGCTGCACCTACGCCGCCTAACAAGCCAAAAACTGAACTTTTGAACTATACTCACGCCATGGCGGTTTACTTGTCGATTCGCTCGGAGGATTTCAAGCTGGACGGTTGTGCCCTCGCGATCTCCGACTTCAGCGTAGCTCCCGCCGACTGGTTCGCCCTCCGCGGTCTCCTGATGCCGTGCAGCTCTCGCATTGAGGCACCCCGCCCTTGGACTGCTTCGACCGGATCCCCACTTTCCTATCTCCTTCATTTTTCCTCTCGTTGGCTGGCGGCTTCTTATCCGTCTATTTTCCTTCTATTCTTTTTATCCCTCCTTCCTTCTCTCTATATCTTTTATTCCCCATATCCCATTCCTCTGCTGACCTGTTGAGGTGTCCTCGTAAGGAGAGACAGTTACGGGTCGGCACCTTTCTTTTCTTTTCTTCTGATATAACCACAATCTTTTTTACTTGTCGATCAATCAAACAGAAACGAACAGGCAGCATTATATCAGACCTTTTGATGCGCGGAACGTTTCGTTTTATTGTAACTAGTTTGATTACTAGTGATTAGTTGTAGGCGGTCACTCTCACGTCGTCGGGATCATTTCGTAAATGTCCCACTCGTGCGCGCGCACTTTGCGCGATATACATCTAGTTTAATTTCTTGGTAAGTAAGGCACTGCTGTTTATAATATTACTGTTGTAGACGTTATCACACATTGAGCTTCCACTATGACATAAATTGCTCTTTGCCTTTAGTGTCCCTTTCAGCATCCGACACGCAATAGCTCGTGTAAGACAACGTTAAAAACCCTTGCAAAAATATTTAGGCAAAGCTGGCTTTCCCGCAGTAAGAGTCGACGTGAGGGAAAGCCCGCTTCGCGTGATCACATTGTGTCATGGCAGGAGCAAGAGTGCACCAGAAAGCCAATGAAGAGGACGATCGCAATAGCACTCGTTATACGTTACACGGCGAGAACAGCATAAAGACTGAACGTGTGCTACCGGGACATTTATACGCACTTGTCGAGAACGTAACGGTAACGAAAAACGTCCGCAGAAAGCAGTTTACGAGCATGATCAACCGAAATTGAACTTCAGACTTTATATAAAGACAGGCGTAATATAATTTACGAGTTCTGATGGTAGTCTAACTAGTCACTGACGTGATGCGCAGTTAAGGTAAACTGCGCTGCGATGCCGGTCGTACCGATAGTACACCGCGGATGAATTGCAGCAAGCTTTTTTTCCTTACATGTATCATAATGCGCATACATAATACGCAAGACGTTGATCTGCGTCATACATACCGCCCCGCCGCGGTGGTCTAGTGGCTAAGGTACTCGGCTGCTGACCCGCAGGTCGCGGGTTCGATTCCCGGCTGCGGCGGCTGCATTTCCGATGGAGGCGGAAATGTTGTAGGCCCGTGTACTCAGATTTGGGTGCACGTTAAAGAACCCCAGGTGGTCAAAATTTCCGGAGCCCTCCACTACGGCGTCTCTCATAATCAAATGGTGGTTTTGGGACGTTAAACCCCACAAATCAATCAATCAATGCGTCATACATACTGTGTCATTAATAATGATTAAAGATCCTTGGTGACATCACCAGATGGCAGTTTAATTAGTATAAGTTCAATTAAATTATTGTGTCCATATTGTGGGAGTGAAAACTGGCCAAGACTTTGTTACTTTCGCAGCCGTGTTTACTATACCTTTTTGCGAGCAGCACTTGTGATTCCCCGGATGTCCAGAGCCTGGCCCGTCTGGTACTGTACTCCGCACAAGAGCAGGATTGCGATGGTGTCGCCCTCCTTGTCGATGACGTCATAGATATCCTCTTCTCTTAGCAGCTCTTCGCCCTTTTACCCCCAAAACCAGGCGGAAGCATAATTATTTTGGCTGAGCTGCGATACTGACGTTCTTGCTACGCGGCAACTTTTCATCCGTGTGCAATATTGTATATTCCATTTCACGTGCATTACTCTGAGTGCGTGTTTTGGAAAAGTTATGAACATTACAAGATGAAACAATGTGTCGTGCCATAAAGAATTCAGAATTGTAGTTATCGAAAGTAGCTCTGGAAGGAGCACTGAAAATTCTAAACTGTACTTTTATCAACTTATAGACCTTTTCCCAGTTGGCTCCCTGGAAGCCGCCATTATCCAAAAATGTACTGCCGAAATTGTGACGTCAGCCTTTGCACTACCAAGCGCAGCATAGCATAACGACGTTTTTCTCTCCCGTGAAAAGGTATATATGAAAAATCACAAGTAAGTTTTTGCTGTTAGCACAACCTTGCTAATAAAAAAAAAAAACGCCAAAACAAGCATTCGGTAGCCACAGTACTGATACATTTCGTCCCCAAACCGATAACCACAATTTGAACATATTTTGTGGCATATCGGGATGTGAACCTTTATTTACTAAAAAGGACCCTGTATTGTATGAAAAAAAGCAAGCAATAAGCGGCTATTTTTTGGTTTTTTATTCCTAAAAACAACATAAGTACGCAAAGAAAGAAAAAGAAAAAAAAACGTCGTGTTTGAGACATAGCACTCGGGAAACTGCAATCAAATATGATTGTCGTTACCTCTCTGGAGCTCAGAAGGATCAGGTTGGAGGCCACGTCGAGGCCATGGTGGCTCACCTGCGACTGCGCAGCATACTGGAAAGATTCATTTTAGTCAGGCGCCTGTAGCTAATGCCAGTCGTCATCCACTCTTTTTTCTCCCCTTTCTGTTGAACAAAATTTTATGGTCATTCTGCGCGCCCCAGCCATTTTATGTGCGTGCGCATTACACGCGCGTATTAAAAAAAAAATTTACGACATTGCCTTCCTCGACCTTTTCTATTCCACCTTCGGCTTTCCCCAGTGCGTGGTAGCGAACCAAATGCCGGCTAACTACTCTGCCTTTCTTCATTTTACTATTGCTTTCACTACCGACTTTCTGTAAGGGCGTACACGGTGACGTCACGCTCTAACGGCAACGATAATCTCTTCCCGACTTCTACATGTCTAAAGCGAAGACATTCTAGGTAGATTCTAATTGGAAGTGGTGAACGTCGGAACTGAGTGAAATTTGGCTGGCAGTTCTTAACGAGAATATACCAGAGACCGAAAGTCACAGCCGCAAGCAAAACTGAAGACAGAGAGCTTAAACCGGAAGTGAAGTTAACTTTAGAAGATTGTACTTCAAGGTCCACGACAAGGACCAAAGGCGGTTTAGCTTGTTGTCATATGACCGTGAGAAATGCTGTCAAGCGTATACTGAGTGAAATTTGGCAGGCAGTTCTTAACGAGAGTATATATACCAGTGACCGAAAGTCACAGCCGCAAGCAAAACTGAAGACAGAAAGCTTAAACCGGAAGTGAAGTTAACTTTAGAAGATTGTACTTCAAGGTCCACGACAAGGACCAAAGGTGGTTTAGCTTGTTGTCATGTGACCGTAAGAAATGCTGTCAAGTGTATACGGTGAAGGCGGGACGCAAATGCTACTTCGTCTTCATTCGCTATCAACACAATCATGGCTTGAGTTTTATGCTTTGTTTTGTTTCATCACACTCAGAATTCTTGGGCCCTGTTACACTTTTCGAGCACGGTCAGAAAACGCTGCCGGTCAGGAGCCAAAGGCTCCCGGGAACACGCGAGCCAAACTTTATACCGCAGCACGCGCGGCCTAGAATTTACCACTAATTCTGAAATTCAGCTAGCAGTATCTCCCTTTTTTTCTCAACACATGAGGCTATACACCCAAATTTCTGTCATCTCCGTGTAGCTACGTTCGCGGCGGTTGGTTGAATTGAGCATCGTGAACTGCATAGTTCCCGTAGCCGCCGCGGGATGGCAGCACGTGCTCACACACACGATTGCAATCACACTAAAAGTAAGCCACGTGTTTGAGGGAAAGCAACAAGAGGAAAAAAGGAACAGGAAGAAAATAGAAGGCAAGCAAAGGAACGCATCTTCTTGCTCCCCCGCCTCTCTTGTGTGGCTTTCAACGAGCTCGCTGGCACGAAAGATAAAGCGCTTCAAGCGTGCGACAAACATTTACGCTCGTAGCAGACGGAATCTAAAATATTTTGCAGCATGTAATTCATGAAGCGTCATGCGCTAATAATAAGACTATTACATTAAAACTCATAAAAGTCTCCCACGGTCCTATTAAGTACTAACCAAGTCTGATGAGAACGCATCGGCTTCCACGGCCACCTTGGTTCTCTTGCCTTCTGGTCTATAGTACGTCATCTGACAACGAGAAAAAAATAACACTGTAAATAGTGATTTATTGTTCTATGGGAATTTTTCGAATGAACAACAGAATAAGGTTAGTTATACACATTTTGTTTGTTAACGCATGCGTTCACGAAGAGTGTGAACTGATTTAAATGGACCTTTATGTGTTAATTTTTCTCCCTTACCATGAGCAAGTGTAGGTTGACGGTGAGGCCGTTCATGAAGACGATCTCATCACGATCGGCTCCTGCATGGCAAAAAAAAAAGGGGGGGGGGGTTGGTTTCCGCAATGATTTAATTTCTTATGGCATACATTCTGCTGCAATATTATATTGCTACACAAGCTGTTTGGTCAGAATTACTATTCACTGGACTTATAGTACAAGTGGTTATGTGAAACAAATATACCAATTCATTGTTTTAGTGATTCTCTAACAAAGTGGATTGATGATGTCACTAATTTCGTTAATAGGGAGACAAACGCTGGTCTATTTCCGAGGGCTGACGCATCGGCCCACCGAAATGCACCACGAAAGCGCGGACAATTTAGTGTTGGTCCTTTTGATGTGCTAGCGAATGCCGGCTGTGGTTCAAAGAACGAGGCGGAGTCAACACGCACTACACTGTAATCTCATCCATTAACTATCGAAGCTAACTTATGGACTAAATTTTCCCTCAAACGTATTCAGTCTAAAGTTCTTGAAACAAAGCTTGAATGCTTCTCTTCAAAGAAACACTCACTCAAAGTCCATCACCGGTTGTCGTCCCGCTGCGTCTGAGGGGAAACTCTCGCGTCGTCAACTGACCGCACTCAAATAACAAAACATTTCGCCGGTAACACGTCCGCCACTCAAGCGCTGCGACTGCAGAACACGTCTTCGCCCACTGGCGGTAAGCCCACTCTCATCTCTTGCTTGTAAGACAAGCCTTCACCCGCGGGTAGAAAACTCTCATCTTGTCAGATGCGACTCCCCCAGCTGCTGGCTTGTATGCACTAGCCGCTGGGTTCCCGAAATTTCTAGGCATTTCGTCGGCGCGCCGCACAGCCAAGGCCGTGGAAAGGGCGAAACCTTTCTCGTAACGTGACGCAACTCTGCATCACCACGTCCCTTTCCTTCGAGATGCTTCTAGATATCGTTGAGCGGTAGATGCGAGAAGGTTGGTCGGAGTGGCGGCGGTGCTTTCGAGGGGGAAAGAGGGCGCGCGCGTCGCGTCTTTTGATGCTTATTTCTTCTTTGCGCCGTCTTTTGTCGCCTCTGTCCGGCGCCTCGATCATCGCGTAGTCGTTAGGATTCGGAGGCGTGCGCTTTGTTGAGCACTCGTTTGTGTCAGATGACGACGCTTTGAATAAGTGAATTTCGAGTACCAGTGTTCATTATTTTTGAGCAGGATTCAACCTACGCCAGGCTCGGTCCGGGTTTATGTGAACTACTTCAGTGGTGAGAAATCTCAGAAGTCTAGATCATGGACGTTAGTCGTCGACATGGGGATGTGCCACTAGGCACCAACGTGGGTGCATCCACGTTTAACAGTGCGTAACACCAGTATTCATTGCGCGAGCTTGCCGTCTGTGGATTGGGGTGGCCTTTACAAATGCTTATTTGTTTCGAATCGGAATGGCCAGAAGCCCGACATGTGACAACTGTGGCTGCGCAGAGACTTTCTCCCATCTTCTCTGCGAGTGTCCCCGCTTCAGCGTGCCAAGAAAAGAACTGTCAAAAGCTTTAGATAGAATAGACAATCGCCAATTGTCGGAAGAAAGGGTATTAGGACACTGGCCGAGACCGTCCTCTGCACGCAAGGCATTGAGAGCGTTGTTGCGCTTTCTGTGGGCAAGTGGTCTTAGAGACAGACTGTAAACAGCGTCGTGGATCGTCTGATGACCTTCTCTCTCTTTTTTTACAACGTCTCTTTTCTCTCATCCTTTATCCTCCTTAACCCCTTCCCTAGTACAGTGTAGCCAGCCGGTCTGAGAACTGGCTAACCTCCCTGTCCTTCCTCATTTATTCCTCTTCCTCCTTCATACATTCATGTACAACTAAAAGTCAACCATGTGCACTCCTGCGAAGACATGCTTCGCTGTCATGTTATACCGGTTTTCGCGACGATGGAATCAACTTTTATCTTGACTAGCGTCAATTTAATCCAGCAGATAGTTGCACAGAGGTGCTAAAATAACATGAGCTCACCTACGAGTTCAGCCATGCGCTGCTTTGGGTAGAGATCAGCCGTCGAAGTGGGCAAGTATCCCTGCCGCAAGCACTGTGTACCCCTGCCGAACATGGACAGTCGCTGTCGAAGGTTTCCAAGCCATATCAGGAATGAAAGGCTCAGCCGAAACTGAGTGCACGCGTATAGTGTGCAAGTAGAGAAGAAATTGCAATCTCGTGAAGGTGTTCGGTTCTCCAAGAGACTCTATCGATTAGAACGTATTTTGTTAGTGGACATCAGTTAGCAGTATGATGACTAATGGATATAGTTTTAATATAGAATCAGTATTGAATAATAATTATTGTTAAAGTTATACGTCCCAAAACCATGATACGATTATGAGAGACGCAGTTGAGCAAGGCTACGGAAATTTGTACCACCTATAGGGTTATTCTTTAACGTACACCTAACGTGCCTCTTGCATTTCATGGCTTTTCGCTTCCATCTAAATGGGGCCGCCGAAGACAGGATTCGATCCTGCGACCTTCGAATTTGAAATCAAGCACGATAACCACGGGCACGACCTTCTTGTTTATTGCGATGAGAAATATCGTTAGTGGGCCTCATCTGGGGAAGGGCAGGGTGAAGCTGGGCGGGGGTGGTCCCTGAACGTTGGTGGACATAAAAATGACTTGCTGCCTACAAGTGTGCACACAATCCGGGACACGGTGGACGCATTTTTCATGGAGGCAGAAACTAGATGACCGTGTGCTGAGATATAGCTGCACGTTAATGAACCCCAAGTAGTCGAAACCCAGGTGAACCCAAGAAGTGGTGGGCTCTGGAACATCTTGCCGAGTTCCAGAGCCCTCCACTTCTTGGGGGGTTCCAGATCCGTACACATCGGCGTATTTCATAACTATATCATCATATCGTGGTTGTGGCCCGTCAAAACCCAGCAATTACTCATATTAAGTGTAACCACATGACACGTTGTCTTCGCTCACCTTTTCCCCCAGTCGTCCAGAACTTTCTGAACCTCATCATCTAGAGCTCTCGGCTTGGCGCCTAACAGGTGACCGCCCATGTAGATGCATTCCTGATCCAGGCACTTAATGAACTCGGCATCCACTGGAGCGGGGAACAAGAGATTAAGGCAGCGAAGTTATACGTCGCAGCACTATAAGACACAATGCAATTAGTAAATGCTATAGCTGATTCTTTATGGTTGAATATCGTGGGATGAGAGAAAACACGTTCATTGAGTGTATAGGGTGGTCGTAATTTCTGTCAGCCATGTTCGTTATTTTTTCTCATCTAGCAGGACACAGACAGACAGACAGACAGACAGACAGACAGACAGACAGACAGACAGACAGACAGACAGACAGACAGACATACAGACAGACAGACAGACAGACAGACAGACAGACAGACAGACAGACGGATAGACAGGCAGACAGACAGACAGACAGACAGACGGATAGACAGACAGATGGATAGATAGACAGACAGACAGACAGACAGACAGACAGACAGACAGACAGACAGACAGACAGACAGACAGACAGACAGATAGATAGATAGATAGATAGATAGATAGATAGATAGATAGATAGATAGATAGATAGATAGATAGATAGATAGATAGATAGATAGATAGATAGATAGATAGATAGATAGATAGATAGATAGATAGATAGATAGATAGATAGATAGATATGGAAGATTAAAAAGGCAAGAAGGTTTTTCGGAATTGCCATCCTACTTTAAGAGAAAAGGGAAAGAAAAGCCTGAGCTCATCTTGGGATAGAAAGGTAGTGGTATGGCCACTGCTCAGGAAAATGGGCGTTGGATTTCGTATGGCCGGCATCCTCTCATAAAATGGGTCAGAATGCCTGGCCGATATTTTAATTTACATTGGTCGTCGAGTTGTGTTGAGTAAAAAAAACGTGACAATATTAGTGTGTGTGGCTTCGTAGCAGAATGGCGACGCGCTTTTTCGGTGTTATATCATTTTTCCTATTCGCAACGCAGAATTACGTAGCTTGGTTGCCATGGATGCGAGTGCGTCTTACTCATTGCGCAGTGAAGTGAAACGTGCTATGCGTACCTCCCGTCAAGTCCACCATTTTGGGGATGACGAAGCGTTTGCGAAATTTCTTCAGCGGGTCCTCACGGTCGAGCCGCCGGGCAAAATCGACGGTGGTGTGTCCCAAGCCCCACGACTCGGCCAGCGACAACAGTTCCCGCCTGGGCGTCGTGCTCGCGTTGGCGATCATTTGCGTGCCGTTTTCGTGGCTGTGCAGGTGAAAGAGTCTGAGTTATCGGTACATCTGCCTATCAGCGCGCACGAGACGAATATATAGAAGCGCTCTTTATACGCGCTCTCTTTTGACGTTTGCTGGGCTCTTGCTACCTTAGTGAGGGAGATAAGGTACAGGGGATATTGAAGTCATTGACATTCACCACGTGGCGCCATAAGAAAAGCAGATAACGCATATTTTAGATATCTTATGTTTTCATACCCGTCATTGACGTAGCCTGAGCTGCTGGGATGAGAAGTCGACGCCCCCCCCCCCCCACTCACTCACCGAATCTCTTTATTTTGCATTTATGTATATACAGGCGCACGCACGAATATTCAAGCATTTATTTCCCCCCCCCCCCCCCTGTTAAATAAAAAAACTTGAGGCTCCCTAATGCCCATACCTACCAGAAAATATAGAACATATGCTCTGGCGATGCCCCTCATTACTGGGCAGGAATCAAGCCAGCCCTGCCAAGTAGCACTTCGCCACCAGAAGCCCCAACCAGGGGGATAAACTTTTGGGCTGTCCAGAGAGGGTATATACGATGTGGCAGTGAGGCTTAACATGCCCTTCCCAACGTGGAAGAAGCCCAGGGCGCGCTAGTAGCAGGACTCTATAAAATAAAGTTCCACCATCCATCCATAGAAAGAAGGTGTACGCTTCTAAAAAAAAACAACAAAAAACAACTGTTTTTTCGACGTTTCAACGGGAGACCGATCGTCATCAACAGTCTTGATCAAAGAGGTATACACCTTTTTCCTATTTGTAAAGTATAATATGAAAAGTCTGTATTCGGTTGTCGTCAACCGAAGACAGGAAACATTGCGATACCTGTCTTGCTGGTCTTGCCCCCGCGTCCCCCTTGTCAAATCGTTTAGCGAGAGTGCTGGTTGACGGTGTGATCGAGTGTTGGATGCTGATTTTCTACGTATTGCTACTATTTTCTATTGAACTTTAACAATAAAAGTAACAGCAAAAAATAACTCGCGCCTCCACGTAGCTTTGTGCTGCTTGCGCCACTCGAACTTCAGTGTGGCAGCTTGGGCTAGTTGGTATGGCATGACGATAGTTATAGCGCGAGAACAAAACGACGACACAGAGACAAGAAGGTCTTTCGTGTCCTCCTTGTCTCTGTGTCGTCGTTTTATTCTCGCGCTATAACTATCGTCGAACTTCAGACTTGAATCATATAACTTCGCAATCGTAACTTCACAAATAATAACTTGTAAAAAAGACACGGATGCAAGGATGCAAGACAGCATGAGCGCCGTCTTTAAACCACGTTTATTTTGAAACACACAAGAATATTTACTATCACAAATCACGACGACCTCACGCATCACGCTCGTATAATCTATAAGTACTAAAAATTCTTTGAACTATCGAGAAATACCATTGATACTACCAAGCAGAGAATATCGCATTAGTCGACAGAAACGATGTCCGAAGAAGCTAGAGGAAAGAAAAAAGCGCACTTTTACGAACCTGACCAACTTAGAAGTGCGGAAGTTTGGGCTAGTTGGTATGACATGCACGATAGTTATAGCGCGAGAACAGAACGACAACAAAGATACCTTCTCGTCTTTCATGTCCTTCTTGTCTCTTTGTCGTCGTTTTGTTCTCGCGCTATAACTATCATGCCGACGTTGTGTCGTTCGATCACGGCCGTCACGAAATGCGTTGGAGGGCCGTGGACTGTGCGACGTTAAAAATTTCCGGAACATGGCGTGCTTTATATCGTAGTTTTTTTTTTTTTTTGGCTCATGAAACCCCAGATACTGTTATTAGGCTAATTGCGTCAGTGTACTCCTCCACTTGGATGCAGTACGTATTAGATGGGGAAACAGTGCGCGCCGAAAAACGTTGCAACGCAATGTACCTGAGAGGAATTGTACCTGCTAGGTTGGTCTGCAGAACGCGACAGACGATGACGTCACCGCTGTGGCTCCGGGCCAGGACAGAAATATTTAGGTCGTCTCCTCCAAGTAGCGCGCACAGACACATGAAAGACGTGCATGTATATGTGAACGCACATACAAGTACAGAGAGGAAAAGAAAAAAAAAACAGTTATACGCATGAATGTATGTCAGCTCATCCTTGGACTTACTGAGCGGTTGTCCAGCTTACGTCTGGCATGCCTTGTTTTATGTTATTTTCTGGTCAATTTTCTTATCCGACGCATTGTTCGCACAGCATATGCTGTGCTTTAATCTTATCGTGTGGGGAGCTATTTTTCGAACGGCCGGCTTTTTTTTTTATGCCCCGGAACGCTGCAAGCAGAAACTGAAGTGACCCAAAATGTTCACGCCGAGGTGTATTATTCTTACAGTGGGGCGTTTTCTATTCTTGCCTTATTGCGGAGACGTGCTTCACCGTTTTTTTTTTTTTTCGTGGATGAAAGTGGCCGTGCGTACATTCGATAAAAAGGAGTGCGAAAGTGGCATGCGTCTATGCATTTAGCTACGTTGAGTAGAGTTACTGTTTTGATTTGATTGATATGTGGGGTTTAGCATCCCAAACGGCGTCTCTCATAATCGTATGGTGCTTTTGGGACGTTAAACCCCACATTTCTATCAGATTTTGTAGCAATCATTCGAGCTAATTAGAATCGGCGAGATCAATCTGAGTTGACTGTATGATTGTCATGGATTGTCACTTTCGTCGATGTCTCGCAGCTCTTCCTGTTTATGCCTTTCCACACACCATCCGATTCGTGCAATCTGCATAATAGGCACTGCGCGAAAACATTTTTACCGCCATCATTGACAGTGAAACAGAAGCGTTATATCACAGATTCGGCTCGATAATTTGCCGAGTCGGTAAGTTTCTCGCTCCGAGTAAACGTGTCGAATATTAAGGTAATGCAGCGATGATGATTACCATGTAGATGATTGTGACTATCATAAAAAGGTGAATATCAGCTGGCCACAGAATACTATGCGTTCCTTATCTCGTACATTTCCTCAGCCTTCCTTAAAAAAAAAAAAAACTAGTCCTTTCAGACGTTTCCATTGTTCGAAAAGTTGATATACATTGATTAACCACACCGAAGTCTTCGGTTATCAGTTCAGGACAATCTTGACTTAAATATTTTTCATGATTCGGGGCTGGTTATCTCAATAGCAACACCTATACTACAATGCTAAATAAAATGTGTCGGTTCCGTATTGACTAGGCATTAGCTAATCAGGTAATCTGCATCATTATAAAATGAAATAGTACGCCATGCAATTCGGGTGGTTCTCCAATTTAGACTCGAACTACACGAGTACACTAATAATCAAGTCCCGCATAAATTGCTAGATATGAGCCAGGAAGCCAGACCATTTGGTCTGCTTTCCTGGCTATATCTAGCACTTTACGAGGACGCGATGAAGAGCGCATGAAAGGAATGGGGATATGTAAGGAAATATTCAGTGCTCTAAAGCTATGGCGTAATAATATTTTAAATATAGTTGTTAACGAAAATTAATGCCACCATTGTGCCATCATCTATGTGTCTTTACCGATCAAGAAACAAGGGACACAATACAAAACAGCTAGAACCAACAAAAACGCACCTAGCTATTTGCACATTTTACAATATGTCCAAGGTTTTGCAATATACAATGCTCCCATTGGCATGACCAGGAGGCTACAGAGAGGCGGATCGGAGATTCAACTCTTCTTCCCCCGTCCCCCCCGCCCCCAAAATTTTCAATTTTGCATCCATATATGTGCACGCACACACACACACAAGCACATGCACGAACATTAGTGCATACGCGCATGAAGCTTTGCTACACCTCGCTCCCCCTCTCCAGCCAGAAAAACATTTTGGGGCTACAACGCCTTTGGATCCATATACCAGGCTAATCAGTGAATAATGTTCGCTCGTGCCAAGTGTCAATCAAGCCACTCATTTTAGGCGGGGGGGGGGGGGGGGGAGGTCAGCTAAAGTCACACCGGAGAGGGGGGCGTGGTCATGACTGTTTTTACTAGCAGAAAAACGTCTTCATAGCACAAGTACTGTTATTGTGCACTCAGAGTGTTTTCACTCATTTGTCCTAATTTGTGATAGGAGGTGGACTACGAGCACTGAATTGAGGGGGAGGGGCACTGACAAAATTTTTCGGGGGGAGGAGCAATCGCCCGTACTCCCCCCCCCCCCCCCCCCCATCTGGACCATCCAATGACTCGTGCGTGAGGGACTCCACAACACATGTTTTATCATGGGCAGTACCAGAGCACAAACTCACGGGACGAAGAGAAGAGACACAAACAAGCGCTGTTTGTGTCTCTTCTCTTCGTCTCGTGAGTTTGTGCCCTGGTACTGCTCATAATGTATCACCAACTAGCCCAACTATCAGTCCTGCTACATGTTTTATCAAATTTTGGGAAAGTCATCTAAAAATACGGAGTGTCCGACATAATGTTTTCGAGGTAACATAGAACTGATTTCGCGGCTGCTCCGATCCCGTAGACGATCGCATGCATTTTTTACGCATAAATTCATGCCGGCTGCCCGTACACTTTCTTCGACATTAAATGACAGTGAGCTACAAACGCAACGCAACGTCTATAAACACGACATATAGACCACCCACGCGGGCATACTACCACAAACCAGTCCCCGCAGTGAGCCGTGCTTACCCATTGTGTCGGCCAGGTGGACAAGCGGGCTTTTCGACTTTTCCTTCCCGTGCGACGTTTATCCCGTTGCACTGCATAGGTGTCGCGTTAAATGTGCGAGACAGACGCGTCGTGGAGCCTCTGTGTGGACACCTTACAGGCGGCTTCACGAAATTTACCTTGAACGCTGCCGACTACGTGATCTCCCTATCACTGTCCTCCCCCCCCTCCCCCTCGCTTTGCCGAGCGCGAGCCACGTAGCGGTGGTAAATTGGTGTGGCGTTCGCCTTCAACGCGATAAGTGCCGGGTTCGACTCCCATTGTCGCCGAACACCCACCGGTATTCGTCTGACGGGATAAGAAGTCCGCCACGTGGCGTCTGGTGGCGCTCATATCGATGAGGCGGTCTCCCCCTCTCTCTCCCATTTCTCACTACCCTTTCCCTTCCTCCAGACGACACTATCCACTGCGAATTTATATGGTGTCGTGTCCGGATATCAGCGTCTTTCCTAATCTCAAACCACCACTGTCAGCCGCATAACATGTCGCTCATTGTCCTCTACAACGGTTCAATGACACATTGTCTAATCTCTTTAGCGTGCCATTTGCTTTCTCGCTTATTTGTTTCTTATTTCATAACGCAAACACTGTTTGCCTAAGTCGTGAAAAACGCGCGTGTGTGTATAACCATTGGTCGACGAAAATGCGGAGCTCACTCAGGCTCGTTCATATGATATATATTTAGCCCTCTGTGCTCACTCGGATTAAAACTCACCTAAATTCTCGTCAGATGGACTGACTCTGACCCAGACTCACCAACCTTTCTTTTCTTCAATCACGTCTATAGTGGACCAAACAAAGTTGTTTCACTCACCCAACCGAACTCGCTCAAACTCACCAAAACATTACTCTCTCAGATTCACTCACGGCTCGATCTGAGTCCGAGTGAGTCGTCACGAGCCCGTTTGCGTATAGTTAGCATTCTTAACCACTATGTCAGTGCTCCTTAACTTCAGTATTTCGTATAATCAATGCTCTGATTGGCGTCTTTCGATCTCGTACTTGCAAAACACACATTATGAATAGTTGCGATCCAGTAAGGACGTTTTTTATTGAAAGAAATGACTCGCGCGAGATATTCTGAACAAGAACTTCCTGTGTCAAAGTTTGCGGGGAAGTCAAAAACTCACGCAACAGATTTATGAACATTGAGGTGGTGGCACATGAATGCTAGTGCTTTGACGTACTGTGAGTACACTCGAGTACAAACACGAACTGACATAAGGCTGATAGTTATACGCTGAAGTGGAATAGATAGGAGTGATCAGTGACATAAACGCTTTAGGACGTAACGAAAAAAATGATAACGAAAGCAAAAAAAGGGGAAAAAGATCAAGCAAGCCGGCTGGGGAGATAGTGCAGTACTGAACTGGCAAGGAGATTCAGAGAAGGGCCACAGAAACTTCGCACGGGGCTTGATTTAGAAACGGCTTACAATCACATACCAAACTGATGGCACGAAGATGTATCTGATGTATGTATGTATGTATGTATGTATGTATGTGTGTATGTATGTATGTATGTATGTATGTATGTATGTATGTATGTATGTATGTATGTATGTATGTATGTATGTATGTATGTATGTATGTATGTATGTATGTATGTATGCATGCATGCATGTATGTATGTATGTATGTATGTATGTATGTATGTATGTATGTATGTATGTATGTATGTATGTATGTATGTATGTATGTATGTATGTATGTATGTATGTATGTATGATTGATGATTGATATATGGGGTTTAACGTCCCAAAACCACCATATGATTATGAGGGACGCCGTAGTGGAGGGCTCCGGAAATTTCGACCACCTGGGGTTCTTTAACGTGCACCCAAATCTGAGCACACGGGCCTACAACAGATGTATGTATGTATGTATGTATGTATGTATGTATGTATGTATGTATGTATGCATGTATGTATGTATGTATGTATGTATGTATGTATGTATGTATGTATGTATGTATGTATGTATGTATGTTCAAACATCCCCTCCGATCTCGCATGTTCTGGAAATCAAAGGCAGCGATGTTCGGGCACGGTCTGATCAGCCTGGTGGTCGCAATTAAGTTGCATTATGCTGCAGTAACGCAGCAAATCTGCCGAGAGTGCCCACATAATTGCTATCGCAGTAATATACTTTATTACAGCGGCAAGTTAATAACAGTTTCTTCGTGCGCCGCCGTTATTAAGTTTTTTTTCATGCGTTACATTGTCTCGCGTTGTATACCCTTTAGACAGCTTTGGTACGTACAATATATATATATTTTTTGCATTGTTCTTGTCGCTTCAGCAGCAGGTGGACAGTGGCCGCGCATGTCACTCTTTTTATTGTTTGCTCGCATATCTTTCTCGCCGAAGTATAAGAGTACACCAGAACGCCGATTTTGCATATTATTGCATTTATACTACGCGGCGAGATAAGCATGACAAGTTGCAGCGTTGAGCGAAAGAGTAACAAGCGTGAACGATAAGCTACGGTAATACCCGCGCTAACAGGCAGTTTAAGAATGGCGTATACGCAAAGATAGCGTTCGCTATTTTCATCACGGGGGCCGGCAAAAAGATAGCGTACGGAGCATGCGCAGTGGCGTCAAACGCTAAGCCTTGTGTACGCTATTCTAAAGCTCCCTATAGCACGACCGCAATTTATTCACAGCCACTTGGGTGGAGGATACACCAAGTAAATCCATTGACGACCTTCCCGGTACAAAGGGCTGCTGCGAAAATTTTAATCAGAAGCTCGGAAGCGAAAAAAACAACGTATAGAGGGCCCCAGAACACATTAATAGGTTGTAGTGGTATAGTCTCACTATTAGCGCGTGACGCTTTGCAAATGGGAGGCTGCGAAATTTTCTTGAATACGTCAAGCGCGAGCAGAGTTACACGGATTTGTCGCACGCTTTAAGCGCTTTCTCTCTTATTTCGTGCCAGCGAGCGCGCTGAAAGCTTAGCAGAAGGAGGGGGGTGGGGATTATAAAGGAGCCAAGAAGATGCGTCCCTTCGTTAGCAGCGTGCGCCATTATGGTGATGTTGACGCCTTCAATATGACTCATACCCACACAGGGGGATTTTCTTTTCTTTTTTCTTGGAACACGTGGCTTACTCAGAGGAGCAGTGACACCAAATTGCAAACTCGAAATGTGGCGTCCATTCGATTGCTTGGTATGCGTGAGCTTTTTAGCGAAGTGTGAATGGCGTCCGTTGCGTAGAAGCTATTCTTCAGTAGAGTGACTAGTTGGGTGAGTTGGTTCATTCTTACGGTAGCTTTAGCGCGATATAAAGACGAGAGACAGACAAACACACGTCATCCAAAGGGAGACTTCATACATTGTGTGCGCGCGTGTGTATGAAGGCTCCCTAGAGGCGACCGCTACAGCAGCGCTGAAAATTGGCGGGCTTTGCCCCCGTTTCTAATTGGGTTCGATACTCGTCATACCAATCGATATTGCGTATGTTAATTCGCCCCTCTGTTGCATTTTAGTACCGAATCGATACTACAGGGATCTATAACTACGCATTGACGCAAAAAAAAAAAAAAAAACGCGACATGCGTCAAGCTGATGTCACTGCTCCTTTAGTAACATGGCGGCATCCCATAGCGGCCACACTGACTACGGAGCTCACGATGCTCAAATAAAAAAAAAAGGGCGCTACAAAACACAATGCTTCTCTACCAAGATCAATCCGCATCTGCTAGGTCACACTTGGAATTTTACAAACACGCGAAGTTTCACTGCAATATTCTAGTGCTTCACGAGATGTAGGCGACTTAATACCAAGCCCCAGCGACAGAACACACACATACTGCCCCAGCAACCAATGTAACATATTCTTGATATGGAAATACCCAATTTGAGAATTGCTTTCATAAAACAGAGCCCAACGTCGCTGCGCCACCAAGTAAAAGCAGCAAGACATGGAGGAAACTACCCAGTGGATTGTATGTACCATGGTACACTGGATATTGGAAGGTCCACTCATCAGTGCCATCTTGCCAGGCCACGACGGCCATACCCTGCCCAGCAATAATAACACCAACCACTTTGAAAGACAGACCCACACGTAGGTGTTCTGTGCCCCCACCATGTAATACTGAAGCGAACAAAGGATAGTACCATGTTCCCAATGAAGTTTTCAACCAACCAACGTCGCACCTCGATAACGAAACTGAAACTTCTTAACATTGACCGCAGCGCCACATGTTCGTTTCTCCTTCATGTTCACAATGCCGCTAAAAAGCATGGTTGACAGTAGGAGTTGACAAATCGACGCCTTGTGTTCAGTCAAAGTGTTCTGTGAAAGTGTTTCGTGTTTAGTTGTTACCGTGTCGCGGTCCATGCGTTGACGGTGAGGCCCGTGGTTGGTACTTCAACTAGTCACAAAGAAAACTTGTGATGGACCCGATCGGTTTATCGAGACGCTCGCCGTGTCAACGACGGTTACTGAAGGCTGCGACGGAAAAACTGCTTTGACAGACCAGCTTTGTGATAGTTGCAATCGCTGGCTTGATAATGACGCGGGTCACGAATTCCCGTCGCAACTTCGCCAAGTCCGGTGCAAGTAAAGCTGTGATACCGACGGATGACAGGTGGCTCAATTACTCTTTTATTCATTAGTCCATTTTTCTCTGTGCGTGGCTCCGCCGAATGAGTACACGTGCTTTTTCTTTGCGCCGCTACGCGCGCATACTCGTGGATGAAATCGTGCATGGAGCATATTGAAAGGCACATCAGATGTTCGTTTTTAAGCCGTTCATATTCTTCATACCCTTTCCGAGGTTCACAGCTTTCACAATCTGACGTCCACGTTTTTAGGGATTTCTGCTTGAGCTGAGAACCCAGGTGTTCGAGAGGTTCGAATTTCCAGGAGAAGATCATAAGTTTGCAGAACGTGAAAGTAAGAAGATAACGTGGTTATGGGACTCGTTTTTTGACTGACCTGATCTAGCTGTGTTGGACATTTATTTACACCGGCCTGGAAAGCCCTAAAAATCTCTGTTAGTTATTTTCGGGCATCATGAGGCTGTAAACGACCTGTTGGATGCCAAGAAAGCATCATTGCTGTAGTTAAAAAAATTGTATGCCTTTTCTCTTTTGAGCAAACACAAAAAGGATGGATCACTTTTTTAATGCACAAGGGGGGTAGGGGGGGGGGGGTTAAGACATGTTTGCCTTTGTGCAGTTGAGCATTAATGTTTACCACTTAATGCTATACACCAAGTGGTGTTTAGCTAGTTCCATAACATGGTGTATTGCCACGTTCCCGAAAGGTGCACATTTGGTCTTGATTGTAGCATCCTTGCTTGCTGGACCATCCAATCTTAATTTACTCATGTGCTCTATTATTCCCGACGTGCAGGGCAGGACTGAACCAGGAGGGACCGTCAAGCCTAGCGAGGCACATCCAGCTGCCCGAGCTACCCGTGGATGGGGATCTCGCGTTTGAGGCACAAGCTGCACTCTTTGCTGTAGTGTTACTGGTGTGCCAACAGTTGCAGCTGCACAGGGCCGGCCTGGTGGCTTCCACATGCACATCAAGACCAGGCGTTGCACTACGAACTGGTGGAACCCACATGCGGCTGCTCTAAGTCTCGCAATCATGTGCCACCCTCTGCCAGCGGCCTTGGCCAAGCGAGTTCTAGCTGCACTGTTGCCCAGCAGCTGGGAGGCACGTGCCACGGCTGTGTGCCAAGGGGCTACGTTGATAGCTACGGCTGGACTTGTGGCTTGGGCCGCGTTCCACGTGTGTTGCAAGCATGGTGCTTTCAGCGTCCTGTGCCTTGCCTACCCGTTAGTAGTGTCTTGTCTTCCTGGTGTCTGTTGTGTGCTCGATTCTTCGAGGAACCAATGTTCCGTGTAAATTATGTAATGATAAAGGGAAATCGACTGCTATCCGTTTGTGCCACGAAGCCGCAAGGAAATTCATATGGATTTTCTTGGTAACTTCCTTCTACAAACGGGTGCTTGTCCATTTCCTTTTCTTAACACTACTGCCAGTTTTGTGGGATTCCACACAACTGTTTTGCAAATGATATAATGTGAGCTGTAAATTGCCTTAGATCCTCTACATATTAACTTTAGTTCTGTGATTCTGTTTTCTCATGCCAAAACCTGGCATGTGTACGGTAGGTTCAATTGCCATACTAAAGACATTGCTCTGTTTCAATGTTTCATAACTGTTCAGCATAGTGTAAATGTTAATGAAGCACTGATGCAGTGATTACTGATGAATCTGTGCATTTATCTGAGCCGCATAGTTGAAGTCGCGTTGCATGTAGTACATATTGATCTCTATGGATATGTTCTAGTTTTACATCACCCTCTGCTGGATTGGTTCATTTTTTTCTGGCTTTTCACTGTGGCCAGCCACTAAGCTGTCGATATAATTGAAAAGTGTGACTGTTTGTTTCTTTGCTTTTGTGTTTACATGGTGCAGGGGGGTCATTCACGTAGTGCTATTTGGGCCCCGGCCAGGACTAATACGTGAGTGGCCTACACCTGTGGCACACGTATGTTCCTCAGTGCCAGCTGAGGTGAGGGCAGAGGTAGAACGCCATAAGCATGACTTCAATGAGCGACTCAAGCGCTGCCTTTTCCAGGTATGTTTACCAAGAGCCCACTAGTTATAATTTGTTATGATTGCAAAATAGATCCATAGTATTGATCAGTAAAATTTTATATTTACTGCATGACCTCTCTGGTATGATCATTGTGGAAATGTGCTAATATCAAAGGCCAAAGCACATTTACTGCACATGTACCAAATTTGCTGTAGGCAACAGAACGTCTAGGCTTCAATGCTGTAACTTGGAAACTAGTGTAGCGAGAAACTTTTCACTGAGGTTGTACTGCATGTAAAATGGTTTTTGTAAAACTAAATTTTTTTACCAATCCGGTTGGTTACTTCTCACTGTTGCTTCGTCAGCCACTGGAATAGTCTCTGCATGCTAGACTCGCATGTGCCATGTGCGTATTCCTGAGGTGTGTATTTAGTAAAGGTTCACTAATTTGGCTGTCTACTCAGTGGAATCATGTTGCCACATTATTGTCTATCACCGGGGTCTCAAACTTGTCTCAGCTACCGGGCCGCAGTCGCAAAATTTATTCCCACCGGGTCAGGGACAGAGAAAATCGTTGGAGTGGGGTGGGAGGTTTGTTTGACAAATTATCACCTTTGAGCATGCAGGTTTTGAGAAAGACATCGATACTGATTTCCACAATGAAAAAAAACATCTTTAAGCCGATTATCTGCATCTCAAAAGCAAAATAAAAAGTGTATTTCTTGCCAAGCTGCTAGCAAATGTGGCTCACAAACTCCATGTTGGACTATCTTGGTCTCTCGGAATGTCACATTATTGTAGTAGCATTCTCTTAAGTTAAAAAGATTGTTGCCGCTTGTGCAGACGAGTGCTGGTTAACATTGTTCGCTACTGCAGGCTCTGCTCGTGACGTACTATGCGGCCCTGCAACCTTGCTGCTTTGTGCCGCCATCTTTGCATCTGGAGCCCTGGGCACTCGCCCAGCATGGTCTGCTGGCTTGGCTGGCTGCCTTGACACTGCACGCTTCACGCTTGTTCCCTCCACGTTACCTGGATTCACTGCACAGGGCAGCGCTGCACTTGGGACGCTGGCGGAGGCTAGAAGCCCGTCACGTCCATGCCCCACATCACCTGTGAGTGAACATTCGAGTGCCAAATTTCGGCATTCGGTATCTGTCTAAATTTGTGCTTGAAAGGTTCCTGGCGATGCCTTTTTTATAGTGGTTTTAAAGGCACATCCCCACGAATATTATAGCGAAGCTCTCTTAGCATTTCCCCCCTAAACTGGCGCTTGTGGTCTCACAGATTAGACAGTGACATGGTCCACCATGTAAGCACAAGGATTATGGGCTCAGATCATCACTTACTCATTTTAAAGCTGCACAAAGTAAAAGTGTATTCTAGCTTTGCAATGTCCATAGCTGCAACTGAGGTCATTATGGTTTTCTCCACACGAAGGACATATCGTCAACAAGTATGTCACACGACATAATACATATATTTTATACTGCCCTGAGCACTTCCCCAATGCTAGCATTCACATAACAATGTATAAAAGCTGATTACGACGACTTCAATCCTGCTGTTTCACTTTATTTTATGGGTGATTTCACAATTCTATTGCAACACTGCATACACTTTCATGTGGATACCACATTAACAGCAGGATCAATGCACTTTTTGCTGGTGTTCAAACTCAGTGAGCGACAAGGACAGAAATGAATTTTGTAGCCTGCAGGGTTCTGGCTTGCCAGCTCAATAAAGCTTTGCTTGCATTGATGGCCTCAGTGCCTGGATCTGCGTCAGTTTCTTTGTTGTGAATTTATTTACGTGCTCTTTCATTTATTTTCAAATAATGGTAGTGTGCATTTTTCTTGTACTTTATTCTTTTCATTGTAAATATGAGTGCTAGCGAGCTGTTGCAGTTTAATATGTAAATAAATTTTATGTTTTTTTTATCTAGGCAATTGACTGAACGCATCTATAGTTGTAATGTTCTGCTGACGTTTTTGTTACGGGTTCAGTGCCAAGCCTGAGCAACTGCATTCTGATCTGGGCGAAATCCAACAACACTTTCAACATTGGACGTGCCTAAGTATAAGTCAAAATTATTCCAGAACCTTACACTGCAGCATCTCTTTTAGGCTTCACGTTACATTATGTTGAAGTCTGGAATTTCATGAGTCATTCAATCAACAGGCATTATTTTGCACTACAGGTGGTCTGACACTGTTCTGTGGCCCCAAAACAACCTGGTGAAGCACAGCCGAGAATTCTTCCGTGCGGAGGGGGTCAGCAATGCTGCAGAGCCAGGCCACCCATGGCATGGCCGTTTCTACGGTCTGTTCCGCAGCCCTGCCGTGGTGGTTGGAGGAGCGCTCGCGCTACAGGCAGCTCAGCTGCTGTTTCTACTCTACGTTCTGGCCAGTTCCTCGGAATGGCATCGGCTTCTCACTGCCAGCCTTCTAGTTTTGCTCAACTCGCTGACCCTCTTCAAACTGGCACGTCAATATCTAGTCCTTGACAAAGTGTATCATGCAGAACGCTTGCTGCACGAGCGGCTTGCCTCCTGAGTTTGTCCCATGATAGGCTAGTCTTGCAGGCCACATGTGCTTCTACTGCACCATGACCCAAGCTTGTCATCTCTTACTCGGTTTGGCCCACAAGTGCACAGAATCGTGAGAATCCACAACAAGGGAGTCTCATAGTGTGTTCACGATAAGAGGGTGTAAATATCTGCTCTTGCACAAGCTCTGGAGCAAGTGAAAGTTGAAGATCCCTATTAAAGTTTTTACGAGTATAAAATGCTTTTGGACAATGCCACATGAAGACACGGCAATATTCATATGGTCGCCTTGTGAACCGGAACATTCTAGCTTTTGGACAATGCCACATGAAGACACGGCAATATTCATATGGTCGCCTTGTGAACCGGAACATTCTAGGTACAATTTGATGAACAATCTAATGTGTTACCAATTTTATTGAATGTGTGTAAAGTTTCCCTAGCATATTTTTCCAATGGTCGGAAAAGCTGGAACTTCAGATATGTCGCACGTTGTACTTGATGCCACATTGTGCCATGTCTTTTCTGCTTATAGTTTCACTGGGGCTCAAGCATGTAGTTGTCCTAGCGCATATTGCGGCATGTGCTAAAACGCACTTTTAAGTGCCCACGAAGCTGTGTATCAAGAATATGCTGCTACTACTTTTATCTTTTCAAGACCCCATGCTATCGTGCACTGCTAAAAATAGCAGAGACTAGAACATGTCTTCATGAGCAGTTCACGAACATGGGTATTTCACAAAAACGGGGACCTATCGAGCAGCAAAATTAAACCGAAATAATGAAAGGGTGGCCAGTCAGTGATAAAAAGTTCCTACACTGGAAGGACGTGCGGTGATATTAGGCCTAGGTTTACTTATGTGGACATTCATGAAGTGTTGTTCTATCCAAGTATGGAGTGTAGTGCAAACTCGCAAACTGCCGTTTCCTCAATAGGGCAAAAGGCTCTATGTGCGAGCTTTCTGTTCGAATTTTACGTAAAAGTACGGTACATATTAGGTCAAGCTAAACTGTCACAGTTTACTGTTCCGCACTATTCAGAGCTTCGAAGACGTTCGCTGGGAATTAGGCTTTTGTATGGGAAAAAAAAAAACAAACTCGGTACATGCTTGCCCTTGCCATGTTGAGAATGTGGTAGTACCAGCTCTCAAGGTCTAAAACGTACCAGTTACGTTAAGTCATTTATCACTGTGAAATCGCAAACAATCACTTACAGTATCAACGTTACTTAGGGCTTTAGTGCGTTAAAAGCACAATTCGGACAATTTTGTTACATGTTGATTATATATATTTTTTTCACTTCCCATTCCTGTCGCCTCTTACCTTATGTTGTTTTTCTGTAGAAACCAAATCTATATTTATCATCTGGTTTCATTTCATTCTTCATTGTTTAGGAAATGCACAAGCATTGCATAAATACCTTTCTTGACTTCTTGTGCAAAGTAGGAAATAAAATTTTATTATTTGACAATGTGGTGGAATACTGTGGTGTAAAGCGATGCCGTTGACAAGGACGCAAAAACCTATTGCTAAAGAAACATCCAAACGGTGGCGGCGTCATTGTTATTGCAAAAACGTGCATTATCCACAATAAGGAACTGGACCATTGACCTTGAATGAGCATTAAAAGAAATTTAGGAGTACTCGGTATACTTTCTGGCTTTGAAATGACCCACGAATAGGGAAAAAATTTTCCCCAAACACTTTATGTTACACCATCAATATTCAATATTTCAGACACCGAACGAAAGGTAATACCCAAAGTAATTCCACATTTCTAAAATGGAGTTTCAAAAAAATGTTCTGTAATCAGCTGTTAAAGAGTTTTTCAATCGTACCACTTGTGAAACTCTGCTCCGAAATATGGGTGCACCTATAGACGAATTCGTAGAGGATAGCAAATAGACAAGCTACCCAGGAGCGAAAAACGAAAACCACACCACGTTGCCATGATCAATGCACTCTTCACTGTCATTGTGCGGGTAGCTTCTGCAAGAATTAGTAGCTCTAATAATAAAGGTTGAAGAGTTATGTGGCTGCAGTATTGTCTTCAAAACATGAGCCACAAGCATAGCCACGCTGCTCGTTTCATTATCGGGGCATCACTTTAGGGCTTGAGCACTCGAACACACAAAAGTGCGCTTTATTGTTTTAATGTCTACAGATGGCACCATAATCGGCGAACCTCCACAATTCCAACTAATAATGTGTTCAGATTGTTATACATGGAGCCTGTGGGGACTCTGGCAACTTGTAGGATTCAAGAACTTTGCTGTTAACTGCTGTGCATGATCGATGAGATTACCGCAGCAAAATAAATGTACTAGTAAATGTGTATGTACTAGTTAGCTTATATGGCGACCCATGCTTTCTTGTTAGGCAGGTTATTCGATATTGCTTGGATGTTCTAGCAGTGCACATCGATCTGTAAAACACTCAGATGTATTTACTTGTTTGGTTCGCATGCAATAAGATTAAAAACCAATGTCTGAAAATTGTCTTTGAAGCAAGTTGCTTGACTACGCCAGCTGTTTCAATAGGCACCGTCCACTGACCAGAAGGAGCTACGTTGCTCACACTGCCCCATCTCAAAGTTGCTGACATTGGCCGTTAGGGGCATGCAGAAAATAGACCGGTCCCCCGCGTATTCCGGCCACAATCCGCCCTGTGATGCAGGGCACGGGACGCGCACATCGCATTTCATTTTTGCTAACCCCGTCTCAGTGTTGCTTTTTTGATCCGCTAGGCTCTGTGTTATGGGGCTGCAGTCAGATCGGAACACTCGACTGTACAGTCCTTATGCTCAATTAAAAATGTCTGGACAAGCCTTGCTGTCAGTAATGATAAATGTTTTCTGAAATTGTTCAAACTAAAAGATGCAATTTGATTACCAAATATGTACGAAAACAGAGTTGCTGTATTTACAAGATATGCTGAAATTCCTAGAATGAAAATGCTGATGGCAACAAAAACGAGGGAGGATTGAACCATGCACTTCTGCAGCATTTTTACAGACGAACCGGAAGTTTTAATTTGCAATAAGTCGCGCACGAATGCTGTGTCCTGCAGGGCTGCATGTCACTTACTTTTCGTATACATGCTAATGTATCGGGGCATAGGTCACACCTCTGTCACATGTTTAGACAAGCTCACACACACAAGAAAGGTTCCATAAAATTTTTTGGCCACTTGCTGTGTGGTTTCTATTATATTGCACTTTCAAAAAAGTCGCCATTGTACTCTCATGGTCACATGCACTGATGTTTAAAAAAAGACCTCTGCAGAGCACGTTGCACTAGACATGCGTAGTCTTCTTTTTCCAAATGTTTTCGGTTATTGAATTGCCTGCTGCAGCTTTATGCTTAAGAACTGAAACCAATGACGTTTAATAATTAATTAGGCAGCTTGTAACCTTGGTCTTGTATTGTTGAGTAGCAGTTCAATGTCAAAAAAACGGACATCCCAGCCCTAAATTTGTCTAAATTATGCAGTTTATTGAAGTTGATGTATTTATTACTGGAGCTGTTGAACACAACAATAAAGTATGTTTTTGGAAGAATCCTTTCTCTGTGTCACATATGTGCTGGGATTGCTGTAGCTTATGTAAAATATAATTCAGTTATCTGCATCTTCAAAATTTACTTTCTTCTAGGGCTCACATTTTGTGGGCCCTTAGTTGAATGAGTGCACTTTTTTTTTTTTAAACTGCATAAGAAACATTTACTCGTGTATATATTTTGTATATTCTCGCAGTAATTTTGCTCATATGACACTACCATAGGCGTGTGTAAAATGTAAATTAAGTTATTGAGATCGATTTGGATGTAAGTAGAATGGTGCCTGAAAAATGTTCTTGCTGTAAAATGCTTTATAAGTACTTAAATTTGGAGACTAACCTGTCTTGAGGCGCCAATTGTAAAGCGAATGTTTGATTCGAAGGCACTGGACACGGAGTGCGGTTATTTAGCCAACTCTAGATATGTGCAGCTGGTCATTTTACATGATATTAAGGAAAACTTTTGAGTTACAGCACCGGATTCACCAAAAAGTGGTGGATCAGACGTGGACAAATATGCTTATTCACCGAGAAGATTAGGAGAAGGCTTCATTGCACAGGAAAGCGCGATTCTTGCCAATTCTTGCCGAAACAAACAAACAAACGGTTTCGCTTTGCAAACTTTTACCGATCTCTGAGGCCAAAGTGCATTTTGAAGCAGAGCACGGAAGTCGCGACGTGATTCAAGATCATGAAGGTAAGCGCATGTTCAAGATTATTCTTTTTAATATTGCAAGATACTTGTTGAATTCGTCTCACAAAAGCTGCTGGTGGGTATATGTTACGACGGGCTCTGGTTTTTCTACGTGCCATGTTAACGCGCAGTAGCCGCATCGGCCATCATCGGCATTGTCAACAAGCCATGTGCTTTTTCTGGCGAGATCGCGATGTAAACACGCGAAACTTGCGTTGTGATCGGCTCCTTTTCACTTAGGTGCAGATATGGTGTCGGCCCTTCGGCGCAAGATTGCAGAACAGGTATTTATGGCGCAGTTGTTCCGAGGTCGTCCACTAACGCAATCTCGCAGATATGCCAGACGGCGACACGCCTGGCGAGGTGTCGCGATGAGCCCTCCGCCCATCGCTTTCTTCCGCTCGTGAAATTGAAGACGGACAAGAGGTAGGCGTCCAACGTGCAGTAGAAGTTAACGTTGTTTTTCTCTAATGTGCGACTATCTGTTTAATTGAAGCTGCAGCGCGCCGTTCCTGGCCATTTCTGAATCGGAACTTGGTGGGGCGCTTGGAATCGGCGCCGAAGAGCTTAGAGGATCACTGAAAACAGACTTGGAAAATGTGGTAAGCCTGTGCTTGCGTACGACTAGTTCGCTGCTGTGTTGCTGACATTGTAGTGTCTTAACCGAATATACGCGTTTAAGCGAACACGCTAGTTTAGGATATAAGATACGAGCACCGAAATTGCTGTTAGCAAAAGCTAGTCGCGGCAGCTGTCATAAGAAAAAAAAAAAAAAAAAGGCTAATGGTCCTCTAAATTCACACATCTTTTGCGAAGCGAACGGTTTCTACTGGACAAGCAGTTGACGCAATCAACGGGTCATCACAGTTATTTTCATATGACTATGACGAGTGTTCGAAGAGTTTTCGAAACCACGAGACATGAATGTTCACATTTCCACACGTACGCAAAGGAATAACTCTGCTACCTTGACTTGGAGGCTATCATATGGGGCCCGTTTGCAGCTTTCATGAACTCGAAGCAGATGACCAGCAAATGATGTAGTCACGACTCCAGTTACCATGTTGTCCACTGGCTATTCGAGTCCGAGCGTGAGGCATACCCAATGTGAATTGAAGCCACTAGAATTGAGAAAGACAGCCCGTGTGGCTATCTCGGCTTGAAATATATATTCGCGTGGTCTTCTTTGGCAGCTATCCAAGGCCGTTTTGTCTGAGGCAGGAGAGCTGTCCGTGCACCTTGACCGTGCCACCTTTCTCCAGGTGAGTGGGCACTTACCCACATATTGCAGACCCCTCGGCAACGTATTGCTGCTGAGAAACCCCCTACTGCTTATGTGTTTGCATCCGTATTTGTGAACTTCATAAGAGCTGATAGTTAACTACTTTGGTAGGCAAATACTGTGGCATTTAAAGAGGCACTAAAGGCAAATATTAAAGCAATGTGGATTGTTGAAAAAAAAATTTCAGAAACAATGTAGTGCATTTTTCATGCCTGAGAATGCTTAGCTTGAAATAAAATAATGTTTTATTTTTTCCCATACCGGCATCACAATTCAAACTGCCTGTTTGTGAGAGTGGCTTTTTGATGTAGTATATGACATGCCTGCACTTGCCTGATTGCCAATGCTTCGGTGCAAGGGTATTTAGTAGGATAAAGCATGTCAATGACGGAACTGGTGTCGTTCTCAAGGGTACTGTCGAGTTCTTTTTTTTTTTGCATGGACCACATTTAAATTTTTGGTTTAATGCATATGCAATCAGATGTTTGTTTTTGTCATGGTAGTTTCAGTACTTGTGGTTAATTCTACTGAGGCTCTATTACATCCCTGAGCTCGTGTTCCGGAATGTCCCACTGGTAACACAAATCTTCTCATACATTTATTACCTTAATTTCTCTGTTACTAAAGTGTTGCTTTGTACAACGATATTGGCATTTTAGACATTCTCAAGCATTATGTTCATCTCCAGGTGTGCCACATACTTGTTGAACGAATGTAGTGGTGAGTTTTCAGTTGCCCTGTCTCTTTATATTGTCAGCTCCATTTGCATAGTTTTGATGTCCAAGTACGATATGGCATGCCCATCTTCGTGCGATGTCAACCTGCAGCTTTCGGTGCAGGAATCTCTCTCCAAAGCTGGCTGCCCACCGTGCCTCGTGCCTTCTCTGCGCTTTGTGGTGGACTTCAGCTCTCCCAATGTGGCCAAGCCATTCCACGTCGGCCACTTGCGCTCCACTGTGCTGGGCCACAGCCTCTGCAACCTGTTGAGCTTTGCTGGGCACCATGTCACTCGGCTCAACTACCTCGGAGACTGGGGCACCCAGTGCGGTGTGTGCTGTTCGATTTTGGTGCAGGATGCAACGTTACAAAGACAGTTCTACAAGTGTTGTATTATAAGAATGAAACCTAGTGAACAAAATGAAGAAACTTGGTAAGGATGAGAGAATCGTGAAACAAGGGATTGAAAGGACTGTAATGTTATGACTGGAATAGGGCATTATGAACATTGGAGGAAACATGGGTGCATGATGGGCTAATTAGTATTAAGAAAAAAAGTGGGCTGGGGATGATCATAGTGCAAGTAACTAGTGGTCTGTTAAAATGTCGAAATACTGTATGTGCTAAGGGAACGATATTGAAATTGCAGATTGTAGCTGAATAGGTAGTGCGATAAAATTACGAAGTATGCAATGTTAGTGGCTAACACAGAAAAGGGGAGGTCACTTAAACGAGTAAAGGCCATAATTTTGTGGACATAAAAGTATGTAGTCTGTGGGATGTGTTGTGCCCTCAGTTTGCTTTCTTGACATGGCTGTATTCACTCGGTCACTTTGTTCTTTCTGGGGTACTTCCAAGAAATGCCTTTCTTTTTTCATGCATAAGTTAATACTTCTGCCCTTTTGATGTGTTGCTTTAGCTCAAGAAAACAGCATTGTGACACAGGACACAAGTGTTGTACTAGCAGTCAGGAATCTATATGAAGACCAGGTTTATCTGTGCGAGTCCTGTGTACACTACATGTTTCCTAGCCCTGTTCTGTTCCCACTTTTACAGGTCTTCTAATAGCCGGTTTCAGAAAATATGGCAGTAATGAGGAGCTCATTAAGGATCCACTCAAACACCTTCTTTCAGTAAGTGTTCTCCGGAAAGATGTCATTTTTTGCTTTGCATATCCCAAACAGTATTTGCATTTACAAGGTTTGATTGTTACTGTGGTTGTGAATTTGTCCAAAACAGCAGGATTGGGATGTAGAGTCTTGTCCTGTTCTGTTTTGTTAGCAGTGAATAGTTCTGGACATGGTATACATTTGAATGAGCTATTTATGCTTACAGTCTCAGATACGAGCCTTTGTGCAAAAGTACATATTAGTCCCACTTTTCCATGTGCAGGAAAACTTTTCACCCACATTAGCTGTTTCAGTTATAGCGCAACACTAAGTTACTCATATCTTGCCGAAGTCTTTGTAATCTCAAGGAAAATTCTTTTACCATATTTTCGAAGGTTGAATGTAGTGTTTAATGGTGTTGGATTTCGGTAAATATTTTTAGCTTCTGAATTTTCCTCTTCTTCAGTTTCGTAGAACTTGCCAATCAAAATGCCGTAGAATTTCCTATTTTTTTTTTATTTTTCAGAGAGGAGACTTGAGTTTTCAGTCATCACGTGTTTTTGTAAACTTGCACAATAACTTGACTGATGAATGCATTGGAACAATCCCCTGCCTAATTTCCCCGCTCATCTCTGAGCGCCTTTGTGCATGTTGGTGCATGGAATTTTTTTCTTTATATGAGGTACCTCTTGAAAAGTTTGCACATATTCAGGGACAACTGCTGTACTAGCAAGTTAAGACGGCAAAAGCAAGGACAGAAAAGTGAACAAGAATGGTTGTTGCATGCGGAGAAGTTAGCTTTACAGGAATAGACCACAAGAGACGCAACTGCGGGTGATCTGCTGAAATGAAGTCCACACAACTTTCCTTCTCACATCTTGAGAAGTCATACTCGGCAGTTCCACCTCCTTCGGCTGTTTTATTCCAAATACCTGTTAATGCAATCGCGAAGCGGTGCCTTCATGAGACTATGGGACAGTATTTTCCCACTTTTTTTAAAACACTCTCACGAGCTTTTATCAGCAAGCTACTAGCTTGATTGTGATGAAATTTGTTTGAAACTATTTCTTTGTAGTTTATATGACTATACGACAGCTGGTTTTTATATAATCGGGCAAACCTACAAATGATGATTAAGTTGTTAGCTTAATGCAGTATAAACTGTTGGAAGTACAAAAAATGATGTTACTAGCCTGAAGATTCCAGCCTTCAAATTGGGTTTGCCGTACATTCAAAAATATGAGTTCTTATATGCAAGAGAATATTTTAGCGTATCCTTTCAAGATTAGTAAACCGTGTGTAGTTGCTTTCTCTCCTATATAGTTACTGAGAAACTACTGGCACTGGTTAGAATGAGCTAACTGTGTCTAGTTTTAACTAACCATAACTGTATAATCACTGGTGGTTGCTCACTAATTGTGCATGTCGGCAAATGTTGCAATAGCTTGGCTAAATTACAACCAGTGTTAGGTAATGTCAACACGGCTTTTATTCAGTCTTCATTCAGTGACGATTTCCCATACATGCAAATGACAGTCTGAGTCGGTACTGGCTGAATTCATTTTATTTCATGGCTGACTAGGTCTATGTTGCTGCCAATGCAGAAGCAGAGAAGAACCCTGGATTTCGTGCTGAAGCTCTTGAGAATTTTGCCAACCTTGAAGCTGGTAAGTGTTTCCAGAGTTCATAACAGTGAGGACCAAAGGCTCGTTACCCTTTTGTGACGCGTGATTCGCAGGTCAACCTGAGGTGCTTGATCAGTGGCAGAAATGGCGGCAGCTGAGCTTGGACAGCTATGACCTGCAGTACAAGGTGAAGAGGTGTTTGCTGTGGTCAGATTCTGCTGCAGAGGAGCCGTGAAACATTGTAATTTTGTTATGAGCAGCTGAACATGTTTGTGCAATAATGTACGAATGACAACATCATTGAAGCGACAGAGTTTATTTGGTATACAAACTGAAATTTACATCTGTGCTGAAAAGTTTACATCTGTGCTGAATCTGTGTGAAACAGGTTTGAGCAACCTGTTTTTAATTTTAAATTACATGTGTATGCAGTGAAAAAAAAAAATCAATTCTATCTTGCAATCCTTTGTTTCTGTACACTTTTTGTGAAAGGAGGAATGCGTGTTTATCAGATGGTGAACGATTAAGTTGATATTTAGATACGTGAATTATTTTTTGGATCATGTGGCGATAGCTTGCAAGGAAGTAGAAAAAATTACTTTAAAAAGTACTGTAGTGAAAGCCATGTGTTCAAAGCATTTCTGACATAACAATCATCAGCAGGAAAGTTTGTGACCCCTTTACAGAATGAAGTGTTCCACTATCTCCCTTTCTAGAAGCGTATCAGCAGGTACCTTTTTCTTTAAGTGGAGACAGAGTGCAGGCAAGTGTAGTTTGATTTGAGCAGTTTGCTCTTAGCTGGTAAACTGACTATAGTTCTATTATATTGTTACTGATTAAAAACGGTGGTATGCATGTAAAATGTGGTTACTTGCAAGCACATTTCACTGTTTTCATCTCACGATGATTTTCCTTGATTGTACTTTCTATGATATCACAATGCAGCGCTTGGGTGTCTCCTTCGATGTGCTGGATTCAGAATCCAGGCATAGCCATGCTGCTCTTCAACTATTGGACAGGCTGCACTCAGAAAACAGGCTCGCTTCTCGAGGGTTTGTTCATCTCTTAAATATATTTAAGTATCCATAATATAGATGAGTGGGAAATAGTGATGTGCCAATTACTTTTACTACGCTGTCTTTATGACTTACATATTTCGCCGTGGATGTATTGCTTGTCAACTCTCTCCATGCTAAGAAGCTGTTATGCAGAACTTTGTCCCAAAATGACCATGTTTATGCCAAAAGATGCTAAAATGACAATTAACGTAGACATACATGTTGCTTCTTCCCCACCTCACTTCAACTTCTGATTAGCACAACCTTTTGGTATTGAAGTCACTAGGTGTGCCACTGTTAGCTTTCTCCTCACTTTTCAGTGACAAACTAAGTCCATGAGGAAGCTCGTTGTCTTCTTCGCTTGACAAGCTGAATAATTTATGTTCCGAGTCACTCAATTGACTACTGCTTTTCTCCTCTGCGATGTATCCAACTAAACTAAAGCTGCCTACTGTTTGTGAAATGTGTGCCACTATCTACAGTAAGGTAGGAGATACATCCTTGATGAACATCAAACAAGTTCAATAAAAACCCAAGGCTGTACCAAAACAAAGGAATGAGCTCTGACAATATCCTTCTTTCATTCTCGAGCTAGATGAAGCACTCGGTCAGAATCAGCTCATGTAATGGTACCGAAAAAAAAAAAGGGCACTGTTGATGAACCTACAGCTCATCCTTTGGCTGTTCTTACCAGGAACCATTCTTACCAACTTGTACATGGTCTCATGAGAAGTAAAAACAGCTTGAGGTTGATTATGTCTTGTGAGATAATTTACTTCTTCAATAGTAATGAATCAAAGTTATGGAATATGAATGCTGGAAGGTATGTCGTTATAAAGTATTCACGCATGTGTAAAAATCATTGGTTGATATGTGGGGTTTAATGCCCCAAAACCACTATGTGATTATGAGACACGCCGTGGTGGAGGGCTCCGGAAGTTTCGACCACCTGGGGTTCTTTAACGTGCACCCAAATCCGAGCACACGGGTCTATAGCATTTTCGCCTCCATCCGCCGCAGCCAGGATTCGAACCCGCGACCTTCGGGTCAGCATCCGAGTACCTTAGCCACTAGACCACCGTGGCGGGGCACGCATGTGACAAAAGGCAACGCTGCAATGAATGACATGATGCTAGCCACTCGTGCAGGCTTGCTGTGCACTTTTTCATAATGTAATTGTCTTTGTTAGAGACTTAATCAAGAGGCATACTTGTGAAGTTTTTGTCTTCTCGATTTGATTGATATGTGGGCTTTGACATCCCAAAACCACCATAGGATTATGATAGACGCCGTAGTGGAGGGCTCTGGAAATTTCGACCTCCTGGGGGTTCTTTATTGTGCACCCAAATCTGAGCACAGGGGCCTACAGCACTTTTGCCTCCATCAAAAGTTTTTGTCTCCTTGTTGGAGACAAAAAATACAGCAGCATGCATCAGAATTTTAATCTGCTTTCATGTTGTCTGCACTTTTTATGCGTTTATGTCCCGCGAAATCTCATTGTTCATAGCGAAAGCCTCTGTAGTGATGTCCAATGCATTGTGGCTTGGCTAGTTACTTTATGTGTATATAATAATATTTGCATATTGCATTGGCAGCAGCCGTTTGGCTGGCATTATGATTAGTAGCATGGGACTAATACCAGTGTTACGATGTTATAAAAATGTGAGCATGTGACACGGCACTCAAACCCAACTTTTTGTCATCACCTGCACTTAATGCAACTTGCAGAGATGGAGTCCTGGGCATCGGTTGTGACGAGTTTGTCCCGCTTGCAAAGAGTTCTGGAGCGAGCCTTTATCTGACCAGGTGTGTGATAATTGATCGTTGCCTTTGAGGGTTTGGTGCTTGAATAGGTTTTTACTTCATATTCATTGCCACATATCTGCCAAACTCTGTTTCAATTCTATCTCACTGCCAAAACCATAGTAGTTGAAAGCATACTTGAGGTTGTGCGAGAAAATGACCACATTAAAATATCCTCTCTCATTTTCTGCGTTGGCCTTTTACAAAGCACTTTCTCATTCAGTGCACATAAGCAGGTAAACACTTGCTTGTTCTTTCTATACTTTATGTTCTGACAAGGCTTTGCTACAACAATTTTATTGTACTTGCAAAACATGTTAGAAGTTAAAAGCTGTTCACATCAGTATAGTAAGCATGTATGGTCTTGTAACAGCGATGTAACCTGATGTTGTCTTATGAATATTGTTAGAGTTGTGCATTAGCCTTTGTTATTCATGCTGTGCAACATCGCAGTCAAGTTATTATGTTAAAGATCTTTTCTTTCACCCGAACTGTCGTGGGGTCTCTGGCCGACACTTGCTTTCCCCCCAGAAAAAGTTGGGTAGTTAAAATACCTGTGTGTATGTTCTGGAAACGAGATGATGGACAGGCTCGTACTGCCCCTTGCTTAATCAAGCATTGTGGTTAACAAGAGCAAGAGAGGTCGAGAAAGTGACCAGCGCAGGGCACTCGGCGCCTGAGCAGAGGCAAAAGACATTCGCACAACGAAGGACAAAAGACCCTCAGCTCCCTAACCCAGCTGAAAATATGTAAAATAAACCTCCTGTGGCGCTTAGCAACCTCAGCATTATGAAATTATTTATAACAAACCCTTTTATAACAGCTTTAAAGTTGTGTTCTGCATATAAACATCAGCAGAGACTATTTCAAAGGACCGCACTGTGGGCAGGTAAAAGTAGAAACAGATGAGTAAGTTAGATTGTGAGGGAAAGCATGAACGCAGTTGATGTCAGGAACAGCAGTACTTATTGTGGCTTCTGTGATCAGCTAATGCACGGCAGTCCTGGACATTGCATTTCCGATGAATTTTGCATGATCTTTTACAACATGGTGTTACATCAAAACAATGCATAATGATTGTTTTGGGGAACCTACAATAATAAAAAAAAGCTAAAATTCTGCACCCTTCTTGTAACCAGTGGCCCATTTTTAGCATCCTTTCTTTTCAGACATTTTTCCTTGAGCGTAAAGCATCTGCAGTCTCTTACACAAGTCTTCATAGAAAGAAGGCAGTCAAGGTCCGCGAGTGTTGAGGGCCACGGCATTCTGTCGCTAAATAGTTGCTGCCTTTATTTAAATGCCACTCGAAGAATGTAGTGTCGAAATGTTCTTAGAGGCTGCGGCTCAGTAAAGCCGTCTATGAAATCCTTTAGTGGAACTGAAATGCAAGAATGCATGTGTACTTGGATCTAAGTGGGCATTACAGAAACCGAGTTGAGTTGGGTTAAAATAGAACCTCGGTTTCTTACAGCATGGACGTTGCTTTGGATCATTATACTATATCATATCATAAATAAAAGAAAAAAAAGAAGGTTCTATTGAGACATGCCATGGTTTAGTATGGCAATAAAATTGTATAACTACTGTACTGCTTGTTTTTATCTTAACTTTAATTGCACTGTTGCTTCTGCTTCTTCCACACTTTTGTGGTACAGGGATCTATAAATGCAGTCTCAAGCATTTTTCAAGCATTCTTGAAAATTCTTGCATGTACTTCTTCTTTAGTCATGAGATAGCATCATACAGTGCTTGTATTTTTTTTATCCAGGGATGTGGGGGCTGCCTTGGAAAGAAAGGAGAGGTACAACTTTGACTGGGCTTATTATGTGGTAGGTACCTGGGAATGCTGTGAGGATTCTTGTATGCATACCATATGGGCTCAGTGTTCAGTGGACTGTGAGCAACACCAAGCAGTAGGACATTCGCAATTTACTTCTAAACCTACACCTGATGGCGTACACAATAGGAGTAAAGGTTTCAGTATGTGTTGAAAAACTGGTGTGGCAGTGCGATAGGAGCACTAAATGTGGTTGGCAGCTTTGGCTTGTAAGTCATTGTTTCGTACATTGAATGCTTTGTTTAGTGTTAAAAAAAAAGCTATATTGTACCACTTCACTCAAGGTGATTCTCGCTGGACAAGAAGAGCTGTGCCCTTGCAGCTACCACCATTTGTGTGACACTGCCAGTGGCCCTGCAGATCTGAAACATCAATTGTGGGTGAAATGAGACTGAAGAAAAATTTGTTTTATTTAATACATACTGCGGACGCCATGAAGTCTATGCAGGGTAGGTAGAACATAATAGGTTAACAAAAGTAACTCGTCAGTCAGTAATCAGTTACATATTACATAACATAAACTTGGCATGTACTTCTTAGACGAACTAATACTCACAGGAGCTCAGCAGGAAAGCTACTGTGTTTACATTATGCACGTGCAACTCTCATTTTGACGGCAGTAGACAGAGCACTGTCTTTAACACTACATCTGTGAGCTGTGCATAGGCTATCCGTGACACAGCACGACAACACCAGTGGTGCTGATAGCACGAAGGCGGCTGCCCTGTCAGTACAAATGCTTGTCTCAATAAAAGACCAATGGTGTTATATACAACTCAAGATTAGTATGTCCTCGTTATGCCTTGGACGTAGTATTGTAGCTGTACACTTTAGTGGAGACTGCTGCTCAATTTACAGGGTGGGAATCCAGGCTTGCTGAATTTAAACTTTACCATAGACACAAGGGATCCACGAACTTTTGAAAATCCCAGACTTGCGTGGAGCACCCAGCACAGTTACAGCGAAGGCTGGAGAAGTGGCCTTTCTAGAGCCTCTTATGAACGTTCTTGAGGTGGCTACATCAAAAACAGTTATGAGTTGGAGTACCCCAACACATCGTAAATTATCATAATTTTTTAAAGTAAGGAAACACCCACAATGCCATTGATCATCATTCTGTAAAGAAGCGATGCATCCTCTAAGGCATTATCTGCAATTTCTTGATACTCTTTGATACTATCGGTGATGACGATGAAGAATTTCGTGAAGTGGATGACGGCTTTAAGCCACCGACTCGTTACGCATTTGGCATTGTGTGACGCCTGGTGATATTTTACTCCTCTACTGCAAAGTATTATATCTGTTAATGTGACTCTGAGTTCGACATGATGCGTGCTTGAGGTCTTTTTGCAAAAGAGCTTCTAGTATTGGCATCAATCTATGGTAGAATTCTCGACTGCCATAGGGTGTGCCCAGGTTCGAACTTTGCTTTATCGAGGATTTTTTTTTTCTCATTGACCACAGTAGCAGTTAGGGATACCGGCAGTGATGACAGATGACAAATTCACCAAAATTAACTGTTGTGATCTCATAACAGCTTCTATTTTAAAATAACTGCCTTTTGAAGCTTGCGAAGATTTCATGTAATTGGTTGCTAGTGTGTGTCCTCATGATGGATTGTGTGTGCAGGTGGATCGCTCGCAGGCAGAGCACTTCCGACGGCTGGCACTTGTGCTGAAGCAGCTGGGTGTAGAGTGGTCTGACCGAGTGCAGCATGTGTCTTTTGGTCGCATACGGGGCGTCAGCAGTCGCAAAGGGGTTGGCGAGGGAATGTTGCTGGACGACTTGCTGAATGAAGCTGTGCATCGTGCACGTCATTCCATGGATCAGGCACCCAGTAGGTAGCCTTTTCAAATGATCAGTCGGCACGGGGGCCCAGTTATGTGCAAGGTTGTGGTTAGCATTGCTGCGAGACATAATGATAACACTTGATGAAGTTCTGTCCAGTGAGCTTAAATTATTACTGCACCAAACTGTTTGCCTTCGTTTTCTTCATATTCTATGTGCGAAATGCTGACTGCATTGTCAAAATTTTTATCTAAATAACACCGGATTTCGTATATATTCATGCTTCCAATAAAGAGGTGATCATTTGAGCAAAGCAACAGAGCTCAAGAAACAGCCATGCAATGTTGTGCCTTTGCACTTTAGAATTGTGTGCTTCTTTTTACCGCAACATGAACCACTTGGCAGATTGGCAATCACTGCCAAGTCGAAGTGAAAGGTTCGTTATGGTGTTTTGCGCAGCAACACGAGTGCAAGACGAGACATCTGCCCAACTTGTGGCTGAGCAGCTTGGGCTGGCAGCCGTTGTGGTAAACTTTCTTCGTGGTCGGCGAAACCGGGACATCACTTTTGACTGGCATCAGGCGCTGCACGCAGCCGGCGATTCGGGCGTCTCGCTTCAGTATGCACATGCCAGGCTGTGCAGGTAAGACATGTTACAGTTTAGTACACGTTACAACCTGGAAGAACCTCTGCAAAATGTCAGGCCTACGTCAAAACCATTGTCTTCACTAGTTGCTGCTAGCTTATGCAAGTTTTACTTCCTTTTTATTTACTGTAGTTCAATTACCATTTACACCAGGCCTTCTGCCTTGCATTCGTCATGTTACAGGGTGTAGCCAGTACCTTATCACTGGGCTGTCTGAACCTTCTTTATGCGCGTGCATGCATATATTTGAAGCGTGGAAGCTTGGGCAAGTTGGTAGGACATAACGGAATGCAGGAACAGCGCAACCTAGAAGTAGTTACTTCGTAACTACGGAAGCGAAAAAACAAGGACAGAAAAGAGCGCTGTCCTTGTTTTTTCGCTTCCGTAGTTACGAAGTAACTACTTCTAGGTTGCGCTGTTCCTCCATTCCGTTATGCATATATTTGTAGGTGTAGATACAAACAAACTGAAAATCCTAAAAGGGGATATCTCAACTCTAAAAGCGAAATTTTCTCAATTTCGCATTTTAACATGCTGCAAGCTTAGCTGCTCAGCAGCTAAGTACTGCGGGGAAGCCGCTTCATTTTTGGAACAATTCTCTTGTTATCGGGCGCACAAAGGTCACTGCAATCATTGCAGTCGCAGTCTCCGTTTGCGAAAAGCGCGCGCTTTTCAGACACAGCAAAGTAACAACTGAGACGCTCATTCGCGTGCGTTCGTATCTGTGAGTACGTTTCGTGCGTGAGAAATGTGGGGCACGTTTTCATCTGCTTTCGATTTTGCACGTGACTTTCCAATTTGTTGCTGTCGCGTTCATTGCTTCGCCTTTGTGGCAATGCTGTGACTTTTTTTGCTAAATGCTTCAATCTCTCTTGGACTACATATTTGCAGACTTCATTTACTCTTTTAACAGTGCTTTAGATTTTGCCGACCTGTTAAAATTGTTCTTTTATTGTATTATTTTTGTTATCACTTTCATGTGAAAAGTAGTTGCTGTTACCATTGTAGGGGACTAAACCTCTTTCTTGTATTTCATTTGAATAAATACGGTAACAAAAAAAAGCAATGCATTAGCAGACTATTTGTTATCATTACAAATGCCCAAGTGAATGCACCGGCCGATTCTCACTGACACACGTAGCTTTCTAGCCAGTGGCATAGCAACGGGGTGGCACTCCAGGCCTGTGCCCCCCCTTCCCCCTCCATTCGAAGTTTTCTCGGCCTGCATACATAGCGCAAAATTAGCATTTGCCTGTCTGGCCCCCACTTTAGATCAAGAAGGTGCCCCCACCCACCCCTCCACTCTTCAAAAGAATTTCTGCATACAGCCCTGCTTCCTAGCCACACATCATGCTGTACTGGGCCATATTCACTTCTGCAATTGTAAAAATAATCATAATGTCTTGCTTAATTTCCTGGGCTGAGAAAAGTCGCTGTTCATGCTATGCTAGTCAGCGCATTGTCAATTTTTTGCTCCTTGTACCCATGTAATTACAGTATACTATAACCTTTCTCTCTCTCTCTCCCTTGTATAGCTCGGGCTGCCCACAATGAGGTAGCTGATTGATGCCATATTCTGAGTGAAAGGCTTCTTTGCAGTGTAGCACAGAATCCGCTGGGTCGGCAAGTTCTGTGCATCTTGTTTGATAGTGTGCTCATTTGACTGACACAAGGGCTGTAAATTCACACGGTATGCTTCCTGGAAGTTTATGCAGCCAGAGCGGGCCCTTTGTAATGTGATTCGTGGAACATCTGCACTATCCTACTGATAAACCATACATTTGTTTCCTCTTAAAAGCTGGAAACCATCATTAGAGAAGGCATGTTACCTTTCTAAACTTAATTTATGTCTAATCAAAGTGACAATGCATCGTTATGGTTAAAGAACCCCAGGTGGTCGAAATTTCCGGAGCCCTCTACTACGGCGTCTCTCATAATCATATGGTGGTTTTGGGACGTTAAACCCCACATATCAATCAATCAATGCATCGTTATGCAAGTGCAGCAGCTATCAGCAGTAATATTAGCAGTAATAGCAGCTAAAAGTTATCCAATTATTTTGCAATATATCTGAACATTCAATGGAGTCCATGAAATGCTGTACTATACAACTGTAGCAACCTGACAAATACGCCCATTTTTCCAGTCTCGAGGATAAGGCTGGTTTGTCCGTGGAGAGGGAAGTTGCAGTGGATCTCTTGCAAGAGCCTTGCGCACTTGCTCTGGCTGTCCAAGTAGCCAGGTGAGGTCTGCACCTCTTCATCCATGAATTTGTCAAGGTTGCAATACATGCTTTAGACATTAGCTTCTTGGGCCATACTATGTTGAAACATTACAAGAGTGCTTTCTGCAATGCCTACTACACATAAGGCATCAGCTTGTAGCGAGGTACCTGCAGTTCACCTGGTATATTGACGGTGAACTTCTTCTTTGGTGTGTGACATAGAAAATATTTTAAAGGGACGCTCAAGAGAAAAACCGTGTTTCTCCTATTAAAATATTACTCTTTTACACTACCAAAATTATAACGCTTGTCGCAAAAAGACACTCGGTCAGCAAAAAACACATGAGAAAGGAAAATTTAGGTGGTGATGCCACCTTGAAGTTTTGGCACTAATTGCCTTGATGTTACAGCTTTTGACGGCATCTTCTAGTTTCAGTGCCTACATAGTTCCCAATCGATTAATACAAAGTACATTGTCCTTCGAAGGGACCAGAGACTTTGCAAATCAAGTTGCAGGAAAGTTTGTTGAACCAATGTGGCCAAAATATATATTCGTAATGTCACGTGCACATCACATTATGCTTAGCAACAGATATCTTTGAGATGATTACAAGAGTGCCTTCTTTGCTCACTGTAGTCTTCCAGCTGCAGATATCTGAATAGAGCCTGTTAGAAATGCATCTTCGGTGTATATGCAAGCCTGATAGTGACTGTACGTCAGGTGCATCTAAAGCCTGACCCATATGGAGTGCTTTTACCTGCATCTCGCGGCATCATGACACAAAGGTGACCCAAAAGGGCTACTAACCGCACTAGAAGTGCTCAGACCAGCATCTGCCCTGGGTCGCACAACGTGACCAGATAGATTAAACCTGAAACCTCCTAAAGCTGTGTGTAATATGAATCTGTAGAGCAATAAGATGTATTATTGTTTATTAGAGGTGTACGAATATTAAAAATTTCAAATATTTTTTAAATGGTTTTTGCTATTCGATTCGATTCACACTGGAGTTTTTATTATTCAAACCACTCGAACTTCCCAAAGACACATACAGTCAACGCCGATTGGCAGTAGCCCCTTCAGTAGCCCCTTCGAATATTGTGGCAAAGCTGCCTTCCAGGTTCTGGTATGGTCTCAAATGTATTGACTAAGAAAATGCTGGTTCCAATATGGAGATGATAGATTTAACAGAGGTGGAAGCTAAATTAATGCTGTTTTAAATCTTTAATATGGCCAACACTTTGATTTCACCAAATCACGTGCATCAGTACAATTCGGCTTCTGCATTGCCTTATTCTTGATAAGACAACTATGAAACGCCAACCCACCATCGCTTAAATCAACCTAGCCAAAAGAAACACTGTCATGTTGCTATCTCATAAGAATATGCCTAAGAATCTTGTCAAACTTTCATTTTTTTTTCTGCAATATCGCTTCAAAGTATTAGAAAAACATTCGAGAAATATTGAAGGAATATTCATAAAATATTCAATTCAATTTGCACTCACACTTCAATATTCGAATTCACGTCGCATCTAAAGTTTTGCTATTCAGACAGCTCTACTGTTTGTATAACTTTTGTGCCTTATTTCTTCTTCGGTGGATAAGATATTCAAGGTACTGCAAAAGACCTGATCAGCGCATATTTCTTTCACTTCTGGTATTATCTATGCAAATTAAAAAGAACCTGCTAATTAGTAATCTGTGGCCTCTAAAGTTCCAGCAGGACACATTGCCTGCTGCACTTACCACTGTAACATATTCTGACGTTACGTGCAGCCAATGCAGCCACTTTTGCTAAGTCTAAATTGTAAAAAAAACTTGAGAATGGTTCTCAAAAACAGTGAAAAATGGTCACAAGTACTTTGCTGTCAAAGTGCCCAGTCACAAATTTAAAGCAAACATCGGTGTAAATTAAGAATTGGTGGACCATGCTGTGCTTAACAATGTCTTAATAGATTCGAGGCAAACAGCAATGTGCTTGCGAAAATCACTGAGAGCAGCATGTTGATTGGTATACTTGCTAATCCAGCTATTTTCAGTGGTGGCGTGGTTCTCTGGAATGCCCAGAGCTCACCGTTTCATCACATCATTGACAGCGAGTGTTGGTGCCGAGTGGTTCAAAGGAAGGCAATACCACAAAGCGCCATAAAAGTGCTCTGTGTGGGTGGGACCCAATGTTGCATTTAACGATGTGATAAAATTCTGGAGAAGTGTGTAGGGTTCTTGTACCACCACCATCACCACTGTTCTAATAGGCAGGGCCGTACCCAGGAATTTTTTTCGGGGGGGGGGGGGGGGGGGGGGGGGGTTTGCGTGTAGAACGGCTGCCATTTTTTAAGATTTATACTGGCTTATTTTCGTGAATAAAACAAGTACATCGCTTACTTGTAATAATTCGATGGTACTTTTCAATTATTTGTACCCAAATAAAGAAATTGGTATGTCAACCTCAAATTCTGGTTAAAGCAAGAAATAAGTTTGGACAATAGCACCACCAAAGCCGGGGACACCGCGATCAACGGCTCCTGATGAAGTAACAAAATGTAACCGTGGTACAAAAACGGTATGTATGTGTTACAAGCTGCCACTCTAGCGTCGCCAGCGCGAAGTCGGCGACGGGAATGGCAGCAGGTTAGGTCGTTCCATACGTAAGCAGAGACAGTGAAGAGATCAGAGACGTATGTGGGGAAAAACAAAACTCTAGTGATATTGCAGCACTGCAGAGGAATCTAGGAATATTGCAGAGGAATCTAGTACAACACTTAATACCAACTAACAAAATACATATAAAATCAATAAATCAGCTTACAAGAGAGAAGTATTACAAACTACACAAAACTAACCAACAATAAAACTACAGATGAGAAAGTCCGAAGGTATAAACAGGTGAAGGGATACCTGTGATGACCGGCAGCATTGAGTCCACGACGATCGGATGCGAGAAGTCGGAGAGAGTTCTGGCACAACTGCGATGTCGGCGGTGTTGCAGCGCTGGTGTTTCCGGGAGGCTAGTGCTTGAAGCCGATCTCAGGCAGGTTGAGCTTACTCGAGATTCAAGTACCGATGCCTACGTTACAGACGTTAATTTCGCGTCACAACTAGACGAATGGCTAAGTTTAGGTGGCCAGCCGACACGGAGCCACAACCACTTAAGGGATACTTCTTGATCTCCTTCTACACCATGTTAGTCAGCAACTAGACTGCTTAGCAAGGCGAAATCCTGCTCTTAAATTGACCTCCGTGTCCCCTGATTCTCGTCCTGGGGGAAAAGAGACCTCTACATGGGTCCAATCATGCACGTTTCATTGTTAGAAACTCCACCCTAAAAATATATTGACCACGTCCCTTTTTAATTAGGAGAGGGTCCTCAACTGAGCGAGAGTGACAACCTGTTGGGGTTCTCTCATACGGCTTGTCCACAAGCAGTTTTGCCCGTGGGAATGGTCAGTTTCCTTGGTTTCAGCCGGTGCGTCTTGCAGTCTACAGCTAGTTCGGGGTGCATTGCGGCCTTTGACGACCCTGCTGACGCCGCCGTAGGTATAAAGGATCAAACATCGGCGACTAACGTTTGCGTTTGAAGAAGAACACCCCATTCAGTACTTCCCGGCCAGTCTTTTCATGAGCGAACGGTTCCACCGGTCAGCGGGGGAGTGTGGCGCCCGTTAATTTGCCATTACGCCGGGTCGCAAAAATGGCAGTTCGTGACAGCATGTATGCAAGCAAACAAACAAGTCGCCCGACATTCCGATCTTCTTGTTACCGTTCCACATTCTGCTTGCTGGATAGTTTCCTCGTAATTGCGAAAAAATAGAAGGGTTGAAGCTTGGGCTAGCTGGGTTTAGCTTTTAATCGACTTTTGAAACATAGAGGGAAGTTTAAACGAGGAAGTTTTTCCTTCTCGGCAACTTGCAAAATTCTGTGAGGACTTGTTCTGGGGTCACTTGAAGTTCTCGATGGATGCTGAGCAGTGCTAGTCCGGTCAATCTGTCGTTGTTCATTTGATTTCGAAGGTAGCTCTTCAGCCTTCTCAGTGTGGAAAAAGTCCGTTCCGGGGTCGACGTCGACACGGGTAAAGTCGCCAGGATAGAAAGTAGGCTGTGGATGTTCGGAAAAAAGTCACGGTTGCACATCTCTAAGGCCTGTAAAGCACAAGCTGGGCGATTCTTTTCTTCGATCTGGCAGCATTTGTTCACCCACAGTGTGAACTCTGCTTCGATGACATTAGCCGAAGGAATGTCGCCAAGGTAAAACTTCACTGCATCATCAATATCAGAAAGGCTAGCCGATGCGCAGAATTTCGGCAGCAGCATGTTAAGGCCAACCACGACCTTCTTATGGGCATCGAACCGGTCTCTCAATTGATTTTCGAAGTCAGCCAGCAAAGGCAAATACACATTCCTCCGGTAGTACTCTTCGGGAGTAGCAGAAGGTACGTTGCTTCTTTGCATCTGCCTTCCAGTGATGCGTGGTAGGGCCATCTCAACATTTGTGATCTTCAGCAAAGAGAGCGACTTCAGAAAAATCTTATTAAATTCCGTTTCCGCACTAGCCCTTTTTGTGGAAAGAACATCTATAACATTCTTTACGTGATCGCACGCTTGAGCCAAGTCACAGTCAATTGCAAGAAACTTGCAAAGTGGCAGTGTCAAAGAGAAGAGGTCGCTACAGATCTGAAGCGAAACGACAAACTCGGGCTTCGTAATGGCATTGAGCAGTTGAGAAGCTTTTGATGAAGTATCAGATGACGTGGCCTCTTCTTCCAAATATTCGAGGAGTTGTACAATAGGCACGTACAGTTCAAGGAAACGCTGAAGTGCATCGTGACTCTCTACCCACCTTGTTTGGCAAAAGGAGAGAACTGATTTTCTTTTTTCTTGTGTTAAATCTTCTACTTTGTCTCGCAGTTGGTTCGTCCTCTGTGGCGAAGCTCTCACAAACGTACAGGTTGAGGATACAGTTCCCAAACAGTTGGGGATGCTGGGGAGTTTGCATGCGTGAAGCAGAGCAAGGTTCAACGAGTGGGCGCTACAATGCACGTACAACACTTTGGGCGCTGTTTGATGAATTAAGGCTTGAACACCGTTAAGGTGGCCGCTCGTTGATGCCGCACCGTCGTATCCTTGCCCGCAAAGTAGGTTCAGGTCAAAGCCATGGCCTCTAAGGCTGTTCAGGATTGTGCTCGCCAGCGCCTTGCCAGTGAGATCCTACACGGGAACGAAATCTACAAAATTTTCTTTAAGAATGGGCACTCCCGACGTGTCGTGTCCAACGTACCTTACACATAGGGAAATGTGGGCGGTGCGAGATATATCAGTGGCCTCGTCAGCTAGAACTGAAAAACACGAACCTGAGTTGACGTTTTCCACTATCTTTCTTTGTATGATTTTACCACAGAGGGTGATCAACTCATTTTGAATTTTCGGGCTCGTGTACAGCGCATTCGCCGGAGATGTTTCCATGTGAGCTCTCAAGGCGGCATCTCCACATTTTGCTCTCATCCTAAGCAGTGCGCGGAAATTTCCATCATTTTTGAATGGCAGCACTTCAGACATATTTATCGGACCAGGGTCGTCTGTGCCGCGAAGCGGTACTTCTTGCCTGCCACAGAAAAGGATTGTTTCTATTATTGGCAGCAAGTTCTTGCGGTTTTCTTCCGCCTGCTTTTTAAGGCCGTGGTCAAGTTGTGTTAAGATGTCATGCTGTGAGCGGGACTGGACTGCTAAAAAGTTCTCCGATAGCGTTGTTGACATGGCGTGATAACTGCTGGATGCGTGGCTCTTAAAGGCGTCCATGGCTTTCTTGTAATTGGTGAACTCCTTAATTACAAAACAGCCCAAGCGCTGGTGCTCCCCTTTTCCTGCACACTCGCTTGCAAAGACTACGCAATATTTGCATAATGCTCCTTGAAGCTTCTCTGAATAAACAAGCCATGGGTAACGATCTACCCAGTGAGGTTGGAACTTCAGATTCCTTTTCCCTGTGGCTGGATAATCATAGTTAGCCGGAGGGGTCCACGGATTGAGCAGCGGCTTCTCCATCGTCTCTGGATCATTTACATTATTGCTTTTCGAGACAAACAGTCCCAAGTCGAAAATATTCGCACTTGTCGCACAGAGGGGAGGCGAACCAGAATGTGTAGGTGCCATGCCACTCACCTTCCTTGGGCATTGCCCAGTGGTAAAGGCGTCACTTTGCCCAGCATTGACTGTAGAACAAAGATCACTTGGAGTTGCACTGTGGCCACCATCATTTCCCAGCGGCGCATAAGTGTCCTGCTTGTGTTCGTTCTCAGGTGATTCATATAAACCGGTGCATTCTCCTGAGTCACTACAGAAGTTCGGACGCGCTTGGCTTTCCACCAGTGCTGAGGAGGGCGAAGTTTTATCCTTCGAAGGAGGCAGTTTATCCTTCCCCTTCCGCTTCATCGGTTTGAACTTTCTTGAAGTAAGACGCAAGACTCCTTTGCTTCGTTGTTGCAGAGTGTCTTTTCATTTTGCTGCCGCAATCCTGTGCACGCACACAGAAATGGCCAGTGGCTCCAAAAAGACGTTTGCGACTGCTTCGACTGCCTGGCGTGAACGGCGGGCGATGTTTTCTTTCTCTCTTATCCACTTTACAGGGGCTAGAATGTAGAAGTGTGATGAACACGCTGGCTCCCGCGTGGCGCATGTGTTTTCTGAACGCCGCTACAGCTGGTGTGCATGCTGGCCCATTATTGTACTCCAGCTGCAGCAAACTGGATTAACGCTACTTAAAGACCTTTTCACAGAAGACTCCATGGGCACTGCATACTCCCCTTAATATACGTGAACCCCCAAGAATGCACTGCCGAGACATTTGCACTCCCGTGGTACAGTCCAGAAAGGAGCTGTAGCTCCGTTCCTGTGAAAAAGTCACCTTTTCACAGACGGCTCCCTGGGCGCCTGCATAATTCTCTCTGGGCTGCGCTAATTAAATAGCCGTGACCCCCCCCCCAAAAATGCACTTTGTAGGCTGTGACGTCAGCCTCTACTCCCGCGCGCAGCCCAGCTTGGCGGCGGTTTCTTTTCTCCTGTGAAAGTTGACCGCTGATGCCGGATTGTGTGCCGACTGTATCCTTGCTTTGTGCGCTTTGTAGGGAGGCGCATATACCTTCTGTGTACAGAAGAGGTAGATTTCCTTGTGAGTGGTTAAGGTTGTTTGAAGTTGCTCGGATATGCCAGTCTTTCAGTAGATGTCATCTTCGATGATTCGTTTCGGTGGCGAGGACTACAGTTTGAGAAAAGTTTGCCCTGCAGCCTGCGTCCTCGGAATGCGCCGCTGAGTTTTTCCGCTTAGGAGTTTCGTTCCCTGGCAAATTTGCGCACGTCGTGTTGGTGTTGCCCTTGCTGTCGAACTGTTTACCTTCACAGAAGTAGACGCGCTTTTCATAGGAACCCAAAGCCGTGCGGTCCGCACAGACGAATACCCTTTCCAGCGGCAATGCACAAGGAAAACATCTGGAATCAATAAAGGAGCTGCTACAGTGTGAAAGACGAAAAAAAAAAAAAGACTCGAAGGAACGCGAGGGCGAAGTGCAAAGCTGTACAAATAGGGCAGGTGCGCGTGCGGCGGAGGGAGCGCTGAGGTGTTCTGGTAAAAGGGTAGGTTTGAAGAAAGGAAGAAGAGGGAAGCAATGCCAGGAAAGTTGCAGTGTAACTTTGGCAGCTGGTGGTCGCTGTGAAGGCGTGTAAATATTGTAGTATCACCCTAAAAGTTAAAGCATCAAAAAAATTTCGGGGAGGGGGGGGGGGGGTCAGAACTCCCTCAATTCCCCCTAGTTACGGGCCTGCTAATAGGAAATACCTGATAGAAGTGGGCAGGAGCTTTGGGTAGTTCGAAACTTTGAGCCAAGCCCGGCCCACAGGCCGGACTAAGGTGGGCCGACGTCTTCTAATCTCGAGCTGTAGCTACATTCTTTTCCGTCGGGCAGGCTGGGCCAGATGCAAAGCCCGAATCAAGCCTGAAAAATATACGTGCCGGAACTCTTTCTCACTGCATGGCACCTTCTCTGCGACCGCTGCCCACCTCTTTAGCCGCTTTAAATGTGAGGGAAAATGGGTGAAGTCAGACAAGGTGAGCTTTGAGATTACTTATGCTCAGAGTAATTCCCTCTTCTACTTCTGAGGTTCTGAACTTCTCGAATAACAAACAGCCTAAATATTGCAAGCTTGTTATGCTGTCAAAAAAGATGTTGGTCATTCCAGCAACCAGTGCAAGTAGCGAATGGGCCTTCGGTTGGGCGAGACGTGTAATGCAGGAGTGCTGCACTTCACTTCACTTCAAATCGCTAGACACAACTTCTAATCGTTGCATATAGTGACCGTCATGTGTCATTTACTTATGTATCACTTGGATATGTTGAATAAGCCCCATTATCGAAAAACGGCATCTTGTCTCTGCAGTAAAGGTCCATAATGTCGGGCCTGACCGTGCCAGGCTTATCCTTTTGTTTTTGTACGTTGGGCTAGCCTGGGTGGACCCTCGGCGCAGTCAGCAGGCCAGGAAGGCTGGGACTCTATAATTGAACCTCGTGCGCAGCTCTAATATCTCATGACTTTTCTGCAGGTTTGAAGAAGTGGTGTGCAGTGCAGTTCACCAGCTGGAGCCCTGCATTGTGACGCAGTACCTGTTTGTCCTTAGGTCGGTATTCCATTCTGTATTTTTGTCTCTTAATGCTCTTTTGCGGATGAACATGACATCAGATGAACTAAGTCAACTGTCACGTCTCAAATTAAGGGCGACAGTGCAAGTTCAAAGGAACACTTAGATTTTGCAGCTCTTCCAGCTAATAGTATCAGCCATGTCTGTTTGCAAGCATGCATTTCAGTTCAGTCAGCAATTTCAATCATATCGGAAATAATTGTTGCCTGGCTTAGACATTTTGCTGTCTGAACACAATCCACTATATGGAGCCTCATTAAAGCACACTTCAAAAATTTGACAGGCCATTCTTGTAAGTTTGATCTCTCTGTATTATATTAATGTAGTAAATATAACTTTCAACAGGATCTGCATTGCCCAGCTGAGCATAATTTTGGGCAAAAATAATTTAGATGAGGCATATATAATATCTCTTACATCAATGATCCTTTTCTTATTTTTTATTTTTTGCCTTTGTAGCATTTACAGCACAGGGCTACTGTACCTTTTCTGATGCAGCTTAAATGAAGGCCAAAGTCAGCGCTTTTGTTACAGGGCTATTTTTTTTTTGTCAATTTTATGAAAACTACTAGATATAGGAATTCCAAATCACGAATTCAGTGGTTGTGGGCTTGAACACCACCAGAATTCACGTCCTTTTTTTCCATGCCCATTGATTATCTTGTGACGGCTATGCTTCAGCTAAAAACTACAAGTTACGCCCCCTGTGCTTTTCTTGGCGGCATAGTCATGTCTAGTGAAAAAATTGATTCATTCACCTTTGTTCGTTAATGGTCACTAAGACCATACTAAGGACAGAAGAATGAGCCTACAGTCTTTATTTGTACTTGCTGTGATAACAGAAAAGGTCTGTCTCGCATGTGTGCTTATACATTACACCTCTTCCATTACCGTATTCACTTGATCGTAACGCGACTACAATCGCAACGTTACGGGCGACCTTTCATTGCATCCAGGAAGAAAAAATAGTATTTGTCATAGCCGAGCATTGCTACACGCTGTCTAACAAGGAGCCAACATAACTCCGAACCATTTATTCCAGCAAAGTGCTGGCCATGAAATGATACACGCTTGTGTCCGCGCACACAGTCACAGTGTTGCCTTTCACCACACACATGGCTCTCTGCGTGCCTGCCGCACGGCATCTCCATGGGTGGCGGTCCACTACAGTATTTTAGTATTTGATTGTAATGCCAGAGATGAACTTTAGGCTGCAAAAATCTGGAAGAAAATTCGCATTGTATTTGAGTAAGGATGGTGTATATACAGGTGCACGAAAGGCTTTGTCCTCTCTTTTCAGCTACAATGTACCGCTGTGGTGGGGCTTTGCAAACTTTCATGCAAATGTAATGTTCATTTTCTTTATACGCTAAGCCATAGACCCTCGTCAAAAACCATTGTTGCCTTCTTGATATTGTGCAGCCATGCCATCGGACGAGCCGCCAAGGAGCTTCCTGTCAAGAATCAAGCAGTGCCCTTGGCACAGGTGATGCACCTATCAACTGTTGGACAGCACTTTCACGTGTCCAGACTAAGAGCTTGTAGCAGCAGAATTGTCGTTTTAGAATCAGCGTGGAGCTGCAGTAGCACATCACGAACCTTGGCTTCCTCGCATGTGTACATGACAAAATTACCAGTTTTGTAAAAAGGGACACAAGCTTATCATACTTTTTGTGCTGATTAGGTAAAATAAAAAGTATTGTGTGCTAAAGCTTAAGCAAACACTGTATATTAGAACACAGTTTGCAAAAAGTTGGACTGCTCTGCAGTGGTTTGGGAAGGCCCAGTGGCATCCCCACAATGCCTGCATTGCTATAGTATTGCCACTCCTCATCATTTCACCTTTTCTTGCACGTCTCTTTCACCTAATTGTTCCCATTGTGACGCCGTCACTTGGATGCAACTTGCATGTCCTGTATGTCTAAATTCCTGTGCAGGATCCCAATTCTATTATCAGATCAGAAGTGTCTAGTCAGATTGCTCGCATTATGCAGATAGTTACATACTATGTTAAACATAATGAGTACTGGTGATTACTCAGGAATTACTCAGGAATGTATGATGTGGTATGTGTAAGTAATGAGTGGACTTAGGGTATCGGTTAATTTCGATGACTGCCAACTCTGTATAGTGCTGTTCTCACTTTTGCTTTCAGCCAAAAGATTGATGATTTTTCCCTCTTCCTTGTGTTTTTGCATTTTCACAGATTTGTATCATCACAACGTAACTGGCATATTAAACTGTTTTGCATGTCGAATTAAATACGCGATGACGTAAATGTTGTTCTTGTCATGACTAATTACTAGACTTGTGTGAATAGTGAAGTTTAGGTTCTAACCGAATTCAAAGTGAATAGTGATTTGGTTCAAATAATTTTGAGTAGAGTGGTATATATATCACATTTTTAACCCACCTATCCTGGACAATATTTTTTAAAATTAATATTAGTGCAAACGTCTTTTTGTTGTTCAAAAGAAGGGGAATTCATAGCTGGTCGAAGTAAACAGCGCAAAAAACGAAGACAGGGTAAAGGAAGGACACAAGATGAGCGCTCTGTCTTCTTTTTCTTTTGCACTGTTTACCTCGACCAGCTATGAATTATTACGAACTTGTCCAGTTTTCAATAGTACTAAGGAAGTGGAAACGATGAAGCAAGATCTGACTTTTGGTAAAATGTGAGTGATAACCTTCAAAATATGTTGTTTTAAAATTTACCGCATGTTTTAAAGTTTACTAAACTTGGAGAATACACGCCAGTATAACAGGCTTTTAAACTTGAAAAATGATGAATCGATGTGAGGGGACTATGTTCATTCAACTTAGAAGTTGGCCTTTAAGGCAGTGCGGGCTTCTTTTGGATAGGTGCTTTCATGGCGTAGCTGCTCTACTGCAGTGAAACCACCTTTACAATGGGTCCCATGCGGATTATATACACTTATTCATTCATTTTGAATACTTCATAATTAGAAATAATTTAAAGTCGAGTCAAAGTGAATACTGTACTATTCATTTAGATATTTGCACAAGTATCTAATCACAACAGTTTATTCATTTGCACGACAGAGGTGCACTCAAACCTCAATATAATGAAGCTGGATGTAACGAAATATTGGTTATATTGCAGTAATTTAGGAATAGTCTTGCAATAAATATAGTGCTAGGAGTCTATCTTTATAACGAATTTTTGTATGTGACAAACTTACTTTGCTGCAAGGTGCAGCTTTGTTATATTGAGGTCTGAGTGTAGTTTCGATATGGAGTAAAAATAGCCTGTTTTAGAGGAATTAACCATACACTTGCCTACTCAAAAAGCATGCTGCTTCTTCATTATTGAATATTGAATATCAAAAGTTGTGTGCGCCATTTCTTTTCCTATCAGTCTGCTTGTCTAGTGCACTGTTATATTGGAATATGAATAATTGTTTGTTTGCACCTTCTTGGTTATAGCAGACTTCTCTTGCAGGCGAGGCTTCTACTTTTCCACGCTGCAAGAGTGACACTTGCACAAGGGATGCGGCTTCTAGGTGTTGAGCCACTGAAAGCCATGTAGATATTTTATTAAAGTTCACATGTTCAACTCACGGCAGCTCGGTGTGACTTTTGAGACTTCATTGTGGTGTATATTGCGAAAATAAACGTACAAAATTCCCATAAACATGAAAAGGAATCGAATGCATGTGAATTTTTGTTGTGTCTAAAACAACCACCGAGGATGCTCGTGTCTTAGGAGACTACCGCAGCTTTTACAGCACACTTTTTTGTCTCTGTGAAAAAGATAATTTGATGAGAGGTGCAGGGAACTTATCCATTGTGTTATACGTTTCATCTCGGCGGGGCGCAAAGAATGGGTAGGGAGAGAATTTGGAGAGAGTTGGAGAGGGGCTACTGCACCTCCAAACCCCCGCTGGGCTGCCCCTGCTGTGAAATCTGGCATGCTTGGCTAATGTGCTAGGACAGCAACAGGACGACAAGTCACACTATGCATAGTTTTAGACAGTTTTAGCGATGTAAGTGCTGTGCAGTGTGCTTGGGACACATGAAGAAATCCTAAAAAGAAACACTTACAAAGCAATTAGCACTGTTACAGTATTATTAAAGCAGAGCTTCATTAAAGCTAACAAGCTTTCATAGTATTAATATGCAGAGCAAGTGCCATAATTTTTCAACAAAATATTACTGTTACAATTCATGACATGCAACAAACTGCAGCTATGCAAACTGGACACCCATGAGTGTACTCGGGGGTTCTCTTAGGAGGGGGGGCAAAGGTTCTTCCTTAGCACCACCTCTTCCTATCATAACGTATTGGGCCGACTTTAAACCCCCTCTCTATAATGTTAATGTACGGGGCTGGCTTCGCCCCCCCCCCCCCCCTCCTGTGTGCACACCTTCGTGGACAGTTTTGACAAAAAGTTGGAGAGCGGTCATCAAGGACATCTTCTGATTCTTAATATTTTTGACTAGAATGTATGAATGCATGGATTGTGCTATCCAGCCCCGAAAATCGAATGCATGAAGCATCAATTGGTCTTAACCAGAGATATATTAGTTGTGCATCGTACACACTATTTACTGCAAAAGTCGAAATGATGGGGCGAAAATTAATAGGCAGAAATTCATTTTTGGCAGCCTTAATTGTACAAGCAATTTGGTGTGCCCTAACTGTTGCGTCCTAATTGCTGATTGCGTAAGCATTGTACCAAAAATCGGGAATCCTGTTCGCAAATGACATTTACAGAACGGGACGCCGGCAAGGACAAGTTCAAGATGTCGAATCACGAGGAATATGTTTGTAGCGATCCTTCGTAGTACCCGATGCACAAGTAGCGCGTGGTCCACCGCGCGCCACCGCAGCGCCCCTTGCGCCAGACAAATAACACAACAAGCAAAATCCTGCGAAAGAACGCGTATCGCTTGTGTGCAGCTCCGCAGATGCTCTTGTGGATGTATTGATCGAAGCTAAATATTTCGTGCGGGCATCAGGGCGCGCTTCTGGCCGAAGCAACAACCGTTTCTCGAGTTCATATTTGCTTTCCTCGAGCCACGTAGCCAACGAGCATAACAGTTGTTGAAATAATTTCACTCAGCGCGAATGTGCGGTTGACATCCGCGAAGCCAGAACCTGGCCGCCTTGTTTTGGTTTTCAAATTGTGGCGCCCTTTCTGTCGGTGAGTTGCGGTACCTTGTGCTTCAACTCGCACTTACCTGGTGCGCCTCAAACCTCATCGCACTTGCGCATTTGTTGCGGCGTGGAGTTGGTGGCCAGATACTTCGGTAAGCACTCTTGTTTTGTGTTGTTCGCCGTGTTTGCGACTTGCGGCCTGAGCAAGCAAAACGTTGCACAGGCGACTGTGAACATCACCATTGGTCAGCGCAGACCATGAGGCTGTAGTGACGTCATGTGGTGACGTGAACGGTTTTTCTCTCGTTGCCCACCGCTTGGTGTGTGTGTGTGCGTGAGTGTGTTTGGGACCTAGGAGGAGAGCTGTGCCAGCCGCAGGGGCAACACTCTTGTGTCGCAGGGCTGTCTTGCGGGTCCGTCTCCGTAGCCCGGTTCGCCAGCGCCGATGTCGAAGATGTCCGGCCAGAGCCTCAACGATCGGCTGATGGCAGCCCGGCACACCATAGCGGGTCAAGGCCTCGCCCGGGTGGTCTGCAAAGCGACCACCGAGGAAGTGATCGGTCCCAAGAAGAAACACCTCGACTGTAAGTGGGCCGCCTTGCACCTCTGCCTGTCGCTCACGCTTGTTGGCCGGTCGGCGCTCGCCCAAACGTGGGCCCCGAGCTGTAAGCCTAACAGTGCGCTCCGCCGAGGGGCCACCGCCGCGCTGTCACCGCCCCCGTTACTCGGCTCCCGGTCCCAGCTGCGTACTGCTGCATGACACCCTCCTGCTTGCAGCCTACCACTGCAGGCTCAAATGTCGCGTGTGCGCGACCGCCTCCCTCCGCCGCCGCCGGTACACATCGGCCAGAGGGTGTTTTCTCCTGGAACACCCCCGAAAATCCCTCGCTGGTCGTCGCCCGCTTGTGCAGCGGCTTTCGGAAGGCCCCTTCACCCTTGCACTGTTATCCCATTGCTTTGTATGCACTTTTTGCTACCTGCTGGTCGCAAGTTTCGCCCCATTTCTAACAAGCTGCAACTGCTCCTCCGGCAGACAGCTGCTAAAGTCCCTGTGGCCCGTGTCTGTGATAGCTCTTTCGTGTTTCCTTTTCTGACAGACTTGCTTAGGTTCCCTGGCATGCGAACATGCATTGTTGATAGCGCACAAGGCACAGTGGTATGCTCTGTAATGGTCACAGGCATACGTTGCAATCTCTTGGGCCGACTGCAGCAGACTTCAGCTTGGCCATAAACCATCAACCTCACTGGCTTCTCATTCTAACTGCAGTTTAACAGCGGTTCCTAAAGTTTGCCAAAATATTCTTGCTTATTTCTTATTAGAGTTCAAGTTTAATCACGAAGCTGATAAAGAATTCTCGTCCACATTTTTGTGAGAGCTCATGCTATTTATATTAACATAGAATCGAAATTTATAGTGGGTATTTTGAGAAAAACCTGAATTTCCTTTGCAGTCAGTGGCAGCAGTTAGCAACACCGCTCACCGATAGCAAGCATAAGTACTCCACTGCATGAGTATTCAAATATTTTGCAAATACTTTACACTGTAAACCTTTCGTAGCTTGTAGTGCAACGTGGGAAAGTGGTAGTGGGTAGTTGCAGGCACATTATCTTTTACTTATGAGGTGTTTTTGTACTCTAAATATTCTATTACTGTTGTGCTCTCGTTTCAGTGCAGAGAAGTTTCTTTCTCTATTTCTGCTGTGCTGCGTAGAGTAACAAGTCATCCATTGTTCATGGTTTTCAGACCTGCTACACTGCACGAACGAGCCCAATGTCTCGATCCCGCAACTGGCCAATCTATTGATTGAACGTGCCCAGAACACCAACTGGGTTGTTGTCTTCAAATCCCTGGTCACTGTGCACCACCTGATGTGTTATGGCAACGAGGTGTGTTGTGCCTGGGCTGATGCTAGTGGGAATTTGCCTTGATCGCTGCTTTCTTCGCAGAGGTTCACCCAATACTTGGCATCGAGCAACTGTACGTTCCAGCTGGGTACCTTTGTGGACAAGACTGGCGTCCAGGGTGAGTTTTCTGCTCTGCATTGCACATAGTAGTTGCCCTGCTGCGGTGGTCTAGTGGCTAAGGTACTCAGGATGCTGACCCGCAGGTCGTGGGATCGAATCTCGGCTGCAGCAGCTGAATTTTCTATGGAGGCGAAAAATCTGTAGGCCCGTGTGCTCAGATTTGGGTGCACGTTAACCCCAATTGGTTGAAATTTCTGGAGCCCTTCATTATGGTGTCTCTCATAATCATATGGTGGTTTTGGGTAGTTAAACCTCGCATATCAATCAATTTGCATATAGTGAGATTGTTGTAGCGACAAGTGCAACTGACTGGATGGAGCTTCCTGAGAAGTGGTTGACACTTCATCATGTAATTGTTTGAAAGCTGCCCCTTACCAAGTTACATGTAACTTGTCGTATGTACTCTGCCTGGATAGTGTATTTCTAGCCGTACATCTTCTATTTATCACATAGTTAATCACACCACATTCGTATCTGACTTCTTGGTCGTAGCTGCCTTCATTCTGTGGCTTGCAGCAGGAAACCAGTTATGATTTGAGAAATTCACTCCTGATTCTGCATTATTGGTATTAGTAGTGTATAGTGCAGCTTGAGGCGCATGAAGCACACTGAATTCAATGAAATAGATGCGTAGCCTGTTTATGCATTTCTGGTAGATATAGCTAGGTATGTTGACTATATTCTTGAACTCCTAGTCATGCCATGGATGAGTTTTCACCTCTATACTTTTGGTAACTGGCAAAGTACAATAAATTGGACAAAGGTAGCAGGAGCGAGTTTATTCCACTGAAGGAAGCAATAACAAACATCTGCAGCTGCAGTCGTAAAACCATTTGGCTATTCTTATTGGGGGTTTGGCATAGTAGCATGACACGCAGGAAGTTAACGTTGCGCAGCACCATTTGGCAACACTGGAGAGCATTTATCTAAGCGATGCTCTCATTGTTAGTGGCCGCAGTCGTCAGTGGGCAGATGCCTAGGCCATTGTTGCACTTTATGGCCTGATACTACCTGTATGTTCTTAGTGGAAATTGGAGACTGCTCAGAGTTTATAGCTTGCTTGGAAATTTCACTATTGCTTACTGTCGGTGCATGTAGATTGCTATGACCAGTGTTTAGTAAAAGAGGCCTGATCACAGATCACCTCTTGCTTCTCTGGCAGCAATTGGTCCAGCTTCTTACCCCGGTAAGGTATTAATGCCTTGCAGTGGGCATCACACTGCCAGTGTTACGCACAGGCCCAACGTCAAAGTTGGCGCAAATATTGCCCAGTCTTTTTTAAGTGGCATCGCATTTGCCTAACGGTGTGCTTTCCTTTCATTTCCTACAGCATCTGGCGATATGGGTTTGTTGTTGCACACATTTCTCACACATTTTTTAAAAACTGGGTGCTGAATGAACTTTTGCATTTATACGTGGTATACCCATTTGTGTGTTCCCAGCTGGCTTTGACATGTCAACATTCATCAGACGCTATGCCAAGTACCTGACAGAGAAGGCGGTCTCCTACCGCACTGTGGCGTTTGACTTCTGCAAGGTGAAAAGGGGGTGAGTTAGCCATTCAAGTTTTTTTTTTTCTTGGCCCTCTTTCTTTGTATATGGGAAGAGAAACAGTGGAGTAATTTCAAACAAAAACATAAAACTCCCATGTAGTTGCACTTTAGGCGGTTTCCATAGCAATATACAGTTAGAATTTTTAAGAACACTGTCACCTTTTGTTTGGAACTGCCTGGAGAGCTATGTCATCGTGACCTGATTTTTTATCCTAGCAACTTTTACTTACTAAACTGCTTCTTTTGGAAGCCCCCCCCCCCCACTTCTGTGTGCCTCTTAACCATTTCGTGGTTTTGGCAAGTAAACAAAACTTGACAGCTGGTGAAAAGAGATTTGTCTAGCGTCCTCTTGCATGATTCTTGGCAACTTTTATTTTGTAGCAAAGAAGACGGAACCCTGCGCACCATGCCGACTGACAAGGTGAGCTTGGGCTGCATTTCCAGCTCTTAATTAAGGACTACTGATAAGTACAAAAACTGTCAACTGTACAATGTACTTTAGGTAAAAAAAGTTTTATCTCTGTATGCTTATCAGTAGGGTTGATGTTTGGTTAATTGTAGGGAGAATGGTCATGCTTATAGTTGGTTGTACCAGTTGGAAAAAAAAATTGCACCTGTCACTGTTTTCTTGATAAAATTTTCTAATGGCATTGCATTTTTAAGTTAGCATTGTGTAAAAGGAACACTTGTCCTGTTCACTTGTGCGTGGCGTCACCCGAATGACCACGAAATTGCCTCTTTGACTAAATGAACAGCTTTGTACATCGGCCAGACCACTGACTCACCGACCATTGGGTTCGTGACCTTGGTCTAGAGTGCACACCCATAGGTGAAGGCGCACATTCATCAGTCTTTGAGAAGTAAATGCAGCTCCTTTGCAAAGTTGTAGCCAAATATAGTTTGGCTATTAAGGAACAGGAAAATGTTAGGATTAACCAATCGAGACAACTTTCGTTGAATGACAGACAGAAACGTGTGCATTCTTACCACAACAGCTTTAGTTGCAACGAAATGGTGTCAACTGCAAAACATTGTTGGTTTCATTAAAGATGGCTGGACGCTAATGTTAAAAGAGGTTTAGTGTGTTAGGTCAAGAGGTTTTTTTAACGTCACTATTCATCTTCTGCGTGGGGCTGAAAACTAGTGAGCATGTCTAAATTGTGTGCTTATTTTAAGTGTATGGTTAATTTTTGTTTAGGTGCATTGTGCAGCTTGTCCTTCAAACTTGTGCAGAATTTTTAAGCTGACCTCCTACTTTATGGTACTCAGAGCAGTAAGATTGATGTGTTTGTTGATACCCTATTCAGTGAAATTTGAGAAAGTGATTTTTCAAAGGTTTCGAGAAAGGCGTGCATAGAAATAAAAACTAAACTGAATTCAACTTAGTATTGATAGTGAACAGATTGCAGCACCTATACTTTTCAACATCATGACTACGGAATATTCAGGGTTTCGGAAAATTACCGTCTATGACCAAACTCATTAGCATACCTTCTTTGGAAACACCTGGAGAAGTGTTCATTATATCTCTCGTTCTCTTGCACACAGCTGCTGAAGACAGTGCCTGCGCTGCAAAGTCAACTGGACGCCCTGCTCGAGTTTGATGTGAGTGTGTTAAACTTTCTGCTGAAGGCATTGTTGGGCCGACAGGGAGCCGAGCAAGTCCTTTTTTTATTTTTTTCAGTGCACAGCGAACGATCTGACCAACGGGGTGATCAGCTCGGCCTTCATGCTTCTGTTTCGAGACCTGATTCGTCTTTTTGCTTGCTACAACGACGGGATCATTAATCTGCTCGGTGTGTGCGGGTATACTTTGTATTTTGCCTCTATTGCTCGTGATCACAGTTCACAGCTTCGTATTATCCCAAGGAATCAAGGTAAAGCCTAAGATGGCGAGAGCATCAGTTTTTGCAACACAGCACATACAAAATGTACATGTGCACAGCGCGACTTCGAGGGACTATTTGTGTACACCCACATTCCAGTACACTCGCCAGCACCAGTCTTTTTTTTTTACCAATTATGCCATCGCTGCCACCGAAATCTAATTTGTAGAAGCTTTACTTTAAAGGATGATAGCAGAATTTAGTGGTTACTGCTGCATCTGTACTGCCATTAGAATATTGATGCAAAGACACGTCACTTGAAAGAGGTAGAAAGAATCCCCCTATAGCACGCATTGTTAATAAACCGTCCCTGTTTCTGTATGTTTAACGGTCCTTGTTAGATGCAACGATTACTGACTAGTCTGGCTTTTCAATTGCTGCATGGCCTCGTAGCAGGATTACACCACAGAAATTTGAAAGCTAGAAACTGCTCCTTACGGTAAGGCTTCACAATTTTTGAACTAGCATAGGAACACAAGTACAGGAGCAGAAAGTGTTAATTTAAGTCTCTTTTTTTTCCCTAGTGTATGTCGTTATAGTAGCGCAAAAAGATTGATCCTAAACCCCTGTGCCGAAATTGGTGAATAATCTCCATTACACATTACAAGTTGGCCATGCAACGTTTTGTTTGTTGCATATGTCTTGAGGGTTGCTTCTGCGTAAATTTGTGTGCACCTTTTCTGTTTGGATTTGTGTGAAAGTATAGAAACTTTGTCAATTTTAAGTTACCCTAGTGTCATTTAGGTCAGCCTAAGTGCCGGAGTCTTTAATAGGAACACTTACAGATTTCTTTACTGTTCGTCATTTCTGCATGCTAAGAGATTCGAAACATTCTGAAGTGATAATGGGGTGGTAAAGCCCACTCTGTTTTGAGATAGTCGTACGCATACTTGCTGCATGCTATGAACTTTCATTGCCCTGAATCTATTTTAAAGCTCGTTGCACGCTGTGTCGAAATTGTGCAGAAAAATATTTCGACATGAATAAGAAGCACTGCCGCGAGGCCTTGGACATCTACAAAAAGTTCCTCATCCGTATGGATCGGGTAGCGGAGTTCCTCAAGGTTGCCGAGGTGAGTTGCCCTTCGCCTGGGCTCTAAAACTATTTTTTGTTTTGCATGATACATATTCGTGGACACCCATCCGTAGGACACAGTGCCTTAGGACCCCACTGGACCTGTAATCACTGAACCGCACAATGTGAAACCGATGCTGGCAGTGTGCATGTGCACCCACAAGTCCCAAACGAGTGCATACCTCTGTGGAAAATCATGTGCAATCTGTGTTGTGCTTACACACAGTTGGATGGCGCCTTAATTTTCTCTTTTTAATGTCCCAAGACAGTTACAGTAGGGCAAATTGACAAGCCTGCGGCATTTCCTGCTCGGAGGCACGCACCAATAAGTGCGAGTTTATGGGTGTGTGTCTGTATGTGTGCGCTCCTAAATGAAAGCACTGATAGTATGATTGATGTCATAAGCAAGATGGTCAGGTGGCCCCCTTGTTCGGAGAATATTGCATTGGGTACGAGTTGGAGTATTTCAGTCATGTATGCCACCGGTGGCCGCTTTTCACTCATTAGGGAAGTACCTGCCCTAGTTTCTTAAGCTGTACGTAATTGCAGTATGTTTCAGTTCGTATATACCATTGCAGTTTACCCAGACCTGCTTGTTCATCTCTGCACTGAGCTGCCGCTGTGGTCTAGTCAGTTATGCCTGCCTGATTGCTGATCAGAAGGTTGTGCAATTGAATTTCGGCTGCCACAGCTGTTTCTTTTTTCTTTTTTTATTCAGAGCTGTTCTGTACATTTTTTATACAAATTGTATTCAACCGGTCACTAGCCACTTATGGCTATCGGTCCAAAGATTCTTTGTAGTTTTATTCTTTTCATAGCAAAATAAAGTTCTCTTGATTGATTGATTTAAATGGCGGGAATACGCTCGAAGCCCATGTGCTTAGATTTAAGTGCACGTTAAGGACCCCAGTTGATTGAAATTTCCGGAGTCCTCCACTACGGTCTCTCATAATCATCGTGGTTTTGGGACGTAAAACTGTACTAATATACATATGTCTGTTTTTATTATTGTGTTGTATTTGTAACTATTTTATTCTATATTGTATGCATTTTCTAATGATCAATTTTTGTATGGGTACTTTTATTTCTGCATCTGTCCGTTGCTCAGCCAAGCAGAATCCATCAATACTATCACCCTTAAAAGTGGTCAGTGTATTGAAAGGTTGTCTAATTTTCTCCTCGCCCCCCCACCCCCCTCACTATTTTCAGACGGTTGGTATTGACAAAGGTGACATCCCCGACCTCACCAAGGTAAGCATGCCCAAAGACTTCAGTAGACAGTGGGGTCAGGTCGCGGGCCGCGGCGCGTCTCTGCTCTTTTTACAGTACTTTGAAGTGTTCCTAATAAGCTTTGCCAATAGGACATCAGAGGTAAGGGGCAAAAAGTAAGGACGCTGTTTTCCCGTGTGCTGTGGGTTCCCGCGTTTTGTTCTGCACGGAGCTTTGGTTCACGCGATTTTCTATTTGGCGCGTCTCTGATTTTTTTCAGGCTCCAAGCAGTTTGCTGGATGCCCTGGAGCAGCACCTGGCTGCTTTGGAGGGGCGTAAAGGAGCTACTTCGGCCGCCTCTGCGACCAGGTCAGTCATGGCACCTGCCCTTTTTCTGCTTAAGTACTTGAGCAGGGATTCCCAACATGAATTCTTTAGGCATTTCAGCTTCGTATTAGCAGTGCTTTTGTGTTTAGCGCTTGCATAGTTGCATCCACTAAGTCTTGAATCGTCCAACCCCTCTTCTGGGAAGTTGTACTACCAACAAGAACCACGTGGTGTGTTCTCTCATCTTCATAATTTTTATCAAACGAAAAAAGTTCCTTTGCCAGACAAACAAGAAAAAAAAATTAGTTCTCGTTGCACTCATTTTCACTTCTGCTCGTGCTAGAGTGATAAATGTTAAAACATGGTTCGCTGCCAGTCTGTCAAACTTTCAAGACATGATTGGATCAGGGTTGTCACTTAGCTCGAGCTGTGCAGCATTTTTTTCGCTTTGTGTCTGAGCTCTGCCTTTTTTCTTCACCCGTGTTTGGTAGGTTGGCAAAGTTTGCACTATATGCAAGAGTTCCCATGCCCAAGTAGTCAGGTGCTTAAGCCAGCTTTACTACCTCGTCTTCTACAACAAAAGTAAAGTGACACGGCCTGGAAAATGGATATCTCGCCGCTGTTCATTACTTCCTCCCGAGAGGAGGTGGCAAAATGGTTCTGCATCTATACTCGCTGAGCATAGTGCGGCCAACTTGGCAGCGAGCCTATAGACGTGCGCTTAAGTTGAGGGATTAAGTACTGGGCTTGCATAATTCTGCTTCGAAAATTATACCCATACCTCATTGATCATTTTGACACTTAAACAAAGTTGCATTAGCCACTGTTCTACAGTGTCAGGGTGAATACTTTGTTGCTTCAGAAAGTCCGTTGGCTGTGCCAAAGTGCAATTATACTTGAGACTTGCCTCAAGTTTAGTTGTAACCAAATACCAGCTTTTTGTAGGAATGAACTACACTCAAACCTTGTTAAAACAAAGTTGCGTCTTACACGAAAATAAGTTCGTTATATGCAAAAGTTTCTCATAAATGTATATGCTAATGCTGTATTTATTGCAAGACTATCTGTCACTTACTTCGTTATAACTGATATGTCGTTATACCCTGGTTTGAGTGTAAATTCATTGTACGTCCTCAGCAGCATAAGTGTGACCTCTCAGCTCGTAAATGTTGCGTGGCACTGAGGTGCCCTGAGCTTTCATCACTCGTGTCGTACATAAGCTTTGTGCGAGCACAGCAGAATGCAGTGTTCGCTCACTTCAATTCTGGGAACCTCTGCTCTCGGGACTCTTGTGGCTTAGGGTGACACTCCCCTCTCCACCAGTCGTGCAGTTTTTGTTCACCCCCTTGTTTTACCTGCAACCAGCCTTTGAAAGCTCCGTAACGGGCTTTCAGTCTTGCTGCTTTATATTTTGCCTTTTGTTCAAAATTTTGATACATGGAGCACTTTTGTTTTGAAAGCTGCACGAGAATGCCCATTCCTTTATTTATGCAGCGGTATCGCCTTCGCATTGTTGCTGGTTTTTGAACCACTGATTTATTTTCGTCTCGTGGAAATCTTGCCTTCTGTTAGCCCACTAGTCAGAAGTGCACCATACGCGTCTCTCATAATCATATGGTGGTTTTGGGACGTTAAACCCCACAAATCTAGAAGTGCACCATAGGTGTTTCAAGGACTGCCACAAGTCTGCCTGTTTGACCTTCTGTTGTGAGTTAGTCTGTGAGCCTCTGGTTATATTTTTTTGCTTGTTTTGCAAAGGCCCATTGAAGCCCCTTCAGGTGCCATCTGCAGTTGCACAAAAGAAATCAACCTTAAAATTCCAGTTTTTAACATTGTCAGGTGCCATCTGCAGTTACACAAAGAAAAGTAACCTTAAATTTACACTTTTGAAGAATGTTAGTGTATTGAATTCATGTCAAGTCTTCTGATCAGACCTGTGCCAGATGATCTGTCGGTGCACTCGATTTCAAAAATGAGAAAGCTTGTCAGTGGCTTTAGTTTTTCACACTGAAATGCTTTGCAAGTTGTTTTTATGTTGGATGGGTGGCATAACCCTGCGTGAAACGGTGCATAAAAGGTGACTGCACTGTCTGGTGTTCTTTAACATCTTAAACGTCCTTGAAAGTACACTTGCACACTTAGATGCAGCAGCACCTATGTGCAGTAGTGTTACCCGAATTCCACATTTATGGTGATTGAAGACAATAATTTGAAGGCTTTAGTATTTGGAAGTAGTGAGCAGCTGAAGGGGTTACTGCAACAGCAGTGCATGCTGCTGCCAGCGCTGTGCACGCGGCATGGCTTGTGTTTTGTCGTGGCTGCATGCATGCCTCTTCTCCTCCTCCTTCCCTCCACCCTTGCCCCCTCACTACGCGGATCGAACAGGGTGAGCAGCAACGTGCAGAGTGCGGTGTCGGCGCTCTCTTGCACGAGCAGTGCCTTTGGTTCGGCCGGAGGCACAGGCGCCGAGATCAACGGTGTGCGCGTGGACGAGGCCAGCGTGCGCAGGGCCCTCGAGGAAGAAGCAGCAGCCATGAATCAGCTCAAGGTTGGTGCTCGGTCTCGCTTTCCACGTCTTATTTGATTAGTTGAATTCGGAACAATGGGGCTAGAAGCTTATCTGTTCGCTGGTGTGCTTCACAACCTTGAGTACTTTGTTTTTCTTTTTCTTCGAACGGGTGGCTTACTTTCAATGTGATGTAAGCGCATGAGCATGTTGTGACATCCTGTGGTAGCCTCATTATACTGTTCTGCTCATGATGCTCAAATCTTCTTATGACCGTGTACTTGGGGCTTACGGCATAATTTCTAGAGCCACGAGGGAGCAGTTTTCAGCAGACTTTAAGCAAACTATAAGTTCCAGGCCATGGGCTGCATTATTTGGCTCACATGTTCTCCGAGGCCTTTACTGCCGATACGCAGCATTTTCTGACCATGCTAGAAAAGTGGTCCTGGGCCCCTTTTATTCTTGATTTAGGTGTTCCAGTGGGTGCATTACGTGTTCCCGAGATTTGCATGGCTAACTTAGGTAGTCTGGGATGCAGTTTAGTGCCACTGCCTGCGATTATGCAGACATTTAGTGTAAAGTCATTATGTGGATGCTGCTTGCAGAAATCTCGAAACATGCAACAGTGGCATACCATTTGAAAATTTTAGATGTTTAATGGACCCTTTATCATCGACTTAAAACTAATGGGCACTTCTATTGTTGCTGCTGAAATGTGCTTGACACATTGATTTATCTTTCGCATAAAACAGGAACGCTTTGCTTCCTCTTTGTTCCTTATCTGATGGTACTTATCAGAGGGGCATATCAGTATAATGCTGCCAGACATAGATGTGTGTCTATTTCTCTTTGTCTGAAATGGCATGCACTATGCTGGCTTGAGCGTTGTATCGCTATAGATCGAGCTAGATTAGAAAATTGGATAGGTGAAGGACGCTTTAGCATCGATTCATACTTGGAAAAAGCATAAAAAAAAACCCTATCACGGAAGACTGTCTAAAACGTCCTTTTGATTATTGCTGTTGTCAGTCTGCTGACAATGCACAAGTGTACTTACTAAAGCTCAAAAGCTAAATTGTTTTGACACTTAGTCATTTGCTCATGTTCCAGCTCTAATTATTCAGCCATCCTATGGTGTCAGAAGTAGTCAGAGCTGTTATATATTAACGTTTTTTAGCACCATCCCAAAATTTTTATATCGCACAGTGTCGAGGAACTTGCATGTTTAAAAAAAGTAGTCTGTGAAGTTGTTTCAGTGTGTTTTTTTTTTTCAAAGCCTATGAACATCAAGATAATGTTGTTTGAATAATTAATCGGTTAAGTGCTAATTGTTCTGAATGTCAGGCACAGAGTTGAACACTGATTTTGCATTTTGCAAGTTATGTTATTATTATTATTACAGCCCCCTTCATCTGTAATATCAATGAAGCTGTAAAAATACTAGTCACTGGGCACTAGTCACTGGAGTTACTAGACACTGGACAAGCCATGCCGAAGTCTGGGAAATGTACTTTTCATTTAACTGTTGCCACATGCCTTTTCAATTTACGGTTTTTCTAGCATTCCAAACACACTTGTGAAGAAAAACCTTGCTAGCACTTATTTCCGAGGTGTACCTGAACATCTATTGTAAGAGCATTATGTGAATGCAAGGCAAAACTAGCACTATCCGTCGCAGTAAGCTTTCCTGGTTTCGTGAATTTGATCACTACGAAACGTTACTGTCTCGCTGCTAGGTATTAATGAAACCACTCTCGTTCCAAGCAGCATACGAACATGCAGTGTGTAAACATGCCTGCATAGGTAGCATGAACACCTGACTAGAGTGTGGGCTACACTTCTTCATAGCCGTGCAGTATTGAAATGCAAATGTTATGAAAATTGCTGCTTACAAAGAAAGCTGAAATTGCTGCTTACAAAGAAAGCTGGTACTAAGAATTTGTCATGTCCGACTGGTGTTTGAGGTTAAGTTTACGAACGCGAGCACTTGCGTTAAATGTGGTGTGAGCCAAAATGGACTGTGAAACGCAGTTTCTATTCATGAATCGGGTACACAGCATGGACTAAAAGTGCTGTTAGAGCAAATGCACACAACTCCACATACATAGGCTGTTACACAACACTCGTGAGGAAAAAGAGCGTGCAGCACGTCGGCACGGAGTGTCAACTGAGGCACATCAGCCTACACTTGTGTGTGTCTGACGTGTGCATGTCTCGTTTCAGCCAGCTTTGGGCAGTGCTGAGGTGAGAAGCATGGCTGTGTCGAGTGCATGCCACGGCTCACGGTTCCATGCTGGTGTTAGCAGCTGGGGGCATGGTGTGTGCGACTGCAGGAGCGGCACCTGAAGGAGACAGAGGCCAGCACCAATCCGTTCCTGTCGGCGTCGCCTGAGCCCCCTGCAGCTTCGGCTACCGCCAGCAGTGGCGAGCCTGTGCTGGACCTGTTCTCTGCCGCCCCGGCCAGTGATGACCTGCTCTGCCTCGGGAACCCGTTTGCCGAGCCCAGCCCAGCGCCACCACCACCTACGGTGCAGAGCCCACAGCAGCAGCAACAGCAGCAGCAACTAGCCTTTGCACATTTCACTGCTAATGGTTAGTCATATGAAGTATTCTGCTGAGAATGTTTCCTTGGTATTGAACAAAGAAGGGGGGTAGGTGGGCTTGACAAATAAACTTTGAATTCTCTGCTGTAGCTTATCATTGCACCTCGTGGGATGTCGAAATGAGGCAACACTCTCTGAGCGAATGGACACAGTAGACGCGGTCGGAGCAAACCAAACACACATTTGTTGAATTACTTTTTCCAAGGGTGACATTTTCAGCCAAATCAAAATACATCAGCTGTCATCAACACTCTAAAGCAACCATACTCAGTATTCCAAAACGCTCAACATAACACAAGGTGGCGGCGCTAACGCTCGCCTCTCCACGAGGGCCCGCAAGCAACAACCCACGGTGCCGTCCTCACGGGCCCACTGCGAGAGACGACTGCTTGCTCCACCACACACCAAAGACGACCACTCATCTCTCATGTGATGCCAGGCATGACTGCCTGCACTATCACGCTAACCATGATGATGGTGGTGATAAACGCTCGCCACCTACCGCTCAATAGTTGTGAACCCTGAATGCGGCCTAGGTGTGAGACACATGCGCCACGAGGCGCAAATGACTTTACAAAGGGGTGTTAGCGCCCCCACAGCCTGTGTTGCTTTAGGACATTGGCCTGTATTAATCCATGAGGCGCACAGGAAGCTCGCCCATAAGGGTTCTCTGGCAACTCTGTCATCTGTCTATTGTAAATCTATGTTTGAATTACCACTTGCTTATTGAGCAGTGTAGCAGAGCTCGGTAGTCTTTGCTTCCCTTCCCCTCCTCTCCCTAATGCCAGGAAAGAGCAACTGCTCTCTAATGTCTCTTGGATAATCTATAATGTCCGACTTTTAGTTCCATCCATGGTGCTATGATCTAGATTCATGCATGTCATACCATAGTGATAGCTTAAAAAGTTGAAAGTTGTGGTCGTTTGTGGCATTGCGATTTTCTTTGAGTACTAGGGCAGCAGCCCTTTTTGTCACAGATATCGTGCTTGCTTTTATTTGATTTCCATTGTCCTGTTTACAGCTGATTATCAAGCAGCCTAGTGTGGATGCATTTTTCTCACCCTTTCATGTCATTGCAGAATGAAACAAGCTGAATTGAATTGGATCCTCAACTTCTCTTTTGCAGGGTTCATGTCCCAACCAGTCTCTACACCCTCGACCACCTTTGCATCAGATGCCTCATTCGCCGCAGCCTTTGGTTCAGTCCCGCCTGCGGCTGCCTCTGGTAAGAGTTTTGGTAAGAGACTCTGGGACGTCAGTTTTGACGGAGCTGCAATAATAACCTTTTGCATGCCTAAAAATTGAAGTGCATATTTCAGATGAAGTGAGGAAAAAAAGAGAAATAAATAAGCAAGCAGTGGTTTTGTTGTCAACCGTCACCCCTGTTGGTTTGCTATTATGATATTGTGATCATGTATTTTTTAAATTTTTATTCAGTCTTGTTGGTTAGCAGACATGCACACAGCTGTTGTTACTATGTAACTAGCTCTGGGTAGTTAGAGGCCATTCAGTATGGGTGTGAGTTTGCAGTCATAGTTTGCAAAAATGTGCACTGCTCGACATTTTACTCAAGTCTGCAAGCAGGAAGTTTGATAATACAGTTAAACCTGCTGATAACGAATCTCCATACAACGAATTTCTCGATACAAAGTTTTTCTATTCCCTGCCATTACTCTGTAGAAGCACATGTGTTTGCGACCTCTACGCAACAAAGTAACAGAAGAAGACAACCTTGATATAACAAATTTTTGCCACTGACAATCTGAAATTTTGCCCCGGATTTTGTCATTTTGGCACAAGCATGTGTTTTTCATGGGTACCGCATGTGCAGATGTGTCCCCCTCCAAACCAAAAACATAAAAGAAAACTAATTTTGCATTGACAGTGCCATGCTTTTAGCTAGCGCCACATGTGGGGGTGTACTGCATATGGAGGGTGCTTTACTGAACAGTTTTCAGCGGTATCCATGTCCGCTCTTCGTTTTTGACGCTGTGCACGTGTGCATGGTTTCAATGTGTGCAAATGGAGTGGCGCCCGACGAAGTTCAGCTTTGCTTTTTCTTTCATTTTTGTTGCAAACAGCCAAGTCATCACTACTGAGGTGATGTCAGATTAGGCGCTCATGGAAACTCTCAGAGGCAATGTTGACAACAACGCAACAACACGACCGCGCTTTAAATGCAATGCGAGGAATGCGATAGCAACAAATTGTAATGTTATATGAAGTAACGCTGGTAGCCAACTCTTTTGGATCAGATATCGCGGAACTCGAACAAAACGCTGGTGTAAGCGAATACGGCCGCTCAGGGAAAGTGCTCTTTTCACACAGTCACTTCGAAAGCGCACTGATGCTTGCCAAGATAGTGTGTGCCAGTGATCGCGACCATGCCCTTTTGCTACTCAAATGACCTCTCCCCCCCACCTCCCCTGTGTTTTTTCATGCTCATTCAAGGGGCGTTGTTTCCTTTCTGTTTGAGCATTCAACATCAGTCTTAATACACGGGGGATGTTATCGTATGCGCCCTCCAGGCGATAGAGATGGGACGGCTCATTTGATCTCTGCTTTGGCAGCGCTCGCGCACTTTTACCTGCTTGTAAAAGTTGCGGTGCGTGGGGGGCATGTTATCAATTTGTACTTGTTACGGAACATGGCGTGCAGCGGTGGCAAAAACCCACCGAGGGTGTCTACACAATAGTAATGCAGTCTTTTACTGCTGAATAGGTGTTTTGGGTCAGCTCTGCCTTCAGTTTCCCTTTTGTTTAGTTTGTGCGTTTCTTGTTCGAATTTTCGTGCCAAACCTGCACAAAATGAAATCCTCTTCAAAATCAATTTTTTCAAGAATTTGTCACTTTTGTTATATCCAGGTTTAACTGCAGCAACAAAACAGAAAACTAGCAGTGTTGGTACAGATTCATCATTACTGTAGAGAACATGCTTAGATGGTAGTGCAGGAAAGAACACTGCACAAATGCTTGCGTTGCATTCATTCATCTTTTATCACTGTATTGAGTGCATGCTCTCCAATAATGACACTAGCAGCTCAAACCAGACATTAGCTCTCAGATGGGGAAGTTAGGGAGCTGAGGGCCTTGCTAGAGCCATCATCTCTCCAGATGAGGAGGAGGAGGTGCGCCCTGCTGCGGGTGGGCTGACGCTGCCCACTCTTGAGCCTCCACCACCACGTTCCTCATCACCATCACCCACGGCAGAGTTGATGCGAGGTGCCGGCACCACTCCCATCCTGGCGCATATGCCAGAGCCTGGCTTTGGCGATCTGGACACCTCGGAGGAGCCCTGGCCTAGTGAGCCCTTCGAGTCAGCTAAGACTGGAGCGATGACCAGCAGCGCTGCTTCGTCTGGCTGGGTGGGCTTCGACCAGGGCCGGCCACAGGAGACCACATCCACCGCAGTGTCCAAGCCAGCGATGGCGAAGACGGTGGTATCTGGACCAGCAATGCCTGGTGCAACGATGCCCGTTTCGGCGATGCCTGGCACAGCGATGGCCAGTTCGACAATGCCCGGTGCAGTGATGCCTGGCACGGCGATGGCCACTTCGACAATGCCTGGCGCAGCGATGCCTGGTGTGGCGATTCCCAGTTCGGTGGCGATGCCTGGCACAGCGATTCCCAGTTCTATGGTGATGCCCGGGGCTGCAATGGCTAGTCCAGTGGTGCCCCCTGCGGCAGTGGGTGCACCCATACCTGGCTCAGCCATGTCCAAGCCACCGGCCAGACCAGCTTCGGCTCTGGATGACCTCAACTTTGCCATTCAGCAAGCCATGGGCGGCGTCCCTTCGCCTGCTCACAGTGCAGCTCCATCAGGTGGCGCAGTGTTGCGCTTGTACCCTTGGTTGGCATGAAAGCCTTGGTTACGTTCCTTTTGGTTCTCTTTTGTTGAGTTTGCACGTGAAGTTAATTGGTGTTGAAACATTAAGCTTGTAGGCACCTTGACAGCTCTTCCTGTGCTCCCGACTGCAGGTCTTGACTCATTTGGAGACGTACTGCAGCCTCGGCCACTCATGAGTGGACTGTCCAGCCCTGCAACCAGTGTGCCCACAGCTTCAGAAGCGCCACTGACAGCCTCAAAGCCTCCAGCTACGACGGGGGGTGGCCTGCTGAAGGGCGACTTAGACGCTACACTAGCTAGTCTTGCACAAAACCTAGACATCAATGGTCCCAAGCAGGCTGTGGCACGCAAGTAAGTCTGTAAATGGTCTTTCTCTTCTGATTTTTTAATAGTCAGCTTTGGTAAGAAAATCACTCCCAACATCTTTTTACAATAGTGTTCACAACTTTTGTGCCTTAGTCTGCCTTGCTAAATGTTCCTTGCTGTCACTAGTGAATGTGTGTAGAGAATGTGCTTTCTTACCAAAGACTTTCGCTATGCTAAGTAATGCTACATAAAAAAAATAAAATGAGGCGAAGCACGAGGACGCATAAATGCATTTTTTAAATGCCTAGCTCGAATATGTTGAAGAGATGTTACCTTCTTTGAACTGATTGCTGGTTTGCAAATCTCTGGTGCTCCACAGCGAAAGATGAGAAGGCAACAAACAAGGAGTGGCTCTGGGGCCAATGTTTCGGCAAAATAACTTGTATTCATTGGGGCAGTAACTTTCAAACATATCACTCTTGGCTCAAAACTGCTTTTTGCATTAGAGCTCCTCTACAGTGCCATTGAGACAGTTTATGCTGCACAGAATTTCGGTATTGATCATGTCGCTCCATTGTGTTGAGGGGTTCACCGGAGTTCCGGAATTCGCTATCATAGTGGGGACGTGCGCACTGAATTTCCATGCATGTGCAGGACATCCGGTGGAGGCCACCAGTGGGGGTCACCTAAGCCAGCTGGCAAGACCGGTGGCACTAACTGGACTCCTGTTGGTGCAGCATGGGCTGGTAGTGGATCCCCGCAGCACCTCTTCCAGCCACAACCACAACCGGTGAGGCCACTGTTGAGAAATACTTTGCTCGGAAAGAAAATGTTAAAACCAGTGTTTTAGCTCTAGTGGTTGTTAGCAGAGACTGGATTATGAGCAGATGCCTATTTTGTTCGTTGCGTTATTCCTCTTCCAGCCACAACCACAACCGGTGAGGCCACTGTTGAGAAATACTTTGCTCGGAAAGAAAATGTTAAAACCAGTGTTTTACCTCTAGTGGTTGTTAGGCATCTGCTCATAATCCAGTCTCTGCTATTTTGTTTGTTGCGTTATTGTGCCATTTTGAGTTATTAGCATGAATCAGAGGTTAAGGAGGGCCTTTATAGTGTTTTTATAGTGCCTATAAATGCCTATTTTCAGCATTTGTGCCTAAATGCATGGAAGTCCCGATAAGTGCCTGTCAATACCTATTTTCAAAATTAGTACCTGTATGAGCACTACTAGACCAAGTTTTTCTTTTTCTTTTTTTTTTTCGAGTGCAGTTTGAGATCATTAGTCATGTTACTGGTCAATATTGGCTGTTCAAAACTCTGAGGCTCAACATAGTCCGCTAGTTCAAGGAACTTCTGAAGACCAGCTGCTTGCAGCAGTGAAATGGGATGTGGCAGCCACCACGAAAGGGCTGCAAATGCGAAACCATAGAGAGCATTTAGGGGAGAAGAGTGTTAAGCAATAGAAATAAAAGCATCATGTGCACATCATTTGTTTTGTTAGTAGTTTACTTCCTAAGGGGGGAGGTGGCGTTGAAAAAAACGTTTTTGTTTGTTGACCTAGAGCAATGAAATTTGGCAATGCATACTCGTAAGTGTATTGAATATGGAAATGTGCAGTTTCATTGTGATACCTTGAGTAGTTCTGAAGTTACATCATGCTGCGTGGTTCGATTCGTATGGTCTGCTCATGGAAAGGCTAGAGCTGTAACAAAACATACCAGGAAGCTGCAAGTGGTATTGATCTTTGCTCAGAAGAAGACTATAGGGTATGATAATTTGAGAATTTTTATATCACTTAGGGGAGAACTCCCTTTAATTTGAGCGCGTTAGTATGCACAATGATCAACTTGAACTGGGAGCCCCTGATTTTCATCGCCTCTCGCAGAAGTTGACCAGAGGTGATCACAAGGTGTTGCAGAAACCAACCGAACCAAATTCACTAAAGGCAAAACAATGATACAGCAGCATTTCTCAGTAGATGAGAATTTGGACACTACACTGGAGTTCTTAAGCAAGCTGCAAACGATGCTCATGGAGTCGCAACAGAAAAAAAATGCAACCAAATGCAAATTACTGATTACATTTAGTTTTCATTACATTAACCCTGCCATGTGACTGAATGTCTTTTGGAGCATAAATAGTGTCATATATTTCAAATTAAAAGGCTTGCAGGTCACACGAAAGCGTGTTGGTACTTGTTACTGGCGTACCACTAATTGTCTTCGCCATTATAGCTCTATGAACATAATCTACGAAATCACTTACCACGAGCATGTAGTATTGCACAATTGGCGATTCCAGGGGTCCACTTCTTTGGGTTCAGCCCGTGCAGTGTGGTGCGATGTCTATTCATTTTCACGCCTGCCTGCTGATTCGAACTCCGCTAGAGTTTTCTAGTCCCCTTCAAGTTCGAATTAATGAGCTTTTACTGTATGGGGGAGCCTGTTGAAGGGGGACATCAGCTTCGCTGTTTCGACAATGTTAGGAAAGTGGAGCTGGCCGCACTTTTTGTTTATTTTTGTTGGGAATGCAAGTGATAATCGTCATAATTAAATATGCGCTCCTTTGTTGGACTTAAACACTGTGTGCTATTTTATTAGAAATGAAACACTGTTTGCCAAGCACATCTACAAGGTTGTTTTGGCTCTTAGAGAAAGACTTCTATCCAAGGTCAGCATAATCGGTATTGCTATGTATACAGCATCATGCAGTTCCAGGCAATTTCCCAATAGGTAATTGTAACTATGCCCTGGCCCTTCACGAAGCACCTTCAGTAACTGCAAGCCTCCTGATCTGTCCTTGTAGTGTGTGGGTCCTACGGTACCGGCGGCCCCCGTGGCAGGTGCACAGTGGGGACCCATGGGGGGTGTTTTTGGGTCCACTCCTCTGGTGCCATTCCGGCCACCGCAGATGGGAGCACAGCCCCCCATGATGGCTGCGGCGGCACCTGGCATGTTCGGTGCCCCGGCACCTGCACCGAGCAGCCAGCCAGCTGTCAACGACCCTTTTGGCGCCCTCTGAAGCTTCAGGTATGTGGCAGAACGTCGTTCAGACGGATGTCTCCTTGGAACCTGTCAGCATCTCACAGCTGCATGGAAGTTCCAGCCGTGGTGTTCCTGGCTTTTAAAATTCAGTTTACCTCAGCTTTCATGTATAGCACACCCCCCCCCCACTTTTTTTTTTGCTTAAGTGTGTTGCACTGTTTAAAACATGGAATGCCTTCTTTTTTTTCCCACTTTTGATCAGCACTGTCGCATATATTTTAATAAAGCCTTATAATAACTAAAAAGAAAAACAAAAGAAAAGGCGGGGAGGTTAGCAAAGCTATGGCTTTGTTGGCTACCCTACACGTGGGGCAAGGGAGAGAGGATAACAGATAAGATACAGAACAAGAGATATGTGCTTTTCGCCATTCAAGGACCTGCCTACAGGCATTGGTGTCGCGTCCACTATGTAACATGCTTTGACACGCAGGGTGTGCGCAGCGGTCTGGCACGGGGCCACAATGACATAGCGTCGCCGTTGGTTGGTGCGGGGAATCCTTTGACGGGCCGCTTTTTTTCTTGAGCTGTACTTGGGTATAGAGTTTTCTTTGTGCGCATTTCTTACTTTCCTCTACAGTGACCTGCATCTTAACTCTTCTATTTCAAGATGCTATCGCATTCTAACACCAAAGTTGTAGACATTAGACATAATACCCCCAGCCAAGCAGAGATAATTTCTACAACCAGCAGTATAAATGTGGATTAAAGAGCCTGTTAAATATTCAGAAATGAGGCTTCAGACCACTTTTACTAAGCTAGTCTATGAAAGCACAAGGTGCAAATATTGTCAGCACTCCTTCAAATTGTTCTATTTTACTGGAGATGCAGTATGGTGTACGTAAACCCAATCATCTTTTTTGTTGAAAACGTTTGCAGATCACAAAACATACTGGTAAGCCACATTTTCAAGGCAGCAATGGTAAGGCTGTCTAACCAAAATGCTTTACTAATAAGTTAGGCTTTTTTTACTGTGCTATGGTATCTCCCCATTAGATGCGGGCATCTGCTGTTGCCATTATCTCATTCATTGGACAGGTGATATTCCTTGTTGTAGATGTTCGTATACAAGTTTTGTTCCATGAATCACAGCAACTAAACCAACTCAGTTTGCACTTGTTATTGCTTACTGATATTGTCCATGGAAGCCATGCCATGGGTTTGTTTCCTGTCCCTACTCATCAGTTATTCAAATTTCCTCAATGCACTGTCCATAGATGCCTCAATTGTCATGCGTAAACACTTATTGTGGTGTTAAAACGCAGGGGTGGAAGTCCTGCACCATTCTGTGCCAAGCTGACCTGCTGCGCCTAAACGGCAATTAGCGTGTGCGATGCCAAGTTTAGCATAGTCTTATGATTGACCGAGTAAATCATGTTAGATGCACAAAGGATGCAGATGAAACCGTATTTCGTGTAGTTCGGTCGCATCTTATTTTGGTTCATGTATGATGCTCGCACTATGTGTGAACTTAACACTATGCATGAATCTTGCACCACGTGAACGAAATGCACGAACCTTGTTAAGGTGGCGTTTGTGTGCAGACCTCATTATGCTAGTTTCTTTTAACAACGAAGCTATTAGATAGCAGTGGTGTTGCAAAAAACTCCCTGTGCCGTCAAATCATAAAAACTGAAAAAATAAAACTGTTTCCCCGGCAAAGTGATGGATGCAGTGGTAATGCCATACACGCTTCTTTCTTTCTATTTTTACTGCCCCAATATATGTGTAACACTGGCTAGCACAAAACCGTGTGGAAATGATTGGGAACCATCAACATAATCTATCTGTCTTAGTACACGCACAACGTGTACACTAGTTCGTTCTGGAACTTGACGTGGTCACTAGCGATAACGCTGGAATCTTCATTGGTGCGCCAACGCGCTTCACTGCTTGGACGATTGACGGCCGACTCTGTTTCCTGCTTGTAGAGTGACGTTTCAACTTCCAGGCTCACGTTCGCCGAGATAAAAAAAAGTCCAGTCATCAAAACTGTGACTGCTGCCTTCATCAGCATCACTACCACGTTAAAATATGAAATAAAACTGATGGCCAACTCTTTTGGAATCGCGTAACTTAAGGAAACGCGTGGTGTATGCTCTTATCGCACAATCTCTTTCCGTTGAAAGCGCGCCACGTAGAAGGGTGTAAAAACCATGCGCTAGTGTTTGCCGAGATAGCACTCGCAACTGTACCCTTGGAATCTTTTTACAGCTGCTGCTCGAGTGACCCCTGCTCCTCCCCCCCCCCCCCCCCTTCGCATTTTTTTAATGCTCATTCAAGACTGGTGGTGTTTTCTCTTTGCTTGATCATTCGATAGCAAGACTAACACGTGGTGGGATGCTATCGTGTGTGCCTTTTGAGTGGTGGATATCGGCTGGTTCGTTTAATCTCTGAGCAGCACTCATCACCCGTGCTTGCGCTATTTTACCCGCCAAGAACATACGACGAACGGAGGATGTTGCCAACTCGGAGTTTACGCAGAACATGGCGGCAATGGCTATAAACCTGTCTAGTGTCTATTAAAAAAAGCTTTTCGCACGATCGCCTAGTAGTGGTGCAGCGAGCGCGAACTAATCTTCCTTGCGATTCTCATGTCGGTTCTGGTGCTTCAATGACAAAAACTACTCGAGTTTCTATATCTAAAATTCATTTTTTAGGTTTATCGGGTTCAAAATGAAGATAAATGTTATTAGCTCATCTCTAGTCTTGAGCTGCGGCTCATATTGGATACGGCATTTTTGTCCCATTTTTAACCATGCAACATTTTAACATTAAGGTTTTTATTTTTCTGAGGTCTAGTCTAAAGCATCACTTCTCTCTTTTCTTTGAATTGCTGTGCTTTCAGCTTTGTTGTTGTAAACGTTACGCATACATGCACACACGTGCATACACACACTTCGTCATAAGTCTTGTCGCTTCATCTGCGTTGAATGTTCAGATTAAAAAAACCACTGAAATCTTGTGTTTACCAGAAAGAAAAAATTTTAATTAACAGTGAGGTCTCACCCTAGAAATCTGCTCAAAAACTAAATTTCATTGCTCCAAAACTGCATTGTGCCTGCTTCCCGAGCTGCTGCCAATGACTGAAGCCCACTTAAACCCCTGAAACATCGTCGATGATCAATTGGCGTTACATTTCTGTCAGTGTTTCAGGTTTTAAGTGCAGGATTGAGTTATTGATCCATCAACTAAGCGAGTGCACGGTGAAGCCTCCCTGTATCATTTAGTGTCTCATTCCCAAAATAACTCCTTCATTCAGTTCAATCTTTCAATCACTGCCATCGTTCTCGTGCACAGTCTAGTTCGCCGTTAAATTGTTCATTTTGGCATGCATGGCACCATTTGTTCTTCAAGTTGGTGGCACTTTAGCTGCAACATTTTAAACAAGAACCTGACCTTCTCAACTTGCGTAGAGATTAATTCTTTGTTTGGTAGTTGATGGAGGGCTGCCTTGCATGCAGGTGCGGACCGTCCGGCCCGAGAGGAGCAACAGACGGCTAGTCCCCGCAGTATTCCCTCCCCCAGAGGTTATTTATGTGTGAGAGAGGGCGCGTGTTTGCGCAGGAGGCTGCGGAGTGTTTGTGCATGCTGTACATTTTGTTTTTCTGCACATGCCCCCCGTGATGGCCAGAGATGACACATTCCACAGTGTTGCTCTCCCTGGACCCGTGGAGCAGCCCGGCTTTAGGAGTCCTCCCCTCCGGCTGTTTAGCAAGCTAGGCCACCCCCCTGCTGTGATGTACTTGTGGAGCATGCCAAAATAAATTTGTTGCCTTATTACAGCACCAGGCTCATCCTTCCTTGGTTGCAGTCACTCAGTGACGTGCGCTGGAAAAACGAAAGAAAAAAAAATTGCCTCCGCAGTCTGCACCGCCCCCTCTCACAGCACACGAGAGGGTCACAAGTGTCTTTTTAAAGGGATACCAAAGGCAAATATTGAGTCAAGCTAAGGTGATAACAGTTCCCAAGTGCACAAAGGCGTCACTTACTGGAAACACCATTCACAAGTGACAAAATGGCTTTAGCAAAGAACAGCATTGGCGCTGCCTTTGCGGACATGAAGCACAAAATTCTTTAATCTCATCCTCTTTGCAATATATGAATTGTAGTCGACCACTGCGAACAAATGGCAAATTGTCTTTAAAACTTCAAATAAATGTAGTTCTTCCACATAAATTAGAACATTTTACAGAAATTTTTTCTGCTGTTTTTTTACTGTTCTTTTGGTGCATGCTCTGTGCATATGACTCAACGCAGCAAGAGTACCGGGCAGCGAATGACCATGGAAATCACCAGTGCGCCTATGCAAGCGATTCATTCTGTCATGGACTATAATTGTGAATGACTCGTTCGATTGTGAAAGTTGTCTGTGACCCCTTTGTTCGCAATTTTTTGTGTGAGTGAATCTCTTGAGACAAATGTGAAATTTTCAGGATGTTTGATTCTAGATTGATTCAATGTTTGCGTATAGTGTCCCCTTAATGATAGACTGTGCATTGTTGTGGGCAGGCTGCCAGCATTTATGCCTAGCTGTTTTGTTAATAGCTTAGAACTTTTGAGTGCCTAATAAAGACTCGAGCTGTTGAACATCATACTGTGTCGAGAGGTGAATTCATTCATCTGCTTTGATCACACTGGCTACACCACACATCCCACCCTGGGCAAATATCTAATGTCTGTTGTCAGGGCCACGTATTTCCTATTCTAACAGATTGGGCTGGGCAGACTACTATGGCAAACGTGGTAGTGTCGTACTTTCATCATATGCGAATTCCTTGCTGTTGGTTCTGTGCACGCCAGAATGTTTCCACTATGCCACTGAAGCTCGGTGCATGTGTAACTTTCTGGTAAGCAGGAGGTTGTGGGTTTGACTTCCATGCCCCAGTTTCCATTATGGGCATAAATGCAGCATGTACTGTACCCATACATCTGCAAAATGAATAGAATTCGCTCAGACTAACTAACCAGAACTTTGCTGAAGCAGACTCTCTTGAAATCGCGTGCGAAATCTCTCCGACCGAACTTGCTCAGTCTTGCTCTCTAAACTTCTCAAAGAAACTCGCTCAGGCTCGCCAAAATGTTCAAGCGGACTTGCTTGGACTCTGGACTTTCCAAAGTAAAACTTGGTTGGACTCTCTCGGACTCCCCAAAATATTGCTCAGCCAGATGCGCTCAGACTCTAGAGTATATAACAAATTCAACACTGCCGGACTCTCATTCTCCAAAATTTTTCTGAAGTGGACTCGCTCAAACTCGGGGACACTCGAAACGTTTTCTTGAATACCTGAACTTAGTCGGACTGAAAATTGGCAATATATGATTTGGCCTGGCTCATACAATTAAACATCGAAGGAACACCATAAAAGAATGCTTATAAAGAATAACACATGTAAAAGATTTGAAAGTGCCAGGCAATATAAAAAATGATTTATTTCAACATACAAAAAGTTATTTGCCGTGCATCTTAATATCGGTAGTAAAGAAAAATTCAACATTACATGCAATTTTTGCGACAGGTATGTGCACAATAACAGCATTGAATACAATGGTGACCACGTGAATTGGCTGCTGTGAATACTGGTGCTATTTTGAAATTTGGTGACACCGTGCTGGTCAATACATACCAATGCTTGTCTTTCGGTCGTTAGCCGGAATGTTGCAATATAAATCTAATATAAATGTCGACGAAAAAAGCTGAAAATTATGCCTTGACAGCATCGCGTTCTTTAAAAAGACCATTACCTGTCTCGAATTTTGAGTCGGGCAAGGGTCATTCATAGTTGAAAGGTTAAGTTTCCTTGCAAAAAGCAGCGAGAAAAACTGGTCTTCATTGTATTCACTGGTGTCTGTGCACGTGTGTGCGTTATTCTACATAAGCAGGGTCTTCCGACAATAAATCTGTCGCAGTAGAGTGGTTGTATTTGTTTTTTTTTTTATGTGGGCATGATTGTGTTCTTTTGTGCTCTGCTTCATCAGAGAAAAAGTGAGTCATTAGCTACCTGTTGCAACAAAAAAAGCAAAAATGTTTGCATTGGTGCTTCTTTAATTCCCCTCCGCGGGTGGCGGCAGGATTATTCTTCTGGGTGGGCACCGATAATTGTGTTTTGTCTGGGAGGCACAGAACTTGTGCGTTGTGATTTGACTATGCTTGCTCTGGAGGGAGATGAGGGCAGAAGAAGGGAAGGTGAGAATTTTGGAGCGCTCCAGTCCACCCGTGCCCCCCAAGGAACTACGAGTGTCAAGAAGGGGGCTCTTTATGACTGTGCACCTGTTGTCCCTTGTGATGTTTCAAGAGCGAATGTTAGAGGGGCGAGGTTGTAATGTACGACTGGAAGTGGTGATGATGGTTGTAAAGGAAAGGCTTGTGGCAATTACTTTAGCAATGCCCCATTGGGGCCGAAGGATGTGCTCAGCAGCTCTGTGTGCGGCGAGTTTCAGCAAACCCCACCAGCCTCCCAAATCGGTTACTGCAAGTGTCTTCTGAAAAGCAACCCCATACGTATGTACATATCCATAGTCATTCCCATGAGCAAAAATGTTCAAAATCACCTTTCTTCGGCAAGAATACAGAGAATTAGCAAAAAGAGACCCCCCCCCAAAAAAAAAAAAAAATCATTCAACCACCGATCATCACCACAGTGGCGGAAGGAAGGGAGAATATAATCCGTGACTTTGGAACCAACAGCTATAAAAGGGTGTTCATTCGCAGAGCTACCCTTAAGAGATAAGACTGGGGAGGACGTGACACCAATGATGCCGCAACGCCATGCATCAATCCAAAGCATAGGACATAGTGTGCCAGATTGCATGCACCAACTGCCCCGCTTTTCGTGCAAGCAACAACTTCCACGAAAGATAGCGGAAGCTGTGGTCTGTGGTCTCTCTGCATTCCTTGAAGTGCACAAATAGCACAAAAGCTTACCTACAAGAAACTTGAGCGTGGGAAACGCCCATGCCATGAAGCTTTTTGCAGTGTGGACTAGACGAACACGATGAAGGCTGAGGGACCACCAAAAGTCCTTCCGTACTTCGAAGATGACTATGAGTGGAAAGGTGTTTAAAAAGGAATGAAAAGTTAAAAAAAAAAAGACGAGCGCTGCTGTGTTGTGTTGGTATGACTGAACTGCAGGCCTGTTTGGAAAATATGGCAGCAATATCTTGAAAGACTCGAATTTGAAGAGGTCATTAAATTTTGCAAGTCCCTCGAACTGCCGAGGGGTAACAGATTTCTTCAACCACATTACAGCTTGAGGAAATTTGATCTTGCATGAACAGCAAGTTTCTACCCCATTCCTTTAAAATCTGGCCGTGACAACTTTAAAGGCAGCCAAAATCACGCAGCCACTGTTTAATTAGTAGCGAATAACATGACAAAAGCCAATGGTCTGTGTCATTGCTACATTTTAACCAAACTTCAAATTTGATGACATGGTGCATAGCTATCGGGAAACTTTGAGCGAAATTCAGTGCCTTCGCAAAGAGTTCACAAGCACTCGTCCTGTATCTCTCATTTTTGTGAATATGTTTGGTGCTCATAAAATCCCCAATCGTCACATTTATTCATGAAAAAACTGAGTCAGTATCTGAGGGGATAAGCAATTCAATGCAGCAGAAAGTGAAGGGGTGCTCTATGCTAGCGAATCATGCTGCTTTGTCATCTTTGAAGCCACATGAATGATGAAGCCAGAAAATTACACTCATTCTCTATTGATTAGGTACATAATTGTAGATCAAACTCAATGTGGATCAAGATGTCTCGTAATAAAGCTGGCCTGGAATTTGCCTGTGTCGAAACATGCTGCACAGCCCACTTTTTGTAATTTTTTGTAATTTAAATATTTGTGATCGTAGGTCGGCAAAATAAATGGAGCCCGCACAGACTCGCTCAATAAATTTGTTCTTCGCTTAGGACTCACAAGAGCCCAGACTAACAGAAATTTTGCTGGTGCAAACTCGCTCTAACTCAAATTCATGAATACTTTCATCAACCAGAATCACTAGGAAATGCACATGCCAAAATTTTTTGCAAGCGGGCTCACGTGGACTTGCACTCGTGAAGATATAACTTGGCTGGACTCGCTCGGACTCGGATTTATGAACATTTTCGTCAACCGGACTCACTCAGACTCGTACTCGCCTAACAAAATTTTTCTCAAGCGAACTTACTATGACTATCACCTAAGTATAAGTCCACTGGCCCCACTCAGAATCACTCGTCAAAGTATAACTCGGCCGGACTCCTGCCCCAATCCGAATCGGACTAAGTCGACTTGGTGAGTTGGCCGACCTATGAATGTATCACACCAAAAAGTAACTCGGGCCCCGCTGCGGTGGTCTGGTAGCTAAAGTACTCGGCTGCTGACCGACAGGGCGCGGGATCGCATCCCGGCTATGGCGGCTGCATTTTAGATGAAGGCAGAAATGCTGTAGGCCCGTGGGCTCAGATTTGGGCGCACATTAAAGAATCCCAGATGGTTGAAATTTCTGGAGCCCTCCACTACAGCATTTCTCATAATCATATGGTGTTCTTAGGATGTTGAACCCCACATATTAATCGAATCAATCGTCAATCACCAAGAAAGTATCTTGGAGACATTCAAAATTTGTAGCACACCGCTGTAATATGAAACTGATTAAAAAAAAATCCTTTGAGACCCTTCCTAGTAGAACAGTGTCTCACAACTTGCAGTGTTGAATAAATATGTATAGTGAAGGGCCCTTTAATATTCTCCCAGTCCTAGACAAAATTGGATTTGATATGCTTAATATGATTTACTTGTGGTGCTGCCACTAGTACTTTTGATTCATAGATGACATTTGACGATCTTTCGTTTGCGGTCATTTTAACCCACCCGGTTGTATGCTCGTGAACAAAAGATATCAGATTCAATTCCAATGGAAACATTACACTAAGGAAGACCCTTACAGAGGTATGCTAGTGTGAAACTAGCAAGCTCCTTTGTTATATGTACCTTGCTAAAGCAAATTCATTAACATGCACCTAAATATTGAAAGTAAAAGCAACACTTTCAATTTGTTACATTTTATTTGGAGTAATCAATAAAAAATTTGCATGAGATTATTTTTTATTTTCAGTGCTGGGCACAGATCAATGAGTTAACTATCCTCTTGCCATGAACCGCTCCTCCAGTTTCCACTTTTGTAGAGCACTGTAAATCCACTAAATCAGCATAATTAACAAAGGTCCACAGGTTGTCTTAATGAGATGATTACATCAGTGACAAATAACACTGGAGCATAAAAATGAAACGGTGTGCATCGCCAACAGTTGTACATTTCCCTGGCATTTTTTATGCTCGACAAATTATCCCCAAAATAGACTGCTAATTTTCTGATGGAGGCTTCAACTCGGAATTTTAAGAAAGAATTGGGCAATACAAATTATCTTGAAGAGCCCACAGGGTGAAGTAATCTTTTTCAGTTAGTCTAGAAAAGTGAATAGTTTGCATGCGTACCACCTACAGTGTTGAAATCTTTCAAACACTCCATAACATCCACGGTTATTTACTACTCATTTGCTCTATGGCTAAAGAAAAAAAATGTTCACTACGACAAATCATATAACAAAGTACATACAACTACAGACAAGCACAAATGTGATACTATCTACATTTTGGTTCAATAGATAATTTGCCTCTGAAAAAGATTCGTAAAACTGCACCCGTAACCTATTGCAAGCAGGCTATCGCAGCGTGGTTTGATTCTACGCGCACAAAGTCCCCGTCATATTAGAAGATGGCAAGCTAGGAACTCAAGATGGCACCTGATGTGAAATGCACTGACCGGCACACACTATGCATGGTGTTCCCGACGACGAGTGTGGACGTACATGGATGCTTAGCAGTTCCACGAAACACAGCTGCGCAGAAGTTGGCCGCAAAACAGATTGCACTACATGTAAACCCGAGCACGTTAAGTCCCGTTGTTGCCACACCTCTTTGACAGGCACGCAAGTGACGAATAAGTTTTTTTCAAGGTTGCGGTGGGCGTCGTTATTTGGTCAGTTCGCTGTAACAGTTATCACACACTCTGACGGGCTTCCTGGACGACGCGGTGGCTGCACTTTTTGCCGAGCACTCGTTGCAGAAAATGTTGCCGCAGTTTCGGCAGTGGTGCTGCAAGATACAGAGCACGGGATGCAGTGACCAGTCATTGGGACGCAGTACACTTGTTTGTATATAATACCGAAAAAGTGCAGCGCGATCTTATCAGCCTATAGCTAGTGTTCCGGTAAAAAGTTAGTTACGAAAGCATATAACTAAATTGTATTACTTGAAATATTGTATTACTTGAAATACTTGAAAATTGTATTACTTGAAAAGTAAATTGTATTACTTGAAAAAGTGGACATTACTAGCACTTCGATATGCACTGACTAATTGACAAAACTTTATTAGCCTAGAGCTAGAGTTCTTGTTGACAAGTACTAACAGATTGAATTACTGGTAAACGTGGATGCTACTAGCACTTTTGAATGCACTAATCAACAAAACTTTTGTAATTAGGCTTTCAACTATTGCATTGACATACATATCACAATTTACTAACTGGTGATTTTGCCAAGAGCATTCACTATGATACAATTCTGAAACTACCATCACCTGATAAGTCAAGCTATAGAAGAAAATGTGAGTTCTTCCACTTTTTGTTTGGCATGTCATTTCATGCACGATAGGTCCCACTAAATGTAACTGGAAAACCAATGCATCTTATTTAACATTTTGGGAATGCAATATCAATCTGGTGTCATCCTCACAATTTGTTCCAAGGGGACATAACAAGTACCATAACAAGGTGGTAATCGATAACTACACACCTTGCGGATAGTGACAGTGAACAGCTTCTCGCACCCAGTGCAGTGAGTAACTTGCGAGTCATCGGCCCACTTCCTGCCTTGGTGCTTGGCATTGTCCACTGCGAGTGACATGACGTATGTGTTTTGAACACGAGCCTTTTCAGTATAAGGACAACCTAGGCAGTACTCTCAGGCAAGAACTTGCAGTGACATTACAACACTCGCGAGATTTCATACAACAACTTGGCAACAGATGTGCCGAAGAACAGCTGACAGCATACCCTGGCATCGTGCAGAGATAGCAATCTTAGCATGCTGCCAGAAACACAATCATGATATGTGCCAATGGATTTGGACCCAACTTTTTGTGACCGTGATGGCACACTAATGTCGGTACATCGAAAAAGCTCTCTGTACACTAAAAACAGTGTTAAGTAAGAGAGGTATAATGATGCCTATTAAAACAAACCAATTATAACAGACATCGTAGACCCTCCACTCACAACCCATCCATATTTTGAGGCTACCACCTTGTTCATTTTTACGCCAGTGGATATCATTCCCTTCAGATTTAATGGCTTCTTTTGCAGCATCTGTTTAAACAGTTGTTTCATGGGCGAGCTCATTTCTAAAGACATGCAAAGTCATCACAGTACCAATCTTGCGCACTGACAAAGTTGCAACACGGCATTCAATGTATCAAAAGTGGTGGTGAAGATTTGCAATACATGTTTAACACAATGCTATGCTTTTACATGAGATCTTCGAGGAGGTGCTATGGCTTTTTTTACATATATGTACAATGATATGATATACCTTGGTTTCGTATAAGCAGAATAAGTTGTACTGCATAGGTACAATTAGCACTACTTAACATGGAAATTAACAGTTTAGGATGAGTAGTTTGTCAAGCAGTGAAACAAGTGAAACTCTGATGATTGCTGTCAAAGCGTGGCTGCTTCAACGCACCTGCAGCAGCTGGTTCTCTCGTCCCAGCTCGTGCAAAGCGGCCAAAGAGTCGTCCAGTCGACGTCTCAAGTCTGCAGCATTGGTTCTTAACGTTTCAGCTTCACCCTCACTACGCAGACATCGATCCAGCAGGGCCCTCCGTTCATCCAGTGCATTTTCCAACTTTGCCTCTAGCTCTGCACAGTGACATGAGTAGAAGGTCATGAGCATGGGACTGAGGAAAAAAACACGAATGCCTAATACACTACTGTAGTTACCACTTTTAGTAACAAACTTGTCATTATCTGTTTTTTAGTGACTTCCATTACACTTATGAGTACTAGGTATAGCCAGTAAAAAGCCTGGAAACAATATTAAAAAACTGAAATAGTGAACTTCACATGCCAAAAACACAGAATGATCGTGAGGCATACCGTAGTACAAGATTTACTTTGACAACCAATATCCCATTTCCTACATCAGGTGCAACACTGTGGAAGGTATGCAGGAAGCTCGGCCAGAAAAATATGTACTTCTGCGCATCTCGCGTTCAGATTTCATCAATGAAAATGTGGCCTTTGAAAGTGGCTCTGGTTTTGTGCTACCAGAGCTAGTCACAGAGGCCGTTATCCAAAAACGAAAAGAGGTGCTAAGAAATCCAAAACAACCTACTTAAAACTGCATAAATGACGGTGCTTCTATGTTTCTAGGGCACAAAGCATCATCATTTTTCACTTGGCCTAAAAACAAACAAAAAATCACATCACAGGTGTTAAATCTATTGAGCTAGTTTTTCGTTTGCACACATCTGCAAGAAGTTTAGTTAGCATTCATAGCATTTAACTTGATATATAAAAATGAGTGTGGTGCTCTTTGACGTGCCCCTAAATACACTCAAACTGCTTTATCACAATGTTGCATCTTGCACAAAAATAAGTTCGTTATAATCAAAAATGCGTTAGAAAGGTATATTCCTAACACTATATTTAATGCAAGACTGTTTCTCATTTACTTCATTATAGCCATTATTTTATTATATCGAGGTTTGAGTGTAGAAGCATACAGGCATTTTTATAATTCACCTTATTGAAATGCGGCTGCCGCGGCCGAGAATTGTATGTGAACGATCGGCAACAGCTCAGCCACTAAGCCTCTACACGCGGTGGCACTACATCTCTAGAAAGACTGTTTTTAATTTACTCCATTATAACCAATATTTTGTTATATCCGGGTTTGTTATATCGAGGTTTGAGTGTACAAGCAGAAAGGTGTTTTTGTATTTCACTGCCGTTGAAATGCAGCTCCCATGGCCAAGAATCGAATGTTTACCTTCGGCAACAGCTCAACCACTAAGCCTCTACACTAAGTGGCCAAAGTGTCGCTACACACACCTAGCTTGTCTCCTTGGGCTGAGTCAAGCTGAGTCTGGGCAGTTTGACGACTGGCCTGCTCGGATGCTAGCTGCTCCCGTAAGGCCTCCAGAGCTGCCTCTTGTCGGGCACTGCGCTGCTGCTCCACTTCCTGCAAGGGATTTACCTTCAGGAACACTAGCAATATGATTTCGTGAAGGCCTATGCTTACTGAGTGTCCACACACAGTAAGTGCATGCTTCCACACACTTCTTAGCTGGCACAGCTGAGGACATACAAACACAAACAAACAATACACTCTAAACGCTTTCTACAGCTATTCTCCTTCACTCACTTCCATTTTTTATCTATTACACTACTCTGTTACAACCCAGCAAAAAATGTCAGCTCTGGCCACAGAACCACGGAATACCTGTCCTTCACTTGCGAAAGATAGTCATCCTACCTGGCTTCCACTCAAACCATCAGTACTTTTTCTCAGCTCATGTAAATACTACGTATAAAAGAGTTGAAAGTTCGTTGCCATTAACTAAAACATTACAGTTGGCTAAGCAGTGATGTTGGAATCCCCAACAAAATTAAATTAACCAGGAGACGCAAGTACCCAACCTAAAGCTAGTGACACAAACACCTGTCTGTATGAGAAGGTCAACTATGTGAAATGTACGATGACATCACGAAAACGAATAAGTGTTATTAAATGGAGCATTTACGCATGCTCTTTGATGGAGCATTTATGCAAATTCTGAGAGGGAGAAAGTGTTGGCTGTGGGTGGATCTGACATTTTTTCATAAGGTGCAACTGAGTATACCAACAGTGCCGTCGTGATGAGGACAGTTTGCGCAAGGGATTATCTATCTGTAAAAAGAACGGCACAAATTGTTTTGGTACAATGCAAAGGCAGAATCGTGGCCTCGTTCTGGATAGTGCTATGAAAACACAGTAAAAAAAGGGGCACAGTTGGAGATGTTGCCAGCCTTTTAAAAAATGCAACGAGGTATTGTTTGGATATTTTATATTCATAGGCACAGCACGCACTCACTGTCTGAGCAATTAAGAGTCTAGAGAAGGAAGAAGAAAGGAAAGTCAGCCTGTCACAGAGTTTCACTAAGCGAATATACCGGACCAAAAAAAAAGCTAAAGGGAACTCGCAGTTAGATTCAAACTTCTGCACATAAGTGCAATCAGGCCATGTGGGAAGCAGATATGTTGACAGTTTGAATGTATTGAGCAGACAACACACAACGGGGTCCTTCCCTTCATCTTGCATGGCAAAATCTCGTTGACAACCAACACATCCCAATGACCACGATGGCAGGCTTCCCCTTAGCAGTGATTGTAATTTGTTTTGTTTTTTTCACACATTTCGTCCACTCAAGACAGTGTGACAGTATAAAATCGCCAGGCAGTGGTAAGGGAAACATATGCTTGTCTGGCAGGTTTTGTCACAGCGATATTAAAACAAAAATCGAATCAATCGAAAAACAGGTGATAGCAGCGTGATTCCAGCTTGTTTTGCTAAAGTGTAAAGATGCTGCTTCTTACAAAATAAGTATGTCTGAATAAGCACAAGAGCTAGAACGTGCATTTCTAAAACAAGGAAAAACAGGTATGCACATTGGCAAGTGCAAGAACTTTGGAATATTAGCACCAGGGTGTCATTCGACACCACTTCTATGATTTGAGGTAGGTGAAATTTTGACTCTGTGGCTTCGTTGGCAAGTCAACACAAAGATGTACTGTCGGCACATATCAGTTGCAGCCCAAATTTCCTTACTTTCATTTTCTTTTTGAGAAATTTGCCTGAAAACTAGGAGTGTGCAAATATTTGAACTTCTGAATATTTTCCGAACTGTGTTTGCTGTTTGATTCAGTTCGCACTGGAATTTCACTATTTGAACTCCCCGAACACGAATACAGTCAACGTCCAAATATGGCACCTTCAGAATTTTAATATGCTTCATCCCATCACACATTGCGGCAAAGCGGCCTTCCAGGCTCTGCCACGGTCGCAAATCTATTGACTCAACAAAATGCTAATTCCAACATGGTGGTGATAGATGTGAGCGAAATGGGAGCTTAACTTAAGTAACACTGTTTCGGACCTGGAATTTCGACAGGACATTTGAAAGAACATTCTTAAGATTTAATTTCTGATGTTCTAATAATATACCGACATCTACAAGGCAGATTTGGAACTCCAGATTCAGTCGGCTTTCAACAGTAGCTGAAAGCGGCTGAGAGGCTGAGGAAATTCAATAGCATCTTTGCCTTTTATGTGTAATACGTGTACTGTGTTGTCGATGACATTTTGGTTGCACCAAATCATGCACATAAATACAATTTGGCCTCGGCATCGCCTCATAATTTACAAGACAACTACGAAACACCACCCGACCAGCGCTTTATCAACCTAGCCAAAAGGAACACTTTTATGTTGCTATCTCTTAAAAATATGCTTAGAAATCTTCTACAACTTTTTTCTGCAATTGCACTTTGAAGTATGCAAAAAATATTGAAAGAATGTTCAAGAAATATTCTAACAATAATCGATTCGATTTGCACTTCAATATATGAATTTGCTTTGCACCCAAATTCCTGGTAGTATTCGCACAGCTCTACTAAAAAAACCCTTTGCATAAACATAAGCCAGAGCCATGACAATAACAATATAGAAAATGAAGAATACGTCTGTGCAAATGAGGCCCCACACATACTGGGCACATGTATCTGCTGATCAGCTTGTCAAACGCCAAATTAGTGCATCGCTCTAAAGTTTCAAATTTGCTAGGTCACACACATGCTGTCACCAAGAACTAGCCACAACTTTTTCTTTGAATTGATGAATAGACACTTCTCTGCCTCCTGACATCACAGAGCATACCACGCTTTTGAACACTGTATGAAACCTAAGTTTATCCTTCTTGGCCAGCTTCAGATGTATGCAGTGCATGTAAATAAATTCGTATCAGGGTCTTTGAGTTGGATAGCACAGAGCAAAGTGGGCGAAATGCAATTCCGTGTCTTCGGCACCACACCGTCAGCACCCACCAGTTCGGAGCACGCCTGCTGCGCCTTGCTCTGTGCCCGTGCCAGCTCTGCCTGGATACCCTGAAGCGCCTGCTGATGCTCGGCGACCTGCTGGTCGCGCTGCCGTTTAAGCTCGGCTACCATGGTCTCGAGCCCGGCACGGCTGGCCTCCCCTTCTGCATGGGTCTTGCGCAGGTTTTCAACCTCTGCTTCAAACGCGGCCCTGTCGGCCTCGAGTGCCACTTGGTTGTTGCGGAGATTTCCCACCTCGAGCTCAAGCGCAGACAGCTGGTCGGCCAGGTGACTCTTGGCTTGGTGCAGCGCCTGCACGGCCTGTGCTAGCTCAACCTTCTCGGCACGTCCGGCCACGAGTTCTTCGTGGCTGGCCTGAGCCTCCCGCTGACAGGTGACCAGCTGTTCCCGACACGCCGCCAGCTCAGACTCGCGCTCCTGTGCCAGCGTCAACCAACCGACCAAAGAACACTTTGAGAACTAAAGGGCCACCTGGAATACCCTGAAAACTTCTGAAACTTTCTCCACAAATATGTAAGTTTTTGTTGATCTGCCAAGCGACAATTACGACAATGCATTGTGCAAATTGCTTCCTGCACCTTCTAAGCATTTCTGCAAGGCTAGGGCAAGAAACTACACCAATGAACCTCTTCTGCATAGAGAAATGAATGAAGTGTCTCATTAAGCTCCAAGTCATCACCCGCACAGTACTTCAACATCAAATGATAACATCAGCTCTTTGCCTACACTCATAAAGGGCAACTAAAAAGACATGAAACCAGCCAGTATACATATTGGGACAGGCAGTTATCCGTCAGCTGGGTGCTCAACCATTACGAGGCCTCAGCAAACTGAAGCAAGTCATCTCCCCTCCGAGGGTGTCACTAATTATTCATACCAGGTTTCCTTTATTAGCCTACAGGAATTAACTATGCTGCAAAGACAGCTAATGGAGATCTTCAATTACACCTGAAACTATCTTCAGGGCTTTGTTTCAGCTATTTAAACGATTGAAGTTGAAGCTGATTGAATGAGGAACATTAGCAGATTTACGTTGCACACTCTTAAAAGCTGCTACAGTGATAGGGCCACCAACGTCAAGTGGATATAGAGGTTTGTACATGTATACGTCTATAAACAGAGATGCTATAGCTATGAACGTGACACTGGCTAAACAAAGGCACAAACCCCTTGGCATATTTCTAGCTTCTGTCCTTCATCTGCATATACTCATGACTAAAACCTTTAGACATGTTATTTGTATTGGGCAATTCAAATAGTAAATTTTTCTACTTTTATCTCGCAGCTCTTTTCTCCACACACATCCATGAGGTTCAGCACAAATATGACCACACCGAGGTCCAGTACTCACCCTGAGCTGAGCAGCTAGCCGTGCAGCCTGCTCTGCATTGCTCTCGGCTTGGGCGCGATAGTCGGCAAGCTGTGCTTGAGCTGCCTGGGCCGAGTCACGCAGAGCTGCCTCAACTGCCGCTAGTTGAGTCACCTGGGTCCGCAGTTCATCCACCTCTGCCTACAAAGCCACACGCACAGTCCACGAAAGCACTTTTCGGAGACACTACACTGTCGAGGTTCAAAATTTTTTTTCTTTTTAACAGGAGAGCTGACGCAATGACTCAAACCTACCGAAAGGTCACCTCCTGCGAGAGCAGCTGGTCGAAGTGTCTTCAAGTGTTAGTTTAATTTTCACATGCGCCGAAGGCAAACTCAATTTGAACAGCAGCACGTTCAGTCTCTGCACCTACATTGCTGATCTCAAGTGAAGTTTTGCTGCGTTTCCCTATAGTAAAACGACGGTTGTACGAAAATGCAGGGCAAGAAATTTCGTTATGTAGTATGAAATCAAAGAGAGGCCAGGCGATACGTGTACAGAGCATATCACTAAATCACCTGGCAGGCTTGTAGTTCGGTGTCCCCACGCCGACGCTCCACCTCCAGTTCAGACTCCAATTCCTCCTGAAAATGCCCAACAAGTAGGCTGCATCCACACACACACCAGTACAACCTGACAGGACAGGTAACACAAAACAACAGAGAACTTGGCATCACCTTAGCTTCTGCCGGACTAAATCAGTGCTCTTTTGGTGCATCAGCTGTGGCCAATCTTTTTATTTTTTTTGTTGCCGATTTTTGTGTGTACACACACACACACACACACTAATTTATTTATTTCTGCTATGTACAAACATGCAGATGAAGAACTACAAAAAAAGAAAGCTGGCTATAGGTGGTACGACCAGTTTGCAGCTCCTCATATTGATTGGCAAGTGCGCAACAGCATTGAAAAACAATGAATAAACAAATGAAAAGCATATTCTCCAGTAATAACCAAAAGTAAGTAATAACCAGCAATAACCAAAGGTGAGACAAGGCGCCCATTCCTTTGCATTAAACTTGGCTTATCAAAGACAATACTCAAGAGGCAACAGAAGGGGTAACCACTCATCCCTCAAGAAAGTTTGTGCATAAGCTAACGCTGATAAAATTGTGCAAAGTAACTTACAGTACGTGTCGATGCAGCAGCCAGGCCCTGCTTGGCCACCTCCAGGGATGTTGCCAGTGATTCCCGCTCAGATCGACCAGCTTCAACCTACACACAGAGCACCTTTCAAAAACAAGGTAAACTAGGACAGCCCACAAGTACTCAATATGCAAACTTAATAAGAAGCAACAGACGATGGTGCCAAAGAAACTATAGGAGATGTTATGCGTAGTAGCTGTGATATAAACATACATAAAGTAAAGTAGACAGAAGATAACTTGCTGCTGGCACGGACCGAACCTGCAACCTTTGAATAATGTGTACAATGCTCTACCAAATAAGCTACAGTGATGGTCATCCTTTCTGTCCACTTTATCGGGCATATACTTCATTTAAACCTCAAAATGTTAGTCAGAACTACTAGTTCTGAGAGGGACAGACAGTTTCAGAACCTTGCAGTGTATTGTTGGAAAAGTGATGTATAGTGTTGGTGCATGTCCATCAGGCTAAAACTTTTCGAATCGTAGCTGCGTAGTACATAGTGTCATCATCACATGAAAAGCTCCTAACCATATTTTCATGCCTTAGTTCAGTTGATAGCCAACGCATCTTGGCAGGCTGAGCTCTTATACAGGCTTTAGCAACGTTACATAAGCGCAGCATTACTGAGGGTAGTGGATGCTGTTGTTTAGGTGTTGATGCCAAGGAGTATATTGCGTGGTAGCCCCGGCCACCCAACTGACCTCCTGTAGCAGCCGTTGCCGCTCAGCATCGCTCCTCTCCAGGGCCTCTCGCTGTTGCATCTCCCTCTGCGCAGACCCATTGCACACACACCCACGTGTCACGGGCACTGGCCCCGTCTCACGACGAGGCGAATTCACAGACCCTTGTGACATCCAAGTCTACTCTCGCTTAACAGACAAACAACCACAAACACTTGCATTCAGTAAGCTCATTTATAATGTATAAACCAGACACAGACAAAAACGGCATAACAAACGTGCCTGCCTATGTGTATACATTATGCGCCTTCTTTATTCAAATACACAATATATGCTTTCCAGTTTTGCAAGTACACGACAAATACTTGCTCACAGAAATTGAGTGGTTCTGGCTGATACACAATAACTTCATCAAATAACACGGTGGTCCATAAACACTGTGCTAGATGTGATAAAGAGAACGCTGCTAAAACCCTAAAAGCTCCACTATAATGCAGCGCTAAACATAGCCGATGAAAACATGATGATGAAAACATGAAGACCTATCAGTGAAATATACCACAGAGAGGGCACACACATACGGGACACATGCCTTTTCCGCACGTGCTCGAGTTTCGGCAAGGCGCCTGTCGGCTTCTTCCAGCTTCAGCTGAAGCGTCTGCTTCTCAGCTGTTAGAGCAGCCAGGGCTGCTGCACGGCTGTCATTCTCTTTGCTGACCTCAGTCGGGACTGAGGTTTCTGCAATGAATGCCTGCACCTGGGCGTCCCGTCGGCACACCTCCTGCACGATGAACATCACTGTTACTCTTTCTTCTTCGTGGCTAGCTGCGCAGTTTACGATACCCCTTCGCCAAGTACCTTCTTTGACATGTTCATATTGAGCATTTTTTTAGTCAACTGTAGCTGGGAGTAACCACACCATCCCATAGTTTTTTCTTTATCTGCTTCTGTCCATGGCAAAGCACAGATTCAAGTGCTGAGTATTTATTTTTTATTTTTTTTACAAAATACTGCAGGCTCATTTAAGGGCCCCAGAAGGAGGGGCAAGATCATAACATTGCACACAGGTGTAAAACAGCAATTAGAATGCGCTCTGCCAATCCTCACCACCGTTTGGGTCCTACCTCGTTAAATAAAGAAAACCCATAAGGCACAAAACAAACCTAGGGATCGAAAGTAGCCTAAATGTCAAATTTAGCACAATTTCTGGGCAATTTAGTTGATTCATTTTATTATTTCATCAGCATGCTGATCCTGCAATGAAAAAAATTTTATTCTGAGGTTTTACTTGTCAGAACCAAAACACATGCCATAGTAAAGTTAATTTTGACTAACTGAGGTTCTTTATGCGTGTGTAATTCTAAGTACACAAGCACTCTTGCATTTTGACCCCATCCACATTTTGCCCCCATCAAATCGCAACCACTACGGCAATGGTAGAACCCAAATCCTAGCACTTGGCAATGCAACACTGGAGTGGCTAACTTGCAGTGGCAGGTACAGTAACTCTTAGGGAACTGCAAGTTTCAGGAAGATACAATGTCAGCCACTGAGAAAATTAGCTGTAATATTCGGCCATCTTCGGATTGCCAAACCCAAGTAATAACACAACGCAAGGAACCGTGAAGGAGCCAGGAGAAATAAAAGTAGGCGAGCTTACAGATATTGGCTCTGGAGGACTTTCAGCTTCGGTCTGTATGCTGCAGCACAATGAAAAAAAAAATAGATAGAGAGAGAAAGTGCATTTTAGGTAAAACACAGCTGAACAGCATGCACAAGCAGTTCCCTACTGTAGCCATTTCCATGCGTGTGTTTCTTTGTATGAAATTAGAAAGCTCTAAGCTCTCGACCTGAACACAATTTTCACTCCACCATGCAATCCTGTTGCTCTCAATTTCATATTGAAGATATCATTCTGTCACATAGCTACATGATAAGCAATGATAGCCAACTGCGCCACAGGTATGTGCAAAATCATTTTAAAAATCTAATAGAAGGTTTTCCAGTTTCACTAATTTCACAAAGGTGTATCATCAATGTGAGCACGAGAAAAACTTATTCAGAGCACCTGTTGTGTATAATTTACACTGGTAAGCAATGTAAAGTCGTTCAATGACCAGTTCCTAAAACTTTAAAACTTTCCCCAAAAAGTACATTTCATAACATAGCCAGTGTTACAAGTACAGGCAAAGGTGCAAATGCAACAGAGCATGTCAGTTACATTTCGTTCCTACTTGAATGTATAAGTTGAGCATCCAGATGACTGCTTCACAGAAAAATTAAACGCACACAATTAATCTCAGCCAGATGGCTTACCCTGTAACACTACTGCTGCACTGTCACTAATTTCGATTAAAACAATGAGAAAAAGAAGAAATAGGTTCAGTGCACATACCATTGTGACAGTTTCTCCACAAGTGGCTGAAAAAAAAATGCACTCTAAGACAAGGCTTTGCAGTGTAGAAAGCAGCTGCACGTGTCTGTGGACAGTGTAGTACTCAGTGTTGAATATGATTTCACTTAATGGCACTGCTTCAATATTTTGCTTACCGGCTGTGACTGTAGCAGCTGTTCCAACTGTGCCCTCAGCTGGGTAGCTTCCTATTAAAAAAAAAAAAAACACCACAGTGCAGCACTTCCTGCACATTAAGATGCAGCAGAAAGGCAAAAAAATAATTAATAGAAACAGCTCAGGTGCTATATATGTAAATGTCAGAAGCACATATGGACTTCATACAACTTTTCCTATCGAGGTCTCATTAAATTTTACATTGGAAACAGCAAACAACATTAGTTATTCGTTAATACCACTTAGCCCCATCGTTGATCAAACAATACCTAGCATTATCTATTATTCATAACCATCCAGTCGCTGCTCTTTGTTCCGAATCACAAGAGAGTCTGATGGAGTATGCCGTGGAATATTCTCAAATATGAGAGGCAATCGATATCTCATTCAGTAAGCGCACAAACACAAATAACCGCTCCACAGTGTTGGTGTGTACTCACCACACGCGCTTGCTGCAAGTCATTCCCCAACTGCTGCCTCGCTAGCACCAACTCTGAAGTCACTGCACGCGACGAAAGAACATTACAGTAAATAACCGCCATTTCATGATGTCATACAAGTAGTCATCAGAACTACGTACAGAGGCACCTTTCCCTCTTCCAGGGCTCGCACTTGGGACCTCAGCATCTCTGCTTCGACCTGTCAAAAAAGAGTGAACTTTGGTTAGTCAAGGCAAGGCCAAGCTTGCCAACCAGTTCGAGCATGCACTCTGTTAGAAATTTTGAAAATTCCACTGCCATCAATTGCAGTTTTAATGAAGCACGTTCCAACTTTATTTTAGCAAGCGCTAAGCACTCCTTTGTTTCCTTTCTCGTGTACGAGCAAGCGTATAGATGAAACTTGCTAAGAGAGTTGCAGCGCAAGCTTTGCAGAGAAGCGTAGTGGTACCGGTTTAACCAACAAATAAGAAAGAGAGAGACAGAAAAAGAAAGAAGAAGGCTTACCGAGTCTCCCTTGCTGACAATGGCACCATGTAACCTTGATACCTCCGTTCGCAGCTCCTCAGAACAGGAACGCTCCTCCTGTCAGTAGACATATTCAAAGTGTAAAGGTCTTTGAGGATCTGAATGACAGAATACTAATGACATGTGAGAGCACTTGTGCTGGGGCATTAATTCGCAAAAGTGAGGATTAAATCGCAGCGCTATGGAGAGGACTCTCACACGAAGGGATGCGTGCAGTGCCGACAGTTCGCGCTGAAGTTGCTCCACGGCTGCCGACTCGGTGTCAGGCGGTGCTGCCGCGTGGTGGCGGGCGTGGTGGCTCTCGAGCTCGACCTCGGAGCCAAGCCGCATGCGACAGGCTGGACACACGACCTCCAGACCACTGCCGTGGCTCGTTTCGTAGTGATCCTGCAGTGCGTCAGCCGACGGGAAAGCCCGCAGGCAGGATGGGCACAGGAACCCCTGCAGCCCAACATGCGCCACTTGTTACATCCTGTAACGTGCACAGCTTTCTTAGCCCTGCACACAATTATGCACACAACTTGTTTTTGCAAGTTACGCCGTGTTGGGAATAAAAAAGAGAAAAATACAGTGAGGTGTGGATTAAATTAAGCTCCTGAGTAATAAGCATACCTTCATTTACCTTCCTTTGCAGCGTACTGTTGCACATGATCAGGTTGCTGAAGGCACCACCACGTTAAATGAGTCAATCAACAAGTCGCTTTCCTCGAGCCATGCCTAAAGTATATTTCTTTGCTTGAAATGAATATCATCAAAAGCGAAATCGCGCATTATTTGTAGCCTGAGATTTCATTCTAATTACACAAAAACAGAACACGAATAGCTTTAGAATAAACAGATATTAATTACAATTCATTCAAGGTTTCCTATATGACACATGAATCAACATATTACATTATTTTATTTTTGTAACACAATAATGAGCGGCTCGAAATAACATGTAACACATTTTAAGGAAAATTTCCATGGGTTATGCTTGAAATGGTTCAGACTGCTTTTATTCTACGCGTATTTAAAAGCTTGCGTGTGCACGTGTTTGCACCTAATTTGGTAGATTAACAGCACAGCTTTCACCACACAAGGTGAACGATGCAAATGATGCATGTCCAGTAGTGAACAAATTGCACTTTTGTCAAATTTGAGTGCGACCATATTTAAAGAGGTGAACAAAAACGCACACCGAGATTCTATTTGTGCCACTTCTTTTTTAATTCAGTTTGCTTCTACCTAACATGAAGCAAACAGTGAAAGTACTAGCATATTTATTAAGTTAAATTTATTTTCTGCTAGATTTCAATATTTCTTCACTTTTTTATAGCCTCATGTAAGCACTGCAGTACTATATATTATAAATAAAACAAGCTGGTTTTTCATACAAATGCTGTGCAACTAAGCAGTCTAGGTAAATGATACTAGAATAGAAGGTACTCAATAATCACTACTGTGTTTGATGCTGGCACAGTATACTATACTGTACATAGACAGCCACAAGAAAGTAAACGCAGGATACTCGAACAAGTCGAAACTTTCTTGACGAAACTGGCTTAGCTAGCTCTATAGAGGGGCATATGTAAGTCCAATTTGTTGTTCGCATATAAAACGTTTGGCAGCTTTCAAACTTGACTTTAGAGGACAATTACTGATTGAAATGATTTTCGACTATGAGTAACGACCTAAATATGAAGAGAGTCAACAAAACACACCACACAGAACATCACAGAAAGCACACATAAATTCAGGGAGACTTCAAGTTCCCCAACGAAATAACACCACGTTATAGTGTAGTTTGGGGGGGGGGGGGGGGGATACTCGTACACTAATTATTGATCATGAACCACAGCTGCCTTAACTGTATACACACAGCTGTGTAACGAAAACCCACCTATGTTGTCTAATCGTAAATAACATACATCGTCAAGAAAAACCGAACTGCGGTTGTGGCTCCTCAGGCAGCGGGCGCGATCGGAAGTCATAAGCGTAACGAGCCGATGACGGGCGCATCAGCGACAGGAAGCCATACAGTGGCGTCGAAACAGGGATTATTTTAAGCGCGCAGAGATAGAGGCTCATTCCGATTCGTGGAAAACCGACCCGACATGCGCAAACAAGGTTAACGCTGCCCCCCGAAACATTCCATAGACTTCGGCCGTAATAACAAACTGATTTTGAACGCACATGTTCCGTGCGCGGCCTGTTGAGATGCCGACGTGCAACTGCCGTGATCCGCGCGTGTACCGATCCTGCCGATGGGAACAACACAGCTCAGAATCGAGACGGTTGACCGTGTGACCAGACTAATGGCGAGGCGGATACCGCAATTAATTACCTCGGCGCTTGCTTCGTTAGCTCCATTAGATTCCGATGTCTCCGACGGGCTTGGCGGTTTCGTCGGACTCTGATTCTGAAAAAAAAGCACATGCACATCACCGGGACGATTGCGGTAGAGATTACTGAGACGCGGCGAGTGAACGCGTGTAATTACCTTCGCATCGGAAATCTTAGTGAGCAGTTTGTTTATATTAAACATCACTTATAAGCACCTATAAACCACCCAGCAGAAGACGAAAACGGGAACCACAGGGCGGTGCAGCTGTCGCAACCAGCGTTGGCCGCAATCCGTAATACTCGGCCAATGACGGCCTCATTAAACGAAACAAAAGTTGCAGTAGTCACACCAGCCAATCAGTTCAGTACATTTATTTGTGTTTCCAGAACAGGGAGCAAACTTGACAACTTGCAATTGCATGTAGCGCACAGTAGTGCCACCGCAGAAAAAAAGTGCGCGAATGCGGGGCTGCGTGGAGCGCGCGAAAGCCACCGAGGCCGCAACGCGCGTTATTTGGAGTTTCTGTTTACTCTGCAGTGCACTGTAGTTTACCCGTGAATTCCTCGCGTCGATGCAGTCTACGTGCGTGTATGGCAGTGCTTAATAGTTTGTCTAATACAGAATGGCTGGTCACTTCGGATTTGGTGAGCTTTTCGACCCTAAAAGGCCAGACGAAGATCCAGATGGGAACGAGTCCGGTAATCGCGAGGACGAGACGTTCGCACGCTTGGTGCGGCGTCTCAACAACATCGTGTGCCAATCGGAAGTGAAGTCCCTAGAGAATCCAGAGGCACAGCTTGATCCCGCGGAAGAGTTGCACGAGTACAAAGCCATGATGGATGTACTTACAGGTGATGATTACTTTCTGTCTCACTGAATGCGCAAATGAGGAAGCGGGCCGGGCAGTTATGACTTAGTGGCAAGCACGTCAGCCCACGACTGCACGCTGCAACTACTCTCAGGCGACGTTTGCAGTGACATTCTGGCTTGCTAACAACATTTGTGCGGAACAAATTACTACTAAAAGACCATTTTAGGCTCTATATGGCTTATCTTTTTGATAGTGCGCTTATTTTTGCCGCACGCGTTACCGCACCTTTACCACTGCAGTGAATTTCTGCAGCGCGATGTTTTTTTTTAACTTTATCTGTAAAGTGTTTCTGGTGTTTTCGCTGAAAGAACATAAAAAATAGCCGTTTTAAGCATGGGATAAATAATCAAAACTCACAGGGGGCTTTATAAAATGTGTGCATTGCCCCCTCCCCAAATCATTTTATTGTACTTTGATTGTGTTTACTTCAATTAATGTGTTTGAAATGTAAATGTCTACTTATAATAATGTATTTAATAACTAAAAGGTTGTGGCTATATCCTGGTTGGAGGGCAAAATAAAAGATGACTATGCCCCAGGATTTGGATGTGCATTGAAGAATCTGAACCATAGTTAACCTGGATCCTGTACTTACAAGAGCCTTACAGTTCATGCTAGATCTTCCTATTCAATCAGCAAAGTTGCATGGAGCACTTTTGCACTCATATATTAATAATTATTTGATAGTGTGACGACTGTAGTATGTGTGTCTTCAGCATTCTGCTAGTGGAGTCTACTGTAATACATTGGTTTCTGTGTGCTCTATGTCATCACTTTGTTTACTCTTGTTCTTCAGGAGACCCTATGCTGCTGCCTACAGAGAGCAACTACCTATCCCTGGCCTGCGCTGTTTTGCACAATGCTTCAAAATGCACTCGCCTGGGACTTCCAGTTCTTTTATCGCATCACAGGGTACTGCTTGAAAAAGGCAAGTCACCGTGCCGACTGTTGTAACATTGCCCATTGCATGTCAGACAGTTCAGAAGACAAAATCTTTGATATGTACAACAGATCTCTACACCTGCAGTAATTTTACTGTCATAGTTATGTAGAGAGCAGTAATTCCTTAGGCAAGTAAGTAGGGGATACATTTTAAAACTCATCTACAGTGCAAAATAGCATAGACAAAAGGGGATAAGAGTGCATTCTACTTGTAGAGCAATGAGATCACATTCAGCAGCACCTACTTTCATCATTCACTATTCCAAGTTTATGCAGTGTTTTAACTGTAAGTAGTAGCATAGAGCTGAGTTATAATTTGAAATTCATGCTGACTATTTGTGCCAAAGATAATGAATATAGTATGAAAGGCTTGTTTCCACCTGGAGTGATTAATTGTTTTAATGAAGTAAATACAGCACATTCGTGGCACATCTAAGGTAACTCTGTTGCACTTCCCTTATTAAATATTGGCATGCAACCAATTTGATATATGTCTGAACTTCCTCCTTTTAGCCACACCTTCTAACAAATGTACAGGGGCGGTCAAAAGTTCCAAGTCGCTATACCATCTAATCCTGTGGTAGCACAGCATGGGAAATTTTGACCACTCCTGTGTATTTACACTTATTCGAGAGTCCTTTCCAATAACACAACAAAAAGCAGGTACTACCAGTACAATCAGTTTCTATAGCAACTTCTAATTGTGAGCTTTAACCTAATAAGGTTGTTAATGACATTCCATTATTTGTTGATAGTTGTTCTTTCTGGGATAAATGTTTGTTGTATTATACATAAAAAACATTTATTGTCATCAAAAAAGGAGTATCAGATTCCTTGTTACTCAGCCAACGGCTGTGATTTATATATGGCACGGTTATGTGATTCCACCATGGCATCACTAAACATTTTGAGTCTGTGACGCCATGTTATGTTGTTGCATATCCTCAATTCTTTCAAGTAATCTCTACATACTAACGTGTGTATACTACATGTTCGGTGAAAATGGTGATGGGGGGATTTGACGTACATCACGTAGTGGGCGTGTGGATGTTCGAGGACGAGGAAGACATTCTTTCTATTCAACCGATTTGAACACACATTACGCTGTCTCAAGGTCAAGGTGTTTCTGTCTTTTTTTGTTCATGTTTCACTGCGACAATACGATTTTAGCTTGGTCACAAGATCTTTTCAAAACTGCAGCGCTAGAGAAAAAGAAAACAAACATGAATAAAACAAAACTATATGCACGAGCGCTGATTTCTAGTAACCCATATTTCTAATTCGCACATGCATGTATTCTATCCAGCACAGAACCTCACCGTGACCCTGTACATGTGTAAAAATGCCAGCTCTTAAATCGGAAAGTGTGATGTGGGCAACACCAGGGCCATGCCCAATAACTTCTTTAGGGGGGTGTTAATGTGTAGAATGGCTAACTTTGGGAACTCGTGGTCGATGTGAAGGCGTGCAAATACTGTAGTATCATCCGAAAAGTAAAAGCATAAAAAAATTTTGGGGATGTCAGAACCCCCTAAACGACCCCCCCCCCCCCCCCAAGTTATGGCCCTGGGCAACACTTAGACAAACCTTCTCTAGACTGGAAATTTGCTCATCTGCAAAAATTTCTCACGTCCCGCGCAACCTGTTTTTAACAGTAAATCTGTTTAAGCCCAAAGAATCCTTTTTATTAACTAACATAAATTTTCAGCGTCATGCACTTCGGGACGATATGACGACTCGAACTAGCTGGCTACTGTGCCTTAAGGAAGTAAAATTGTGTGTGTGTTTGTTTAGTGTGGGATGCAATAACTCTGCCCGGAGAGAGAACAAGTACGGAAAGAGAGAAGTGCAAAATTTTCTTTGCAAGCCAGAGAAGGAGAACGCCACCAGCTCCGCTCTTTCCTGTCTTCGCACGGCTATTGCATAACCGCCCTAATTTTTCCTTGATTACATAAGTGTGCTCCAGGTCGAGTGCTGCAGTTATTTGAACAGGTGTACCAAAACGCCACTTTAACAAAGTAGTCACGTGAGCTTCGGTGCTGCTCCTGTTGACGCCGATGGTCACATTTCCGTCCGCTGAGTCATCAAAGGCCTTCCACCTTAAGTGGCCTTGAAACACTTTCCCAAGTAATCGTCTAATATGGCTTCATTACAAGAGCTTTTTGCCTCAGCAGTCGAGTGCCGCAAAAATGTTTAAAATCCGTCAAGTACGAGCGAATTTACAGGGATATAACGCACGCTTTAAGCGCTCTCTTTCTTTTTTCGTGTTATGGAGCGTGCTTAAAGCTACGCAGGGAAGGGGAATGGCAAGGGGCCTCGAATATGTGTCCCTTCCTAAGCCAACACCCTCTTCGTACGCGCGGCTTACTTTCAGTGTGAGCGCACGCGTGGGCAAGTGGCGGCATCCCGTGGCGATCCTAGTAACTATGTAACTCACAATCATGGCCTCCGAGATTGCGAGCGCACGCCCGCCATCTCGGAGGCCATGCTCACGGTGCTCAGGTCAGCCATCGGCCGCTACAGGTTTTATAAACGTTGATCGGTCGTGACCTTTGGGTACGTGACCCAGTAATTTGGGTATATACAGCATCATTTGTAGAGAGAAGAAGGAGCGATTTCTATAGTTCACTTTGAAAATTGATTGTAAATTTTTGGCCTTGTGATGCGCTAGAACGTTTGACTCGTGTGTTCTCCGCAGCCTCGACTACCCATCGGCAGCGTTTTCTGACCATGCTGAAAAAGTGTTGTAGGGCCCCTTTTACAATTTTTGCCTGCGGTAATGCGTCGTCGTTCAGGGCCTGGTCAGACAGGGCCGACCAATGGTTCACTGTTCGTTTGGTAGATAGAAAGTTGCAATGCATAATCACAGTATGTCACGGCACATCATATCGCAGTATATCGTATCAATATATCATATGATTGCATATATATTGTAGTACATCGTTCTATTTGTGCTTCTGTGTCAGAAAACCCCCCGAAATCTGCTAGGCGATGCATTCTTCCCCCTCCCCTTTCTTTATGCTCATATTTTTTTGTAGACATTACAGTGATTGTAACGATTTAACCACTGGCGATTTCTAAAGCCTAAAAATGGCAGATATTGTTTGGACGTAGGCTCACGTTCTTCTAATTTTCTCTACAGGCGGCTTATAACACTTGCAGAAAATTATTTCCACCTTCGTCACTGCCGCACATTTGCCAATGGCATGGTGTGCCGCACATTTTCCAAAGGCATGGTGTGCCGCACATTTGCCAAAGGCATGGTGCTGTAATTAACTAGTAGGCGTTACTAATGCCACTGCACTAGATGCATGCTACCTCGTACAACAGACCTGAGCCTGAAAGCTGTTTTGACCACCACAGAAGTGTCTACTTATCATACTTATCTTTATTATTTTTTTAGCGGTGAATCCCGTAACATGAAAACAGTGGTTGGCCATAGTGGCACAAACACCGCCGCAATAGTTACTGCTCCAGAGTTATCGTTCCTTTTACGTCTACTGACAAACGCGCATATATCGAACCTAGAAAAAAAAAGAAAGAAAACAACGGGAATAAGATATTTCGATGTACAATCCATAACCCTTTGACAATCTATTTTTTTTCGTTAAATATGTCCCAAAATGTATATTTTATTGCTGATTTAGCTTCTTCAGATGAATCTAAGAAAAAGATTATCTGAAATGTTTTGGGTGATCATAAATTGACAGAAAAATAATTTGTGTCATTACATATCAATGCCTTATTCATGAGTAAAAGCAAGCAAAACACTTAAAAAAAGTTCTCGTAATATTTTAAAAAATAAACATTATCTGTTATAATAAACATCGCTTACAAACGTACGAATATGAAGTACTTTTCCGGTAAAAAAAAAAACGTTCTTGCTCTAACTCTAAAAACTTTTCCGTCTTTTAAGCTGGCTCCACACGGAATGGTTTGTCGCACTCAACACATATGCAGTGCATTTATTTCCAAGTTTCTGTCATCGACGGGTGTTCGCACAGACGTAGCATCATCTCTGGATTTAGCTTCCCTTACCATCGATGAGCTGCAACTTCTCTATAAAATATCCGACATGAAATTCCATAACGTAAGCTAACTGCTCGACTGAGCGCGCCGAAGAAGACTGTATGGTTGAGCTCCGGAAAGGAAAATTTGTGAAAAAGTTATAATAATCTTTCGTCTCATCTCCAACGAGACAGATTTAATGTTTCCGTGTCACCAAAACAGGAAGGGCAAGTACGGCGGCATTGTTTGCCTTATTTAGCGCCGCACGGAAGAAGATTTGATCGCACCCCGGCGAGCAGTATGCGGGAGGGTTACAAGCGGTCACCCTTTGAGGGATTAGAAAACAGACAGCCATCAGCCTTGCGGGCACGAAAAGTGGTAACCGCTCAAAGAACGACATTGAAACCAACTGCACCGCGCACGTTTGGATGCGCCAGTGAAAACCGCTGCGCCGCTGTGGAAAGAAAACGGAGAAACAACAGATAGACACCGCTGCATGAAGAAAAAAAAAATTCTCGAAATGTGGAAGTGCATACTAACAAGAGGAATGATCGCCATAGGCGCGGCTTTTAAACATACATGCAATGACGTACTTGTGAAGTGTCAATTTTTATGAAAGGGAACACGTGAGCGCGTGGCCAGCGCGCTCCGGCGGCTGCTGGCACCGCATTCAAGCGGGAGCGAGAGCAACCACAGTCTCTTGTCGCGTCATCTCGCGGCGAGCAAAACAACCATTCGTTGCTGATATGAAACCAGCAGCAAGATTGCAACCCCCTCCCCCCTGAAGGCGATTGTGCGAGAGCCTGTAATCGCCTTGAAGGGGGGGGGGGGGGGTTGCAATCTTGCCAGCGGTTCCACATCCGCACCGACATCTTGTTTGCTCGCCGCGAGATGACGTGAGAAGAGAATGTGGTTGCCAGCAGCCGCCGGAGCGTGCAGGCCACGCGTCGCCGTGTTCTCTTTCATAAAAATTGACACTGTACATCTTTGACCGAGTTGTGCTTGTTTGGAACGCATGTACGCCTTTGACCGTCGAAAGGTTATTGCAATTTTATTCGTCGTGCGTATTTTAGTAGTAGTAGTAGTAGTAGTAGTATTTTTATTTACCGTAAGCCTTATACAGAGCTCACTGCAGGGGCAAAGGGCTAAAGGCGAACAGCCTGACAAAGGCCCTTGTCCCTCCGCAGTCCGTGACAGTGCAAAGCTTAGACATCAGCACTGACAAACAATATATATATTCAATACATTGGTTTCAAGCAACCTGAAATTGTAAACACAAAATTCAAACATAAATAGCATAAGAAGTTTACATAACACATTTTAAGAATTAGAGGTCACTCTCGTTAAAATTCACAACTAAGCAATATCAATGAAACAACTCAAAAACATATGCAAAATGCATGCAGATACAATGAATTCCGCTATATACACTCGTATAATTGACATAGAAGTTTATGAACAATTTAAGCATTTGCAGAGGCATGAGACTCCATTACGTAGTTTCGATAGTGTAGACCGGTGGTTATGAATAAGTTCTTTATTTGTTTCTTGAAAGTCGCACTACTAGCCCTCAAGTTCAATTGATCTGCAAGGGTATTTAAAACCTGAGGTACCTGGTAAGCAATACTTTGTTTTCCATATTGGGTTCTTGTTCTAGGAGCTCGTTTCTTTTGTTCTCGCAGACTGTAGTGTGGTCTTCCGGTGCAACTTTCTTCATATAGCTTAGTCTTTTGTATTAACTGAAGTAATTTAAAATGATATAATTGATCAATTCTGAGTATGGAATGTTTAATGAATAGTGGAGCAGTGCGCAAGTCTTGTAGATTCCCCCTGTAATTTTCAAAGCAGCGCAATATTTTCTTTTGTATAGTTATTAACTTATGGTAATTCCCTTGTGATGTCGTTCCCCAGACTAACATCCCATAACTTACTTTAGAATGGAAGAGGGCATAGTACATACTTATTTTTAACCTCAATGGGATTAAGTGCATTGTTCTAAAAAAACAACCAACTATTCGCGCTAATGCGGTGATCAGATGATTTACATGTGTGTTCCAGTTTAATTCCTCCTGAAACCATACACCAAGAAACTTTTGTTCCCTAACATGTGCGATGCAATTTCCTTCGAATTTTACAGCTATGTTACTAATAGGTTTGTTTAAAGGTCGGAATATCATATAGGTTGTTTTTTTTGCATTCAAGCGCAGTCCATTTTGCCTTAACCAATTTGAAAGATTGCTTAGATAATTATTTACACTGACCTCAAGTGATATTAGATTGTCTAATGAAAAGAAAACATTCGTATCGTCAGCGTACATTATAAGTTCATGAGAATGAGGTATATCGACAATATCATTTATATAGGCAAGGAACAATATTGGCCCCAGTATAGACCCTTGGGGGACTCCTTGGTTCAACTTTATCTTTGCAGAAATAGTGTTATTCAGTTTTACATGTTGATAACGATCTTCTAGGTAACTTTTAAACATTTTGGGGCTTAAGTTTGCGTCACCTCACTTCCTCATGATCATATATGGAAGATGACGCTTTCGCTGGAATGCGCAGAGCTTCTTGAGATGCTGTGCACACTATTCGACGTCGTTGCACCACGTTCGACTGTAATAATTATCGCCAGCTTTGCGGAGGCTAGCAGGTTTTTTTTTTCTGTGGCACGGTATCTGTCGCGTTAACGAACTATATAAATGCCGTTGTTGTGAGATGCGAACGGTAACCTTGCAAGATGGAACGGTGGCTCAACAAGGAGGGATCGTGGTGGCTGAAAGCACGTGATGGCAAGTGGTAGTTCCACCAATTTTCTTCCTAATCAGATCTCGGACTCCCCAACGCATGCGGGAAAGTTGCCTTTTTGTGAGAAAAAAAGAAGAAAAAAAAAAGGCAAGAGTTTGTGAGAGAAAGCCAACTTCTTGGGGCGTTTTCCGCTGCCCTGATGTTCAATATATCAAGTGTCCCGGTGTTTTTTTTTTTTTGTTAGATGTAGCCGTTGGTTGTCCTGTGTATTCGCGTTAAAGCTATGCCGTGGTGGAATATAGTTCGATTCGCCCGACTTCGATATAGTCATGTTCGACTATATTAGTCAGTTTCTCCTCTGCTCAGCCAGCGGCCGTGGCTCAACACTGCCACCACTGTGTTTAGATATGACGGTGTATATTGCGGAACACCTGCTGTGTTGTCGCGTAACAGTATATTCATCCTCATGCGCAGTGGCCGACATGCGGTCGGGTCCCGGATGGCTGGCAGCCGATCTGGGCCGCGTTCGCTGTTCGCTCGCCCAGCGGCTGCTGGCCGAAGGCGATCCGCGTGGCTGTCAGCGGATGCTGGCACCCCTGATGCGCTGGCTGCACCGTCCCGGAAACCGGGCTCTCGACTGGACCGGGTACGTGGGCGGTTTTCACTACAAATGTTCGGCCACAGCTTACGCACAAAAACTCGAAAGTCGTGCAGAATATACAAAAGAAAACATTTAGTCGCAGAGAATAGCATAACAGGGAGGAAGCAACAAAAGTGAGAAGGCAGGGAGGTTAACCAGAAAGACATCCGGTTGGCTACCCTACACTGGGTAGCCAACCGGAGAATAGCATAAGTGCACGAAGCAGAGGCGGCCAACGAAATGTAGGTTGAGATAGGTGCACGTGTAAACGATTTGACGTGCATTTCAATGCAAAGAAAAAAAAAAGTTTGAGTCCAGTATGGGTAGACGCATGTGTACAACGTCCAAAAGTGTTCGTCTACAACGCTTCCAGACGCACGCAAATGAGTGCCAGATGATTAAAATCGCCCCCGTATTAATCGCAGTACACCGCCCTACTCAACGTCCCTACTACGGTAGGGTCCGACGCCAACGTGTTCATTTGAATAAATTATTGTTTCATAAGCTATTGAAGAAATGATTCATTTGAACGAATGAATGTTTATGCCAGTGAAACAGACGAGGTTGTCCTCGAGTGAAAAGTTACAACGCTAGCTTGAGGTCCGCTAAAGCAAAAGGGGAAAAAAGTAAATATTGAAATACTCACGATACTAAGCTCATGTGACATATGACCATAATGTTCGTTATGTATTAGTAACGTATGACGCCTATTGCTGGCGGTAGAATATCGTCCTTTCGGTTCCTCCGAATAGTTGTCCGTTCGGCTGCTTCACTTTTGTTTTGCTAAAGTGCGCTTTCCCGCATTGAGAGTCCATGTGAGGTGAAGCCTGATTCAACGACGCTTTTCGTTTCGCACGTGAAGTGTAAATATTGTGTACCACAACCAAGTTACGATGGCGACTGTCGCTTCCGTGGTCTGAACCGGCAACGTACGGCCGAACGCATTGTTATCAATTGATTGATATGTGGGGTTTAACGTCCCAAAACCACAATATGATTATGAGAGACGCCGCATTGATTGATTGATTTGTGGGGTTTAACGTCCCAAAACCACCATTTGATTATGAGAGACGCCGTAGTGGAGGGCTCCGGATATTTTGACCACCTGGGGTTCTTTAACGTGCACCCAAATCTGAGCACACGGGCCTACAACATTTCCGCCTCCATCGAAAATGCAGCCGCCGCAGCCGGGATTCGAACCCGCGACCTGCGGGTCAGCAGCCGAGTACCTTAGCCACTAGACCACCGCGGCGGGGCACATTGTTATCAAATAAACATTATGTGTTTGGACCATGCAACCACTGTTGTCAAAACTGCCGTGGAGCTCCAGACGCCCCACGAAATTGCGCTTCTTTGCTAGATTTGGACGCAAACGGTGCGTTTTGGTTTGAATTAGTGACTTGGCTATAGGGGGTGGCACACCGGGCCAGTGCCGGCCCCAAATTTTTTTTTTCTTCGCCATGGCATACAGAGCGTCAAATGACCAATTACCTCCCGGCCCCCATGTGCCCCCCTCCACCCACCTCGATAAAAAAAGAATTCTGCCTGCTCCCTTGGTTTGAACAGGGTTGGTTTCGCAGTCGTGTCGGTTAACGTCCCGAAATCCTGTGTGGCGCCTCACGTCAAGCGTTTGCGCATGCAGCGGCCGCCTCCGGTGGCTGCGCGCGGGTGACCACGTCTCCTTGCGCTCGCTGGCCTACCTGCTGGCGGCACAGGCCGACTTCGCGCTCAAGGGAAGCTGCTGCCCAGCGCTACTCTGCCAGGTGCGCTGCCCACTGCTGGGGCCGAGGCTAGCTTACTTCCGAGGTAAGCCTGAGCGAACGTTCAATCTCGCGCGTGAGCCATTTACATGCTTGCGGTATAGTCTGTGATCATGTATCAGATGTACCCGAGTTATCAGAAGTGCCCAAGCACGTTGCCATTCGAATGTGTTGGACTGTGGCCTGACAACCTTTTAACTGCCCCGTACACGTGTGCGTTAGATAAAACCTGTAAATATAGCACGTGGCTATGAAAATTGGATTACCTACCGTTCTTCACATATGTAGATGACACGCTTTACAAACTTGTTCAGCGAGTGTGTGATTTGGTTTCCGCAGCGTACGGCCAGCACAAACTATAGCACGTGTACGGGAACGGAAGCGGCACCTTTATTCCTGTCTGCCGTGTATATACGTATGACTTGCCTCTCAGCGTGCGTGCTGCAGACTATTTTCGGGGAATATATGAGTCGGGTTGTGTGAACTGTGTAAGAGTGACAGATTCGTTGTTCGAAAAATGGGGATTTTTTGCCGGCGTTTATATACCGTTACTCTGTCACCATAATTTTCTTGGTGTAACTGAGTGAGGTAAAATATATGTTTAACTGCATGCGGTGCCTTTTTTAGGTACTTATTTTTTGAAGCATTTGTTTTTAGGTACTTGTTTTTGTGGTTGCATGTGCACTCACTGGTGACGTTCGTTGGAATTCCCGTTGGGAGAGCCTTTCTCATCTCTCTACTATCTTTTCGTGTGCCTTCTTATGACACCGAAATTCGCGGATCTGGATGTTCAATATTGATGTGTCATATTTGGTTTCTGTCGCGAACTTACGTTCTAAAGCCTAAAGTGCAAGCAGTATACGTTTGCGATGTTTTTGCGATGCGTACTATTTACAACGCGCGAAGACGTTATCTTTTTTTTAAGGTTGGCGTAAATGCCGTTATCAAATTGCGGTCATCGTTTCAAATGGTTGCCATTGAAGAGCAGATGACGTCTGGAATCATTGGTAGATCATACAGTCAACACGCCGTAATATATTAAACGCTTCGTCGCCGGGGGAGATACTGCTAGCCAATAACTAGTTGCAAAGCACACTTCGTGTGGTCAGTACTAGAATAGAGGTTCGTTTCTTAGGTACAACCAGGGAGACCAGCTGATGATTAGGCCTTTGAAAGCGTAGAGATCACTATTCATTGTTTTTAACTGTTATCGTATCGTGACCTTTACCTAACCTGAAAGGAATTAAAATACACGCAAAAAATGAAAGCGCGCCTCCGTCGCTGCTCAACTTCGAAGGTTATGGCTTCAGATCCCGCCGATGGAAGGGATGCTTTTCCATCCACTATAAATCCTTTCAGTGTAGGTCCTAATCGGTGGACCACGGTCAAAAACCGTATGCCTCCCGTGGCTTGGTTGTCTCTTGGTTTGATCGCTTCGCTGACATTCGACGTTTCCGCCGTCTGGCTAACGCCGCAGCGTTGGCGGTCACCGACGAGAAGCAACTGTGGACTGCCCTGCAGCGCTGGCCGAGGGACGCCCCGCTGTGGACGCTGGCCGGCTGCCGGTTGGCGTCGCGAGGGCGCTGGCGCTCCGCGCTGCAGCTGTTCATGCGCGCCTTGCGACTCGAAGAAGAGTCCGTCCATGCAGCGCGCTCCGAACAGAACGGAGAACGGGGCCTGGCCCTTTGGAACCTGGCGGCGTGTCTGGGCGCTCTGGAACAGCGGGAGGCCCAGGGACGTGCCCTGGAACTCCTGGCCTCCCGCTGCTGCGGGCCCGGCAGAGACGCGCAACTGGCGGTGGCTGCGGCGCGGGCTTTGGACGGGCTTAACATGCACGCGGAAGCGGCCAGGGCCTACGGCGGCCTGGTACAGCGCGGTTGTCAGGGGGGGCAGCGGTCGCTGCGCGTGGACTGGGCGCTGTGTCTGCTGCGCGGGGGACGGCCGCGGGCGTCTTTGCAAGCGTGCGGGGCAGTCGGGACGAGCGGCACGGACGGCGGTGTGGACGAGGATGACCCCCGACTCGCCTTCTGCAGGGGATCGGCGATGGCGGCGCTGGGAGAGGTCGAGCCAGCGCTGCAGGAGTTCCGAAGGTGAGGAAACAACCGTGTTATCTACGGGTTTGCACCGCGCCCCGTGCGCATGCGTGCAAAGTTTCGTTCTTAGAACAAGTCGATAGCGCAGGTATTACAATCTGCCTTTGAGTTTAACGGGAACCCAGCGCGCATGCAATCACTAATCTGTGTCAATATATACTCGAGCATTGTATGTAATAAAGTTTAGCGAAGTTTAGCGTGTAGCCCCGTGTTTATTCTTGTCCCCGCGTCTCCTTTTCGCCGTAGTCCAACTTTTTGCCTCGACCCTATCGTTCTTGCGTGCGAACATCGTGGACCCTTTTCTCTCTCTTTTTTTATTTTGCCCCTTTACTACGAATATCATGCGCGATTCCTGCATGGCGTGTAATACTATCGAGGTATGCCGTGCTGGCATTGATTAGCGATAGCTGCATGGTGCGCCGCGCTGTGCATGCCGCCGCGACTGGAAGTACTTTCATGTCTCTCGACTACGGCGTTTCAGAGAAAGACAAATTATCGAAGTCGATACATCCATCACAATTGCATTTGAGAGAAAAAAGAAAAAAATTATAAAGGCTAGAATTCATGCAAAAATACGTGTGAATTGTGCGATGTGTTGCTAGATAGAAATTAACAAAATAGCATTGCTTTCGCGTGCACAACGACGTTTTTTCTTTTCTTCCTCAAAGTATTGATAGCACCGTGTAAGCACCGTGCCCTTGTTGCCTTTGCGCAGGGGCCTTGCCCTGGCTGCTGCTGCTGCTGGCGAGGAAGGTGAGTGGAGGTGCCTTTTTGCAGAGCCGCCAAAATCATATTGTTCTCTCCGGTGGTAAAGGAACAACACACTATATATGCTATCGTCGACATGAAATGGCGTATAGTTTGAAAGGATGGAACTAAAGCTCTGACGGGTGCTCCGCGGCTAGTGACATTTCGTTGGAAACCAGTCAAGTTTGTTTACTTGTTTTTTTTATCTCTGACCTCGGCGTGTATTGCGTGCAAGTGCTTTCTCTACTTTTATAAAAGCTTGCTTACTTGGGTTTTTACGTCACCAAACTATAGATATGATTGTGAGGGGCACCGTAGTGAAAGAGCTCCGAAACGTTTGACCACCTGGTGTTCTTTTTCGCCTCCACTGAAACGTGGCCGCTGTGACCTTAGGGTCAGTAGCCAAGCACTCTGCATAACCACTGAACCATCGTGGTGGGCATAAGCGTGCGCAGGTTTCCCCTACAGCGGGGGAGGGGGGGGCAAAGCTTCGCCACACAGCGCCCCCTCTCTCTCATGTGAATGTATGGGGCTGTCTTTGCACCTCCCCCGATTCACAGCACTGCCCTCCTTCTCCTTCATAGGTGACTAGCCCCCTCCTCCCCTGCCCCCCCCCCCCCCCCTAATTCCTTACGCATATGGCGGCGGGTACTTTTATATAAGCGTCTGCGTTAATAGGGGCAAGGCATTGCAGTGCCATCTAAAATTTGCACGAGGGGTGTGGGGGAATCGAGATATCGGTTTCACTTTAATGGCTCAGGCAACAAAACGTGGTGTTGGTAATATTCAACGGGAGGTCGTGAAAAATTTGTGTAATTGGCAACCGCCGACCACGCATGGCCGTTATCACCGCCGCGCCCTATCTGCTAACTGTATGTTATCGTGTACACCGCGGTATCTCCCTTTTACTTTCAGTGTGCCGTTTCGGCTTGATCTCTGATTGATTGACGTGTGGGGTTTAACGTCCCAAAACCACCATACGATTATGAGAGACGCCGTAGTGGAGGGCTCCGGAAATTGCGACCAGCTGGGGTTCTTTAACGTGCACACAGATCTGAGCACACGGGCCTACAACATTTAGGTTTGATCTCTCGTTTGTGTCATGGTTTTATTCTTCAAAAGTACTAGCACGTCAACACTTTGCACTTTGCGTTAGCACATTGAAAGATTAGGCACACGTGGCACGGTTTGAGAATTTATTTTTTTTTTTTACTCCTTTACGATCGCTCAACGTGAGCGAAGGTGGCACTGAAGGGGCTCGTCTCCACAGTTGTGTAGAAAAGTGGCTCCCGTTTTTCACTGGCGCGTGTCAGTGTGGCCAGCGCAATTAACCGTGAGGCGGCCCGTCCGCAGGCGGCGACTGGTTGCGTTCGCAGTTGCTCGTCAACATCGCGGTGCTCCGGGCTCCCCGCGAAGAGGAGACGTCGCGGCGGCAGCTGGCTCGAGCTCTGGCCATCTGTCCCGGTGAGGAGGCCGTGGTTGCCAGCACGCGCGCCCCGATGTGTAATCCGAGTTCTCTTTCTCGGCAGATAACGTCGACGCAGCGTACAACCTGAGCCTCCTGCTTGTCGCCGCCGGAAAGACCGAGGCTGCCCGCAGGATATGGCAACTGCACGGCTTCCGGCCCGAAGATGCCGCCTGCAAGAGCAGCAGCAGCGTGGGTGCTCCGCAAGCGGCTTGGCTCGAGGCCAGGTTGTCTCAATGGCATGTCCGATGTTTGTTTTTTTTTTTCTCCTCTATATGCTGCACGTGCTCTGTAGCTATCATCCGCATGTCTTGTAGTAAGACGGTAAGTTGGGCCAGTTGGTTAGGATCCATTGTGAACTTACTTACAGCGCAACACCAGCGCCGTCTTTTCTTTCTCGTTTGCCCCTTCCCTGTCCTGTATTATTTCTGGTGTTGCGCTGTAAGTAAGTTCACGATGGATCCGCATGTCTGTTTAGCAGGATCACTCGCGATTCGCGTCGTGACCGCTCGCCTGCATATAAATAAATGGCTTGTACGCTGCCGCTCAAGCCGCTTGCATGCACGGAACGGAACCGAAGCGACGCAGTGACTCGCCCCAGATATGGCTATCAGTGTATCGCGGGGACAAAGTCCACAACACGTTTCTGATACGAGTTTCGTTGCGTGCGGCGTAGTTGACGTATATAACCTATGCATGTATGGGCGACGGAATGAAACATGAACCTGTCTATGTTAGTGACGGTATAGGGAGGCTTATGTATCTTTGTTCTGTGTTAAAATGAACGGCGTCGAACGCAAAGCGCTTGCCAAAAAAAAAAATGGGACTCTTTTTTGGGACTCTTGCTAAAGACTGGCGTATCCTGGTAGTATACGTCCCAACAGTCAGCCGGCGACAAAATGAAAGGCGAGCAATCCGAAGGCGTTGAAGGCAAGGTATGTATGGTGGTATCGACGGGAGCATGCGCAGTATAACCTGCAGCCCGCGTGCTTCTTCGACGTCGCTGCTGCTGTTCACGGAGAAGACGTCGTCTCGCGGGGCGGCAGGCACTGCTGTCGGGGTGCCATGGGGCTCCGCACGCGGCAGTCCCAGGCGGCCGCGAACTGCGGCGTCTCGCGCAGCGCCGCGTTGACGCGTCCCTTCTGGGCGTCGCCCGTGGCGTCTCCGCATCCGCCCATGGCGAACAGCACGTAGAACAGCCTCTCCGAGGTGACGTTGCCCGGCGACAGGAAGGCGGCGTCCTGGATGCCCTGGGCGCGCACCGTGGACACGTAGCGGGTGAACAGCGCGCGCGAGGGCTCCAGAGACAGTCGCGCCACCAGGCCGCCGGCCGGCTGCAAGCACCGCTCCAGCTGGGCCGCCTGGGACGACGTGCGTTGTGAAAATGAGCGGTCAAGTCATTTCTGTTGGGGAGGTTTGACGTGCTGCTAGCGGAAGCGGGAAGTTTTGTTTTGCCTCCATTACAGAAACGAGGAGCAGGAGCAAAAGGCTACAAGGGCCGCCTGACAAAGGGCTCCCGCTCCTGCTGGCACTCAGCATCAGCGGCACAAATGACAATACATGATGCATCACACTCTTAATTCATGTCAAATTAAATGTCACGTGAGCAGTATACAAATCATATGATGAATAACAGATGAAAAAAAACGTGTAGCTTGAATCAAATTAACTCGGATAAGTAGCCCCGAATAAAAACAGAAGTACTTGCATTACACAATAGTTATAAACACAGATGACTAGGAATCTGTAGAATAAATTTCCTGTCTTCATTAAATATAACATAGTAAACGAGAGTGAATTGCATTATTCAATTATAAAAAAGAAAACCCAATGACATTATGACACAAAGATGATACTCATTATGTGTATTTCATTTGATTATCTATAATATACAGTTTCATATATTTTTTTTTGGCAAGGTACATGCCATTATACACTGCACTGCAGTAACCAGAAAGACGGATGGGGGGGGGGGGGGATGTTCAATTTCTTTCCTTAAGTTCTCAGTTTTGTATGTGTATGCATTCGTGTAAAAAACGTACACGAACATTTGCAGTTTTGCATATATAGACGTCTCACAAACAAGGGCACACACGAACATACATTTAAGGTGCAGTCGCTCAGCACTCGCTTATGAAACATATTTTGAGCTTTGGACTCACTCGTACTCGCACTCATGAAAATTTTCTTTAACCGCACTTACTGGGACTCATGCTCACGAAAATGTTACTCGCTTAGACTCACGGCTCAATCTGAGTCCGAGTGAGATGACTAATGGGCGAGTTCCCCGACCCACGCATGATGATACAAACTAGCTTTTGATCATAAGGACGAACCCTGCAACTCGCCTTGGTGCAATCTACTGACCTGGACGCTGGTGTTGAGCGACCAGTGGTAGCGCGCCGCAGGGTGCGCCCGTTCGTGCAAGGCCTCCAGTAGGGCCTGTGCCAGCCTGGGACCCTGCGCGGGTAACTGGGCCGCCAACCAGGCGTCTCCGCCGTGCGTGCTGCCGTTGACGAGGGCGGGCGGCACGAACACCCTCAGCGCGTCCGCGTCCAGACCTGCGCGCACGTCCAGTGCCGACCAGGGCCACGGGGCGCTCAACGGAGCGTCCATCAGCGCAGCGGCGCCCTCTCTGCCGCCGCTCTTTCCGGAGGAACCGTCGGCGCCGGCGCCCAGCTGTGCCGCCAGCCGACGTTCCGTCGACCTGCGTTGCGCGAAACAACCGTTTGCGTGTTGCGGACCTGCTCGTTGGATACGTCTGAAGCACGCTTTAGGAAAAACGCAGAGTGGTTTATTCATGCTTAATTGCACACCATCTTATGAAACTACTACTTTTTTTCTTCTTCTAAACAGTTTCTCCTCACTGCCAGATTTCGTTCCAAGTTGTGCGCCAGAAGAATAAGAAAAGTCTGCCTCACATCTCTTGCTGCGACGGGGGTTTGACATCTCAAACCCCGACACGGTAATAAGGGATGCCATAGTGGAAGGCTCCAGAAATTTCGACCATCCTGGGGTCCCTTAACGTGCACTTAAATCTAAGCACGCAGTCCTCCAGCGTCCGTCAATATGCGGCCGCCACGACCGGGATTCGGTACCGTTACCTTTCAGTCGGCAGTCGAGCTAGAGTGTACTACAAGTGTTGTCGGGCACCATAACCACTATAGACCACCGCGGCGGTTGCCGCGGTGGTCTATAGGCGCGCAGTATACGTCGGACCAGGTCCCAAATCGCCCGCTCTCTGTCTGCCGCGTATGACTTTAGGCGTCGAATTCCATGTCCAGGCAGGCGTATGTAAGAAACGCATCAACCAGGCGGGGGGGATAAGTGAGCATGCCAAAGATGGCAGCGTCGGTAAATCGAAACTATACGATGTGGGAGGCGCAGTACTGGATACTTTTTTTTCGCGCGAGTTACCGCGTGTCTCACTCTATTTTCCCCCGGACATAGAGGCTTACTTTCTTATGGGCTGCAGAAAGTAGCGGTGCTTTTCATCATCTTTGCCCATAGAAGTTGACAGTCGCCACACGTTGTCACCGCACGTTGGTATTCATTGCCGGCAGTCTTCGAGGCCGAGTAATATCAAAGCACCTTCCTCTGCTAGTTGATCTTTTGCGCTTTCTGCAACACGAATTTGGGATTTCCTCGTGTCTAATTATGTCTATCTCTCTCTCTTTTTCTCTCTGCAGAAGAACGAGACCCTACGAAGATCAACGGATCTCGGTGGTAAGAGACGTTCGAGGCGCTGCACGCCGAAGCTGATATCTGCCGATTCACATATACGGCGCGTACGTGTCGCAATAAACTTTTGTTGCCGTAATAGCGCTGCGTTTGATCGCGGCACGAGATTGCACCGTGCGAGAGCCCTACTTGCGCATGAAGTCCCTGTAGGTCTGGAGCACATTTCCTCGCGTCACCTCTGGAAACATCGAGTCGTAGGCCTCGCGTAAGGTCGTGTTGCTCATCCAGGCCGGGTAGAAGACCTGCACCAACGAGAACGGACTTGCACTGCACGCTTTATCCAGAATACTGTCAATCCCGTGATGGGATTATTACAGGAGTTGGGTCACATTGTACATTGTAAAAACAAGCAATACACAGACTAAAAATACATGTTGCAAGCACTTGAAATTTGAAGCGAATATCTCAAACATAGTGAAAAATTCGCCGTAGTGATAGGCCAAGAGTCTTTATGAATATAACCATCAGATTAATTGCTGGGGCAATAAAAAAAAAACAAATACAAAACGTAATTGTTGAGACAGAGTTAAAACTTGCGACATCATCGATTCAGGAAATCACGGCTAAATAAAAGACAGCACACATTCACTCGCTCGATTAACAAATTCATCAACCGTCGGCTGTGTCAACACGGTGGGGTGCAGGGCATTCCAAGCGCGTATGGCTCGCGGAAAAAAAGAGTGGCCGAAAACATTGTTCTTGAAGGGATACTCAGATTAGATATAGACACGCCAGTGAGGCACTCGCACCAAAGAGGGAAACATCTGGGGAGTTCAACTTGCACCATGAATCAATCACCGAAGGCTCGGTGCTGACATTCGTGTGGTGGACGTCAGCATGTTTTGGGGGAAAAAAAAGGAAGACTTAGTCGTGTTCTGAGTCGCATGACACGCGTGCAGAGTAGTGGCGTCTTTTTCTGCTAGTAAGTGCAAAAAAAAAAAAGGAGAATTTTTGGAGGGGCCTGTTTTTTTCTGTTTAAACAATCAATCAAACCAACAGACAAGCCAAGAGAATCATACACTCACCGTGTGTTTTTTTTTAACCTTGGCGTAATGATTGTATTCTCAGTTGAAAAATATTCGAGCGATCAAAAACGCACTCTTTCCGTAGGTGGAATCTGAACCGACAACTTTCGACTTTACGTGTCCGATGCTCTTGAGATACGACAAATGGTGTTCCCTCGTCCATGCTTATTTGGGGATGTTATGTCGTTTAATGCATGGGAGTGCTATTCAGCGTGCGCCACCTTTGCACGAGGTGGCAGCTGACCAATAAACCTTTGCATGATATACCTAAGGCGTGAATAAAAGACAGGGTTTGGAATTACTTACGGATATAGTGCGCTTTTTCGTCCACTATTTCCATTCAATATATGTCACAATCATTACATTATACGGTTAAAAAGAAAGAATCATGTCCCCGCGCTCCCATTGGCTTAATTGTCTTTCGGTTTCACTGGCTGTCACTGATGGCAGGACCTCTTAGAGCAAATTTTCGGTTGCTTCCGTATCTTATTTAAGAGATGCGTGTACGCAGTACCTGCACATGATTAGCCTTGTCCCGTTTACAGATGTCTCGGATGCCTGCTGTCGCCATGTGCAAAACAATTACCAGAGGTACTGGGAGGTCGGAGAACTTCAGCTTAAGTGGAACTCGCCATCTTTTTCGGCGACTCGGCTGGCATGATTTTTTTTTCAATGACGATATTGTGTTCGCGAGTAATAAACTAACTTTTTTGGCACGAGCACCTTCGTCCTATTTTCGTCATGTGATGTCTTAGACAAAGGTCGTGTCGCGGCCAAATACTGCGCAAGGACATCGCTGCGGTGTTTAGTACACTTACAGCGACAATAAAGTGACACTATTAAACAGTTTGAACCGATACGCTATTATTTGGGCCCATTATTGTCGCTCATTACGAGATCGGGTCCTTTATTGGAATAGAAAACGCAGGTCATAGTTTCATTTCTTAAATATCGCGCGGGAATCCTACGTGAATGTCGGCGTGATGCCACGGTTCACAAACCATTATTTTCGTATATCAGCTGCATTGGCTTAACACTATTTCCTAAAACATTGTACCCTACCAGGAAGGAAGAAAAATAGGAGAAAAAGAACGGCAGGGAGGTTAACCAGTCTATAGGCAGCCGGTTTGCTACCCTGCGCATGGGAGGGGGATGGGGGTGATGAAAGATATAAAGCAGAGAGGGAAGATAGATACACAGCAAATTCGGCAGCACACGCGTCAAGTTTCCTGAAACTTGGTATACCTTAAAAGAGAACGTTAGGCGGGTGTGTATGCGATACCTGTACGTCCAGTGCACCGAGCAGAGTCCGCGCGTTGCGGCGGTCAGCTTCCGCGAGCCATTCGAAGGCACCCAGCGATTCGTTCACGGCCGCGGCCAGGTCTCGGGCGAACCGCAGCCCGGCTATCGGTCCAGCTGAATGGCTCGGGCCAGGGCGTACGCCATGAGCTCGGGCGCAGGCGCGCTCGGCGAGTCGCACGCAGCGGCGCCAGCGTGGCCAGGCGTAGCGGCGACGTCCCGTGATCTGGAGCATCCGCGCCGACGCCAGCGGTCGCGAATCCTCGGCGAGCAACGGCGAGACGTAGACGAGCGCCCGGTAGCCCAGGTAGTTTAGCAGGTCCCGGTTGCGCGTCGCGTGCAGCAGCGCCTTCAGGGCTCGCACGAAGCGCTCGCAACGCAGCAGCAGCGGTGTGCGCTCCTGCAGCTTGACCAAGTCGCCCAGGGCGAGCGCCAGGAAAGGCGCGAAAGACGCGTGGCTCCGCAGCGTGCTCAGGCGCGCCGCGCGCCGTCCCGTCACGATCTGCGACAGCCGCGACGAGAAGTCGCTGACGCGTTCGGCGAGCTCGACGTAGCGGCCCGGCGTGTATTGCTTGAAAGCAGTGTCCAGCGCGTGCGCTGGGTCCGTCAGCATGTCCGGCTCGTCTAGCGTCACGAGCGGCTGCGTTGCGTTGCGCGGGTGCGGCGCCACAGCGAGTCCGAGCAACGGCGTCAGGGACAGGTGGCGGAAAAGCAGAGCAGCGGCCTTCCACACGTCGCCACGACTGTGGGCGTCGGCGCGAAAGGGCCAGCCGTAGAGACCCATGTCGCGCAACAGAGATCTCAGCTGAAGCCGCGACGCCTGCGGCAGAGGACTGCGAAGGCACTCTTCGAGCAGGCCTTCGACGCGCCACACTTCCGGCTTGAGTTTGCTCGAGAGCGACAAGTACAGCTCGCGTTCTAATTGTTCGGCCAGTAGGGCCTCGGCTGGCGCCGGCGCCTGCCATCTAGAACAAGTGAACGCCTCGAAAGTCCGTGCACGGGTCGATGGTCCAGTTGAGTGCCGAGAGAACCGCGTCGGTGCGCTCCTGGCAGAAGCGCGTCATGCAGCGATGGCGCCGGCTCGCCAACTCCGACGCCGTGTCATCTTCGGGGCGCAACTTGAGAGCGCGCCGACGACCCAGTGGTGTGCCGAAATACATCTCGCGCTTCGTCGACGTCGCGGTGGTCGTCTCGGGGTGCATCTGGGACGCCGGAGGCTGCTCGCCGTTGGGTCGCGCGGGTAGTCCTGCGAGAAAGGGTGGTTCCGCTTCCACGGGCGTCTCCGTTCGCGGCCCTTGAGCGTCGAACCTGTTGAGTTCCGTCGTGCGCTGCCTGACAAACTCTCCGTGGCTGTACCACACGTAGTAAACGCTGACGGCGCCGCTGCAGAGCAGCACGAAAGCGGCGATGATGAAGCCGAATATGGTGCCCGACCGGCTATGTGGTGAAGGCTGTATTGTTTGAGCCGTCGGCGGCGGAGGCGGTGCTTGTCGCGGTGCCGGAACGTGCCGCGGTGGCTGTTGGCGTGCCGGGGGCTGTTGGCGAGGTTGAAGCACGGGGCTGCTGTACCGGTGGTGGCGGCGGCGGTCTGCTGGGACTGGGCTCGGACTGGCGCCGTTTCGACGTGGAGGCCAACTTGGGTCCGGCGCTTTTGCGTACGAGAGAGCTGTCGCTGAACATGCCTCCGCCATTTGCCGTGGCCGCCGAACGGGTGGCCTCATCTGGCCACCGGTCGACCTGCCGCGGCGCATCGCGAGGTCGGTGGCACCTGGACGTGCTCGGGACGCAGCATTGGCGCAGGCACGGCGGCTGCTTGACCGGAGCGGGGCTCGGAGCTCGACGGACCTCCGGGCAGTGGCAAGGAGCGATGAGCGCGACCTTTGGGAGACTTCTGCGACGAAGATGTCTGCTGGCTTTTGCCCAGGGAAGTTGATCGTCCGGCGAAGCTTGAGCGAGGACTGCGGCCGGAGGCATGTCTGGGCTCTGCAGATGGCATCTGCCCGCTTAGCGGCGTCAGCCAACTTCATCCTCGTCTACGGCGAGTACGGCCATGTGCTTTTCCACTTTCGCAAATCAAGCCCTCAGCTTTCAGTCATGGCGTACCTGGGCACTAGCAGTCCTCGACGTGTTGGGCCTGGCGCGCTGCGTTGTATGCCCTATACGGACAGTAATTGCGTCGCACTGGTGATGACGATAATTTCATAGTGAAATGTGGCATGCACCCACTGTGAAGAGTCGGCTAAAAATATCGCACGTTTTGAGATGATTCCACGGCAATGGCCGTGTCGAGATTTTTTTATGGCGTAGTGGGGTGGGTGGCCCTCGGCACCGCCCTTGTAGCTGATACATTCGTTTATGTAAGTATTTGTATGCATTACATTTAGCACCACACTTTCCTAGGCTATCGGTAATCTTTCTGTTAAACCTCCATCATTCCAAATATGAACAGTAAATGTTGAAACCACTCGATTCTTGGCCGATCCCCCACAGTGGGGAATGCGCCACTAACAATAGGAAAACAACAACAACAACAACAACCTCGGCGCAGTGATACGCGCGCAGAGTATAACGAATACTTATTTTTCCATCTTTAACAAATATAAGCGCGGGAAAAACGGGCACGACAATACAAAAGACAAAGTCTGTATATTCTGTAGACTGTCTGTATATTCTGCAATTAGACAGCGCTGTAGTCTGTCTATTCCATTCTCGTCCCCGTTTTTGTTGCGCTAATATTCGTTCAAGATAGAAGCACACCACCTTGCCCGATTTACCGTTCTTATTAATTGTTATGCTCAGCAAATGACCTATTCCTTTTGGTGTATACGTTCGCGGTAGTACTTCTAAAAAGCTTTAGTGCATCTTTATATCGTGATACGCCATCTTCTGAGAGTAGATATAATCAATGTAAATGTGTCTTACTTATTTGCATGTATTTTGTTTTTCAAACAAACGCTCAGGCAGGCCGTCGATCTGAACCGTTATGAGCAAACAATTTATATATAAATGGTGTGGCGATGCGTGCTTTGTCGGCAGATTGTGTTCTGCGTCACATCGACGTCCATCTTGCACAGAGCTTTGCCGGGTGCTTGTATGTTGTACTTTATATGTGTGTACATTTGCAGACGCGCTTTGTTTCCTTTCGCGTTCATTACAGCCAGAAGCGCCTTGATTAACTTGTTAAGGCATGTTACAACAAACGTATTTATAAAATTGCACATATTCTCGCATTTGCCCCTGAAGATACGACGAACACAACTTATATACGGTGGCAAAACAGGTACCACGCACAGCCACACACACAATATATATATATATATATATATATATATATATATATATATATATATATATATATATATATATATATATATATATATATATATATATATATATATATATATATAATGTGTGTGTGTGTGTGTGACGTAAGAAGGCAGGGATGGTTAGGAGAAGTAGAGAAAGAAGTGAGAATAGCGGGTGGCAGAATTCTTAAAATCAAGAGAATTCTACTGCGTCAAGGATGGATGTTCCTCATCTAGATTTAAACAAACGCGCGGAGTTCCCCAAGGAGCAGTCTTATCTCCAGTATTATTTAATGCTTTAATGAGCACAATTCCAACAGATCAAGAAGTTACTGTTTACATTTATGCTGATGACATCGCACTCTTTGCTGCTGACTGTGGTATTTACTCACTACAACTTAAATTACAAAGATATATTAACATACCAGAAATTTGATTGCAGTCGATTTCGTTATCGTTAAATGTCAACAAAAGTGCGCTCATAGCGTTTCCGCTTGCAGAACCAATTTCAATTTCAATTCTATATAAACAGTAACCTATCCAGCAAGTAGACTCTATAAAATATTTGGGAATCATTTATAATGACAAACTTAACTGGAGTCCACACATAGAGTATATAACTACCAAAACACAGTGGGCTTCAGGCTTACTACACAAGCTAAGTAACTGGAAATATGGGTTACGGAGGCACACCTTGATAACGTTGTACAAGATTTATATGCGCCCCATCCCGGAATTCGGCTGCATATTATTCTCAAGTGGCCCTGCTTATAAAACAAAACCTCTAGTTGTCTTGGAGCGAGAAGCACTGCGAATGTGTCTGGGACTCCCTAGATTTGTGGCTATCAACGTACTGTACCAGGAAGCGCGCCTGCCTACACTACTTTGTCGATTTCGAATTTTGACCGTACAAGCATTTTTAAAATTTTATAGCTTACCGGCAAGAAGATCTCAATATGCTTTTATCGCAAACCCAGACGCCTTCACACACCTCAGATAATGTTTGTACAAAAGAATCTACAAAGTATAAATGTGAACATCAGAAATGTAATCGAGACTAATGACTTGAATTGTCATGTTATTATTGAGTATGATGATATATTCCCCCAAAACGCCAAATCACAATCTCTCAAATTTTTAAATAACATATTATTAGATTACTTGTAGCATGCAGGAACTAAAAATATAATAGCCACAGATGCTTCCGTAAATAATCAAAAGGCAGGTGTAGGCATTGCCTCTGATGCGCTTGACTGGTCCTTTTCAGTGAGACTGCCTGATTTTACTCCAGTTTTTGAAGCGGAGCTCGTGGCGATTATTTTAGCTCTTCGAAAAGTTCCATCAAATCAAAACAACGCAGTCATAATGACGGATTCTCTTTCAGTTTATGCAGCTCTGACAGCTTCAGAGAACTCTCGAATTCTAAGCACATTTAAAACATTAGTACCCCCGCAGTTGAGGCTCCTGAGGTTACTATGGGTTCCGGGACACTGTGGATTAAGATGAAATGAATTGGCCGATTCCTTAGCACGAGCCGCACTTGATGGGCCAGTTTTGTCTATACTGCCAGATGTTGAATATATCACAGCAATAAGATATCGAAAATCAGCAATCTCCACTGATACGATAGAAAAAGTAACTACATGGACAGATTATAACCACCTCATGTTTCCATGGCAACCCCACTGGAGCCAGCCCAGAAAGCTCGAAGTCTTAATTACTAAATTTCGATGTCGTGTCCCCCCCCCCCCCTAAACCTGTATCTACACAGAGCTGGTCAGACAACATCACCCCTCTGTGCATTCTGCGGAGAAATGGAATCACTAAATCATTATTTTTTGTATTGTCGCCGCTACGATATACTTCGAAAAAGGTTACTAGTTATGCCATTTCTGAAAATAGGCGTTAGATTGACGGCGGAAACGGCCCTAAGCTTTGGTGCCTTAGTTTTGGGACATTGCCACAGGGATGCTTTCAATGCCGTTTGCGATTATATTCAGGCAACCAAGCGTATACCTTTGTGATCTTCAATAAAAAAAATATATTTATTACTCCCCAGGGCAGAGTGAAGTAAACGCAGCTGAGTGGTAATCATAACACCTCAAATCTCAAAATTGCTCAACTTGATTTTTTTTCGTTTGCTCTTTTTATGTTGTTTTTTACATTAGTCTTATTATAATACCAATTCATTACACATAGTTGAAATGATCACAGAAAAACTGCACTACACTTTCTTGGCCAATCCCCCTGAGTGGGTATGCGCCATCATCCCAGGGAAACAAAACAAAGAATAAACATGGCGTATGAGCCAGGCCACGTCTCCCATTAATCATAGCGTCACACGAGTCGACAGGATGAAGACCTGGCCGCCGCTCATCAGCCTCACATCATTCACGAAACCGCCGGCAATACGCCTCAACTGAATATCGACCACAGGAGAGGTGATCTCAGCCGCATGCAATTACCGGCATCATGACAGAACCATCGACTGACCTTCCCATCCCAAAGTACACCGGAGCAGTGGACGATGGACCTGTACAGGACTGGTTCGACCTGTTCGAGCTCCACGCTACCGCTGCATCTTGGTCGGAACGGGAAATGATCATCAACTTTACTGACTACGTCTCCGGTGAGGCTTTCAAATTCTACCTCATCCACTTATTTCAAAACGACGAGTCATGGAAAAAGATCAAGAAGAGATGATCGCCCGTTTTCGTGACTATGATGAAGACTTTCTTATTGCCAACCATCTGGAAACAATCGCACTCGGTCGCCGCAGTCAGAAGCACTGCTCACGCATTGGGACACCAAAAATGAATCGGCCTTTGAAACAAGAGCAATTAAAGCACCCTCTCAATGAAAGGCAGCCAGATCTGTTTGCAGGAAGAGTGTACCCTCCACCGCACCGCGTTTTGCAACTGCCCGATCGTAAACCAACCTTTACGTCATCACTGCACCGTAGCACTCACATTAGGGAGCCACCCTGAGCACAGTAATTTCCGTCTCGCGCACTTCGACCACCTCCTACTTTTCCGTCGCTTGGCTCTTCAGTTGCTCACAGCGCTCACCTCGCATCTCACATGCTTACTACGGTTGATATAGAGGTAAGAAACCCTGAAGATACTCAGCCAGGCTCTGGCCCTTCTGTGCAGATGCATGCATCAGAACAGCTTAACTCGTTAGTTACACAGAAAGGCAAACATTTCAGAGTGAAATCTGACCAAACTACGCCTGCTGCGGTGTCACCATCCAGTGCATGGACACCTGGGAGTCTTAACCACACAGGAGGCTCGGAACCATCAAATCGTACACGTTGCCGAGAGCCAGAAGCGTCCATTAGGACTAGCGTCACAAGAGCCTCCGAAGAGTCTCCAGTGAATTCGAGCGCACAACCTTCATTACCCGAATTGCAGCATAATGGTCCACTGACTACCATCTGCCTATACTGGACACCACATCAAGCTGTCCAGAAAATAAGTGCCATGGTCAAAAATGGCTGCCACTTCAGTTCCTTCCACATGAAGGCCATCAATGCCAGCAGAAGCAAGCCCAAGAACAACAGAGTATCCATGGGCTACACCAGCAAGGACGACTACGAATGGAAAAATCTTGGAAGAACACTCGAGGATTAAACAAAGGCGTCTGCAAGCGGGTCAAGTGAAGCGACGACAAATTAAATATGTCTTGCTTAAGACAAACAAGTCCTCTAATTCAAGACATTTTCGCAAAAAGGAACATCGCAGTAGTTTTCTCCAGAAGAGATCAAGATTCAGTCTACAATCAAAGCTATTCAAACAACAGGACACAAAGTGACGAAGAAGGCGCAAAACCACACCCTGTATTACAGAAAGACGCAGATATCACCGCATCAGTCTTGGTCAACAAACACACAGATGGGTGGCACTGCATGTGTACCAATCAAGGCAAAGAACACGACGCCTACGCAAATCATGCTGCTGGTGCTTTAAAGCCTTCGCACCACGTTCATTAATTCTTTGCAAGTATACAATAAGTTTTACCATCTGCAGTTTCAACGTTCAAGGTGTACTTGTGTTTTCCAGTACGCAACAGTCAGCCTCGCCCACCAGAACTCCAGCACTTACCGGACTGCTGCACTCTCCTGTGGAGCTAAAGTGGGATTACGGAAACTTCCTGGGACATGGAACGATCTTCCCTTTTTGACTGTGTTCACTTTTAAGTCGTGCATGGTCAGTTTATAATTTCTGCTATATGTTTGTGGTGTGAGCCGAGGATTTGTTTTTCTTTACCTCACAATAAAGACGGGTGACACCAGTTATTGTGTCCTGTGTTGAATCCGCGTGTATTATCCTTAAAACCAACTTTCCTCAGCAACGAATTTGGTTAAGTTGTGTTTCATTGACATGATTAGTTGCTGCAAAGGTGACCCTCGATTCGCAGTATAATTGAAAGGCTGGTTTGACTTCGTTGTGGAACCATTTACGCACAATCAAGGAGAACAAAAAACAAACATTGAATTCCGCCTAATGCAACAGAAAACGAGGACAGCGTGATGTCATCAGTATTCGGCGCTTTAAGAGGTTTTTTTCGTGAGCGTCATCTGCTTCCTCTTACAGTCTTTATTTGACAGCCTTTCGTTTCCTCCCTCTTCGTACTCCTGTGCGCCTCAGAAGTCCAGGACAGACATAGGTCGCAGTTCAGAACCTCGGTATGATTTGAGGGGGCGCCGCACACCCTTCTTCGGCCGTTGCCTGACTGCCCTTCTTACACGACCGCGGACTTTTTAAAGCCGCCTGCGGGATTACTGCGTGTCAGGCTCTACACGGGAAAGTCAAGTCTCTGCTCTTTCGAGCAAGCGTTTCCTCGAATTGGGCGGTGATAATGCGATTCACGCGGCAAGCGTTCGTCTTCCATGACAAGGCGGTGGACTGTAAAAGCGTCGGCCCAATAGCCAAACTACAAAACTCTGTAAGGCGCCATAAAGATAGGTCAGAAGCAACCTCGCACTATAATAAGTGCCACGTGCTTAACACCGAGGCACGTCTGAAAGCCCCTCGACGTGCGCTCCGGCGCGCGGTATTCGGCCCAAATGCACCTACAACGGGCCACCGACTTTACGGCGAATGTGTATACGATGGGGTAGGAGCGGCCGGAGGGAGGGGGGGAACGACGCGCGGCTTGATTTTTACGCCCGCCCAGGTGGGAGGAAAGAGAACGGGAGAATCCGAACCGGGCGCGTCGCGAGGCCGCGGCGAATGCGAGTCAGGATCGCCGAACCATGAACGCGCATCCCCAGAACGGTCCGCTCTGGCGGCCGGTGAAAAGGTGCGCTGCAGAGGAGCGGCTTTGGTTTCCGGTTGCCGTCCATCCATCTGCGGGCGCCGTGGACCGTAACGGCGCGCTGACGGCCGGCCAGTGGGTTGTGCGTCGCCGTCCATGCAGGCGGCTCTGCTGCTGCTCGTCGCCGCTTCGTCGTCCGCGGCCACCTGGCCCCCGCCACCGACGTGGCCCGCGCCGCCCGCGCTTCAGAACAGGCCCCGTTCGCCGCAGTACATCACCGAGCCCAGCGTGTTCCGCCACGGATCGTTCGTGTACAGGCCCCGACCTTCGGCACAGTACCCGGGCTATCCGCCGCTCGGCCTGAGGCCGCCACGCCTTCCTCGACGAAGCTTACCACGGCCCAGTTGGCGTACGTACTCATCGGATCCTGCACGGCACTCAGCGTGCTCTGCCTGGCGGCCGTGGCCGGCTGCAGCTTCCACCGCTGCCGGCGTCGACGGCACACTGCCGCGGCCGCTGCGCGGGCCGCAACGCACCTTCTGGACCCCAGCTGGTCGCTGGGCCCTCGCAACGTCGGCGGCACGTTCGGCCGCTGCAGGCTTCCGTTCGGCGCGGCGTCCAGCCTTCGGGGTGGCGGAGCGGGCCCGCCACCCAGCGAGTGTTCGACGTGTGTGCCGCCTCCCAGGTGCACCTGCGTCGCCGCAGCCGGAGAGTGGTCGATGCCCGTGTGCTGGACGTCCAACGACGAGCGCCTCGTGTGACGCGGGTCGCCATCGATCGTGCCGCCGTTGCCACAGGCACGCGACGCGGTGTGTACCTACTTATTTCGGCGGCGACTGGGAACATGGCGCTCCGCGCGCTGCCGCTGCTCTACGTGAACATGGGCGGCGAGATGCTCTACATCCTGAGCCAGAGACTCAAGGCGCAGCGGATAGACGCGGACAAGGCGCAGCGAGGTACGTGCCGCTTTCCCGGCGGTGGCTCGACGCGGTTCGGCTCGCTGAGCGCACGCTCCGTCGCGTGTTTCCCATGCAGCGCCCCCCAAACAGACCGCAACGGCCCGCCACTGCTGGACAGGGACTTCACATATCGCTCGTGCGGTCGCTGTTCCGCAGCCTCGTTGCACAAAACCCGGCTACTCTCGCCGACGCAGTCTGCCGTAGACAATTAGTGGAGTAATCAGACTTAGCGACAATGGAACGAATCAGGGTAATGAGTCTTCGATTGACCCGCTGATAAGCGACTGTACAAACTATGGAGTTTACTTGTGCTTTGGAACCTTCGTGAACGGCTAGCATTTATCCATTGCCGTTGCTTCTGTGCACGAACAAAGCGATGCGTTCGTGTGGTTGTGGTCAGTAAGGACGCTGATGCGACTTGCAGAATTGAACAGTGGTCGCGTGAAAGGGATGTTGCATATTTCGAGCTCGGATTTGTTTGGGCCGCGTTTTCCTGTTTGCAAAAAGAAATGCACAGTAAAACCACTTATATATGTTTCTGACTGTTCCTCTAATTGCTGCACGGTTATTTTGTAGGCATACTCATGCGCTGCTTATCTGCTTAGTTGGTTCCCTTCCTGCTTTTTATATGACATCCACACTAAGAAAAGAGTTAAGTTCTGGGGTGATTGTTGTCACATTTAAGTGACTTTAAATGTAACTGTATCCACGGATCACGTGTCCCACTTCCCTCTTATCTCTTTGTTACTCGCCTATTACAGTTTCATGCACGACAGAGGTTGATGCTGGCATAGACTTAAAACTGTAGTGATACCGCAGAAACTTTTTTTCTGTGACAGTGGCTGGCTTCGTCAAAAGCGTTTTTTGAAGTGCAAACCTAGGAGTTATTACGAGTGAATTAATATGCACCACGGTGATCGATGGTTTCAATCCTAAGGGTAGATATTCAGCTGTTCTTCATGCACAACCCAAATGCAGCTTCGTAGTCGTTGAAAAAAAAAAATTCGGGTCCCCTTACCCTTACATGGTACCAATGCTGACACCCAATTTCGTGAATAGTATTTACTCACGCTAAACAACGTAGCCTCTAAACTTATAGGAAAATATTACGATATATACCCTTCACTTTTCAAATTTCAAGACATCGTTAAAGATATGTCGTGACTCAGTCCACGGTTCAGAGTCGTGTTCCAGAGCTGGCTCGTATAATTTTCATCGATCGTCATGTGTACCTTAACACAGGTTCTCGCGTTTTTTTGTGTTTTGCCCACCGCCCTGTCTTATTGTGGGCTCCTGTGTGCTTGCTACATTTATATAAAGAACGACTGAAGTGTCTGAGGAGTATTGCAGTATTACCACTATAGTATTTGTCAGTGGACACTGGCACAGCAGGTCAGGGTGTGTCTAGGAATATTTTTCATGTGGGGGTAGGGTGAAGAGGATACTTTGGCAACTGGTGGTTGCTTTGAAGGCGTGTAAATTTGAAGCATAAAAATTTTGTTTTGTTACGGCCCTGCAGTGCAGAAGGTGTGATGAGCCTATGGGTGTCGGCAGGATTTTGTCTTGAGGGGGGTGCAAACCAGTTCTGCATCGCCGTGGTAAGCAGGAGGGGGTCCCTTTTGCCCCTTCCTGCCGACACCTATATGCGCACTTGCTGCCATTCGCCAATTGCATTTGTATTTTTAGCAGATGCCTCCTGTATATACGCCTAAGTAGATTTGATGCAATTTGAGGACAAGAGACCACGTATGCTGTCCCTATAGCTCAGTGTCGGGCTGACAAACGCCTGTGATTTGTGGCCTAAAGGTACCCGTTCATCCCGTAGCCCGATTTTACCCCCCCCCCCCCTTTTTTTTTCAGATGTATATAATTGTAGCTGCGATCAGACACCTAGTTTGATAGTTTTTTTTAGTTAGTTCTAGCGAAAGACAGGGCAAAAGGAGACAGAAGGACACCTACGGTGTTACACGGGTGTCTTCCTCTGTCCTGTCTTTTACTCGCGCTACGGTTTTTTTTTTTTAAATACGGGATATCAACAAGCCCACATTGCGATCCTAGTGGGCAATGAGAAAAGCTCGTGTGCGAATTCGGAGCCCGCATCCGAAAATCGATCTCCGACCTTTTGACACCTATGTACCCATAGCTATCGCAGTGGAATTGCCTATTCACACTCGTGCGCGCTAAGCGTACATGGGAGGAGACCATCAATCATCCGTGCCATTGTTCCCACTTCAATATACCAGACTGCAGCGTTTCCTGTGTAGACTTGGTCATTCGGATTTGACAGAACGAAAGCTCTTGGGAGCCGTGCATCACTACTCCAGGCAAAGAAGCCACAAACGGGCTCTGCGCCATGCTTGTAAGCTATTAGCCGAGGGGTCCCAAAAACGCGGCCCGCCGACCTTCCGAAAGCGTCCAACATGCGACTGTCTTCTTTTTTCATGACTAGCTGTTTGTGACATTGCTTAACGGTGCTCGAAATATTTTCTCGCCTGTCGTGATTACTAGCGCTTTGTTCGGTTAAGCTAAACACGTGTGGTTTTGTATTTGCTTATTTATTTCAAGTGAAATTTCATGCGGTCACCTTGTGTTGAAACCTATAACCATGGACCGATTACTCTATGCTTGAGTCTCTATTAGTCACTGTTGCTGATCGGTGTTTTTTGAATTCTGACGTTAAATGGTTTTCATAAATGATGGGTGCAAGAGATGCGGGAAGGGCCATCTTTCAAGTGGCAACGTTCGCGGACATTTTTTCCAAGATGGGCTTTTTTTCCCCCAAGTAACCATACGCAATCATCATTTTTCGCGCCTAAGTGTCGCATTACGACATAGCACAGATACAGTATATAGTGCATCATGGCAAGAAATTCTAATAATAACAATAATATATGTGGTTTAGCGTCCCAATACCATGAAATGATTATGAGAGACGCCGTATAGTGAAGGGCTCCGGTAATTTCGACCACTTGGGATTCCCAACTTAACCTAAACCTACACGGGCCTCGTACATTTTCTCCACCATCGAAAATGCACAAGAAATGCCAAGAGTGTATTCGCAAAACAAATAGTTATTCTTTTGAGACGAAACAAGCTCCACTAGGCGTAAATTTTTCCTGAAGTGTACACGAGCCCAACAACTCGAACGGCACGCATGAAGACGGTCTCTGGCGTTGCGCTCTTGTCCTTGGAAGTCGTGTCCATGGTACAACACTAACTGGAACGCGCAGGTCACGTCACCTCGAATCCAAACGGCAGTGATCGCATCGATTGCGCATTCAGTCTGTATAGCAATGAACAACCGCGGACGCTGCAGTGATGTCCGACATCGTGGCGGCCATGTTCGGAGGACGGCTGGTCGACGAGCTGTTTCGGCCTCAGCCGCTCTACTCTGCTCGGGCGCTGCGATCGCTCTTCGAGAAGCTGACGCACACGTCTGTCATGCGACTTAGCCCCGCCAGCATGGACAAGGTGAGTGATGCCGACGTGTAGTTTAACCCACATTTATTTATTTATTTATTTATTTATTTATTTATTTATTTATTTATTTATTTATTTATTTATTTATTTATTTATTTATTTATTTATTTATCCATACTGCAGGCCAATATGCTGGCCCATGCAGGAGGGGCAAATACAATAATGCAATGACAAGGCATTCACAAAAATACTAACAGTGCAAGAAGAAAAAAAAACGTACAGTGCAAGACGCTTGCATCGCAAAACAATTTACACAAGTGATAGCAACGAAAAGAAAAAAAAATCTTAAGACAATAACAGACCACTACACGCAGCATGCGATTCACGACACTTGTAAGAAATGTTTAAACACTGATCACATTTCTACTAAATATTAGAGAGAAGTTCATATCGCGCATGCAGAGGGCCTTGTGGCATTATTAATCGTTCACTCTAAAAAAAGAACGAGTAAAAAGGGTGTCATTTTGTCCCACAACAATAATCGCCATCTATATTGCGTTCCATCCTTGCGCTATCGCCCCGCGCCCGGTACATTCCGGTCACGACCGACATGCCCATTATCAGGGTTAAATTGCATTCTCAATAGGAAAGTGGCCAGCGCCGTGTTTTCAGGAAAGAAAACGCGCGCAAGCCTGATGACGATTATTGTTGTGGGACAAAAAGACACCCTTCTTACTCGATATTTTTTTAGAGTGTTGGGCAAAAAGGGGAGATCGGGATACACACGTAGTGTGCGCATGGTCACTCCTTCTGTTGCTTGTCTCTTACACTAATGATAATATCAACGTCTAATAATAATATTTCACGTTTCAAAACTGCGATATGATTATGACGTACGCCGTAGTGGAGTGATCCGGAAGTTTCGATCATCTGGTGTTCTTTATTAACGCGCACTAACACCGCAAATTACGCATGCCTCTCCCATTTCGCCTCCATCGCAATGCGAGAGAGAGCACGTTGCTAGTTAAGACCTTGCTAATTAAGACATAGCTTATAGTATAAGTCAGTCCCAAGTTCTGTAGTTAGTACAGCTTCGCATCACTATAGCACAAGCTGTCCTCATTATTTTTCTCTGTTTTTTGTTGGAAGGAACGCGCCGATGTTATCACGCTTTCGACAATGAGCACGCCGAGTGATGGAAGCGAACGTATCCCACAAGCATTGCACGCAGCGGTTTAACGTTGAAAGGTAGAATGTTTAAACAATGCATGCAGAAATACTCATATAATATGATAGTACTTTATTGGTCCATATTAAAACAGTGAAAAGACGAAATGCTCAAAAAGTCTTAACACGAGGGCTAACAACTGATTGCTTTATTGAAGCGAAACAAAAAGAACGGAGAACAAAACATGCGCACGGAACCTATTCACATAAGAGTATACACTTGTAACGTTATACGTCTTCTTCGCCTATTAAAAGGTGTCTGCCTAGTGTTCACTGTATACCGCCTGTGGTTGTATACCTCAGAATTCATCTGCACGACCACCGTTTATAGACACGCAAACTCTGGCATAAAAGCGATAGCGGAAGCATTCGCTATCTGCAAAATTGGTAACACGCGTGTTATAGTTGATTGCGTTACTTGATTGCGAATGGACGTGCCCGAAGACTTCACAAGTCGTTTGTCATGTGCATATGTTGTGGTACGCGCACGTTTTGTTCTTCTTTTTCTTTATCTGTCAAGTTCGCTTGAATAAGGTAATAAGTTGTCAGCGCTCGTGTAGTCTATGCCATAACGTCTTTTGCGCTGAACGCAAACCCTTCTTAGCGGAGGTTCACACGAGGAACCTTTGCAATGATGTAGCCGTTGTACATAAGATTCCCACAAGTTGCGGCAAGGTGTATATCGGCATGTCGGGTCGTTGTATTAATAAGAAAGCATGCGCTGTTACTTAGAAACGATTCAGGTTCGCATCTGCCACATCATTACAAAGATCGCTTGCACGAACCTCTGATGAACAGCTCGTGCATTTTACGTCCAAGCAAAGATAAGGGGACACGTGAACTAGCGGAGGCGATGTATATTAAGCAAACTGAAGACCAATGCATCATCTTTGTCTGTTTGAAAATGAGTTTGATTTCTTAGCTGATAGATTGTGATGGGTCTGGTGCATTTTTTGTTGCGTCGTTTATGTAAGTGTACGCATGCGTGGGGGTTTCGTAAGCTTAGTATCGATTCAATAAAAGTCAATTGCGTGTGCGCGCTTGTCCGTGTCCCTTCTTCGTCCATCGTCTTCGTTCTGCGCCTATACGATTACTGTTCAAGCTGTGCACCAACTATACAGCCCGTCAGCAGACGTTATTGAGTGTAACGCGACGGTATAGCGTGTTTGCGGCAAAAAGTGCATATATAATATTGTGCACCTTTCAATGGGCAACAAATCGTACGTGGTTACTGCGTTTCCGTCTATCCGATTAGGGAATGAGAATAATTTATAGTTAAGGCATCGCGACGCGTATTCTCTTAGTCGCACTTCGAGGTTTTGATGGATTATTAGTGTGTTATATTGTATTTCTTTGATCGTGCTCTGAGTGGTGCTTTCGGGTACATGGGTCCCGTCAGGCAGATGACATCTGCCTTTTGCCCATGTATCCGAGTCTGAAACAAAGACAATAACAACAACTGTCATATGCGTGGCATTCACGTCGACGGGGGCTTTGCGTTCCTCTCGTGCAGCTGTACGACCTGATGTGCATGGTGGTCAAGTACCAGCTGTGGGCGTGCTCCAGTCCCCGCGACCTGCTGCCTCTGACACTCAAGCACCTCGAGGCGGCCGGACCAGGCGGACCAGCCAGTCACGCGGCTTCAGCCGTCCAGAAGGTCAGCGTTGTCCATCACGTCACGCACTGACGACCGCGCTTCGTCGGCGATAATTGGATGATGACGCCCCTCGACGCTGAACTGCCATTCATGTCCGCGGCTTTAGTCAAAGACGTCATATTTGCGAAACCATCGTGCGATGAAGGTGCGCTGTGCAGCGAGTTGTGGCTTGTGTTATGCCGCGAATTACATCACCGCCGCGTTTTGATTCGATCGTTCTCCGAACCGGACAGCGTGGCGCTGATCGCAATTCGTCTGTTTCAATCGATTTGTTAGCAATACTGGCAGTTATTGCTTCATGTTTTTTGGGCGCAACTGCATGAACCTAGTATTCGCAGGGAGCAACGTGGTATGTGTGAAGAACTGTTCAGTATACAGGGGTGCAGGCAGAAGGGGGGACGGAGCACCCCCTTCGTCTGAAAAGGAGGTCGGACAGGCAGATGTGGTCGAGCCGAGTGTCATATTGGGGTCTGCATGCAATGTCGAAAAATGGGGGAGGGAAGAGGCACGGACTAAGTTTGCCACCACCTAGCTGGCTTATTATAAAGTCTGTTATAATAAGTTCATACGCGCAATCAGTTCGTGCATACACCATATAATATCAGCATACGTATGTTATCGACGAATGCACATTGACGTGTAATGTTCAATCAAATCGTCGCGCTTCTTTGACCAGGCCTGAAAATGACAACTCATGAGTACCTTCTCGACTTAATTAGCCGCTCGATGATGGCCCGCTCAGCCTAACATCATTAGAACACGCGTGAACCGCCATCTTCATTGCCCGAGGCACTACTATATAGACGTCATTTCGCTAAAGCTCGCATGGTGACACGCGTGGCGGGTCGACACCAGGGCCGTACCCAGAAATTTCTTTCAGGGGGTGTTTATGTGTAGAACGGCTAACTTGGGCGTCCGGTTGCAACAGACGTCATCGTCAGGCTTACAAGTGTCGTTTCACCGCGCAGCATCTTGAGCCCCTGGACTTGGCTAGCCTGCAGAGGGCGCGCTACTCCCTGCTCCGCTTCTACCAGGACCTGCGTGTTCGGGTGCGTATCGCGTCGTTGGGGCCGGTTTCGGGACACGCGCACGCACGAATGTATTCGAACTTGGCGTTTATCAACTTTCTCGTTTCCCCGGACCCACAGTTTTTCCCTACCGTGAACATATGAGCTGTATAGCATTCGTGGTTTGGGTATAAGGTTTGTGGCGATTCCTGCGGCTTTTCAGCGATCCAGGAAGGAAACGGGTCACGTTAGGACACCGTTGCTGATGTGCCGAACCTGATGCCAAACCGTAATGTGCGAGTCAGCGCTTTTTTTTTCATTGATCAGTGCATGGACATCCATCTCTGTAAATTAAAAGCGTGCATGTTTAGCCGTTTTCATTCGGTCTTTTCCGGATCGTGATACGTAGTTTGAATTGTCAATCACATTTTTTTCTTTGCTTGCTTAGCTGGCTATCTGACATCACATGTGTATATAGTGTATGAAGCTTAGCACATGCCTGTCTGACGCAGGTGTCGGTGCTGCTTCGAAGTGGCGCACAGCGTCCGAATGGCCAGCTTGCCGTGTTTGCAACTCCGCCAGCGGGAGGCCCGCGCCCAGGAACCATCAAGTGCGCATGCTCTTCGTGAACGAGACACAAGCTGCCTTTACATGCATACACCTGACCCGGTTGTTGCAGGGAATGGGCTCCGGGAGGCTTCCTGCTGTCCGAGAGGAGCTTCGTGGTCGGCGACAACGGAGAGGCCGCCGGCAATCGGCCCGCTCTGGGCACAAACATGCAAGTGTTTACTCGTTCACTGCGCCGCTCGCAGTCGTTTCAGTACGTGACGCCGCAGCCGGTAAGGTATACTGTCGTGGCCTTCCACTGCACTGAATTACAGATAACGTAATTTGTTGCTTGATTTGGTTCCTGCTACCAAGCTCGAAAGCATATGTCAGGCTGCGGTTTTACTTGAAGATATATCCTTTACTTTATAAGTGACACACGTAAAATGAATCCTTAAAATATTCCTCGGCAGCGCCTCGATCGCGACATCTCGTTTCGACTGTTGCTCGTCAATGAGTACATTGACGAGCAACTCACGGGCATCACAGTACACGGGCGTCAATCATTTTGCCTCCACCTAGATGCGACCGCCGATGCCGAAATTGAACATGCGACTTTCGGGTCAGCTGCAGAGCATCGTAGCCACTGATACACCGCAGCGAACTAAATACGAAAAAAAAATCAAGTATGTGCTGCTCACGACTTTGTTTCTCCGCTTTCCGGGGAGTAGAGGCGGCAAGAAAAAAAATTAAGAGTGGCTACTTGGGCTGGTTGGTATTTCAATTTTAAAAGAAATATACTACGCGTTGTCATATCTGACTTCTTTCTGAAACGTTCTACGCACTAAGAAGTATATTAGATGCGAAGCAGATTTTCGACTAGTCTGTGTAACGTTGTCCCTCCGTCCGCACCGCGCTTCCCTGGCCGAAGGTGTTGGGGCGGTGCCAAGCAGGTCGCGCCTTCCCTCGCAGTGCAAGCACAGTGACGTCACTCTCTCCCTAGTCTTTCGCCGCTCGTCGCGTGTCATCTTTCTCGCTTCACCCTCTCCAACGCTCGCAACGTTCGAGCGCACATCGAGCGAACAGTCTATCTGCGATGAAACTTACACGAAACCCAAACCAGCTCGCGTGTCTTTGCTTTTAGGACAAACGTTTACTCTAGTAACTCTACGCCGAGATTCGCGTAGATTACATTTTGTTTACTCTACGCCGAGATTCGCTTCAGGCGTTTCTTCCAGCACTCGCGACATCGGAGGTCTTCAACTGCCATTGTGGTCGAAAGCTTGCACGATGGCCTTGCACGTCAAACAATGGCGCGCAGGCCTGACTGAGTAAAGATATATATAAAGCTAGGCTCACTTGTGGATCCCCCTTTACCCCCACCCAACGTTTCTAGATTACATTGCCCCGTTCCCATGCCCCATTCTGCGTTTTCTGTTGATCGACTGTAGGGGCGCGCGCTAACATCTGTCAGTTCCCCGAAGAGCCCACACTCGCGAGTTGCGCGCACGCGATGCACCTCTTCGGCGTACATACATACACGCATGCACGCTGTGTCGGCAGGTATTCTGGGGCACCGTCGGTGTCGTCGCCAACGACTCCACCAAGCACGGGCGTGGCCGAGCTAGGACTACTGCTGCGCCTGCTGGGACCTGACGACGAGGAGCCGGGACTCGCCAACCTCGCTCTGGACGAGCAGCTCCTCAATTGAGCGCCGCCGTTACTTTAGCCTGCCGTCTCGGCACGCATTCTCCAAGAGCAAAATAAAGATCGATGTCGTTTACGTTTATGCCGTCGTCGAACGTTTTCCTGGTGTATGTTTAGCCCACACATATAGCGAACAAGTGCTCTTTTCTTTATTATCGCGATTCAGACTTGCCCTTACGGAATAATGCTAGCACCCGAAGAAAACCACTAAAACGTCGAAATAGAAACAGTTCCCCCTTCCATATTTGCACGTTTTAACGGCTTTCTTCATACCTGCCCTTGGAGATTAGACACGGGAAGCCTGTTGCAGCTCTTTTTTAAAGCGCGCCAATGGCTCCACAAGAAACCTTCAAATGTACTCGCTACTGTCCTTCAGAGAGAGCCGAAGAAATCCCCAGACAAGCTGCTGTTTAGCTACCAGCGGAGTGGAATGGAAGGCGTTATTTCGCTTATCACCATCATTTCTCGCGTTATATACATCCCCCATTGTGCGAAGTACGCGTGCTTTCTGGAGCGTGCCGAAAATCTCGCACCGCGATAGCTGAAAGCGGCGCAGAAACGTCAGCTTTTTGCGCATGCAATTACGCATGCAGTGTGTGTGTGTGTTGCCACGCGTGACACTTTAAAAGCGCATTAGGCTTCAGTACTTCTCAAAACATTGTTTTAAAGAATGACGCAGTAAGGGGAGTGGTAGACACGAAGCCTCCGGCAGTTAGGGTGGGGCAGGGGTGGGAGGCGTACGTGTGTGAGGTGCGCCATCCATTGCGGTGCCGAACTCAACTGAAACGCGGTTGATCGGTTGAAACATGAAAGCATACACATATGACGCGGCGGCTCGAATCGACCCATCTAGCCTACAGTTATCTCATCGTTACGAGCAGGATACCTTGTAACTTTGCGTTTCGTGCGAGTCGCTCTTTAGTAAAAATCGAACTACCCGCCATTTCAAGTACGTTGTGATTGTTGTGTAGTGGACAGCGACCTACTTAACAAAAGACGCCTAAAAACTTACAAAATAATAATTCGTTTTTTTTTGACGTTATAAATGTTTACAATATATTTGTGTCTGTCTCATATGCAATTTTAACGTGCTTCGGCTGTTGTGTTGGCTGGCATGTCGGCTGGTCACAGGTTGCTGTAACAGGCCGGCGGTTGTAGCAGCTTCGTTTATGATTACGCTATCCCGACTTTTGTCATAATAGATAGCAATTTTCGTGGATTCGTTCACACCTTACGCGCTTGTGAAAGCAAGGATCGTCAGTACAAGCCACATGTCGTCATCCTTGACCACCTGGGCTACGCTACGGAGGTAATCCTACGACAAGTGAAGCTTCATTTAGTTTTGCTTCGTAGTGTGATCACGGATTTACTACAAGATCACCTGCGCCGTATTACAACGAACGTTATTATTGCTACAGACGCATCGCAATACGACGAAAAGTCAGGGGTTGGTATTTTCAGCCCGATTTTAAATTGGATTTATTCCCTTCGACTACCCGATTTCATACCCGTTTTTGTGGCTGAGTTTCTGGCAGTAGTGCTCGCCTTACGCATGTTAGATACAGCAATTACATCAGCTGTCATAATAACAGATTCCCTATCTCTCTGTGCAGCACTTTCTGTTGGTGCTAATAATCACGTAACAAGGGCGTTTCGTGCACTAGTACCTGTGCATTTGAGAAAAGTGCGATTAGTTTGGGTGCCTGGACATAAAGGTTTGTTTCTGAATGAAATAGCCGATTCCTTAGCTAAGTCGTCAATCAGCGAACCAATTCTACCGCTCTGTCCATCATCCGCTTATGTGACTGCTGCTCGATTCCGCAGACGTACGCTTATGCAAGTCTTTAAAGGTTCAGCACTAACAAACTCTACAGAATATCGCCATTTATTATATCCCTGGCGAAGAGACTTTTGCCGCACTCGAAAACAAGAAGTAGCTATCACAAGGCTGCGTTGCCGGGTACCAAATCTAAATTTCTATAAACACAGGTCTGCTCAGGTACCTTCGCCACTGTGCGCATTCTGTGATGAACTGGAAACAATAGACTATTTCTTTTTGACCTGCAGGCGGTTTAACACATTACGAAAAACCCTATTAGAAATACCTTTGCGTGGCATTGGTATGGACTTATCTCTGCCTGTCATTTTGTCTTTTGGAGCTTCCATTTCTGGTTTCTCTAATGGCACAGTATGCGCGGCCGTCCGGGACTATATCGATGAAACTAATAGGTTGACTAATTAACCAGTTTCATTATCTTAACATGTCCACATAATTATATGCGTATAAAATCAGATTATTGGTCTATACTAAGAATAAATTTGTTTATGTAAATATTTGTATGCATTACATTAAGCACCACACTTGCCTATAGCCTATCCGTAATCTTTCTGTTATACCTCCATCATTCTAAATCTGAACAGTAAATTTTAAAGCCACTCGATTCTTGGCCAATCCCCCACAGTGGGTATGCGCCACTAACAATAGGAGAACAACAACAACAACGGGCAGCTGTCTGCAGCAGTGAGCGCCACGCACATACCCAAGCAGAACGGCTTAATGGCTGGTCGACAGTGACCTTGAAGCGAGCTTTTCCTGACGCGCCAACTAAAAAACGAAAACAACGTGCTCGATGGTTTCAGTCTTGGGTATCGTTCGTACTCAGCGGAGAACACAAGGTGCTTTCAGAAAAAATACCTGAATGCGCTCATTCACACCCATTCGTGCATGTGTATTAAGTCGGGATTTCACGAACAAAAGTCTCATGTAAGCTGTTCCTTGAAAGCAAGCTTGAACTTAATGTGCGTTTCACATTGTTTCTTGTAGCATATCATGTTCGCATCATCCGTTTCACATCGTTTCTTTTTTTTTTTAACCATACAAAACGCATGGTCTTAGTAAGCTTCTGCAGTCAGCTGTTGAAAGCTAGCTTTAACTTTGGTGGTCCCGGTGTCTCGTGTTGCATCATACGATCCTGTCGTCGGTTCGTCATCGTTGTTTCTTTTCTTTAATCATGCAGGGCAAGTGGTCTTCGCAAGCTTCTGCAGAAGTCTCGAGTTCCATGTGGTAGTCTAACGCTGCGGCATTACACGCCCCGTCGTGCCGTCCTCTATGTGCCAGGCAGCGATGAGAGAAAGATAACGAAGGCGTTCGGCCTAGATGCTGACTGCATGGTGCTGGACTGTGAGGATGGCGTGGCAGCCAATAAGAAGGTGTGGACTCCATCCTTACGATGACTGCATTGAAAGGATATACATATGTGTCGTATGCGTACATTTCAGGTGTTTGTCTCCAGCAAGCTCGGCACTACTACAAGATCAATGAGAGTAAGGTTGACATAATGAACCAGAGGGAAGTGCACTTGATGAGTGCACCAAGAAAATGAAATGCTTACGCTCGCGAAAAATTATCGTTATTGTCAGTACAGCAACCTAAAAAAAAAGAGACCTGCTTAAAGCCCTGTTCTACAAGGACTTTAGATGTCTTGTTATGCTAATGAAAACAAATCGTTGCATGAGCATGTAGGCTTGAAGTGTCTGTCATTCCTTAATAATAGTTATGTTTCTGTTACAGTAAAATGCTATTTTGACTACCTTTAACAGCAGAATGATAGCCAAGTTGACAATGTTTACACGTCCTGGCATTCTTTAGCATAACAAGTTGTCCGGGCACCAATCGGTGTCACTTTTTCTCTGCAGTTGTAGGCTGATTACAACCAGCTGACGATGTCCCATTTCAGAAAGAAGCACGTGAGACAGTGGCTCGTGTGCTGGACAAAGGGGAGAGGCCACAGGGATGCAGAGACCTGGCGGTGCGCATCAATGCTGTAAGCACGGGCCTTGCAGAGGATGACATTCGATGCCTCCTGGGCGCTTCTCATCTACCCAACACGATGTTGGTGCCTAAAGTGGAAGAGATCAAGCAACTAGACTGGGTAAGCCATTAGCATTAAGGCGGCATCAAGGCCAGGCATTTTAAACTGTAAAGGTTCATTCACGCTAGTGGTCGGCAGAGGTCGCATGACTGATCGTGACTGCTGATCGAGAAGTGACTTACGGCAACTGACATCCACAATAGCTAGCGCAACATGCCTATCACCAGACACAGATGGGCCACGGCTGTTTGATCACGGCATGACCATCTTGTGACTTTGTGATTCTCACGTCTGATTGATTCGCAAGTTTTGAAACAGCTGAGAAAGCAAGCACTGAGGGTCTGGAACAGTCACCTTATGACAAAAGTGATCATTGACATCTTCTTGTGACTGGTTGTTTCGTGACCAACTCTGTCACACATATGCTGCGAGTTGCTGGCATGAATGAGCCTGAAAAAAACAACAATGAACTGTGGCACTAAATACTTTCAACCAGTCAGGCCGATGTATCGCTTCCATGAATTTGAATGCACTGCATTTTTGTAAATGAAGAGCTGTAAGGAAAGATTTTTTTCAAATATGAGTGTCATTTTTCAACATTATAGGTTTCTGGCTCATATGCTAGCTAATGTTGTCTGTCTTTGCACAATGATATATTTTTACAGTTTTCAAGTCAGACAAAGAGTTAGCAATAGGAAAGTAACATTTTACTATTGTTTTAAAAATACAGGATGACATAAATCGGCAAAAATCAGTGTTTTGTTAGCAAGGTTGTGTTCATTGACAACTATAATATCATTTTCTCCTTTCTTTTTTTATAATTAAAAGGCTCTCATTTTTATTCATCTGTGGTTTTGTAATCTTTAAAGTAACTTGACCTAAGAATGCATGGCAGCTTTGTAGCTAAGCTCTCTACAAAGAGGAAGTCTGTAATAGAATGCCTCATTTGAAAAGCAGGGGTTGGGGGTGTGGGTAATGATGCCCCAGCTTCTGTCTGGCCTGTGAGCTATCTGATAATTCGCACATGCCTATGACTTCAGGCACAGGGGGCTAGAATCGGAGCCACATTGTGCTCGGAGGCTCAACTGTCCTCACCTCATGCCAGGTGAGGGACCAGGTGGAACGGGCTCTAGGCGAGCGGCAGCATCGACTCGAGCTCATCGTGTGCATCGAGACAGCACTGGGCCTGCTAAACTGCCACCAGCTGCTCCAGCATGCCTCTTCCATGACTCACGGCCGCCTGCAGATGGCTGGCCTGTTGTTTGGTTCGGACGACTTCACGGCCAGTATAGGTAGGTGCTTGTTAATGCAGATTTAAAGCAAGTCTTGTGACAAGTTAGAGGTTTGGGTAGCATGTGATATCGCATGTGAAAAGCCCACGCCGTTAGCTGTTCTGGGGTCTTGAAAGAGCAGTGCTTAGAACAAATGGACGCAGTTGCACCGTTGTACAGTTCAAAAGTGGCCTGCAGCAACAGTACGTCACTATAGCTTGTTCACTGGAACTTACGGTATACACAATTGAAATGATGGGCCATGAATATTGCCACTTAGTGAAGAGGTCGTGTCTAAGTAACATGGCTTTAAGGTAGGGGTAAGTCACTCTGTGTCTCAAATCAAAAGCGTACGCCTACGTGCAGGGGCTCGTCGCACACCGGAAGCTACGGAAGTGCTGATGGCGCGTCAGCAGCTGGTGGTGTTGGCGAAGGCATACGGTCTCCAGGCTGTTGACATGGTCACAATAGACTTGAAAAGTAAGTGGGTAAGGTGCCTTCTGTAGGTGTGAATCGGGACAGCTGCCATGTTTTGCAGCTTTGAGGTGTTTTATTGTATGCGTATGAGAGTAGCACCGCCAAATTCTTTTTGTAATTTATCTCAGTGTAGCAACATAACAGAATGTAGCAGAACTTTCTGGTGAAATAAACTTTTGAATCACCTACTAATTTTCTATAGCATATGCAAGTCTGTTGCTAATCAATAAAAATCAATTACTTTTTTTTTTGAGGGAGCCAGGGATTTAGCGTACCAAGTTTCAGGAAGCTTCATTTACCCAGTGTGGCCAAAATGCTAAAAAAACCCTTCGAAATCCGTGATGTCGCTATCAGAGATTTGAGCACGAAATTTAAAAGAGATACTTTTGACATTGATAACTGTTCATAAACCTGTGGTGGCGAAAATAGCGACACTACAGTAGACTTCTCTTCAAGACTAACTAGAGGGGACCACAATCATTTGTTCGTCTTAACAGAAGTGTCCCCAAAAAGCAAATTCTGACATGCCAAGCAAACCCAAATATGTTGCTTGAAAAACTGAATGATGTATAGTTATAACTGGGAGGAAAGGAATGAGAAGAAGCATTTATTTGGCTCAGCTTGATAAAAACTCTGTTTTCAAGTAGTGTATTTAGACTAATTTAATGAGTGCTCGATTTGGTGAGCTTGTAATAAATATTTTGCTGAATGAATTTCTATCACATTTTGTCAATAGAACTGTAGCACGACCCTATTTTGACGATCAGAAAAAAGCTAAAAAGGGAGAGACAAGCACAATGTTCCTTCAAAGAATGGAAAATTTATTCTTGTGGCTGTTCACTTTCTGAGAGCCTGGCTTTGATATCACTTTTGAATATGCCTGCATTGCGTACCGCTACCTTGACAAAGCCAGTATACACCAAGTTGCTTATAAAAGTCTGTGAGCTTTCCTTTGAACTTCGGATATTTTCATATTTTCAGCAGTAACTTTTCCTGAACGACACGCAGCTGAAAATCTCTGTTGACACTTTTCACAATCACAAGCCTCGGGCACACACAAAAGGCACGGTGCAGCTACATTTTGTAAGCAAAATGACCTTCCTTTGTTGTGCACTTTCATAATAAAAAATGGAGCATCAAAATTAACTGTATGTCACTGGGAACACATACGACATGCACAGGCCCCGTGCAAAACAACACAAGCTTACCACAGCACATAGTCGGATGCCATTGTGTTACTGCCCGTCTGATGGGAGTGCTAGTGCTGCATATGTGGTTTTCGTTTCATGTGATTACAATGCAGAGACAATCTTCATTCCCATTTTCACTTTCATTTGGCTTTTCTTGGCACCCCTTCCCTTGCATTTTCCTCTCTAGCCAAGCTCTTGTGTTCTTTTGTTCTCTACTGTACTCCTGTTGGCGAACTAAAGAACGTGAGGAGAATACGAAAGGACGAATGCTTTTTGTTGCTTTGTTCACTGATAATGCCGGCCCTTTCTCCACCTGCTGGCTAGGGCTTAGGGAAGCACCGGCTTTATCTGTTGACCTTTCTCTTCCACTTATCTCGCTTTCTCCCTCCATGTCCCAACCTGCTTTCGATTTGCTTCGAGTTTTTGGGCCTGGAAGGTTTTTTTTTTTTCAGTTTGCTTTCTTTTGTTCACCTAAATGTCCTCATCAAAACTGTAATGTTCTTTGCACAGAATTCCCGTTGTTGTTGGTCGCTGCGAGAGGTAGTCTTATCAGAAGAGTCTTAAACAGCTGAAGCGCAAAAAAGGGCAACAACGAACTAAGAGAACAACGAGGACAAGCACTAATTTCCATTAAAATTTTATTGCAAACCACCAAGAATATATACCTGTCACATGACATCACAATCAAATCAATGAATGAACAAAAATAAAAATAAAATCCAAATAGCAGTCAATTTGCATGGAAACACCACATGCCAGTGAATTCAAGTAATATACGTAGTTGTTTTTTTTTATTACTATGTATGGATGGCTTGCTGACGCAGCTTCGATTTGCTATCGCCACCACCTCAATTACGAGCCTTACATTATCGTTGGAGTGAGCAGCCAACACAGTTGTTTTATCATACATTGGCTTGCACTTGCTCTGCGCAATGAGTCGCCAGGAAATGATCAGATCCCTTTTTCACTTTCTGGTTATGTTCAAGGTTCAAGTCATCTCACATTGAGGCATCTGCCTGTTTGTCCGACGTAACTTAGACCACAGCTCGAAGGTGCGTCATATACTGCATTCTTCACACATTGAACAAATTCATTCCGGTGCTTAGTGTTACACTCTTTAAGAGGCCTTCTTACAGGATTAGTTCTTGCACATAACTGCGACAACTTATTCGGCGCAGAAAATACTACTGAGACCCCTGCCCTCTGATCAATCTTCTTTAAATTATGTGAAATTCCATGCAGGTATGGAATCGCAGCTAAGTAGCCCGCTCTCACACCTTGTTATCAGAAGAGGCCTGTTACGTAATTCGTCTTAAGCAATTTTTTTTTGTTTTGTTTTTTGCATTGAGATTATGGGCAACCAAACAAACACTCCTGTGTTGTTAGTCTTAAGCAAGAATTCGTCTTAACAGAGTTCGTCTTAATGAGAGTTTACTGTATAATTTGCAGAGAATAATTCATCAGTCTTAAACTAACACATTGGCTGAATATAGTGTCCCTGGTAAGATTTTTCTGGGAGCTGAACAAATTTGAATCTCGTGGCCAGTCTTGGTAGCAGTGGTTGGACCATGGAGCTGCCGACAGTCAGGTGGAAGGCAGGAGGAGAGATACGTAGGCTCACTGATTGGTTGGCTTCTGTGACGACGTCAATAAGTAAGGGGAAGGCACAGCGTGACATGCAAGTGTTCAGTTCACCAGACTCTGCTGACAAGCTACTGTTTCAGCCTTGTGTAAAACACTGCTTAAGTGTGTGTGTGTGTGCATGCAGATGAAGAGTTGCTGCGACGGCAATGTGCAGAGGGGGCGGCCATGGGGTTTACAGGCAAGCAGGTTATCCACCCGTCGCAGATTGCACCAACCCAGGAGGCCTTTGCCCCAACTCCTGCTCAACTCGACAGAGCACGGCGCCTCGTCGAGGAATTTCACCAGCACCAACGACAAGGAAAGGTTAGGAACCACCGAATCACCTAGCTGCTTGCGCTCGCTTCATGCAGAAGGTGAAACTTCTGAGTGTGCCAAAGGAGCCTCTATGTTCCTGATATGAGGAAAAGAAACTGAGATTGGCAAACTGCTTTTAATTCTAGTATGACATGCGCAATTTTATTTTTGCAGGATAATAATCTTGTCAGGACATCTAGTCTAAAGGGGACCATTAATGGGACTCTCTGAAACACAATTTCTGTAGCCTAATGAAATTTTTTTGTTGAAAATGTCTACCAGCAGTAATTACTTGGAAAGGTTTCCTATATTTTCTTAATGAATATATGTTCCTAAACCAATTTTTGGAACATGTTTCTTAAAACAAAACCTTTCAAACAAGCAAGAGGAGTGTGGCCAGATTTGTCCACATTTACAAGAGTTTAGTAGTCTTTTGAAAAAAGAAACGTGTAGGCTTGCTCATTCGGGAGGAAGTGCCCAAGTAATCTAATTCTCTTAATTTGCAGTGTCAAATTAATGAGGTCAACCTTAGACTTTCAAGATTTTGGTGCAAGCAATTTTTCTGTGAAACCCATTTACTGTCGTTGTACTACCACAACTTGACTGTATCAAAATATAAAAAATGCCATCATTTATCTTAGATCCATTGGAAGGAATGTGCATATCATTCCAGATGATCCTACTGAAAAATGAACCACTATTTGTGTTCAGACAACATTTTCTGAGCTAAAGCATGCAGTGGATAACATCTGCTCATTAATTTCCCATTAGTTTGTTCGTATATACTTAATTGGCATTGTTCTTTAGTCGCCTCTCTAAAGATGGAATTTTTCTTTTAAGTGAAAAAACTGTACGTATGTTCTGCTGACATTGCCGTATAACGATTCTGTAACAGTTGACTGTGCTGTTGTGATGGGGTATGTAAATCCATTTTACAAAAATGTCCCCTCCCCCCTTCTTTTTTTTTTCTCTATTTTTCTCCCTGCATTGTGTTGTCTATAAGTTACTAATCATGCTACATTCATTAGTGGTCTAAGCATATTTGTAATCAAGAGATAGCAGTGCGAGTACAGCTTGTACAAAATTAAGTAAAGTGTTCAAATGTGACATGCAGAATGTTCAAATAGCACACGTTTTCTATCATGTCATCTTGCAGGGGGCATTTGTGTTCGAAGGCAGCATGATCGACATGCCCAGTGTGCGACAAGCACTCAACATTGTGGAAGCAGACCAAGCTATTTATGGCAAGCCTTCCTAAAGCAAATAAAGAAAGCTTTATGTTTGTGTAAACCCTCCAGACCTGCTTTGTATGATCACATGAGCTGAAGGAACACCACCTAGTGTTTCAATTCAGCCAATGAAAACCTCTGATAGCACAATATTTTTTTTTTCATTAAGCGGACCCATCGCCTGAGGCACCACCAGATCATCAGCGGAGGCTGGGATGGGACGGGTTAATTCCCTTTTTCCCCCGCCTTGTCCGAACTAACATTTAATGAAGTTTATTCATTCATTCATTCGCTAAAAGGAACATGAACAAAAATCCACAAAGGAGCTCCTTTAGGAGATGTCTAAGTGATGCACAAACAATTAGCTTTATTGTACGTCGCTTCTTCTTTTTGTCGTGGGTAGTTTTTGTTTAATAGTGAATTTATTATAGCTTGGTGTAAAATTTCTGTCGTGACCCAAAAGCTGTAATCATCATAACGAGTATGGGCCTCAGAAATTGGGTGAATACCACTACTCAACCCTGGTCCACTAGAAAGAAAAAAAAAAAAAGGCAACTGACAGGCATTCGTAAACGGTTTAGAATAACCCAGCAATAAAACCGTGGCCGCTCGTTTCAGTGTGGAAGAAGCATCTGTACAGAGTGCTTCAGCATATCTGCACCAGAGAGCATTAGGAACGAGAAAGACAACAGGGACTGCTACGAGACCTCCGAAGCAATGGAAGCCTTACACGTATGATGATGTGCCTGTAGATCTGTGGGAGGAGTGAGCGCTCGGTTTCAAAGCATTTTGAGTCTCCGGAGTTTGAATATTCGTGCCGTGTCACTGACTGTCTATGGTTGAAGGGGAGATGCTGCTTGAAAAAATGTTTATTTTTTAGCCTAGGTTAATGTATTTCTTGCTGTTTACAAGGTTTTTCTGTTGATTTTCAATATGTAGTTAGTGAAACAGTACGCTGCTTATTCTTTTGTATCTTAGCAATGTGTAAAATATAGCTGTAACTTCCCGCATTTTTTTTATCATAGTTTGAGTAGTAGTGGTTCACCGTACAGAGGTTTCTCTGCATTTGGAGTTCTTGTCGCATAATGTCGAAGTGGTGGCACAAATCGTGTCTTACCTATAGCTTCATTCTTTTATTAGTAAAGCATTCCTGCTTGTAACGGCGTTTCTAGCGTAGAAATTTTCTTGCTCATATGGGGCTCAGACAATGGTGCACATTAACAAGCCAATGGGAACAAGTGATCACTTACAAACACTTTAGAAAATGAACGAATCAAGACTCCTCATTGACATGCCATACATCAGTGTTCTTCATATCCCACATTTCATTTTTTGTGTATGTTACATCTTGACTGTGTGTCGTCTTGCAGATCTTGAGTTGTTGCTGCATCCAGTGATGTTCCGTAATACGCTGAAGAATTCCCATTCAGAGACATGAAAATTCTCTATTTCAGAGATTTTTTCCTGCAAACGTTGACCAAATTCCCTGCATATTTTTCTGCACAACAGTACTGATTTCCGCCCCCATCCACGCTCACAGAGTCTATAATTACACGTGTCAAACGTACTGGCGACTTTTGAAATCGTGATTAACTCCTCCACTGCCACGCAACAAAAGCATGACTTTACTAATTCATATACTGTTAGTACACCGCACATTGTGGGCATCAAGTATAACACTTTTAGTGAACTAGAAATCGCTCCCCGTAATTATCATTAACAGATTTCAAGGGCTATGCTTGCGGGGTGCATGCGCCAAAACCGATTACAGAGGATGAAGGCGCACTGTGACCGTTACTTATCGGCCGTCATAGGATATTTAAGCATTCCTGAAATTCACTGCAGCATCACAAGGATTCCCTTTTTTCCTCTGGCTCAAAATTACCGGTGGAAATTATCCATAAGAGGAAAAATTACCTGCACAGAACATCACTGGCTGCATCCAAATGCATCTCCTTATGTCGCACGGAATACTTATATTCCGTGCTCATTTCGCTTTCCGGGCCTTGCAGCTCGAGTATACTGAGAGTAAAAGCACTGCTAATAAGGGAAGGTGAAACCGAAAGAAGACTATAGTGCCAACAGAACAAGAGCACTCTTTTAAAGTACTCACACTGTGGCAGACAAAGCGATTGGTTTTAGACAGATACAAAACACCCAGCTCGTTATTTAACGACATCACATTAAACAGCTATAAGTTTCCTAATGACACTAAACATCACTGGAGCCATGTCGAACGTTAGAAAACACTTCCACAGCAAGGGAAGGTCACCAATGTTGTTACACAAAAAATCATTTCGGCAGAGTGTTGTGACCCAGGTTGGAAATCGGCATCTGTCGGAGGGAAGATCATCTGCAGCATGACCGTGGGTTTGCATGGCAGTCCAGTTCACTCAAAACTGGCTTGGCAGCACTGGATTATACAGTATTGTTGCTCTTTGGTGTGTAATATGTTTATGCTGTTTCTGTGGTAGCTCAACCGTACATATGCAGTCACGCTTTGTCCTCTTTTGGAAGGACGGAGAATGGCTGGGCACGTTGGACATCATAAATGATATGCACTCAGCTTTGCTCATTTGCGCTGCTCTCTTTGTAGAGCTTCCGCACAAAGATGTGTGGAAGCTCTACAGAGAGCGTAGCGCAGTTGCCGAACATGCTGAGACGTTGGATCACCGGGTAAATTTCGAAGCGACAGCCATCCTTGAAAGCGAGTTGAACTGGAGGAGAAGGTTATTACTCGAGTCGTGGCACATACAGAGGACAGCCCATAACATCAACTGCTCTCGGAACCCTTCCCCCACTGTATACACATGGACTGCGCTCCACGGCAAAACAAGGGAGAGGGGGGTCGTTATCCGCCCCGTGAGTGCTTTGAAGACGCCGCTGCTACGTAGTCTCCGCAGTCACCCCCCGAAAAAGGAACCAAGTCTGTTTCGAGATGTCGGGTTTCTTCAAAACTTTTAGTTGGAATAATCATCTCCCAATTCTATCTGAAATCGGGCTTTGTGTGTGACACAATTGATAATGATAACTTCTAGGGTTTTATGTTATAATCACGATATGATTATGATTTACACATTAATGGGCAAAAACAAAGCTCCAGGTTAGTTGCAAAAAGTCGATCGTTTGGAAGCAGCACTCACACGTTAGCCTTTTGTTTAGCTATACTAGGTCTCATGCCAAAAAATAAGCTCCTAGATTTTTGTGGTGGGGTCATTTCGAACCCACGCTTTAATTATGCTCATGCATGTTTGTATGGATACACGTATGAGTGTGTAGAAAGTGTAACATTTTTCAGAGGGTGGGCAGAGAGAAGGCGTTGAACTAGAGGTCTTTTAAAGATAGAGTAATTTCATTAACGAGAGTTAACACTGTGTTATCTTTCCCTCGCTTCAAATTCTTTCTCCCTGGCACTTTGTCCCCTTTGATGGACCAAAGTACTTCCAGTAGTGACAGCGGCTTCACTCCAAGGTGCTAAGCATTAGAACACCGGTCGTGTCCACTTGATTCTTGGCCTTTTTTTGTGCCAACATTTGGGTCAACTTTTAGGCAACAGCTTTTTCGCCTTAATGCTTGAAACAAATGACTGCTGGATTTTTTTTCTGCGATCACTTCCTTTGAAACAACAGTTTGCGAAGTGAGGCGTGCCAGCATAGGACATTTGCCAATCACTGAGTATTAAAATGAATTTTAACTAAACTGGTTCAGTTTTAGCAAGGCACTTTTGCTCACTAGAACAAATAGTAGAACTTATGAATGGGCTTCAGCAATTTCTTTACTGATGTGTGGCAAAAAATGGAGTTTACACTAGTTGCATAAAGCTAAAGGAATACTTAAGCGAAAAATAATGTTTTTTGTACTATTAAGTACAAACCCTACTCACTCACGACTGGTGCAGAAGCCTAGCTAATGTTCTAGCCGTTCACAGTCGTACCGTGCACAATTAACATCCCCTTCCCATACCTCGAGTCATAATAGCTACGATGGATTCGGGGAAATAAGGCAACATGCTAGGTCTGCTCTACGAAGGGAACAAAGGGTAGGCTTACACCTTTGGTTGTCGATCGCTTTGGCTCGCAGGGAAATCCGGAGTTCGTCGTCCCTGTCTGGTGGCTGGTGCCAGAGAGAGCGTCTCCCTGTTGGCACGCTCGTTTTCTCCAACCTCCCGGTTTCCCTTTCCCTAACGAGGGTTGCTTTCTCTCGCCGAGGGAGAGTAACTCGTTTTCGCGAAACGAGTGAGGAGGGGATAGCACACGCTCATCGCGGGGTGAATGGCCCTTCAAAAGAGGCTTCGTTGTCTCTTATCTCGACAGGACCGACGTGTCCTCGCAACTACGCTGAAGCAAAAAGGAAAGGAAGCATGGGCACGTGTGCTTCCCCACAACTAGTAAGTTAAAATTTTATGCCGATAACATTACTCGTATTACAAGACGACATTTGTCAAGTGAGCAAACGCAAGTTATCAAACTAAGTTAATTCATTGTTTCGCTTTAGTCCCCCTTTAAGAAACAGCGAAGCTATTAAATCTTAGGTACTTACTATGGCCTTCTTGGCTGATACTAGGTCTTTCTTTCCTTGGCATAGACACAGTAGAGTCGAACCACAGCCTGTCCCAGACTTTGCAAGGAGGCTCAAACTCTGGTGTCACAACACGAGAAGTTGGCTAGCTGTGGCACCACCAGTAGAAGCGCGGGCCTTTTGTCGCTTGTACTTGGCTGGCGCGGCTGGCAAACATGGCACAGAATTTGCACAGACTGTGTGCGTCGGTGGGCATGGCAGATAAGCAACGGTACGGAGGCTTTTTTGAGGAGACCCGAAATTTTGCTTTGAGATTCAAGAGGTTTGCTTTTAAGCAGCGAAAATTGGAGAACTGCTTTTAATTTTAGTACGACATGCAGCACTTTAATTTCTCTTCTGGAGGGGTACATCAGTGCCGACTGTCGAGGACGCAAATGCTATGACTTAATGATAACTTATTGCTGAAAATATATACCAACAGCAATTACTTTACAAAATGTGCTGTACGTTGCTAATAAAGATTCTTAAAACAAGCTTTTTTTTTTAAAAAACAAGATTTTTAAAACAAGCCGAGTTTGGCCAAATACGTCCTCACTGATGAGAGTTTGGTATTTTGAAGTAATGCATATGCTTGCTCAGTCTAGTGGGCGAGTCCAAGTCATCCAATTTTTTTCGTTTACTAGAGTCAAACGAATTAGGGTGTGGGTGTTCATTCTTTATTCTTAGCAACTCTTCTTCCGCCATAATTAATTTTGATCTGTGACCGAGCAAGGGCCTCCCCTCTGATTTTTTTCAAATCTTTCTTTACTGTAGGGGGTGGCGCTTACTCAAGATTTTACAGTATTTGCAAGGCATCACTGAAGTCTCATTGAAAGTGTTTTTTATGTGTGTGCACTTATAACCTATGTTTGTATATAGATACCTTGTAAGGTGTATGAAAAAAAAAACAATTTTCTATTCCAGTTTTGTAGATTATTGTAAATTAGCCAATTCTTTTTCGCCTGCAAAGGCACCGCTTCTGCTCTTTCAATTTGCCGCGCAGCCCTCACTGTGTCTCCATCTATCTTCGCCTTCCACCTGAAAACGTTGCAGATTCCTGCTCTAAAGAAACTAAGCACAAATGCAGCCAATAAACATCAGCTAAAGCCAACCTTGCTTATAGTCTTCTCCGAGAGGAAGAATGAGAGTGACTAGTTCATGTGCTACGAGTGTAATGTTAACTGATGCAGCCCAATCTTCTTTTGCTACATGTTGCCCCTTTCAGGTTCATTTCTCAGACCATCAAAACGGAAGGATTCAGCTACCTTGACTCATTGGGCAAGTGTAATTCTGACCACCTTGGTACTGCATTAAATTATTCATAAATATTCTTTGTAAATACAGCCTGCTCTCTGAGCAGATTTAACATTTGGGCAAGGCAACTAATCTACCTACCGTAGTCAAATACTGTTCACGAATGATCAGATTACTGCCACATGATTATAAAACATCTCTGAAAAACCATTGCATTACCGACCGTTTCTTAGTCTTAGCCATTGCTATTCTCGCAAGATGTCTGGAGCTAACTACCGCAATAGCTAGGAATAAGTTTGTTCCAAAATGTAACGGACAAGCATTGCCTATTGCACTTGCATTGAAAATAAAATATGGGATCCTATTGCTCATATAAACAAAAGATAAAAACTGCCTATATTTGTGTGGTACAGTATGGGTGAATACGACTCTCTTTATGTGCCAATCCAACACTCGTAACAAAGATATGGCTGCTCTCAGAACAATTTCAGATGTTGAATTTTGCAAAAAAAGTACGTTCTCTTGCAACATGTCTAAAGGAGTGTACCAGTGCATGCTGATGTGGCATCAATGTAATGACATGTGATACATTTGGTTCCTAATAAACGTAGTTTAAAAAGATTGTCAATGTTTTTCATCATTCTGAAGAGCAATTGTGCAAGAAACCAGGAACATCAATGAAATAAAAAAACAGGAAACAAGCACGAAGTGTGAATTGAAATGTGACGGAGTAGATATTCTGTGCTTGTTTCGCACTTTCTTTCAATATAGTCCCTGTTTTTTCACGCAAATCGTATTCACAGCGAATTACGAACTTGCACATTGCTCTGTACTTCTGAATGAAAACACTCCGTTTTAACACATTATTGAGAGGAACTGATGTATACCTATTCAAGTAGAACATCACTGAATGAATGAAGTAAACACATCAAAGCTTTTTATTCAGCAGTTTCGATTTCTGACATTTGATTTGTAGGCACACAGCAGTCCGAAACACCCAAGAAAGTTAAAGAGGAATACTATTCTTCGAACGAATCGGGCAAAAGTCAACAGGCAGAGTTTGTTGGGCATTCTAGCGAGGTCCCTTGGAGGACTCGGTGCTCCGCAGAAGCCTGTCCTGCTTTTGGCGCCGAATCTTCTCTCGCAGTAGTCGTGTCCGCATGACAATTAGAGATACGGGTTTTTCTTGATCCTGTTGTGCCCGCGTGTCCTGCAACTGGAGTGAAGCTGCCATGTCTATGTCATCTGGTATGTGGATGTAGCGTACTTGGCGTCCCTGTACAAAAAAGCTTGCATAGTTCTTCTCACCGCTGGGGCCGACCACAGTCGCATCGCTCAGGTCCACATTCATGAACCTGCACCGAGTTGACAATGGACTTGTGAAAGCAGCTATTTCAAAAAGGTACTGAATGGCACATTTCATAAACCCTGAGGCACTTTCAAAATCTCTGCATATGTAAGTAATGTCTAGGCCTTTGAGCAAAAAAAGGGGAATTTTTTTGAGTGGCAGATTTTTTTTGTTAGACACAATGAAATGAGTCCGACAAACATGCCAAGGAAATTATTTGCTGCCTTTAACTGTACTGTGGTAATCATGGTGCAAATTGAAGTGAATTAAGGTGGCTGAAAATCCAACCTGTCAGTAGGATTACGTGATTTTAAATTAATTTCAATTCATGTCATATTTATTAGTTAGCTAATGCACACAGGTGCAGCCTTGAAAAAGACTTCACTAGTCGAAATGTTGGCTGTAGCAATGCCTCGTGTTCCAAGGATATTTTATCGCTTAAAGCTACCATATTTCCGTGAACTTTTCCACGTTACTTAGGCCCTTGAGCAACACTTGAGTCACTGTGCAAGTCTGCTTGGAATTCTGCTGATAATTCACCACTTTGTATTTCATATTATTTGCTGCAAATGTATTTGTATGATATATGCAAACGGGACTAGCGCAATTCGACTTTTACGGGACTAGCGCAATTCGACTTTTTTTTTTTTTTTTCCTTTCGTCGCATTTCACAGCCTTCGGACTTCAAACGTCGCTGCCCAGGAACACCATTTTTTTAACGCTTCCGGTTCACCAGTTTCCACAAAATAAGAAAATGCGGTCGTATTGGCAAGCCTCACTGAACACACTTTTCGCAAGCTGCCGACCACATCGTACTGCTAGATACACGTAAAAAAAAAACTGTGCATGGATGTTGTACACTGAGTGACAACATAGCCTGTGTGAACTCTCACCAGAGGCCCTGAAGCGGGCGAAGAATAATTAACTGCTTCAATTCATTTCCACTCAGAAAAGCCGGTGCGCATTTGAACCTGCCACATGATTACGCTACATAACAAGCGAAAGGCAGCGCTTTCGGCACTGTTCCTCGCATCTGTGTTGCTACCTCGTGCGAGTGCAGGTTCAATTAATTCTCATTAATCGTTCGCGTTTTCGCTGCTTGACCCGCGTGGAGTATACTGATGGTCTTACGCGTCCACACTTTCAACGGTGCCCCAGACGCTTAGTTCGTTGCGCAGTTCAATCGTAGTCTGTCGGCCTCGCAGTGACTGTAACATCAACACCAACGACTTCGCCACCAGCGCCCGCTCCCTCGGAGTTGCCATCACAGCAATGAGAATGAACTAAAGTTGTAAGGAAGAAATCGGCAGTTCAGTAGAGCACTAATTTAGCTAGCTTTAACTTCAATTTTTAGTGCATTCGGTGAGCTTTGTTTCCAGCACACACACTAGAGAGCCCGTTATTCAACAACGTTTCGCAAACGCAAACTTCGCACAGATTCGCGCCATTTGAGCGAAACGAAGTGAGTGTCTAGTTTTAGCAAAACCGCTTTTCCGCAGTTGCGTACAATTTTTTTACCTATTTTGCAATTTTACAATGTCGCAGCTACTTTTTTAGGTAACATTTTTTTTATTTTTACAGAACAATACAAACTATAGAGCGGTTTTCGTTTCAAATTTTGTATTTCTCTACGGCAACGGTTACGGCCGCTGTTGGCTTCAGCACCCGCCATCGGCTTCCTAGTGGCTTCCCATGATCTGCCTTTCGAGTCGAGCGGCGCCCTCCGTTCTCTGAGCCTGTCTGAGCATTCGGAACTTCTGAAAGTATTCGAAGGGATGGCTACGACGCGATCGGTGATTGCTTTCGATGTTTGAGCCGGGCATTGAGCTGCACAAGGGTCGCTCCTTCGATCACCGCCATGAAGGCCGACGGGAAAGACGAGCCGGTGATCACCAACAACCGCTTCACGGCACTGTGCCTGGCGTGGAACGTGATACTGTCCATTCTCATTGTGATCCTGAACAAATGGGTGTACGTGTACGTCAACTTTCCGAACATCACCATGACCATGTACCACTTTGCGATGACGTTCGCGGGCCTGCTAGTGTGCCGCGCGCTCAACGTGTTCCAAGTGAAGAAGCTGCCGCTGCGTCATATGTTGCCGCTCGCCACGACTTTCTGCGGCTTCGTGGTTTTCACCAACCTCTCCCTGGGTCACAACACGGTGGGGACCTACCAGATCATCAAAACGCTCACCATGCCCACCATCATGGTCATCCAGCACTACTGGTACAAGAAGAGCTTCTCGCTGGGCATCAAACTCACGCTGGTGAGCGCATGAAAAACTCGGCAGCGTTGTTACGCAGGCTTGTCTTGGGAGCATATATTTGAGACCTACACCATTCAGAACGCACGCGTGACGGTAAAAGAACGCAGCGTAAACACCGGCTGCAACATCTTTTATAAGTTGCGAGTTTACTCGGCTGCACGGTCGCCGGCGGCATTATAATGTTTCTGTGCGTAATACTCCACGTTGTCACTAATTGACAGTCAAATGAGATGCTCTAGTTTCCTACCCTTTTCAAAGTGGCAGCTTTCTTGCATCAATAATTCCACTTTGTATAGAAGCTTGAAGAAGAACGTAAGAGCGTTTAGTATTCATGCCGAGAACGGTGATGTTTATGGCAGGGTTGTGTATGAACCTGATCCAAACAGGTCTGCGCAGGTACCGCTGACCTTGGGCGTGTACCTCAGCACCTACTATGACATCCGGTTCAACATCCTCGGCACATGCTACGCCCTGGCCGGTGTAGTCGTCACGTCCCTCTATCAAGTGGTGCGTACTTTGTGACACTTGGGCATTTCGATTGCATGTTGCATAATTGCTCATTGCAGAACTTGCTCTGTTTGCCTCGGTGGCACAGCGATTATAGTGTGCGGCTGCTTACCTAATAGTTGCAGGCTCAATCCTGGCCGCTGCAGTCAAATTCCCATGGACGCAAAATGCAAGAGGCCGGTGTACTGTGAAATGTCATTGCATGTATAAGAAGGAACACAAGATGAGCAAAATTTTGGGGGCCCTCGACTGCTACATGCCTCATAATCATATCGTGCTTTTGCCACCTAAAACCCAGAATAATATTATTATTCAGATCCTGATATTATAGCTCATCTCATCTGACTTGTTGGCAAGACGTGCTTTGCGACATGTGTAGACTAGTGCAGCAAGTAACTACTACTCCAAATCAGTGCAGGCATTCTTCAGATTGGTTTTTAGAGTGTGTTTGTGCACTGCATTTGTGCTGGCTTTCAAGTACAGTCTAACCTAAATAATGATAAACATGGGTATAACAAATTAATTAAATTATTATAGCAAAGTAGGTCTTTAATGTTTCTCACCAGTAGCGACTTGTCACAGTTATCCAATGCAACAAAGGCTGAGGTGTTCGTTGGTTTGGGCAGGTCAGTGTGACATACTGCAAGCTTAACAAGTGTAGAAGATGAACATTAGTAGAAAACTTAGACACATTACCAGTGCATCACTGTAAACCAAGGTTTATTCAGAAACAAGCTTTTATAATGTCTCCCAGCACATCTGACAACCATTATCATCGAAAACAAATGACCTGCATTTGTACATATGAATTCATGTGTATTTCTATGAACGCTAACAGTTGTGTGCTCACCATGTTACCGACGGTAGCAATAACCTCACTTGTCTGTTTAGCACTGGTCCTGTGTGCATGCATTTTCCTTTAGCATTAATCTATTTTGCTCGTCAATATCATTGCAGTAACAAAGTCCTTTTTGTGTGAGATGTTCTGTATTTGCTGGCCTTTGACCTTTGCAACTTTGAACCAAGTTTGTCGGAGAAACGCATCTTTGACTGTGGTCGTAAATAGTTGATTCTTTCATCTCGTGCAGTGGGTGGGTGAGAAGCAAAAGGAATTCCAGGTGAACTCCATGCAGCTGCTCTTCTACCAAGCGCCCCTCTCAGCACTCATGCTGGTGGTGCTGGTGCCGATAGTTGAGCCACCCTGGGCGCCCGGAGGATTCCTCTACCAGCACTGGAGCTGGCTGCACTTGGTGGGTTCCCTGGTGGACTTGATGTTACGTAGCTCGCTTTCAGTTTTCTTCTGTGTCACTGCCTGTTGGTTTCTTTGGTGGTTTACTGCACTTAACAAGGACTTTATATTTACGAGCATCTAAGGTGCTTGTTAAAATAAAAAGCCCTAGATACCTTATAAAGAGTGAAAAATTATTGTCAGTGTCAACATGACTGATACAAAAAATAGTCATATTATGGCACCACCTCATGACTTTATCATGACATGATGTCATCACATGGCATTGTCAATTGTTCAGTTGTCTAATTGCGAAGGCAGTGCAGTACCATTATAAGTGCAGTAAGTTTTCAGGGCCTTCAATTGTGGAAGCAGGGCACTACCTTATTAGATGCAAAACAATGTGGGAGGTGGAGGGGAGAGGGATCAGTACATCGGCTGAGAGAAAAAAAAAAGACGGCTTTTGTGTTTAAGTCATTTTTGGTGAATGCACAAGGGACTAAGAGAGTTCTTCGCGAAACAGCACTCTGCTGTGCATTAGGTGTCACTTCAGCTTAGCTTAAACCATTTGCACTAAATCTACTTTCACATAAATGCATGAGACTGTCTTGTTTTCGAATCCTCCACAAGCCAGTAATGAAAGTGTAACGAGACTAGCAGTGTTACAGGGCTTCTGACCTGATACTGTAGTGTAATGTGTGCAGCAGTAGTGAAGATCCATCAAATCAACTCATGACATGTCTTTACTGTGCACACCTGTTTTATGAATATCTTAAGTGGTGTACAATTTGGACCTCTCTGGGCCCTCTAGTTCTGCTGTGTCTCTGAGTCACTCAGCTTACACACATCTCTAGGCCGAGACTCAATGCTGGCATCTGTTGCAGATGCTGGTGCTGTCAACGGGTGTGGTGGCCTTCCTCGTGAATCTGTCTATATACTGGATCATCGGGAACACTTCTGCAGTCACGTATCCTTTATGTTCACTGCCGTCTGCTGGTGATGACTGCAAAGCTGATCCAGTTGTGTTTGCCTGGTAACCTGAAACTTAGGATCGATTCCTTCGAGAGGGCCTAGACAAGTATACTATTGTAGAAAAACATTCATTCTTTTTCCAACTGTTTCTTGATGTTGGAATATGGGGCTGAAATTCGTCAGAGGGAAGCGTGCTTTTTATTGTTAATTGCAACCATGTGGAGCCGAATCCCTCTATTCTTACTCATCTTGTTCCTGAAGCGGTCATGATTTGCGGTATCCTGTTACAATACACAATAATCATGCGCTTCAAGCATCTTCCGAAGCACGTTGAACGAACCAACGCCACAATATGTGTACAATTTGAGTGTTGACTTGACAGAAAAGTAGAAAATGTAAGGGTGTGTGAATATTCAATATTTCAAATATTTTTCAAATAGTGTGCTATTAGATTCAATCACCACTGGAGTTTTGCTATTCAAACTTCCCAAAGACAAATACAGTCAACGTCCGATTGAAAAAGACCGTTCATAATTATTAAATGCTTCACTTCATCATACTCTCGTATTGCTGCAAAGCTGCCTTTTATAGTCCACCACAGTCGAATTTCTCAAAGACAATCGAATTACAACTAACCCCCCCCCCCCCCCCCCTCAGAGTTTTGATATGCTTCACCTCATTACATTATTGTACTGTGGCAAAGCCACATTTCAAGCTCTGTTATGATCGAACATGTATTGCCTCAAGAAAACGCCAGTTCTAACATGGAGATGATAAATGTGGCTTAAGTAGGGACTCAATTAATGCTGTTTTTGACATGAAATTCGGGCAGCAAGTTCGAAAAAATTAAACACCGAAAATTTTTAATATCCAAAATTTTATATGTTTTATATATTGATGTCTACGAGGCAGATTTGGAATTCCGGACTTGAAGGAAGCACACTTTTGTCCGTCACATCAGTTGGGCTTCCACAAGTGTTGAAAGAGGAGGAGAGGCTGAGTGAATAGCATCTCTGCATCTCTGTAGGCAACACTACCGTTGCTAAAACATAGACAGAAATACAGTTTGGCCTTTGCGTTGCCTCATTCTTGTTAAGAGAACTATGGAACACCACCCCGTTAGTGCTTCATCGACCTATCCATAAGAAACGTTTTCATGTTACTATATAACTCTCAAGAATATGCTTGGGAATCCTCTACAACTTTGCTTAAAAGTATTCGAAAGATATTCTAGAGGCATACGAAAAATATTTGAAAAATATTCGATTTGCGCTGACACTTCCATATTCGAACTTGCTCTGCACCCAAAATTTTGCTATTAGCTCATTGCACAGCTCTAGAAAAAAGTCTTTCTATCATAAGTGACTTGTAAATGCCTGTTGTATGGCTTGCACACTTTTTTTTGCTTCGCTAACCATCAAAAGAAATGCTATTATACACCAAAATCTAGAGATGGGCATTGGCATACTTTTGAACAATGTGCGAGTCAAGGTGTTCTGGATCCATCGCAGCTGTTTTTTATGCCTGAGTGTTCACATAGTCTGATGAGACTATTTGATAACAAACTTGAAAGGGTAGGCTGTTGTGCTTTTGCGTCAGCAAACTTGCACACAGGAGGAGCATGTTATATTGCATCTTGAATGATGAGGTTTACCCACTTATGAGCACTTTTAGGGACCTCTTGTGCTTTTTCGATGGTAACCTAATAATCTCCTTCAAGAGTATAGTGAAGTGTGAATGACTTGCCGTTGTTAACATAGTTAAAAAAGGCAGAGCACAAGCAACGAATTCGATGCATGCGCATTGTATGTGCAAACATATAGAACTTAGTTCTCATTCAAATTCTGAGATAAAAAAAATACAAATACTGCATTGAAACACAAGACAGCATACTACAACTGGATAATTGTGCAAATGCTCTCATTATATGCTTAGCTATCCAGGCCCATATTATGTAGGGATAGTTTGGTTTAATGCTATTCACTTCTTATTATCTGTCACACTGAATGCCCGATTATGGTCGTAGGTGGAAAACAACATTTCTGAACCATTAAGAAAGGGCGAAAATAAAATTCTACAATTATATTGCATATGTAACATGGGCCCGCTTGCCGCTTGTACATAAATTAATCCCTTGCTTTATGGGCAAACACTTATATTTAACGCAGCCACATTGACCATGTGTAACATCTTTGTTACATTTTGCGTTTTCGGCTGCTGACCCAAAAGTCATGGGATCGAATTCCGGCCACCGCGACTGCATGATGATAGAAGCGAAATGCGAGACGCCCGTTTACTTAGATTTAGGGGCAGGATACAGAACACCGGATGGTCAAAATTTCCTGAGCCCTTCATAACCGTAATGTGGTTCTGGGACATAAAACTCCTAAAACTATTATTATATCCCATGTTGAATTTATCTTGAGTGTATAGTCATAACACACATGTCGGCAAAAAATATGGCAGCTTTTCTTTACATTTTCTAACTTGTTATATCTGCGTTCTTTGTGCCATCAAGATGAAATGACAAAAATGGAAAAGCGAAAGGGCCGTGTATCAGGCATTCATTCATTTCTTCATTCCTTCCCTCTTTTGTTGCCTGTGAAATCCGGTTATTTCAGTAATGCCTCATTGTAGCATATAATAGTTAGAAAGATGCATCATTATCATGCTCCTTGACCATGTGGCAACAGCTACAACGTGGTGGGCCACATGAAGCTGATGCTCGTGCTCGTGGGCGGCTTCGTCGTCTTCCAGGACCCCGTACATACCGAGCAGGCCATCGGCATTGTGGTCACGCTGACGGGCGTGCTTCTGTACACGTACATCAAGGTGCAGCAAAGCGCGAAGGAGAGGCCGGTGGGAGCCAAAGCCACAATGGCATAGCCCTTGCAGTTGCACTCAGTCTCAGTCTAGCTACTCCGACAAGGTCAAGCATAGAGCATACAGGATGCACCTGCTGCGGTGGCTGGCAGCACCAACATTTTGTTGCCGGTAGTGAGGTTGCTGGTTCATTTCCCAGCCTCGATTGCATTATGTGAATGCAAAGGTGATGTCACAGCCCTAGATGAGGGCCACTCCAGTAGGGTGGCGTATCAGTCGTGCTTCAGGAGGCCGGAGAATAGCACTGACAGTATGTTGCCAAGAGCGAGGCTGCAGATTCAATTCCTTGCCTAGAGTGCACGTACACCAGTGCTCCTTTCAATCCACAGTTTACTTTGTGCCATGATTTTCGATTATGTTGAGGTGTGCCCTGTATATACACTCGAGCCCACCTGTAGTATTATGATCAACTTTTCTGCGCAAGACACGTTTGTTATAATTGGGCTTTCCCCTCGCATTTAGTAATAAGAAAGAGGAAAATATTGATTTACAAAGGTGGCGCTTACTGCATTTATGCATACTGGCAGAAATTGGCAGCTAAGATCTTTTTCAGGATTGTCAAGCTGGTGACAGCTCTCCCCGGTTTTTACGAGCTTTGAATGTGTTCATACGTCAGGCCCCTTTGAATACTCTTCACATGCGAAAGCTGTCATAGCTCTTCAAAATTGCTTCATTGTACCACTAGTCTTGCCAAGACACCTATGTCATTGGCATAAATGGTGTACTGTTTCAAAGACTTACGTTGACACTTAAGTTTCACCATTCCAAGCAGGAGGAAACAGGGCCAGTAAACACGCTCCGACATTTTTTTCTTTTTCCACCCCTCAAACGAGCTCTCGTCAATTTATACAGTAGGCTGCGGTAATCACATTTTCCGTATATTACAGTAAGGCACGTTGTGCCGACCTTCTATTTCCAGAAACGATTTCCTTCACCTGACCAATCTCCCTCCTGCGTGCAGTGATGCATGCTTGCCCATGGGCAACTTTACGTACGTCTGAGCTTGTCAATCGGTTCTTTGCTCTATGAAACTGGGCCTTGGCCCTGCAGTGATGTAGTTTCGATCACGCAGTCTGAAATTTCATTTCCCTTGTGCTACCCTGTGTCGTTTTGTATATTATGAGACTACCAGGGAGAAGCAGGCATTGCCAGAGCCAAAGCCTCTGAGATAAAGAGGCATCTCCACTAAGGGAGGGGGGCTTCTCGAACGGCGCTCATGTTAGAAATACCGTGCTAGGTCGTTGACTGTGCACCGATGACATGTCTATAATGCTGTGTCACGTTGCCGAAGTGGGTAGGAGTAACGATAAGTGGGCTATGCCTCCCCCTCCCAATATTGAAAAGGGGCGGCAAGGCCGCGCAAAAATTTGAAACCAGCTGGATCGGACGTTCCAACCCCTAGTAACTTCCTTATTATAGCATGTATTCACAAAATTCTTGCAGTAGCATGTTCACATAGCAAAAGTGCGCATATTTATTTTCATAACAATTTTTGTGATTTAGCATTGTTTTCTGGCTCTTTGAAAATCAATTTCCTTTTATTATTTACTGTTTTGACCTAGTTACGTGGTGCCTTTGGCATTTTCCTTCAATCTAAAAGTCAGACTTCAGGACACTGCTCTTTGTCATATATGGACTGCAGTGAACATTATCGTTAGCATGCCAGCCACTATGTAATTAAGTGGATGGCTTGGCCTGAGGGCACTACTTCTTCAATGACCTGCAATGCTTATATGGAAGATCTGGTAAATATAATAGAACAAATGGTGCAACAGGTTAGCATGAAGGCAGGCTCAGACTTTAGTCCCACCGGAATCTCGTCTCTTAATCACTGCCCTTTCGGGATGGTAATATACGAACCATATGGAAACGCCTAATAAACATCTGTCTTATTACAGTCGGGTATCCCTTCAGTAATCACACGACGTTCTCAAATGGCAGATTTGCCTATCGATTCAGATCGTGTACTCTTCGTGGTTGATGTGCATGTTGACTTTGTCAGCACGATTTTCAAACAGATGAAGAGCTGCATCACTTGTGCAGATGTTAGTTGGCTTTAGCCTAACTATGATGTCTGGCTCTTTCCAATTGCACTGCTGGTATCAAACTACTATGGCTTAACAAGCTTCGTTGCAATGCTAGGGAGCATGGGCACTCCACTTGCACAAGGCAAAACAGAAGAATGAGAAATGAAATTTAAAATGACAGTGATTGGCTGCATTCATGCAATATTCATGGTCGGGGACCACTGTTTTGTGAAGCTGCTGCGCTGTCCCAGTTTAGTATGTTTGTTGTATGTGAACCAACCAGGTGCTCATTTGCCGTAACTTCTCATGGAGCCCCTTTGGTTGAAAACAATTATTCCTTTGCGGCCATAAGCTCACTTCAATTGGAAACGTCATGTGTTTCTTGAACTGCGCTGTTGACTCAAAGCCTTTTACAACAGTGGCATTCATGGCGCATTGGCGCATGTGTAGCTCAAAATCCAGTTTGGGGTCTTCAAAACATCACGATGTTCTCACTCCATGGTTGCTTTTTTAAATTGCAAAGAATGAAAAAAGGTGTGTCTACATCTTCATTCTGTGGCCTGAGCTTTCCCATTATGCAATGCTATGCACATGTTGTGGCTTTAGTTCCCACCTACCGTACGTAGACTCTTTAGTACAAGCTGTCTGTTCCTAGATCACTCAACTGAGGACCAGCGTTGGTGGTGATTGGGTGGCCGATAGTTTGGTGGTCGCTGGCTTTTTCAGAAATGACCTTAATGTGTGCAAGTACAATGTATAGAAGAGGGGCAATGAAGTTATGACATGTCTATTTCCAATGAAGACAGTTTGGAATTTAAGCAGGAAGGAGTTGGCAGCGTGACAGAAAAGACACAAATGACTTAACAGAAGAGGTTGAGCATTGACAAGCTTCGTCATTCTTAACACCAGGCAACGCTAACCAAGTGCTCTTCCATAAGGAATGAGTTACTGCTTTTCATACGTCTGTTTCACTTGTCTGAGTGGTTGTGTCATTTGTCCTTGTTTGTTGCTGCACAGCTAAAGGAGACCATCAAAGCTGCGCTGCCTTCACCAGCCGAAGCCAAGCCGCTCATCAAAACCTAGTCAAATACAAACCATGTTCCTCTGCCTTGCAGGCAGACCTCACTTGCAACAAATATGTGATCAGGATTTGTTACAGCCTGGTCACTTTTGTATTAAACACTTGTTTTGGTCACCATTTAGCTGTGTGTTTTTTTTCACTTGCAGACTTCTCTGTGTCTTTGATAATGTAACAGCAGATTTCTGTTACCATATTAGTCTACTTCCAAGCAGTTAACTTCAACTCAGCTCATTCGAATTAGTCATCAAAAGTTTTGTGTTAGCTAACTGTATTATGAAACATGTTTTCAGGCTGCTGAGCTCGAATCAGGCTACGGGTTCATTCTTCATTCGCATGGCCAAACAATGCAGCTAACGTTAACCAGTTAGGGGACAATACAAAAAGTTGCATGTCAGAATGTGGCCATTTGCAATGTCTAAGCTGCTAATCTGCAACACTGAAATTTTAGCATTTATAGTGCCTCTCTATAAAGCTTCCACATTATCCTACTTCATTCAAGACTGAGATATTTAAGGCGCACATAAAACCCTGGAGTGCATAACAAGTTGTGGAATCATCACTTACTGCCAGAAGCTTAAATCTACACTGAACTTTGGTTTGATTTCATAATAAAATTAGGGGACCCGAAAGCTTCACCTTTAGGAGTTGAATGCGATAGTGTTCCTAGTGCGTATTTCAAACACTTAGTGCATGAAAGCTTTTCCAATTTGCTATGCGCCCACTACGTGGCCTTAAAGGAATAGGCGTGATAGCGTGTGTGCCTTTTGTTTTGGGGTACCGGCTTTCAACCATGGGGCCATATTGATAATCGCGTATTCTGACGTCCCTTGGCAATGCACGCTTGTACCACGCATTATTACAGCAATATTTCATGTTCCATTGTGAAGAATGTATACAAAATGCGTGTGTTTGTCAAGCATGAAAGCTACTTTCACTGCATTTCCAAGCAGAGGAAGTTCTTTTCACTTTTTTCACAAGTAGAGGCGTGGCCATGTGGTAGAACATCTGTTTGCCACGCAAATGACCGGGTTCGATCTCCACTGGGACCAGAACAACCCTGGTTTGGTCCCCACTCTGCTCCAGGATTTTTTTATGATTCATTAATTTTTTATATCCATCATTTTCGATTTTTCAGTCACGCATAAGATAATGATTTTTTGCTCACAACCACCGATGCTGAGAGAGAGAGAGAATAAACTTTATTGGGTTCCAGCATGCGGGATTCCCTCCGGCCGCGCAGGGCGTGGGGTTCACCCTATCTCACGTTACACTAGAAGTCCTAATGTCACGCGGGCCTAGACCTCAAGGCCTTCGTGCCCCGTCGCCGCTCGGGTTACTGGGGGTGTCCCCCTTTCGCCTTTGCAGCGCCAGTGCGACCTCGAGCTGCCGGACGGCCCTTCGCTGGTCTTCTGGGTCCGTAGACCCCACACGCTGTTCTACTTGCGGCGGTAACACCGGACCGTCCGCGCTGTCTGCACCCTGGCTCACATACACCGATGCTGACACCGGAATTTCTGTGGAACGATCTTTTTAACGCTATCAAATTAAAAATGTCTAAATGCATAAATGTAAAAAAATTTGGTGTTCACACTTCGATTAAAGCACATTTCATAATTTTTTTTGTTATGCCCATGTCTGTGTAGGTTACACGGGATGTAACACGTTCCTAAGTTACTTTTATTATTTACAATATTACCAGCCCCAATAGGGGTTTTTGTATGGTGGTATAGACAATTTTGTACATAACAGCTTGTAGCACAGCACCAGTCATTACAGCAGCCACTATTTGAGCATCCTAGGTTGGTTGTCACCGTCGCCGCGATGTTCCGAGAAAAGCCTAAGCCCTGTATTCAGAAACGCTCCTTGACTTGCCCCCGCCATCAATGCAGGGCGTTTGAAACGCATTTGTTCTACCTTGGCACCGCATACGGGAGTGCGTTCGAAACGTGTTTGTGCTGCATTGAAGGCGATGGCAAGTTCAAGTCAAGGAAGTATTCGAATATGGGGGTAAGTGTGGTTATGCTGGCTAAGGAATAGAGCTTCTTCCAGGGTGACTGGCTTCGCATGTCCAGGCGTTTTACCACCGCGCTGTCTTGAGCACCTTTTTATGGTGAGATGTCGCCGGTCTTGATTTAATCGGTAACCGAACGTTAACGCAAAACTTTTGCGGCTGATAAAACGCGAGCATTACGTTGTGTAGGCATCTAAATAATAGCACGACGATAGACTTGCATGCTGCACAAATATTACAGGACACGCAATTGCATCGAGCGCCAGCTGTGAACTCAAAATCAGTGGGCGCTTAGGGATTGCGTGATCAGCGCATCGCACTGCCCCTGTCGTAAAGCTTCCCCACAGCTGGCACCACGGATGAAGGAAAGCCTTTTTCCTTCCTCCGTGGCTGGCACCGAGTCGATGCGGGTGCGATGGGGCAGCTGCGATCGCGCAGGCGTTAGCTAGCTCGCACCAACGTTACTAGAATATTCTAGCAACGTTGGCTCGCGCTGACACACGCATATCCCGGCACACCACAGTGCTGGACACAGCACAGGAAGTGCTGCATAGTGCATACTGTTGATGTTGATTTGACCGCAAAGATCGGCCGGCTCGATCGAAATGCGAAGATAGTCATAGCGCGAGAACAGAACGACGACACGGAGACAAAAACATTGAAAGGGGAAATGGTGCATCTTAGCTGTCGGTAACTACATTTTCACCACTGCGGTCTGAAACCGTATAGTAAGATTGCCCTTTCTCTTCTGCGGCGTTGTATTATTAGCGGAAGACTATCGTCATCATCATTTTGATAGCGGAAGCTATCATCATCACAAACGTGCACGTGTTTTCTCACGGAGCTTCCTCCGTGTGCTTTCTGCACCGTGTTCCGCCACAGAACATCTAGATGTTCCGCTCACAGAGCGGTTCTGCTCGAGGCTAGAAGAACACGTGCGCCGATTTGTTCGTCGTGGGACGCGATAACTCAGGTGAGTGAGAGAACAATTATGGATTGCGGGAAAGAGAGAAAGAAAAAAAAAAACAAGGACAGGTAGAGAACAAAGAAAATCAGAGCTAAATAAAAAAACAGTTGCGGCGAGAAATAAAAAAAAGGCCGAAGAAAGGAATAGAAATAAACACAGACAAAAAAGAAGAAAGAAACCAGGCAGTACGTCCAGCTCCGCACTTCCTGCAGGTGCTCCACTGTGTTTGATTACATCAACGCAACTTATAAAAGATTACCGTACTAGTGAACCCTAACCCTAACCTTGTCAGATCTATAGTTTATAATTCGTAGCTATGTCTATCAAAAACAAGAGATGGTTTGACCGCTTGCTCAGCAAACATTTTTGTTTTTTTTTGTAGTATTATTTTTAAACTACTTTTTCAGATTGGCTTCATTTTCAATATAGTTTCATTTAAGTATCCTGCCGCCCGGTTCTTGGCCCATCCCCCTCTGTGGGTGAGCGCCATCCATCAGAGGTCATCAGCATCCTGCAGGTTTCACGCACTAAGGCACGAAGCTGACTTATTCTAAGATATTGTGTTTATGTTGAATTTCTTGTTCCTCTGTGCTATATTATTTGTGAGGTCAAACCTTCCCCCTCTTCACACTGGTCACTTCTGAGGCCACTGACAATATGCGCGGTACGTACCATCTGCAAGCAAGAGAAATCTAGCATTAATGAAGTCGCCGTCATTTAACACGCTGCTATTTAGCATTCCGAACATTCAGCTACTAATATTCTGGCAGCTTTGTTGTGGTACCTTCAGCTTTGTTTCCTTGTGAGGGAACACTACCTGAAAATTTGACTCACAAATAAGAAAACCAACTGCAAAATTTTGGAGCAAGATCGAAACTAAAAATTGTCACGGGCAACGCAGTAAATAAAAGTTCGTCTGACTGAGGAACGCAGTACGTGACACTGTGGCAGTCATACGTTGCCCATTCACTGAACTTTGATTATATAGACTGCATATGATGCAGTGGCAGCGAATGAATCTAACCTTTAGATACTTTTTTTTTCTTTTTCCACGACAACACTTTGAATGACGTCTAGGAAGCCATCAATTGACCCTCACCAATATTAAAAATGCCACACGAAAGAGTTCGGTTTCCCAGTAATATTTTTGGAGAAAAAATTAAGGGCACCTTTTAGAAGCTCGCGACGACTCAGAACGCGGCTGCGGTAATCTCATTTTTCCACAGAACATCTACAATCAATTTTATGCTTTGTCTTACGCAATATTGTCGACAAAGAAAATCTATCGCTGTCAGATTTTTTTTTTTTTTGCTGATTTACACGCCGAACCATGCGTACTAGCTGAACACAGGACTGATGATTCGATGAGCGGATGGTCTATAGCGATCCCGTATTCCAAGAGATGAAAAATAATTTCCTGATAAATTAAATCGTCGTCTGTATAGCCAGTTTATACAAACCTTGCACGTTCCTATTATCTTCTTTTTTGGAATAATTATCCAATTTCTTACACCACGAATATGTTTTGTTTCCCAGTTATGCACTTGCGTTGCTTTATTACCCGTACATGTGCATCAGTACATGAAGATTTGAAAATGAAAGAACCTCCTGTTATCCTCGTGCATTCGCATTCAGAGTAGCAAGAATTAGGCTGCGAACGGCGGTGACGCTTTTTTCTTTGCATAAACTTTAACCATAGAAACAAACACGTACCCGAGTCAAACGCCCGCAATCTTTTGGTAACAGATCCTCCAAGTCCGAATTGGTGCACATTTTTATTCCTTGTACTTAATAATGCAACTGTTGCGCTTCGATCTAATCACTCACGTTCAAAGCGCAACTCCGCAAAAGCACTGTTTCTTTTTTTTTTTTTCTTGCTCGAAGGACGATAGCGAGGGCGGGTGACGCCCACAAACTTCAAACGGGCGCAATGGGTTCATGCAGCAAATCCTTAGAATTCGCTATCTTAGCCTACGTCGCAGTTTCGTTAAGAAAAAGCCATTTTTTTTTTTGCCCCTCATTCATTCCGTGCGAATACACATGTGAGCTAAATGGATGCACTGTTGCGGATGCAGAATGCCGACACGGGACAGAAAAGTTTTCAGAGCAGGGTATCCGAGAACAATCGGCCACTCCCAACAGCCAACACAGGCAACCTGGCAGTATGCAGACACAGCCTGTATTTCCTAGAGTAGCCTGCAGATCTTTAACGGCTGTACCTATCAATTAAATGCTGCTTTGCGCAACCACGAGCAGGAGAGTGAAAGTTTTTCTGAGCTCTCTGAACTGCGCGAATGCCTGCAGTGCTCTCCCCTTCTCTCCATCCACTCCCTGCATGCCAGTTGCCGCTGTCAGCGCGGTAGCGCACCAACTGTTTGGTCGAGCCAGGAGTGGCTGAAAATGTCGTCCCACCAAAATGGGAAATAAAACTTCAAGTAACTGCAAAGCAGATCACATGAAACAATCACAAAAAATGTTTTACATTTTTTGTAAGTGTTCCGGTGGATAAATTTTGTTGGTTATGTGTTTCTACCCTGATATTGAATGTTGTTTATCATCCGGGCATCTTCGGTTTCTACACTAGCATTGTGGGTATGATTCAAGATGGCGGCACCCATATTGAAGTGGAAGCGCGTTACAAATACAACAGGACCAGCGCCAAGGCCTCGTCATGGTCACCGAGCTGTTGCTATCAAAGATTTAATGATCGTGTTCGGCGGTGGCAACGAAGGGATAGTGGATGAACTTCACGTCTACAACACATGTAAGAACTTTGGCGGGCTCGGCTTCCGTGCAGCTTGCTAACATGGCGCCGTGTATTGTCTATGGGTGCAGGAGTTGGAGCCGCACGAGCCGTGATTGTTTTCGGCACCCTTCGTTTCATTGCATATTGGTCAGGGAAGCATATAAAGTTGCTTTGCGCGCGTTGCGATCCTTGACTGCTCGCTAATGAACGATCTGACGCTGATCGTAACGCACTTTCGGCGTCATATCCAACATGGCGGCGCCCTATGAGTGTCATGAGAAAACGTTTCGTGCAGTTTTCGTCGAGTGCCGTGAAGAAAAAATTATCGGACCGGCTCGATGTTGGCCGCGATGCCCCGGGCGTTGTTGCTTTGCGTTGTCTTCGCGATCTGCGGTGAACAGCAAGAGTGCGAGCCGATTGTGTTAGGCGGTCCTGAGAACTTCTCCCAAGATGGCGTCTGTTTGTACTATGTTCGCTACCATGGCGGGCGCAGTGCGCGCGCGCTAGTTGACGGAAGTTTGGAATATATGGCGTTGTTTTCGCACCATCGGCGTACAGTTAAGAACGCGTACGTCACCTTCAAGTTTCCTCGACTTCTGTGAAACGCTGAATGAAAGCGGTAGTGTAGGGGCGTCTGAATGTGTTCCTGCTCTGTGCTAGTCGTCGCTCCTATGCGCCGGTTAGGCCTAAGCCGCGTCAGATCGTACGCGGCGCCTCTGCTGGTGGCTGGTGCGCTGCCGCCGGATTCTTTGCGGCGCCTTTTTTGTTTTTGCAGCAACAGTGTTGCCATTTCTACGTGCCGCATTTATTTTCGGTTTCTGAAACTTTAGAAGCCAAAGCATAGCTTAAGATTGTTCCGATCGCAGTGCCCGTTATAACTTTACTCAGTGCTCTTCAGTGGTTCGTATTTGATGTGTTCGCTGGGTTTATGTCGCCCATTGCGTAATCCCGCCGTACAGTTTCGTTATATTTTTGAAGTTCAGCGATGTGTGGTAGTCTTGAGCTGCAAACCATGGTGTGCACGTTGAAGACGCTCTCTGTTGCTGATCTCCGATGGTGTTCGAACGATCTAGAGTGACTTGAAGCGTTTCAATTTCATCAATTCCCTTTCGCTTTCATGGACACTGCTTTCTGGCAGTTTCAGATCCGCCAAAATTTAGGTTATTTGTAAACTGACGACGATGAGAAAGAAACTGGTCTGTGGAACGCCAAAATTCGGACAATCTGAATGGTGCGCATCATTATTTGCTTACACAAACTTCGGGTGCGTGTAAAAAAAGTTTTTAAGCATGGGAAAATGTGGAATGTAAAAATTAGTGCTCACACAAATTGCACCACAGCAATATATGGATAAATGTTTGCATGATTAAGAACTAGTGCATTTAATTCTTTCAGTTTTCACAAGTTAAATACATCATCATTAGTTATTGAACAGTAGTTATTGAGCAGTTGAACAGTTCTGGCTTCAGTTTAATTGGTGTAATATTAGGGTGGCATAAGGAAGCGGTCTTGGGGTAACTTTTTAAATGGTCATCTGCTGTTATGTTACTGGTGTTACTCTTGACCACTTACGTTTTTAGGTTTTAGCAGAAAAAATGTAGTGGTTCCTGGTTTTTTGCCCGCACACCCATCAACCACATGGAGGCCATTATTGACGAGGTGCCGCACAATGGGGCTCAAGGTTTCAAGCTTCATCTGTCTCGAATGTCATCCTGTTTATCAACGCGAGAGGGGGGGAGAATGAAGAAATTCAGATATATTACTGGGCACTACAAAATTCAGCCACAGAAATACCACCCAACCCAATCTCAACTGGGCCCGCTCTGTTCAGTGGCAGCAACGACAAACAGCTTGCTACACTAATTCCATCATTATGAATCACTTGCACCTTGATTTGTATACGACAGACTTTTCCAAGTGCTGCACTATTAGGGCCACACTAGCGCATATTCTCTAGGAGTTTCCATCACTGATTGGCAGAACTAGGGACACTGCTTCTAATTACTTTCGGGTGCATTAGAAGGTCACCCTGCTCAGTCTGGGATTAGACCACGAAATCTGCGATCCAGCAGGACAAGAAAACCGCCGGTAGATGCGATATCTCAGCCAGCTCCTAGGCGAGAACCCAGCTTGGAAACCTGCGGGAACTGAACAAACTTATTCACTCGCTCACTAAGTTACAGCAGCTGCTCCTCTAGGATTTTTCGAGAGTCAATGAAAGGATTAAGTTGCAAAATACATGGTCATGTGTTGAGCGACCTCATACACGACAAAAAAAAAAAAATTACAAAGGGAAAGCCAACTTTACAGAGACATAAGCTGCAGTGGTGTACTGCATTTTGTTGTGCATTGTGCGGAAGCACAACAGAAAAATACTGGAATTACTGTGCATTAAATGTCGATGGGGGCCTTGTGAACACACTGAGAATTTAATCAGAACAGAAACAAACATTAGCATCTATGGCAAAATCAAGTAATTTAATACTTCTTACTTGAGCGACGACTACCACGGTGTCGGCGGCAACTTTCTTCGCTCACGGCTCCCGCACTCGGCCACTCTTCAAAAAGTTGTGACCCTTCAGGGCCTTTCTGGACTTGATCTGCTCCCGGGTTTTCAAACTCGTTCTCGGAACGAGAAATTCATGAATATCGCAGCTGTTGATGCGTGGCCACAACGCCGCGTCACTTACACAGTCGGCTTTCCAGGGGTAGCGCTGCGGTGTAGTCTTCTGGTGAGGCTGACATCGTGCTCGACGCTTCCTGGAGTTAGATCTGCCTCGCCTAAGCACTCGATCATGCTTGTAAGTTACGCTAACGCCTGGAAACACGACTGCGCTGCTGCACTCCCCAGCCGCCTCTGACAAAAAAATGGCTGCCTACCCAGAGTGCATAGCGTAGCCGCCGTTCATGCAAGCTCCCTATTGTGATACAGACATCATCTTGTACGAGGGAGTATTCATTCATTGCCTCGTTCAAGTTTGGTAGGGGTCCTCGGGCATCAACGTCACACCAGTTGTATATTTTGGAAAGCTAGGCGTGAGTGTAGTCATTCCATGACATCGTCATGTGCTGTGCTTCTTCTAGTTTCACTTCTATGACTTCATGCGCCCTCCTTTCAATCTTTTCTCTCTTTTTTTTTAGAGCAGTCTTATACCCGAGTGAAAATTGTTTTGATTGTGGTGGCTTTTGTGTTCGTGCTTGCAGCTACTAACCAGTGGTTTGTGCCACCGGTCAAAGGAGACATTCCTCCGGGCTGTGCTGCCTATGGGTTTGTGTGCGATGGAACGCGACTGCTGGTTTTCGGTGGCATGGTGGAGTACGGCAAGTACTCCAACGAGCTGTACGAGCTGCAGGCCAGCCGATGGGAGTGGAAGCGGCTTAAACCGCGGCCGCCCCGGGGTGCCCCGGGGCCGCCGTGCCCGCGCCTGGGACACAGCTTCACACTCATCGGCAACAAAGCCTTCCTCTTTGGCGGGCTGGCCAATGATAGTGATGACCCCAAGAACAACATACCTCGGTGAGAGATGCTCCTCATGTTGAACGGAACTCATGGATGGAGCCAGTATTGGGAGATTATGAGGCTGTTGTGAAACATTGTTACAGCGGGTTTACTTGCTTAATAATTATGCCAGTGCTAGTAGGGTGAAAATTGATTTATCATTATTTTAGTAAATTATGAAAACAATAATTAGCCTTTGATTGTTGCTAAGAAAGTTCTTGAAGCATATTTTAACCTTTTCAGATGCCACTTATGAAGAACTGTCCGTAAATGTGCGAAATCATTACACGGTTACTTCAAAGCACTCAATATTTTGTTGCATCAAGAATAATGAAAAATCTTTTGAATGTATGTGTGTTATGGTAACTCATCCTAATAAATTTGTAATTAAATAGCTCTTTACCCTGAAGTCATTGATGCTTACTTTCAGCATAAACGGAACAAAATCGCGGGGTAAGAATATAATGCAAATTCATTTTTGCTTATGTCCATTTTGGGCAAAAAAAAAAAATTCTGCTTTTTCCGTTACTTGCAGAAAACTGCACGTTGCACGGCTCATAGAACATGGTACTGCCTTAAAAAACAGATACCATATGCAACGGTACACTGAAAAATAAAGTTAAATGAACACAAATTTACTATGCAGCAGGGTTAATTCATGTAAAACTCTATATATCTCGCTCTTTCTCAGCATCTTCTTGATGCAAATAGCAAGAACAAGTGTTGTACACAATTGTGTACATAGCATCTCAAGCGGTCAAGGTTTGTATAAATAGCTTGGCTGCTGCAAGTAGTGTAAGTTGCGTCATTGCGTCATAATTTATGTGAAGCACCTTGCATCAAGAGCTGCGGTCACTTAAAGGATTTTTATTCTTAGACAGGCCTTCTCTCATCTTAGTCGATCAGTTGGGGCTAAGTTTTATCTTATGCAATCATACCTGTTACACGCAAGATTGTGTGGTGGCTGCAATCTGTGTAGGTGGGTGCATACGCCTATCTGAAAGCGGCCATGTTGCAACTCTACATGCAGGTACTTGAATGACTTGTACACGTTGGAGCTTCGGCCGTTTTCGAGCTCAATGGCGTGGGACGTGCCACAGGTGTTCGGGCAGCCCCCTCCTCCGCGAGAGTCTCACACAGCGGTAGCCTATCAAAGTCGGGAGGGGCGACAGCCGCGGCTCATCGTTTATGGTGGCATGAGCGGCTGTCGCCTGGGTGACCTTTGGCAGCTGGATGTGGACTCGATGAGCTGGAGCAAACCGCAGGTAGGCGGTGTGGCTCCGCTGCCTCGGAGCCTCCACTCTGCCACTCTGATTGGCCAGCGCATGTTCGTTTTTGGTGGGTGGGTGCCGCTGGTGATGGACGAGAACAAGGCGTCGACGCACGAGAAAGAGTGGAAGTGTACCAACACCCTGGCCTCACTCAATTTGGACACCATGGCATGGGAGCCGCTGGCCATGGAGGTGTTCGAGGAAGCCGTGCCGCGCGCACGAGCGGGCCACTGCTCAGTGGCCATCAACTCTCGCCTGTACATCTGGAGTGGTCGGGACGGGTACCGCAAGGCGTGGAACAACCAGGTCTGTTGTAAGGACCTTTGGTACCTGGAGACCGAAAAGCCGCCGCCGCCAACTAGGGTACAGCTTGTGCGCGCCTCCACGGCTACCCTGGAGGTCTGCTGGGGAACCGTGCCCACAGGTTGGACTTGTTTGAAGGTTTCCTTTATTGTGAGGTTAGTTTAAAGAATGGCAAAGTGGAGTACAAAGTAATGTAGACTAGTATAATATTTTTTAGAGCCCTTGTAGAAGGAAGGTCCAACTTCCATTTTACTCAGTTTCATCTCCCAAAATGTTGCATAAGTATTTCTCATTCTGTGGCAAATTATGAGATACATTTTTTTCATATTTTGGTTGCTGTAGTTCAAGAAATGTCCTCAAACTTATTCGCATGAGTGAATAATCTGGCATGCAAGACTATACCTTTTAAAGGCCCAACTTGAGATGCGCTTTCAAGACCCACGGTGTCACACTTTGTTGATGTTGATAAAAGGGGCATTGGCCACCCACTTTCCACTTTTTATTACTGTTTTGCTCTGACAAGCCTGTGTTCACAAGAATGAGCTTATTATTTTTGTTGTTTTAGGCACCTAATTCTCTAATGGCCGAGAAATGGAATATTCAGTTTATTTGCTTATTTTGTGTGTTACATCGCTTGAAGGTGCTGAAAAGTGAACGGTCATCAGTGGGGCTAGTCAGAAATGACTAGCCCCACTGATGGCTGTTTTTGTAATCCTTCCTTGTGCCAATGCTTTTTTCTCTGACTGCATTACATAGATAAGGCTAGTTTATACTGTAAACACTGGAGTCTAGATGTGCTTTCAAATCTATTGTCCATCTAGTTTTCAATATTGTTGCATGCTCAGCTTGATACCCATCTCGCATGATCTTGTGCAACAAAATTGGATGTGTTGGCATATCCAAAGCATCCTGTGCTGAGTCAATTTTTTGAAAGGGATAGTATCTTCGAACTGACCGAGAATACTGTTGAAGGTTGAAGTTGAGCAGAATATGAACCCACGGCCACATTTACGAAACTCGCTCGTGGAGTGTCTTTGTCGTGTTGCAGTGGTAATGATGTGGCTTTTGTGTGGTATGTTATGACACTGTCAACATAATTTTGTTTTATTCTTAATTTGATTTTATTGCACAGGCAGCATTGCCATATTCCATATGGGAAGATGGAACCCATGTCCTTGTAAAAATGTGTGTTACATTCGGGTAAATGTGGTATACACCCTTTCGATATAGGCAGCCCGACCACAGTGTTTTCATTGCTTCCTTTGCAGCGGACGCCTACGTGCTGCAGCTACAGCGTTACGATGTGCCACCGACCAACACGGTACCCCCACCTCCCGTGGCACCACCGGCGCAGCCGGTGGCTACACCACCACCTGCTGTTCCTGCTGCTACAGCTGCCCCATCTACGCCTCCTGCTGCGACTCCTGTTGCGAGCCCCAAGATAGTCACACCAACCCAGTTGCGCCCAGTTCGAGCCCCTGGTAGGTGTACTGGTGTACTTGGATTTGAAAGTGCAGCTAGTTGAGAAAAAATTTGTGAATAGGTTAATTCGCAACCAACTTGATTAATGATCAACTGCAGTAAAATTTCACTTTGACGCTAATGTTATGTCATTGAGTAGCATATACCAGGGAAGCTGTCTTGGTAACAATTGGCCTTAAGGGGAGATGCTACTCGAAAAAGGTTTTTTTTTATTTCATAACCCAGCTCCTTGAAATTTTAGGTGTTAGTAAAGCTTGCAGTGCTGATTTCATAACTGCAATTATTTGTTTGATAGCTATAGTAGTTCCGGAGTTACTACAACTTTGATATCAAAATATAGTGTTTTTTGTGCACATAATAAAGCTTACTAAAAATTTTCACACAGAATTGCAAAATGGCTCATTCTGCTGCACTTGAGCAGTACAATACAGAAAAGTACCTCAAACAGAAAATTTATTTGCTACATTAAAAAAAAAAATTAAAAGTACTAAATGCATATTTTACATCTCTCTATCAGTGTATCAAGTTGTGTAACAAAAAATCTGTGATGTATAATGCAACCTAAAGTAGATACTTGTATTCTAGAGTGGCTGATTAAGCTCTGTGCAAAATTTCATCAAGATAGGACTATTTTATGCCTAAAAAAGATTGTGCACAAGATGAGAGAATTACCTCAAAATGGAAATCGAGAAAAATGCATTTGAAAGTTGTAAATATGTTTACTCATGATTACACAGTGCGATTTGCACAAAACTTGGTGATATCATAGAAGGGACACAGCTAGAGCACCTAAAATTGTCCTGCTCCATATGTGGATCCTTCTCGCCGCTTGAGAAGGGAGTCATCAAGGCGCGCTTTCTTTGCCACGTTCCGCCGATGGGCCCTTGCCTCGGCTGTTTCACACGGAGACATTCTTTCGATTCTCCTCTGGTCGCGGGATTGGCCCAGGGTGATCAGTTGATCTGGTGGGACTACACCAAGCTCCTCTAGCACGTGTTCAAAGCTTGAATGTCCTTTATTGAACCACAACACGGCCATAGCAGCTGCAGTTTCCACTGTTGTCCGGGAGGCAAACTTAGTCTTCGGACACAACAACCAGATTTTGCTGTTCAAAGATTCTGCAGCGTTTTGGGTCTTCCCTTGGATACAACGCACCAGCAACTTTTCATCTGTGAGCCGCTTGTAAATGGGAAGCACAGCCAATCCTTGAGCCTTGGTCAAGATTGGTGTGCGGTCGGGTGGGGCCTCCCCAAGCGCTTCAGCTCGCCTATGCTTGCACCAGGAAGTCGCCCCTTCTGGACAGTATCGGTGGCTGCCTGCTGTGTTGCTCGATGATGAATGGAAATATGAGGCCCAGATGGCACGATGCATTTTCAGAATATCACCTCTGTTGTTTGTGATTGCAATACGGTAATAGTTCTGCAGCTTCTGAATTGTGCCATCTGTCAGCTTTTCCCCTCGTGGAAGTCTTGTTGGCAGTTTCCGAAGTGCAGTGCCTAGACGCTTGGCCACATGGTTTGTGCACTCCTCCTTGTCCACAACAGCTTCACCATATACCTTGGCCTCAGCGACAGCGGTATAAGCTTTGCTGTCCCCATCACTGAGGAACTTTGTGAAGCGCAATGGTGTTGTGTATGAGGATGTCCTGCCCCATATGCGCAAAGCTGCCTCAGTCTCCATGGCATGAGAGGAGCACTCTGTATTTTTTTCGCAGACAGGTGTGTGGAATGCTTGCCATATTTCTTCCTCATCACCCAAGTCCTGGTGCCGGCTACAGGCAAGGCAGTAATTCGATAGCACTTCAAAATCTAGGCACAAACCAGTGTCCACAGACACAGCAGTGCCGATGCCATTGTGGCTCTTGTGCCCTCTTTTTTGCCATGTGCCATCATACATGACAGCAACATCAGCCCCATCCACTTTCTCTTTAGTTATCATCCGCGCTTTCGCCAGGTTTTCTTGCACAGCTTTGGTAGCTGCAGCATGAACTTTTTTGCCAATTGCAATAAAAGTCTTATGATGCATAGGTATTGGCAGTCCAAGAATAGCGCAAAAACGCGACAGCTGTTCATGCCCAATGCCTATTGCACGCGCAGCCACAACTACCTTCACATTGACAGCGAAGCTGTCACGCGAGCTGCCGCTTCGGTAGCTCCAGTCATCACCGGCATCGGTGGGCTGTCTTTCCGGCAGAACACGCCGCGAACTATGCGCGGCAGAAACCACTGACTCAGGACACTCACTGTTATCACAGTGCAGCTCGAGGAACGAAGAGAGGCCCTTACGTTTACTTGCGGTGTCGCGAACGACGAGTCCAGCGGTGTGGCATGTTGGACAAACAGCACGGCTTACCATCGATGTCAGTGCGCCGATGTCACAAAATACTCCGCTCACAGAGCCACAAACACTCTTCGTTCTTTCGCTTTCGAACTGTTCAATCTTTTTTTCTGATGCGCTGATGAACTTGATCGCGGCGTCGATTTCGTCAAAGTTCCCGCAAGCCGCCGTATCACCGCTGCCTTGATTAGGCCTAGTGGCCCGCGGCTCGCATTCTTCTACCGCTGCTTTGCGCTTCGGTTTACGTCGACGCCCTTGGTACTTGTTCTTGCTTGCAAACTTTCGTGCTCGGAAGTCTCGCTTCTTCGAGTTATCCATGGTGAACTCGGAAAAACGTAGAAACGCACGGCAAGTGCCGATCGTCGCAAGCGCTCAGCGAGCGAGGCCGATCAGATGTAGCCAATGGCGGCCTCGGTAGCGTACCATGTGACCGGTAGAGATGCGCGAAGCGGCTGCAGCTTGGCTGCAAACCGACTTGGAAACGACTGTTTTGTGAAATTCCTCACTAAAATACGAAACTAGGGGGACGCCTGTACACTAGAAGGAGCCTTGATCTACACCACCGAACAAACCCCGATGGCGGACGTCATCGTGTTGCCGAGTGGCGGATTTTCAAAAATAGCCGTCGGATGCGTGAATTCGCGACTTCGGCAGCTACCTTCACTAGCGCAGATCGACTTTTTACCACTTTCTCGTTTGAATTCAGCTATGACCTTTGGGGAAATGATAGTTGAATGATCAAAAGTGATTTTAGAAGCAATATCTCAAAAGTGGAAATTTTCGCAAAAAACGCGATTTTTCGACCCGCATCTCCCCTTAACATGACAATTTCTTTTTGTAAAGCTTCCTCGCCTTGAAAATTTTTGCAAAACATGTTTGCTTTGATGTCATTCTGAGCTGCCACTTGGTTCTTACACTGCCATCTGCGTATCGGTGGAGAGCTACTACACCAAAAAGACGGACTTGTTATGGGGTCTTGGTGCTGTGCTGATCACATTCCGTCTAGAGTTTCATTTCATGTACAGTAGAATGCAAGAACACTTGAGTGTAGGTTAAACCCGAGTGCTCAAGCTAGATCTGAAGTTCTGCTCTACACTGACTCTTCTAAGGCACAATGTTTTGTTTTTGGGACATTAAATTAACTCTCCTTTTGGCTAACATGTCTGATCAGCCTTCCATCTAACGCTATTCGGTTATTTCAGTGACGCAGGTGGCACCACAAGGCCTGCCTCAGAAGCTGGCACACGGTGATAACAATCTGCGACGCAGTTCGGTGTTCAGTCTTGTGGTAGTCATGGGTGCACCTTCAGGCATCAAAACTGCGGCGGGCCCATGACCACGTATTCTACTGTGAAATACGCTGTCAGGAAGTGTATTACAGTCCAACCCACTTACCGTATTTACTCGCATAATTCTTGCACTTTTCTTGATGGAAAACGGGTGCAAAGTTGGGGGGTGCGAGAATTACGCGGGGAAAGCTTTCCACGAAAAGTAGAGCAAGAAAAAAAAAAAAAAAAAAAAAACGGAGTGGCCGCAAATCGAGATTCTCACACCAGCATCTAACAGCAAGCTTTAAGAAGTACTAATTAAAATTGACCTCAACAATAAAAGCAGAGGTTCAACACAAGGCAAGATCTATTCGAGACAAAAAAGTGCAAGCAAATAGTCGACAATTGGAATACCATACGCAAAGCTTGTGGGCGTAGCGGTAGCGTTCGTCGCTCAACAGGAGCCCTTAAAAGGTAAGCGTAGGATGTCAGTATTGCTCTGATGGCTATTGGTAGCTGATGGCTATTTAACAGAATTGTCCGCAGTTTCCTTCTGAAGAGATAAAGTTTACCATCAATCCCAGTATTAAGCACACGGCAGGCCCAATGCGTCTTGATGGCTTTCAGCTGCCGTCACCAGTAACGAACACAAAACTCATTGACTCCGAAGGGCCTACCGGTGGCCCCGTTGCCGTTTTTAGTGCACGATCAATCACTTTCAACAGGCAGCCGTGTAGCTTCAGTATCGCCCCATAACGTGACAAGATTACCGACACAACATACAAAACACGCTGCAGCACGTAATTGCCGCTTTGGCTTGGATTGGAATAAATTCCCGTGCAATTGTAGCACGCCTGATGGTTAAGAGATGGCGTGCGCTATCATCATCAACGGCTGGAACGAGCAGACAATGTTATTGCGGCAATTTTCGGGGGTGCGATAATTACTCGAGGAAAAAAAAAATCATGTTTTTGTTGGGCGATGGGGGGGGGGGGGGGTGAGAATTATGCGAGTGCGAGGATTACGCGAGTAAATACGGTGTTATGATCCCAGATGTAACGATCCATCGGTTAAAATGACCATATTTCAGTGCGCTAACAATTTTCCTATGCTACTCTTTGAAACTGAATCCATATACAGGAAAAAATTTTTAAAGCCTCATACTTTTACAACGAACATTTCTAACTAAGTGGCGGTAAAAATATGGTGCATAGGATGCGAAAAAAAATGTTACAAGCATTTGAAGCACGACATAGGTGCTTAATCGCGTGTGTCCCGCTGCTGTTTACTTGCGATGAAGATACCGTAGATTGCAGCGAGCATCGTATGCAGACTTCGAACTTTGCGAGCTAGGTCCCTCACTTTCCAGTCGTTTCTTCGCCGGTAGACTGGAAGTGAGGGGAAAAAAAAAAGAAATAGGAGGCAGCATAAGGACTTGTGGTCAGCTTTCGCACAGCAAACTTGCGTTCTTGGCATCTACAACCACCGATTAACCAACAATGCCTTCGAACCAAGAAGCCACAAATGGGAGAAGCGATAACTTTCACTGCGATGCTCAACTCTTCGACACCACAATGAGTTGCAAAAGATTTCAGCTATTGCAGAGATCGGACGATTAGTAATAACGACTTCGGCACGGTTGTGGCAGTGCGTTAATGGATAAGCTTTAGAGAAGAGCGGTTGCACAATAGCCGGTGGCGATGAACGGGCCATTTTGACTTATCGCCGGGCAATCTTATCTCAATCATCTGCAGATAGCTTCTCCGCATAGTAAAGTGCCGATTTTGGTCAAAATATGCGATTTTCTGATTATTTTTTTCGTAATCTTCAGACCTTCAACTTCCTTGTTCTAAAATATTACAGCGAAACGTGCGCTACAAATCCCGCAAATAGTGTTTTTGCCGAGGCTAGTCGCCGAAAAGTGCGAAAAAAAAGCCCCTGAAACGGTGGTTTTCACGCGCACAAACGCGCCAAGTTGTTGACCGTGGGCCGCCATTTGGTAGCTTTGGAAAGAGGAGAAAGCCGGCTTCCCGATGGTCGCGGTCTCGTATTTCGCCGAGTGAAAAAAAGCGCGAGGAGCAAGTAAAAAAACGAAAACGAAGAACGGCAATTGGCTGCGCGGGTCACGTGGTAGCAGGCGCGACCTCTTACTGGTCAAAGCTGCGCCGCGCACCTTGGCAACTTGGAAGCGCGAGCGCATCTGCGGCGCCGAGTCGAGAGAATCATCGGCGTGCGCTTCGTTTTTTGCCAGTTGGCTGTTTTTGTGATAGTTCGCGTGCTTTTTTACCAAGCTTGTTTACATCGGTGGTCTCTTCTGAGTGCTTGCTCATACTGCGGTGCTATGTTGTCGCAAAAAAAGTTCCGGAGCGTCCACAAGTACGGCAAGCGTCGGAAAGCTTGGAACAAAGGGCAGACGACTGCGGCTGCCGTCCCAGTCGCAGTTCCGGACGGAGCATGCTCTTCAAGCGTCACGGAGCCTCTACTCAGACCCTTCGCTGATTGTTGTGAGCCGAGAGTGTGTGAAGGTGCCACATCGGTCGTATGGTCAGACCGCCGAGATGCCGTCGACCGTGATGGACGCTCTCGCGAACCCGATTGCGGGGGCACCGCGTCGGCAGCCGTTGCAACTCCGGGCGTGCGCGCGTCGAACATTCTATCGCGAGTTTCGGCCCAGATTCCGAGCAGTGAAGAAATCGCGCAGCGGGCGCAGACAAGGCGGGATGTTTGGATGCCGTAGCATCGAAATCCGCTTCAAAGCGGAAGCTCGAGCTTCTGAACGAAGGCTGCGACGAAATGACGGCGGTAAGGACTCCACATTCTTCATTGTAAATAAGAAGATGCTGAACGTTCTGCTTTCGTCAGTAAAGTGCACAAGTGCGACGAAGGGTCGATACGCCTCGAGACTACGCACTGCCTTGGACTCGCGGCGAGGATGGAACTTTTTTGTGACAATTGTTGCATAGTGAACAGTACGTGGTCGTCCCCGATGGGCTCCGGGCAACAAAAACGGAACCCCTTTGAGGTAAAAGTGCTGTGCTTTGAGGGCTGTGCAGTCAGTTGGCAGAAAACAATCTGCCATAAATGACATTTTTTCTGCGATGGACATTTCGCATCGAGCACTGCACCACAAGTCCTACCAGAGACTGCAAAGGAAGTACAGCCACCCTGCCACCACATCAGCTGCCACCCGCATTGAAGCAGAAAGTGCACAGAAGGTGCATGACATTTACAAGGACCTAGGAGGAGTGCCAGGCAACATTGACGTCATTTACGACGGCACGTGGATGACGAGGGGGCACAGAAGTCATATTGGCGTGGGCCTGTGTAATCGAGCTGTACACAGGCTTGGTCTTGGACCACTGTGTCCTGTCCAACTACTGCCAAGGCTGTGCTGTTGGTCCCAAGCCTGGTGACGACAACTATGAGGAGTGGCTTGAGAAACACAAGCCACAGTGCCAAAAGAACACCGATGCTAATGCAGGCCAAATGGAAGTAGAAGCAGCGAGGATCATGTTTGAAAGATCGTTTACCAGTACAAGCTTCGATACATCAATGTGCTCTGCGACGGTGACAGCCGTACGTACCTTGCCCTCACGCAAGACAAGGTGTATGGCTACATGTTGATTAAGAAACAGGAGTGTGTGAACCATGTGAAAAAGAATGGGCACTTCCTTGCGCAACCTTCTTGATGAGCACAAATCCAAAGGCGAGGACTGAGCATGGGTGGCAAAGGCCGGCTGATGCAGGGCTTATAAAGAAGTTGACGAATTATTATGGCTGGGCCATTAAGAGCCACCCCCAACGATGTTCCTGGCATGGAGAGGGCCATCATGGCCACTTATTACCATGTAACATCCACAGACCAGGATCCACACCACGACCAGTGCCCCAGTGGGACTGACTCCTGGTGCCCGCCACAATCAGGCATTGGCCAAGGGAGAGCCGCTGCCGCCTCACAAACATAAACTGCCCCCTCACGTGCGAGTGGCACTGCTGCCAATCTACAAGCGCCTCCGAACAAAGAGCTCCTTGAAAGGTAGTGCGCAGGGAAAAACCCAGAACGCTGTGGAGAGTATGAACAGCCTCATTTGGTCACTCCAGTCCAAGAAGCCAGTTCGCCTCCCTTCGAAGTGTGGAAAGTGCAGTTGCCAGATGCAGTCTGCCGTTTCAATGGTGGCTGCAAGAGTGCGCTGCAAGAGATCACTGCTCAACTGGGCTTCAATCCAGGAGGACTGCTCTTTGCGGCGAGCAGCCGAAAAGGATGCCAAAGGGTGAAGAGGGCTCAAAAGACGCATTGTTCCACAACAAAGAAGCGCAAAACTGGGTTGCGCTCTACAGAGGCCAAGGCCACAGCATCTCAGGATTACTGCCCAGGAGGATTCTGAGTGTTTTAGGCATGTTGTGAACTTCCAAACAAGAGTGAACTTTTAAGTCAGTTTTCTCAACTCTTGATTTTCGCCTATGTGCCTTCGCTAGAACATCTGTCATTTTTTAACAAAGACTCTTGATAGAGTCGTTCCGTTTTTTTGCACTAGGCTCAGGAGGCCCTTTAGCAGTGCAATTAAAGCTTTATCTCTCTTCTTACTCTTCATTTAAAATTTTTAGAACACATTTTATAATTACTGCGATGTCGTGCGCCAAAACAACATCCATGTTTTGGAAATTTTATTTATGGTTACAAGAACTAGAAAAATCAACTAATAGCTTCTTTGCACAAGTGATGCTTTGGGAACATAATAATATGAAAAACTAATTTCATTTAGCAATAATTATCTCTTTAAGTGCGAAGAGCATTAATTAGTATAATTATGCTTGTAACTCAAAAAGTACAAGAGGTATTTGGAAAACGGTTTTCATATTTGGAATCCTCACAATCATCCACATACACACACCAAATTTCATCACAAACAGTACATTAATAAAAAAATTAGTTTTACTTGCCACGTCCCCCCTTAAGCACACGGCAGGCCCAACGCGTCTTGGTGGCTTTCAGCTGCCGTCACCAGTAGCAAACACAAAACTCGTTGACTCCGAAGGGCCTACCGGTGGCCTCGTTGCCGTTTTTAGTGCACGATCAATCACTTTCAACAAGCAGCCGTGTAGCTTCAGTATTGCCCCATAACGTGACAAGATTACCGACACAACATACAAAACACGCTGCAGCACATAATTGCCGCTTTGGATTGGATTGAATTTCCGTGCAATTGTAGCATGCCTGATGGTTAAGAGATGGCGTGCGCTATCATCATCAACAGCTGGAACGAGCAGACAATGTTATTGCGGCAATTTTCGGGGGTGCGATAATTACTCGAGGAAAAAAAATCATGTTTTTGTTGGGCGTAGGGGGGCTGGGGGGTGAGAATTATGCGAGTGCGAGGATTACGCGAGTAAATACAGTGTTATGATCCCAGATGTAACGATCCATCGGTTAAAATGACCATATTTCAGTGCGCTAACAATTTTCCTATGCTACTCTTTGAAACTGAGTCCATATACAGGAAACATTTTTTAAAGCCTCGTACTTTTACAACGAACATTTCTAACTAAGTGGCGGTAAAAATATGGTGCGTAGGATGCGAAAAAAAGAAATGTTACAAGCATTTGAAGCACGACATAGGTGCTTAATCGCGTGTGCCCCGCTGCTGTTTACTTGCGACGAAAATACCGTAGATTGCAGCGAGCATCGCATGCAGACTTAGGACTTTGCGAGCTAGGTCCCTCACTTTCCAGTCGTTTCTTCGCCAGTAGACTGGAAGTGAGGGGAAAAAAAAAAAAAGGAGGCAGCATAAGGACTTGTGGTCAGCTTTCGCACAGCAAACTTGCGTTCTTGGCATCTACAACCACCGATTAACCAACAATGCCTTCGAACCAAGAAGCCATAAATAGGAGAAGCGATAACTTTCACTGCGACGCTCAACCTCTTCGACACCACAATGAGTTGCAAAAGATTTCGGCTATTGCAGAGATCGGACGATTAGTAATAACGACTTCGGCACGGTTGTGGCAGTGCGTTAATGGATAAGCTTTAGAGAAGAGCGGTTGCGCGGTAGCCAGTGGCGATGAACGGGCCATTTTGACTTATCGCCGGCAATCTTATCTCAATCATCTGCAGATAGCTTCTCCGCATAGTAACGGCGGTCAAGCGCGTCATGCTGCCTTTAGCAAGTTCGCCGCCGTTGCGTCGTGTGAGGCTGCTGCGCTGCGTTGCTCGTAAAATTTTTTTTGTTGTGTTAAACTAACAGGCTACTTGCCGCACCTGAGCACGATTCTAAGTGACGCATGCACGAAGAAAGAACAAAAGCACGCATACATCACTGCAAGCGAACTGGCATGCGACGGTGAGAGCCGAGTAAGCGATGTGCTGCATGCAACTAGCCAGGAATGATTGGTTCGACGTAGCGGTACCAGGCTTCAGTGGAATAGCGAGAGTTCATTGCGAACGGGGTTGAATTCACTCGGGAGCAAACGGGTGTTGTTTAACACACGAAAAGGCCTAACTTGTCAGCGGAGGGGCTGTTCTTCGCACTTTTGAATAAAAATGCACAAGGAAAAAAAATGGTTTCGCCATTAAGTGGACGTTTTTATGGGCGGGTCAATATACAACAAACCATGATATACGACGATTTATTGCGGCACTTTTGAGTTCATTATGAACGGCTTCGACTGTATTCGTAATAGCGCCTTTTTTTTCCTCTCACAAACAAGCTCTTAAACGCGCGCGCTCTGCCGTTTCCAGAGGACAGCAAACATCAAGCTAGCGCGACCGTTCCCCTGAACAGGTGTACATCGACTAAAGTATCGGAAGGCGTCCAGGGCATGCCCTTACCCTCTACACACGCCACAGACTAACGCCCGTGCAGACTGAAAGAATGCGGGACATTGTAGTTGGGCGGGTCGACTACTTCTGTAGACGAACCAGCGAGACGAGTCCCTTTTCCCTAGCTACTGTACCCTAACTGTCGCTGTGGTACGTGCTACATGCCGAACAATCATATTGAAATATTTGGGAAACCTGGAAGGATTTAATCAGAGGAGATAGAGGGTAGGGCGAGTGGCGAACTCGGCCAAGAAGTTATGATGTCGAGTGGTTCGAGTCGTAGTGCGGTCAGTTGATCGTGAAGAATCGAGTGATGACACCATCCGTGCACTGTTTTGTTGAGAGTCGCCGGGATCACGATCAGCGCTGGTGTTCAAGTGTTTGCTGGAACAGAAATATTTGAGAACCGTTCAGAGGATTGTGGCTACACACTAGTGGTGCATATTCAAGACCTCGGAGTGTTCTTGTACAGTCTGTAATATACAGTTAAACCTGCTTATAACGCACCTCCATATAATGAATTCCTCTATATAACAAATTTTTCTATTCCAAGCAGTTACTCCATAGAAGCACATGTATTTGTGACCTCTATGTAACAAAGTAACAGTGGAAAACAACCTTGATATAACAAATTTTCCCCACGGACAATCTAGGAAGTTCGCCCCGGATTTGGTACGAGCATGCATCTTCCGCGGGCACTTAGCGCTGAAGCGCGAAGCGGTGGCTGCGCGCTTGGAGCAGCAGGTGAGAGCGAGCACTCGTGATGCGCACAGGTGCGCATGAGGTGGGAGGCCAAGCCTGCGCCTCACAAGCTGGCGCTGCCATCGTTCTTGTCACCGTGGACGCATGCGCGGATGGCCCTTCTCCCACCAAACCAAAAAGTTGGCAGTGCCACGCTTTTAGTTAGCGTCACATACGTGGTGAATAATAATAATGCAGAATAATAATGCAGTTTTTTTATCACTAAATAACTGTTCTGGGTTTGCTCTGCTTTCAGTTCGGTTTGTTAAAATTCTGCTTTTATTTTAAATTATCGCACCGAACCTGCATAGAACAAAACCCTCTTTATATAGAATGTTTTCTGGAATTTGTAAATTTACTTATATCTGGCTTGGGGTTTATGTGATTCCATTTGTAGCACGATAGTTCGTTCCCGTTCTTCTAAATACCCTCCAAGTGATTTTGTGGATTGTACCTGATGCCTGCCGAGTGTGCAAGTTTGTGTGATGCAGAGTGGGCCCGAGGTGAACTACAGGTCCGAGGCGCCACTGCGGTGGCATGCGAGAAGCCACACCTTCTTCACTATCTAGCAGCCGGGCAAATGGTGTGACCAATTGCTTCACCTTCATTCAAACATATCTGCGTATCTTTAGCGAGAGAATGTATGGTCTGTGGCAAAACCTAGAGGGCCCGACGTCTTTTCCTAGTCGAGATGCGCACCTTGGAGATCGCCTCATTCTCATCCTGTCTGCCATTTTGACCTACTGTTGCGCCACTATAGTCGCTGGAATGATAGAACTTTTGGGCGGCAAGGGCTCTGCATCTTCTTTCTAGTGTTTGTCAGTATCTTGAGCAGCCCCACAAAGAGGGAATTGGGAAACGGACCTTTAGCACCAAATTTTTACAAAGCCAGAATACTCCTGATGCACGAAATTCTCCATGTCAGCTTCACATGTTGTCCAGTAGCAGAAGAAAGTTTTATTCCACCACCAATGGCAAGATGGCAACCTCATTTTTTTTTTTTGTGTGTGTGTGATAAAGGCTGGTGCTAAGTTTGTCCACAAGCCTTATATTCTCAAGCTGCTGCGCTTTATTTTTGAAAAAATGATATGCATTTTCTTTGCAGCTTCATCTTGTTATGGGAATGTGCGTGGGAAACTTGGTGTTGTGTTTACTGTGTTGCAGGTATCGCCCAGCCACAGACTCCTCCCCAGGGCTCAGCGATCCGCGTTCCGGCAGCTGCGTCATTAGCATCTGGCCTACGAGGTGATCATTTTCTTATAAAAAAGTATGCCTTGTCAAGGTTTATAGATTGCATAAAAAATTATTTTGGAGGCTTCACATTTCTTAATAAGTGTGGTCTTGTTTTAGGTACTGTAGAAAAGAAGGCTACTTAGCACTTACGGTAGGAACTTTTGTGTACAGTATTCCCTCTGTTCTACTGGGTGCCTTCCTATAATGCAGGTCAAAGGCATGGTATGGTAAGTGAAACCATATTCGTGGAGTTGTCAACTCCTTTGCCACTAATATCACTGAGATGATGACAGAGTACATTTTCGTGCAGGTCGCCGATTGGAATGTATCGGTTTCTAAACTGAAGCTAATTACATTCGAATCTCGATAATTTGAACTTGAAGGGGCCCGAAAATGTGTTTGAATTAAAAGAAGTTTAAATTAATGAAAGCTAAGTAAACAGAGGGCTCTCCATGCAGTGATGCCTGTGCATTGAGCTAACACACGAGGGGAAGTTTCAGAAGACTTACATTAATTCACAAATCACAGGGCGTCCGTCATTAATTGAAGTACAGTTTAACCTGCTTATAAGAAACCTCCATATAAGGAATTCCTCGATATAATGAAGTTTTTCAATTTCTCGTCGTCGCTCCATAGAAGCACATGTATTTGCGACCTCTATGTAACAAAGTAACAGCACGAGACAGCCTTAATATAACGAATTTTCCCCACGGACGATCTAGAAAGTTTGCTCCGCGTTTTGGTACGAGCGTGCATTTTCTGCAACTGCAAAGCGGCGGCGGCGCGCACGGTGCACAAGGCGAGAGCGAGCGCTTGTCATTGCGTGCAGGTGCGCGCGAGGCGGGCAGGCGGGCCTGCACGCCGCGAGCCAGCGTGGCCGCCGTTCTCACCGCCGTGGGTGCATGCGCTGGTGTGCACTCCCCCCCCACACACACACACACTCCAACCCCAAATAAAAAGCAGTGCTACGCTTTTAGTTAGCAAGCCGCGTTGCCTATGGAGGGCGCTTTACGGAATAGTTTTCCGCGGTGTCCGTGTCCTTCGCTCTTGGTTTTCAACGCCGCGCGCGTGTGCAGTTTCACTGCGCGCATGGTGGCCCCGGCGACGTTCAGCTTTTTTTTTTCTTACAATTTTTTTCGCCACCGCCACTATTCACCGTGTGTATATATATATATATATATATATATATATATATATATATATATATATATATATATATATATATATATATATATATATATATATATATATATACGGTCGATTATTGTCCCCCGGTCCTGAGACGACCCGCGTTTTACGACGAAATCGCCTTGGTCCCGGCAAAGCCCCTATAGAACTAATGTATTGAAAACCTCAATTCTACAACGCTTCATGCCGGCCCCGCCTCGTACGACGCTTAGCTGGACAGTCCGAGAAAAAAAAAAAATTACGATGACGCACACTGCGGCCGGATGAAAAAAGTCAGGAAACCGAGGAACCGAGTTCGTTCCTCCGCATGTTCTAGCATACTAACCGTGCTGCCACCACAGGACCTCTTCAATTTTTCGACACGCTGTCGGCCATAGCTAGCCAGAGCCAACGTTGTCCAGAGCCAGCCGGAGCCTATTCGTTTTGCTTAGTCGCATTGCACTGCGCACTTCCGTTGGGGCCTTCTTTTTGTTTTGTTTTCTGCCTCCTTTCGGGTGGTTTTGTAGTGACAGCTGTGAGCAGGTAACATGGCAGATAATTTCGAGCTCTCTTTCTAGTCTGCGATAACTTTCACTAGATTTCGCGTCATTGTACCGGACGTGTTGAACGGCGATTGTTGAGCCTGTCTACGTTTGGGACAGCCGCGGGAACCAGAACTAGCTGCTGTCTAGCTACCAGAGAGCTGGGGAGTTTTAGCCCCTCGCGATTGGTCGAAGCTTGCGCAGACGTACGCGCTTGCAAAAATCGAATGGGCCCACTGCTTTGTTGCCTTTCAGCCATTCCTTCACGCGTTTGCCTCATCGGTGGGTTGTGCGCCGCAGCTGCTGCGTCTACGCGCACAATTTTCAGTATTCGGACATTGGTGTGCGAGGAATCTTTCGAATTCTTGGTCGCGAGTGCTGCGTCTCGCAATGTCGCGGAACCGAAAACCGCTGACGCTTGGAGAAAAGCTTTGCATAATCGAGGAGGCGTAGAAGCGGAGCGTAGCAACAAAGGCCAGCATTGCCCACGACCTGAACATTCCCGAGTCGTCGCTGAAAACGATCGTCGCAAAGAAAAACAGCATCCTACTAAATGCGGCAAAGTTCGGCCTGAACAGGAAGGCCACGAAAGATGGCAAATATGCTGCCATGGAGACGGCCCTCGTTGAGTCGTTGCGTCAGGCCCGCAGTTCAGGAATTGCCGTGGATGGCGCAATTTTGAAGGAGGCGGAGACAGTTGCATTGCGCTGCGGCATTGATGACTTTAAAGCCTCCAATGGCTGGTTGGATCGCTTTAAAAAACGCAGTGGAGTTGTGTACAGCTGTTGCTGTGAAGAAAGTTCGTCAGTCAGCTCCGACACTGTCGAAAAGTGGACTGCATTGCTGCCAGAATTGATATGGCAATACAAGCCGTTCGACGTGCTCAACGCGGACGAAACTGGATTATTTTATAATATGCAGCCAGAGCAGACATTAACATTCAAAGGAGAGAGCCGTCACGGGGGTAAGCGAAGCAAAGAGCGTCTTACTGTATTGCTTTGCACTTATGAAGACGGCTCAGAAAAGCTTCCTGCCCTCGTGATCGGCAAGTTTAGAAAGCCGTGATGCTTCAAGAATTTGAAAAGACTGCCGTGCCAGTACATGTTCAACAGGAAAGCCTGGGTGATGGCTGCTATGTTTTCAACATATCTGCAGCAGCTGGACTCAAAAATGAGTTGCAAAAGATTTCAGCTATTGCAGAGATCGGACGATTAGTAATAACGACTTCGGCACGGTTGTGGCAGTGCGTTAATGGATAAGCTTTAGAGAAGAGCGGTTGCACAATAGCCGGTGGCGATGAACGGGCCATTTTGACTTACCGCCGGCAATCTTATCTCAATCATCTGCAGATAGCTTCTCCGCATAGTAACGGCGGTCAAGCGCGTCATGCTGCCTTTAGCAAGTTCGCCGCCGTTGCGTCGTGTGAGGCTGCTGCGCGCGTTGCTCGTAAAATTTTTTTGTTGTGTTAAACTAACAGGCTACTTGCCGCACCTGAGCACGATTCTAAGTGACGCATGCACGAAGAAAGAACAAAGCACGCATACATCACTGCAAGCGAACTGGGCATGCGACGGTGTGAGTGCGAGGTAAGCGATGTGCTGCATGCAACTAGCCAGGAATGATTGGTTCGACGTAGCGGTACCAGGCTTCAGTGGAATAGCGAGAGTTCATTGCGAACGGGGTGAATTCACTCGGAGCAAACGGGTGTTGTTTAACCCACGAAAGGCCCTAATTGTCAGTGGAGGGGCTGTTCTTCGCACTTTTGAGTAAAAATGCACAAGGAAAAAAATGGTTTCGCCATTAAGTGCACGTTTTATGGGCGGGTCAATATACAACAACTACGGTATTACGACGATTTATCGCGGCACTTTCGAGTTCATTATAAACTGCTTCGACTGTATTCGTAACAGCGCCTTTTTTTTTTTTTTTTTCTTCACAAACAAGCACTTAAACGCGCGAGCTCTTGCCGTTTCCAGAGGACAGCAAACATCAAGCTAGCTCGACCGTTCCCCTAAATGGGTGTACATCGACAAAAGTATCGGAAGGCGTCCAGGGCATGCCCTTACCCTTTACACACGCCACATACTAACGCCCCGTGCAGATTGGAAGAATCCGGGACAATTGTAGTGGGCGGGTCGACTACTTCTGTAGACGAACCAGCGAGACGAGTCCCTTTTCCCTAGCTACTGTACCCTAACTGTCGCTGTGGTACGTGCTACATGCCGACAATCATATTGAATATTTGGGAGAACCTGGAAGGATTTAATCAGAGGCGATAGAGGGTAGGGCGAGTGGCGAACTCGGCCAAGAAGTTATGATGTCGAGTGGTTCGAGTCGCTAGTATGTGCGGTCAGTTGATCGTGAAGAATCGAGTGATGACACCATCCGTGCATGTTTTGTTGCGAGTCGCGGGATCACGATCAGCGCTGGTGTTCAAGTGTTTGCTGGAACAGACAATATTTGAGAACCGTTCAGAGGATTGTGGCTACACACTAGTGGTGCATATTCAAGACCTCGGAGTGTTCTTGTACAGTCTGTAATATACAGTTAAACCTGCTTATAACGCACCTCCATATAATGAATTCCTCTATATAACAAAATTTTTCTATTCCAAGCAGTTACTCCATAGAAGCACATGTATTTGTGACCTCTATGTAACAAAGTAACAGTGGAAAACAACCTTGATATAACAAATTTTCCCCACGGACAATCTAGGAAGTTCGCCCCGGATTTGGTACGAGCATGCGTCTTCCGCGGGCACTTAGCCGCTGAAGCGCGAAGCGGTGGCTGCGCGCTTGGAGCAGCAGGTGAGAGCGAGCACTCGTGATTGCGCACAGGTGCGCATGAGGTGGGCAGGCAAGCCTGCGCCTCACAAGCTGGCGCTGCCATCGTTCTTGTCACCGTGGACGCATGCGCGGATGTGCCCCTTCTCCCACCAAACCAAAAAAGTTGGCAGTGCCACGCTTTTAGTTAGCGTCACATACGTGGTGAATAATAATAATGCAGAATAATAATGCAGTTTTTTTATCACTAAATAACTGTTCTGGGTTTGCTCTGCTTTCAGTTCTGGTTTTGTTAAAATTCTGCTTTTATTTTTAAATTATCGCACCGAACCTGCATAGAACAAAACCCTCTTTATATAGAATGTTTTCTGGAATTTGTAAATTTACTTATATCTGGCTTGGGGTTTATGTGATTCCATTTGTAGCACGATAGTTCGTTCCCGTTCTTCTAAATACCCTCCAAGTGATTTTGTGGATTGTACCTGATGCCTGCCGAGTGTGCAAGTTTGTGTGATGCAGAGTGGGCCCGAGGTGAACTATAGGTCCGAGGCGCCACTGCGGTGGCATGCGAGAAGCCACACCTTCTTCACTATCTAGCAGCCGGGCAAATGGTGTGACCAATTGCTTTACCTTCATTCAAACATATCTGCGTATCTTTAGCGAGGGAATGTATGGTCTGTGGCAAAACGTAGAGGGCCCGACGTCTTTTCCTAGTCGAGATGCGCACACTTGGAGATCGCCTCAATATATATATATATATATATATATATATATATATATATATTATATATATATATATATATATATATATATATATATATAAGGGAAAGAAATGTATACCTAAGGGCTCGTTTTTCCGTGTTTTTAACACAATAATAATGAGATATAACAGACAGTAATGCCAAGGAATGTACAGGGGAAGTTATTAACATTAATGGAATGTAAATAAGAAGAAAGAAAGTGGATGAAAAAATTACCAACTGTAAGCAGGAAACGAACCTACGACCTTCGAATTACGCGTTCGAGGCTCTAACCACTGAGCTATTACAGCGGCACTCCCTCCATCCACTTTTTTGGGTTTATCTGTGAATTTAGAAGTAGGAGCGACAGTCAGCGCCATCTATAAGCCAAACAACGAGTGTGAAAACACTCTTATGCGCATGTTTGGCGTCACGTAGCACGTGAACTTATTATGAGCGGGCAGCTGATTAATTGTCCCTCTTATACAACCTAAACACACCAAGTCTGCCAGTACGAGACCCTCGTTCAAATGAAATAAGGGAAAGAAGTGTAATACCTAAGGGCTCGTTTTTTCCGTGTTTTTAACACAATAATAATGAGATATAACAGACAGTAATGCAAGGAATGTACAGGGGAGTTATTAACATTAATGGAATGTAAATAAGAAGAAAGAAAAGTGGATGAAAAAAATTACCAACTGTAAGCCTGCTTACCAGTTGGTAATTTTTTCATCCACTTTTCGTTTCTTCTTATTTACATTCCATTAATGTTAATAACTTCCCCTGTACATTCCTTGGCATTACTGTCTGTTATATCTCTTATATATATATATATAATATATATATATATATATATATATTATATATATATATATATATATATATATATGGAAACTCAAGAAAGAAAAAAAAAAAGCTGCCGGCGCTGGGCACCCTGGAGCTCGTCACAATGTGATGACGTGCGCTTATCTCCAACGCGTACTTTGCCCCATGAGTGAGTTGGGATGGGTGCGCTTACCTTTTGGTGGGGAAATTCCTACACCTTCCTGTGCTTATGTCCAACGTGTACTTTGTCCAGGGAGTGAGTTGGGATGGGTGCGCTTATCTTTTGGTGGGAAAAGTTGGGCACCTTGGACTTGCACAAAGATCCCTTCGCTCGCTGGGCAGGCGCTGTCTGCGAAAAGAGTGCGCTTTTCACAGACAGCACAGTAGCAAAATTACCTGGGGCACTTGTTAGTTGGCACTCATATCTGCACTTGTGATGTGCCTCATTTTTGTTTAACAGCGTGTTAAGTGTCGAGCGATAAACGTTGTTAGTTCGTTCTCGTCCTGTGTATGTTTTCGTTCTCGTCCTGTGTGTGCGTCATTCGTGCGTGAGCCGTGAGCTGCACGTTTCGATCTGCTTGCCGTTTTCAACATTACATTCGAAGTTGTTGCTATCGCATTCATTGCTTCGCGCTTGAGGCGAAATTGTGACTTCCTAGTTTCGGACGACCGTGTCCTCACCACCGCGGGGATGTCAGATTAGGCGCTGATGGAAACTCTCCGGGACCACAGTGACGACATATCTTCGGAGGTCGGCTCGTAACACGCTTCTGTCTTGTGTCGCGCCGCGATTTCACAGTCTGGCAGCTTTCACGAATAGCCGATTAGTTCTGGTGACACGACGGTGCTTTGAATGCAATGCTATGAATGTGATAGCAAAAATTGTAATGTTATAAGAAATCAGACTGGCTCCGATATCGCAGAACTTTTAAAAAACGCTGGTGTGAGCAAATACGGCCGCTCTAAGGACAAGTGCTCGTTCAAGACGGGTGGTTTACTTTCTGTTTGAGCATTCGATGGCAGTTCTAACACCCGAGAAATGTTATCCTATGCAGTTTCCAGGCAACACGGGGTGTGCCGACTCTTTTGATCTCTGCTTCAGCAGCGCTCGCGTGCTTTTTACCCGCTCGTGAAAGTTTACCCGCTCGATGCGTGGGGGCATGTTACGGAACATGGCGGCGACGGCAAAAACTTGCCAGAATGTCCATACAATCGCTGTTGCAATAATATTGCAGTTTTTTACTGTAAAATAAGTGTTCTTGGTTACCTCTGCCTTCAGTCCTCCTTTAGTTTATTTTTTGAATTTTCGGGCCGAAGCTGCATATAACGAAATCCTCATTATAACGAATTTTCCCAGGGAATTCATCAATTTCGTTATATCCAAGTTTAACTGTAATTGGTGATAAGCATCTGCACACGTTTGCCTTGCAGCGAGTCAATCAATTTTGCACGCAGCTTGCAAAGCATTTCTACTTCGGCTTCAGCATTCTCCTAGCAAAAGAAGTAGCGTGCGGTGTCCAGCGCCGACGCTCTCTAAAGACGACTACAAAAACTTTTGCGTAGCTACACAGCCGCAGCGTGGCCAGAATGTGACCAGAAAGGAGGAGCGCTTCCAGGCAGAGAGAAGCAGATCGGCATTTGAGAGAAAACCATGGAGGAAGGACTCCACGGAAGGACACTCCACGGCAGCTTTTTTTTTTTTTTTCTCCTCGCGCGCATTGTTGAAAGGAGAAGGGTTACGTGGCAGGGACGGACAAGGGGGAAGCGTGGCACCGGCGCGTGAGGAACCCCCCTCCCCCGTCCTGAAGGCGCAGAGCCGTGCTCCCACAAAGGGCAAGGGCTGCAGAACATAGTGTCCTATTCCTTTCCTTCAACCACACATTCATGCAACCCCAGGACAGCTTTTCCTTTTTTTTCCCTCTCTTCGCGTGCGGCGTTGAAAGGAGAAGGGTCTTTACATGGCAGGGACGGAAAAGACAGAAGCGTGGCACAGACTTGTCGTAGATCGGCATTTGAGAAAGAGCAAACATTCCACCGCAGCCCTTTCTTTCCTTTGCGCGCAGCGTTGCTGTGTCCGAGGTGCTAACGCAGGATTGGGCAAGGTGCTGAGGGCATTTTCGTAGCACGGTATGTTCGAATTAATCATCGCACCGGGCGTTTTCGCCAATTTGAATACACGTAGCTTTGACGGGACCTCATCGTGAGTTTGACATAAGTGTGTTCGAATTGATGAGATTCGACTATGAATCTGCCGAAACCAGTGGTTGCAAATGGAATGCAATGCAGTGAAATGCATCTACAACAGAATGCAAGGGTATTCAGAAATTTTGAAAACCTCGTTGTACAAACTGGCAAAGTGTCTGGGACAAGCAAGGGCCATAACCATGTTTGCATTAGTTTTCAAACCATTAAGAAAATGCAGAATATGATACGTTGCTGAGTCAGGCATCTTGGGGCCCACTGATAAAGAACTGTAGGACTAGCAGAATGATAGTGTAAATAAGTTTTCATTAACTCTGTGGGTGTGCTGCTTTTCTAAAATTAAGATTGAGTGTACAGTTAGACTAAATGTTTCTGCCCATAATGTACAGTTATCTTTGTGTGTACATTTGCATACACTCAAACCTTATAACAAAATCACATCTGGCATGAGAAGATTTGTTATAAACATATATTTGTAGTGCTGTATCTGTGACAGAGCTGTTTTTTATTTTCTTTGTTATAATCGATAATTCGTTATATTTGGCATGTTTGTACAGCTGTACCCCTTTATAAGAGACACATGCAGGGGAGTAGTTCTTGTCTCTTATAGGAAACGTCTCTTCTAAGCAGGGTACCACGTTATCGTTTTCTGTAGTTAATGCCCTATTTTGATATACAGTCAAACCCCTTTATAAGAGACAAATGGGTGTAAGAGACATCAGCGTGCCTGCAGTAAAATGTGGGTTCATAAGAAAGTGCATACGGGGTACCCTGCTTATAAGAGACATCTCATATGAAAGAAAAACTGCTGCCCGGAGAATAAAGGGGTTTAACTGTTTGTGCAGTGTACTTCTATTCCCAGTTGTCTCTTGAATCATGGCATATTCGGTTGACCGCTTTGGTCGTCTGGCTAGTAGTAGTCGCCAGATGCCGGTCCAGAGGCAGCATACCAACCGAATACGTTGGCGATCTCGGAGCAGCGTGCCTGTAGCGCCACCATGCAGCCAGTGCGGGAAGCTGCCGGGTAAACATCCTGCGCCGCATTGACAAACGGCGCCAATCTGTTTAGTGGACATCTCCGACAGAGCTGGATGCAGCGACACTTTTGAGCTTGCCACATAAAACTGGCAGCTCTCATTGTCCGAGCTGCTATCTTCAAGACAAAACGTGGCTGTCTGCGAGCTGCAGTAATGACTGCATTGACGTTTCCTCAGCTTTTTCTAGCCGCCTTCTTATTGACATAGTGCATTTATGGCTTTGTAGATGTGAATTCGCCACACACGCTCAGAAACACCGCTAACAATGCACGTGCATGAAGTATTATGCGCCTGGTGATTCCTCTTCCCAAATACACGCTTGCGCTGTTGGCGCTGTTCATCTGATTCACCTGCTGGCAGCCACGTGATCCGCTGGTTTGTGTCATGTGATCTGCCCTCCCGGTCAGATCGCACTACGCTCTCACTTTGAAGTCTGAGCATACAAAAGTGCTCCGAAAGAACCAACCGAATTTAGTCCGAGCACTCAAATTCTACCTCCTGAACGCTTGGCTACGTTTCAGAGCGCTCATGAACGCCTAACTGAATACACCATCACTTTCTCTTAACAAGAAGTTCAACTGTATGGAGTAAAGTGGCACGGAGCCTGGTGTTTAAAAAGTGTTTATTGTACATTAGCCCGTCATTTACACCTAGCACATATTTTGGGCTAAAATTCTTATGCACCGTGTTTCAGTGTGCTGCCATAATCAATTCTGAACATTCTGCTTGTGTGCCTTATGTACAGGTACGGTGACATTGGTGCGTACTCGGACGCCAGGCGTGTCCGGTCAGCAACAGATCAGAGTCATAGCCACAACCCCGACTGGCCAACAAGTGGTCAAGACGGTCACTGGAAACCTACCCACAGTTACGGTGAGCCTGCAAAACACTGGTATTGGCTTCGGGGGGGGGGGGGGGGACATAGAAGTTATGAGCATTTTTCATTTTCTGCGATCGGTCTCAAGTAAAATTTGAATATCACCAATCTTGTAAAGTCGTGAAACTGGCCATGAAACTCCCTAAAGTGTCAAAATTATCCAGGCTTTGTTAAAATGCAGTGAAGCCTGCAGATACTGTATTTACTCGCATAATAGGCGCACCCTGAACTAAGCCGTGACCAGTAGCTCTGCACCGTGTTCGCACGTTTGCAATTGTATGCCCTCTTACGTTAACTGTAGCAAAGAAACAGAAAAAAGGCCGTGCCAGCTCCACGGGCTCGCAGAGTGAGGAAATAGGCCTGTTGCGGAGGGTGTCTGAGTTTACTACCTTCGCATCGGCGCGGCTCTGGCCGTGCGCACTCTGCATGAAACATGCGATCTCGTCCTTGTCAAGTGCGCATTTAGTTTCCTGTCGGATAAAGTGTCGTCGTTATCGTGTCTGCTACCTTGTCCGCAAATTTAAAGGCTTTATGGCTTTCCGATGCGAGCTTTCGCCTTAGCTGCCACTACGAGGGCTTGCACTAGCTTGGTGGACTTTTGTCGCTGTTGATTTCCTGGCAGCGAACTTGAACATTGTATCATGCACGCTGCTCTTGTATCACTGCTTAAGGGAGGACGCGGTGTTTGTATAGGAAAAGGTGGCCAAAAAGATAATTTTTTTAAAACCACATTTTCAGTTTTTGCAACCATTCTTCTATCTGATTCCAAAATATCTCCACTAAGAACCATACCCCAGCGACACAGCCCATCATGTTAACACATGGCGACACTCGCTTACATGCTCTGCGAGTGTAGAAAAACTCCTCCCGACTCTACCTCAAACAAGTGGAAGAGGTCCCTCAGGAGCTCACTTCTCGCCGACCAGCAATGGGGCCGTCCAGCAGACCCACGAAACGGCCGCCAGGTACTCTCTGTCGGTCCCTACGTGGGAGACGCCCACTACGTCCTAAGCACGTCCTGCAGCACTGAAATAAAGTTTTTTCATTCCATTCCATTCTACTAAAAACCGTCTGGAAGTGCTTTTAAAATTTTGTTGCACTTGCCGAAGTGGCGAGAATTATCGCAGAAATCACGAAAAAAAAAAAAAAAACCGTTGATTCTCAGAAAATTTCAGCTCCGGAACGGCGCGACCGGGCTTCGTTGCTTAGGGCTCGTTGGAAAGAGCGTTTCTCTGCATTCAAATTCCGCGTCTCAGCTGGCTCCTCCATTCGAAAAAAAGTGCGCAAAAAGCAAATGTCTGAAGGTCGTCTCGAAGCCTCCAATTGGCTGTGTATGCCTTGTTGTTTCGAATTGGTTGTGTATGCCTTGTTGGCTGTGTATGCATTGTTCCGGTTCGGCGAATGGCGAACCGGAACAATGCGTCTGCATTTTGCGTCTTGATGCGTCATGAGGTCACAGCAGTCGAAAATTACGCCGTTTAGTGATGTGTGCGCACCTGTTCTGTCTGCACTGCAGAGGCACTCATTTAGAATTGTGTTGTAGTTAGACCTGTCAGACTGGTGCAAGCAAGAGCTCAATTACAAGAATGCGATAATGGCACATTCTTCTCTGACTGTGACCTGTCAGACAGAACAGGTGCAGCATTTCGGACTTCCTGACGAAGAGCATTGCAGAACCACTCTTTGTACTCGCAATCGAACGAGACATGTTTTTTTATTATAAGGGGGCGTCGCGGCAGAGTTTACTGCTCGGAGTCTTGGCTAAGCCTGGCTAGCTCCGCTCACGATGCTGATACAAGCGGAATGCAAACTTTGTGAACAAAGACATCACGCCAGTGGACTAGCCACAATGTGCTTTGTAGCAAGCAACTAATGAAATCTCCCAATGGCGCTTTAAAACAACGGTTGGACATATTGTGCATCGGCTGCGAACCGACCGGGTGTGCTCGCCGCGTGTCTACCCCCGAAATGCAAGGCCGAACACGTTGTGCGCTGATTTGTCGTCACTGAGCCTAAGCATGTCAGCATATATTGTGCATCGTCAACGAATCCCGCCACTTAGAATATAGCGTGCCGACTTCCTGGACTCTGCGGCCGTACATATCGAGGGGAAATAAAGCACTCATAATGCAATACAGTATTCACTCGCATAGTCCTCGCACTTTTTTCGGCGGAAAACCGATGCAAAGTTGGGGGGGTGCGAGAATCACGCGGGGGAAAACTTTCCACGAAAAGGTACAGAGCGAAAAGAAAACAAGTGGCCGCAAATCGGGATTTTCACTACAGCAACTAACAGCCAGGTTTGAGAAGTACTAATTAAAATTTACCTCGACAATAAAAGCAGAGGTTCAACACAAAGCAAGATTGATTTGAGACACAAAAAGTGCAAGCAAATAGTTGAAAATTAGAATACCGTACGGAAAGCTTGTGGGCGTTGCGGGCATAGTGGTAGCGTTCGTCACTCAACAGGAGCCCTCAAAAGGTAGGCATAGGATGTCAGTATTGGGCTGATGGCGATCGTCTGCAGTTTTCTTCTTAAGGGGAGGTGCTACTCGAAAAACTATTTTCTTTAATAAGGGTCTGAATTTAACACAAATTGGCATGCTAATAGAGTTTTTTCTCCTCTTTTCAAATATGTAATTTATTTTCATGTAGATCACTTGGTTTTCTTTCTGCAGGTCAGATACTGCAAAATTATGGCCATTGTTATGTGACAATTCTGACCTATAAGAATTTGAGATAAAGCATGCAGATATAGCTGACTATGATCCTTTGGAACTGTAGAGTGCAAAAAACTATATAAATTTTGTGTGTAAAAAGGTGAAATACAATAATAAAATAGAAAAATTTACTATGGCTCTAGTTGCCAAGGGCTTTGAATGTTATGTAATTTTTGAAAAACATAATCAAGCAGCACTGACAATCTGAATAGATACTTGCACTCTATAGGCCTTCATCATGCTATGTGCAAAATTTCATAGAGGTATGACTATTCTAAGTATACGAACTAGCGTGTATAAGAAGCACAGATCACACAAAACTGCAAAAGGAGAAAAACGCATTTGAAAGTTTGAAACCTTTTTTTTATCACAGAGTTGTTAGAAATGCATAATCTTTGGCCATAATGTTCAACAGAACTTTGAAAAGCACTGCAAGTTACTAGAACTGTCCTGCTGCATAGGTTGTGCCCTCACAGTCCTTGCGAGCACTCTCTTCTAGCCGTGCCCTTTTCACTCCACGACGACGGTGGGCCCTTGCTTCTGCTGTCAGACGCTCGTACATTCTCTTGATGCGCCTCGCATCGCGGGAATCACTGAAAGTAACTAGATCTCTAGATGGCAGTATGTTGAGCTCTTCCAGGATGTGCTCGAAAGTAGCATGACCCTTGTTGAACCACAGGATTGCCATAGCTGCGGCAGTCTCGACAATCGTTCGGGAGACAAACTTAGTCTTGGGGCAAAGTAGCCAAATTTTGCTGTTCAGGGATTCCGATGCGTTCTGGGTTTTCTCTTTGATGCATCGAGCAAGGAGCTTCTCATCCGTTAGCCGCTTATAAATGGGCAAAACAGCCAATCCCTGTGCTTTTGTCAGGAGAGGTGTGTGGCGTGGTGCAGGTTCACCAAGTGCTTTAGCGTGTTGATGTTTGCACCACGACTCTGTTCCTGCAGGGCAAAACTTGTGGCTGCCAGCATTGTCAGTAGAGCATGAGTGGAAGTACGAAGCCCATACTGCAGTGTACATATCCCGTACACTCCCCCTGTTGCTTGTTATGGCAATCTGATAGTATGTTTGGAGCTTCTGAATGGCTGGCTCTTTCATTTTCTGCCCTCGTGGTAATGGCACATGCAGCTTCCGTAGCGCGGTGCCAAGTCTCTTGGCCACATGATTAGTGCAGTCTTCTTTTTCTATATTGACAGCACCATAGACTTTTGACTCTGCAACTGCACTATATGCTTTGCTGTCACCGTCACTCAAGAATGTCATGAAATGCAGTGGGGTGTCATAAGTCAATGTTCTCTGCCAAATGCGCATTGCAGCCTCCGTTTCCATGGCATGGGAGGAACAGTCTCCATTTTTTTCACAGACTGGGCCATGGAATGCCTGCCACACTTCCTCGTCTGGTCCCATATCCTTGTGCCTACTGCATGTCGGGCAGTAATTTGATATGACCTCGAAGTCTAACTAGAGGCCAGTATTTAAGGCGATAACTGCGCCAATCCCGTTGTGGCTTTTGTGGCCCCTCTTCTGCCAAGTGCCGTCAAACATAACAGCCACATCAGTTTCGCCTGCTACTTCTTTCGTCAACTCTCTGGATCGGTGCAAGTTTTCACTCACAGCTGCCATGGCAGCGGTGTGCACCTTCTTTGCTATCGAAAAAAAAATCCTCGGTGGTGCGTTGGCTTTGGGAGTCCAATAATGGAGCAAAATCTCGACAATTGCTCATGCCCAATGCCGACAGCGCGTGCAGCCACCACCGCCTTCACATTTACAGCGAAACTATCTCGGGAGCTCCCACTGTCATACCGTTGGCTCACTCGGCTGCTGCCGTCCGCCGTAACACGCAGTGACGTATAGGAGCATGAAAGAACAGTCGCTGAGCATTCGCTGTTTTCGCAATGAAGTTCGAGGAGCGACGAAAGTTCCTTGCGCTTTTCTGCCGGCTCCCGAATGGCAAGTTTATTTTAAATACCGCAAGCAGGGCATGCCGCACCTGCCACAAGTGCCGTCAGCAAGAGGGTGTCGCACAAAACTGTCTTTGCACAAACCTCATCGCGCTGTCTTTCGTCTTTTTCGAAGAAGCCGAGCTTCTTTTCCGAAGCACTGACGAAAGAAAGCGCAGCGTCAATCCCTTCATCGCAGCCACTGTCGCTCGCGCACTCGTCGATGCCGCCGTCAGGCCTATCACACGTAGGCGCGTTCTCGTTCGTCGCCGTCGTTCGGGGCGCTTTACGCCGCCTTCCCTTGAACTTGTGCTTCGTTCGAAACTTCTGCGGTCTCACAATGCACTTTTTCGGGCTTGTCATCGCGGAAGTATGCGTAGACGCGCAGAAAAGCAGACGGACCAAATGCCGATGGCCGCCACCAACACAGCTGACAATGACTCGGTAGCCAATGGCGATGCGGCTTAGGGTGCCGCGCGTTTCAGACCGCTCAAACCACGTGATAAAAAGGCCTCGTTTTTAATTTTTTTTGCCCACGTACGAAACTGGCGGTCATCAGAGCTGTAAGAAGAAGGCCGGACGCAACTTTCCCAACCGATCGCGATGGCGGGCGGCACTGCGACGGGGAGCAGCGCGCAGTCAAAGATGGCCAATATCGGTGCAAATTCACGAAATTTTGAGCCACCGGTTCAAATTTAGTTTTGAAATTTTCACAGATGAAAGAAGGTTTGAAGATTACAATGCAATAAAAATCAGAAATACGAGAAATTTCGCTAAAAACGCGATTTTTCGACTCGCATCTCCCCTTAAGATATAAAGTTTACCAACAATCCCAGTCTTGGGCACACGGCAGGCCCAACGCGTCTTGGTGGCTTTTAGCTGCCGTCACCAGTAGCGAACACAAAACTTGTCGATTCTGAAGGGCCTACCGGCGGCCCTGTTGCCGTTGTTTAGTGCACGATCAATTACTTTCAACTTGAAAGCAGCCGTGTAGCTTCAGTATCGCCCCATAACGTGACAAGATTGCCGACAGAACATACAAAACACGCCGCAACGCGCACTTGCCGCTTTGGCTTGGATTGGATTAGATTGAATCTCCATGCAATAATAGTATGCTTGATGCTTAAGAGATGGCGTGCACTATCATCAATGGTTGGAACGAGTAGACATTATGTGGCAATTTTCGGGGGTGCGATAATTACTTGAGGAAAAATAAATCATATTTTTGTTGGATGATGTGGGGGGTGCGAGAATTATGCAAGTGCGAGGATTACGAGAGTAAATACGACACTAGGTGCGCTTGGAGTGGTGCTTGGTACCCCCACGAGGTCTGCTGATTCTTGTGAATTGATGAAAGCCTTGCTGATTATACTGTCTGTAACCGGGTGAATGACGAAGTATTTCAGAGGCGATGTTTACAAATGATCTTGAGTGAAGCAGGGAGATAAGTATATATCTGTCCACCTTGTGTCTGAATAAGCAAGCTGCTCAAATTTATATTTTAATGTCTTGGCAATAACAGCCTGTTATTTGGAAGGAAGGGATAGACTGTCATGATGAGGGCCACACTTTCTTAGTATCCAATAAATATGGTTCAGTGATGAAATGCAATCAAAAGTGCTCATTGTGTTAGTGATAGAAATATTACAAGAAAGCTTGCAAATTGTAAAAGTATATGGCCTAATCAGATTATATCTTACTTTCTGTCATGTTCATAATACCACTTTGTACAAAAAACTGTTTAAAATCTATGCAACATGTTCTTTGTAGTCAGAAAAGGATTTTATGAAAAAAAGAAACGGAACAAAGGCACAACAGATAAGATCACATGTGCAAGAGGTTCGATATCATAAAATACGCCGATGATCATGTATTCTCATATTATAGGGAAGCCGAACACCTCAAACTGAAGTCAGTGCATTCAAGAAACTATAAATTGCAAAATACTCAAAAGGTTATGACCCTTGTGCCTTTTCGTGATGAAATATAGTTGGTACAACTTCAAAAGCCGTTTTCTCAAAACTATTTTTCTTCCTTCCTGCTTCACTTGTTCTGCTGATTTCTCTGCAACCGCTGCAACTATTTCAGTCCTGCCTTTGTTCTATACTCCTTGAAACACATTCTAGGGCATAAAAATGCCCCATAGCGGTGGTCTAGTGGCTAAGTTACTCGGCTGCTCACCCGCAGGTCACGGGATCGAATCCCGGCTGCGGCGGCTGCATTTCCGATGGAGGTGGAAATGTTGTAGGCCCGTGTATTCAGATTTGGGTGCACATTAAAGAAGCCCAGGTGGTCGAAATTTCCGGAGCCTTTCACTACGGCGTCTCTCCTAATCATATGGCGGTTTTGGGACGCTAAACCCCACATATCAATCAATCAATTGGTCTCGTTTGAAAGGGTCGTTCTTCATCTTCAATTTTCCGCCACCTGTGGCTCACCTTGCTCATTAGTTTTTCAGCAAAAACACATCATCGCAAAGCACCACCCCGTAATTCTATTGGCTGCTTGGGGCACGTGACAAAACCTAGGCACCCGATTGGCAAAGTGGCGTTTCGGGCATCTGCTTTTTCATCGTGACGCGCACGGACATGTGCCATTTTGTCATAGTGCTGTCGACTGCCTGCCGCAGTAAAGAAGTTTCTCGCCGCACTAATTGGTGAAGCGGGTGTGGCGATCGTTCGTTCGCTGTGAACTTCAGAAAGGGCCCCACTATCATTCAGGACAGAGGATAGCAAACTCTCGGCGTTCAGCGGCGGTCGCCGAGTCACCGGTGTAGGCCTAACTCACGTATGAGCCGGTCGGTTGTCGACAACGTCGCTGAAAGCGGCAGTTTTTTGGAGCTTCAACAGTTAGAGGACGGCAAGTAAGAAAGCAGAAGTGAAGCTACGAGAGATAGCAATCTTTGCAACGATGGAACGGAAGCGCAGTTTTATAGCTAAACTCGCCGATGCCGCGGGTTTTCCCCGTCTGAAGTGAACTGCGTGGCAGGTCGCCAGAGTGGAGTTCGCCGCGCGTCGGCATACAGCAGAAAATCAATTCGTTTACGGTGAACGTGCTCGCCGCCTGCGCAGTGAAGGCTACCGGCAACGGCGCGTCCGCAACGGTGAACATATTGAGCCGCGGCCTCCACTCGAAAATGTGGCAATCTTACGGGAAAAGGAAACTAACACCTCGCTGCTCTTGGAGCCTTGAAATTGATGAGCGAGTGCACGAGTTTTGTCTTTGACATTAACAACTCAATCTGGACAAGCCGGAAAACTGATTCATTATAGGACGAATCGCGGATTATGTGCGCACATTCGTTGCACATAGGTGCTACCGAACTGTTAAGTGGCCTAGTCAGCAGACGAGCCCAAGGCGACCACATCAGCTCGCAAGTGTGCCTCTGCGGAAAATATGCAGCGGGCATCGAAAAAATGCCATTTATGTGACACAAAACAGAAGGACTACATGCCTGGTGCCTCCTGAAAAAGCTGAATTTGCAAATCATTGTAAATAAACAGCTTTTACATGCTGCTGCCTGCCCAAAATGGACTTGTTGTGTTTTGCATCATTTCTCAGGATTCAAATTTTGCTGCAGTTGCAAACTTGTCTAAAAAATATCTCTGCCTCCAGAGCAGCTAGGACTGTCATTTTTGTTGTGACATGTAGCTGTATCTTTAGTTTACACAATGGTAGGTGTGAATTTTCGATGAAGATCTTCAAAAAATTTAATTTTTGCCGGAAATTGGAACATAAAGTGGGTGTGTCTGCAACACCGAAGTGCAGGGTGCGACAAACCTCGCAAAAATTATCATAAAAAAACAAGCACTCCTACCGTTGTGTAGCTTATGCTCATTAGTATAAAGGCATGTGCCAATAGTAGCTCTGCAATACAAATTTCCTGTCTCGGTATACCGGCAAACAATAGGTAATTAATTTAGGATATCTCGAAAACTAATTGGTTTAGAACAGTAAATCCACATTAAAAACTCAATCGCACTGTGAATTTTCTTTATAAACGCATGCACATATCTCTCATTTCGTCTCAAGTAGTGTCCCCCCTTTGTAGCATTGGTGGACAACAAGAGCTTAAGAATTTATCCCGCTGATTTTGTACAGTTTCCTTCCCTTATTTGGCAAAATATATTCAAATAAATGTTCTTTTGAGCTACATAAAAATTATAAAACATTCTCTTGTACAGTTAAACCTCATTATAACGAGACTGGCTATAACGAAATAATGGATATAACGAGCAAATCCTAATTCCCCTTGAAAGTCCCCATACAAACCAATGTATTCAAAACCTCGTTTTAACGAGGCAAAATTTGCCTGTTATGGGATATAACGAACAAATTTTGTTAGGAAGTAAAATTTTGAGCCGATGTCACGACAGTGCACAACGCGAATTTGAGACGGCGCGCAACGCGAGAACTGTATTTAGCAGTTCAAAACTCCCGCCACGCGCCCTCCAGCAACGCGCGCAAAGCAGACGGCACGCGCTGTTTCCGGAGGAGAGGTCGCTGCACGTTCGCCGCTTGGCTACCACCGACAGCGGAGCGCTCCGCGAACGTCTCACCCTTTTCTTTTCTTTTGTGTCTTCTTTATATTCTCCCTCTCCCCTTTCTCATGGCGCTGAGGCGCGCTTCCTAATCTTACATACCCCCTTCCCCTTGAGTAACCGGTTCCTAGAGGGCAGCGCAAGAGAGCGCCCCTTCTGCCCCTTCCTTTTCACAGTCACTTTCTCTGTAAGTATTGTCGCTCGCCGACGTGAGCCGCGTTGCTCTTGCATGCGTGTTTCTTCTCTTTTTCGACCGCTTCCGCCTTATCTCTTATCGTGCTGCGCTCGTGATTCCAGCAACATGAATGCGCCAGGCGGGAAGCGAAAGCGCATAACGCTAGATCAGAAGGCGGCTATGATAAGAGCCGTCGAATCGGGGACCAAGAAAGGCAACGTAGCAAGAGACTTTGGCATATCGACGAGCACACTGTCAACCATCTTGAGCAAGCAGGAGTCCATCATCGACGCTGTTGCACGTGGCGTGAAAGGAAGCGCTATGAGGGTGAGGGCACCTGCCTTTGAAGCAGTCGAAAGGGCCGTTTTTAAATGGTTCTTGGACACGCTGGCCGTGAATCTGCCGGTGAGCGGCGCCTTGCTGCAAAGAAAAGCGAGAGACTTTGCCTGCATCATGGGCTATGACAACTTCGTAGCAAGTTCGGGTTGGCTCCAATGCTTCAAGGAGCGCCACGACATTGTCGGGAGAGCGGTCTGCGGCAAATCGCAATCTGTCGATGAAGCAGAGGCTACCAAGTGGGCAAAAGAAAACATCGTGCGGCTGCTAGGAAAATACAGCGCGGGGGATATTTTTGACGCGGATGAAACCGCTATCTTTTTCAAGATGTTGCCGCACAAGACGTTAGCCCTCAAAGGCGAGCCGTGCCAGGGTGGTAAACAAAGTAAGCTGCGGATCACTGCGCTACTTTGTGCAAACATACCGGCTCTGAGAAGTTGCCAATTTTCGTAATTGGCGAAAGTGCATCCCCTCGCTGCTTTAAGGGGAAGAGGCAGCTCCCAGTCAAGTATGTAGCCAATCGTAAAGCCCGGATTACAAGGGAGATTATTTCAAAATGGCTTTGCGAATGGGACGAGAAGCTGGCAAAGGCGAACCGCAAGGTGTGCCTTGTTTTAGATAACTGCACTGCCCACCATACCGCTGCCGTGCTTCAAAACATCGAGCTGCTGTTCCTTCCTGCCAACTGCACAGCAAAAATACAGCCGCTTGACCAAGGCGTGATTATGTCGCTGAAGGCAGGTTACCGCAAGCGTGTGATAGACAAGCTCCTGCTCAACATGAGGATGAAGTGAGACACCGATGTTGACTTGTACGCTGCGCTTGAAATGCTTCAGGCAGCGTGGATGAGTGTGACGGCGACCACGATCGCAAACTGCTTTCGACACGCCTCATTTGCCGCCGCACCAGATGCCAGCGATGAGCCATCAGACGAGCCCACTGTGCCGGACGGTTTTGCCACATCAGACGAAGTCGCTGCATCATGGACGGCACTTTGTGACGCCGGTGTTGTGCCTGACAGCGAGTCGTTTTGCGACTATGTGAGTGCGGACTCGGAAGTGGTGGCAACGGAGCAGCTCCTGGATCACGATATTGTGCGCGCTGTCAGTGATCGTAACGAAACCAGTGACTATGACTCTGTCGACGAACAGGAGACAAACGTGCCGACGGCGTCGGAGGCATTAGACGCGGTGGACGTACTGCGCCGCTACTTCGGCGCTCCTGGGGGCGGCGAAGATGACTTGAACATTGCGGCCGTAGCTGAGCGAGCCATGGTTCGCATCAGGAAGATGCATCAACGTCCAATTACAGACTTCTTTGCAGCTATGTCTGCCTGAAATGTAAGCTGTGTATTTTGAAGTGCATTAAAACAGGTGCATGACTTTTTCCTGTTTATTTGGGAATGCGGTTATTTTGTTGCATACCACCGTGCGGAGGGATGCTATTTCGGCCGCTATTTTTTTTGGGTAAGTACAGTGCATAATATTTGCGGTAAATGCACGCTACGGCTATAACGAAATATTGGTTATAATGAGCAAATAGCAGCGGCCCTCCAATTTCGTTATAACGAGGTTTAACTGTACATTATACATGCTCCTTTTATGTGAAAAACGAAAGAGAGACTTTCCTTACCCTTGAAAAGAAATTGAAAACTCGCTTTCAGTTTCGATGTTAAGAGCTGGTAAATGAGGTGACCGGAAGTTTTTTTGGGTTCATGGCTTACGACCTTTAAACAGTCTATAGCTCGTGATTGCATTGAATTAAAGCATAGAATGAATATAGATTACTATTGACGTATAGATTACTATAGATTACCATCGCCCTCACAGACAACAGGTCTGTGAGGGCGATGGTTCTCTTATACTGGCATTACTTCCTTATGGGCTAACGGTGTCTCTGTGGTTCCCCTGAACAGACTCAGCATCAGGTGCAGCAGGTCCAGCAAGTGGCCGTGTCACCCTCGGTTTCGACCACCACTGCTGCTGGGTCTGCAGGGCAGGCACAACAGGCACAGCAACCCATGTCCGGCATGGCAGCACTGGCAGCCGCGGCAGCTGCCACTCAGAAGATGACCACTGTGACCAGCACAACTGCAGCTGCGTCGCCAACGCCGGCCATCCGAGTGGTCTCCCCGTCAGTTCTGGCTCAACAGGGACTTAAGCTTAGTACCCTGCCCATTCAAGGTACAACCTCCGTATGCAACCGTAGTTTAATTATAAACACGTTACAAAGCCAAATTCGCTATTGCTTTGAGAAACTGTGCCTTATGCAGTAATACCTGGATCTACAAAACCCTACAATGAATTATTGTGCATATAAAAAAATTGTAAAATTGCCTTGAAATAATTTTAATACACAGTGTAGACCTCTTAGAACGTGACCGTCTGTAATGCAGAAGGGGTTACAATGCAGTCTTTTTCGACTTTTGTTCACCTTCCCGTGCCCATGTATATGCATACCACTTATTGTTCAGTCCTCCAAAATGAAATATTGGTTATTATGCGGTTGCCAAAAAACCTTCGGGATAAACGCGGTAGCAAGTGCACATCTGAAAGTAGGCGTGCTGAGGAGCAAGGAACGAGCTCGTTACGGAGGAGAAAGGGAAGTCGAATTAACAAACGAAGGGCAGAGGAAAGATATAGGAAACAAAAAAAAAAACACTGCATGCTGTGCGGGCTCGCCGAGGGAGGAGGGAGGTTGCCTCGGCGCCGACGCGACTACAGTGTACTTGCGTCGCTAGCATGGCTCCAGTCATGATCCTCAACATGGCACATCTTTATCAACCGCACTTAACAGTTTCCTGTCGAGAAAGCATCACAATTATCAAGGTTGCCACAAATATTGCTTTGGCTATCTCATCGATCAATTTAAAATTTTTTACGACTTTATGATGCAAGCTTTTGCCTTTGCTGCCAGTGCACTGTTTCATGTAAGTTTGATGGGTTTTGTTGTTTATCTTGCGAATGCGAACTTCGTACAGTGAAATCTCGTTAGAACGAACCACACATTAACGAACTATTTAGATTGAGAACGTTTAAAAATCTCACGCAGACTGCTAGTAATTTCAATGTCAAATCATTTCACTACTACGTACTTCAAAATACCGAACTTTTCAGAATAACGAACGTTAATTTAGTTCTGTGTTATGTTAACGCCTCAGTACTACGAACTGATGTTCTGAAATCCGTCGCGACAACCAGAGCGGTACGCAAGCAGACGACAAAGCGAACAGATGCCTTGCTTCTCGGAAGACGCGCGACGGTGCGGAGCGGTGAAAAAACGAAATGGCGACTTTCTTTTTTTCTTTTTGTTGAAACACCGACGCTGCTGGTTTACAAGCGCATAGGTGAGGGGGAGGGCAACACGCGAGGGCAAGGTCAGCTAGGCAGAGTGAGAGTTGCAGAGCAGGAAGCATGAGCGCGGAAAACCTGAGACAGCGAGGGAGCAGAAAATGAAATGCGAGGAATTTTCTTTTTTAGCACTTTTTTTCCCTCTGAAGATGCGATGACAGCCGCGACGCATCGTATTTTCCTTCTTTTGCCACTTCTACACATGCTCTAGGAGGCCCTGTTTGTGATTCGTGCTCATCTCTTTTCGGTGATTACTTATCGCGTCCGCGAAGCAAGTCTGCATTCGCGCTGCGGTGCTACTACAAATGAATTCATCTCTGCTTGTGACCAAGAAGCGGAATGAATTTTCGCTTAGCGAGAAAGTGGATATTCTTCGGCAACTGGAAGGCAAAAAGCAGGCTGCTGTGACCAAAGAACCGAATCACACCGCAGGATTGGGGATTTGTGGGAGGCCTTCGCGCTACAGTTTGTGCTTCATGTGTCACACACAAAAAACACTTTTTTAAACTAAACGTGCATTTTTCGGTGTTCACTTGTGCATTTGTTTTTTCTCGAGAAAAACGAGCTCGAGGACTCACCGTTGTAAAGGTAAGTCGTTTTGGTCAGTGAAAAATAAGTATTTATGGTTAATATTTGGGCTTTCACTATAACGACCTTTCAAAATAAAAATACATTGCCGCGACCCCCTGTAGTTCGTTATACCGAGATTTCACTGTATCACACATGCTGTTCTTGGTTCTGTGCATGAGTGCGATTTTTTCGATACCGGATCTTCATGTCTTGGACAATCTTCTCGCTACAACATCCCACGCTGCTACGTAGGCGTAATCGGCATTGATTACGCTTCGGTAGAGGTCGCATGCTAAGTTGCGGTATGGTACGAAATCAACGACTCACTTTGTGGTGGCTGCACTTGACGGGAAGGGATGCATATTAATGAAACTGAGGGTGGCATTTGTAGGGCTGGAACGCAATCTCATTGCGACACCTTGAAACCGGGTGTGCGCCCGTGAAATTGAACAATTGGCATCTTTCAGCCCGTGATTCTGTTTATTCTGTGTTTATTCTTTGTATTCTGTGTTTATTCTGTGCCGTTTATTCTGTGTTTCGGACTTGATTCTAACATAGTTTCTGTGTAATGCGCCTAATCGATGCGGTCTGACGTATAGTCGGTAAATTTTGACGATGATGCTTTTTTTTGTTAGACCCCCGACTCCCCTCTCTTTTTATGTTAAATTCGTTGGCAACGTGGCTCTTGGGACGTTATTTTTTTAAACATTTGGAAATTTAAATGGTTGTAAGCACCACGCATCGCATGCTTCAATTCTCGGACATAGAGGATGCCTGCTCAACACGTTTTCCCCAACTGCGGCCCTTGGAAAAACTTGTTTTGGTGATAGTGCTGTACCGCTTATTGTGTGAATATACGTGGCTTACGTTATAAGTGGTCTATACTGTATAAAATATTTTGTATATTGAATTACCTACACACAGAATTTTTCGTGCTGCGCTTCAGATTTGATGTCTCCAGGCTTTAATGTGTTACATTTAGCTGGTTTTTGCTGCATCCTGCTTCTGATTGCAACAACGCCCACTGTCGCGTTAGCAAACCCGTAGCCAAACCATATGTGAAGCTTTTGCCTGAGCATTCGAAGGTTGGAAGAGGAAGCACATGGGTAAGTATTTTGTTCAAAACTAGCAGGGCATGCAGGCCCCAAGGAATTCCATTGTGCCTGCTGTGGCCACTTTTCGAAATGAGATGCCGTATACAAACCAGCTCCTGGGTAGAATACTTGTTTATGCATTGTAAAAACACATTACACAAAAGTGCTTGTAGGAAAAGACTGTTTCGCATATGAGGCTACATTTTTCTCAAGTTGGCAGGGAAAACGAGGGAAAAGTACGGGCATGTAGAAGGACTTGGTTCACTGGAACTGCTTGTGTGTTCAGGGAGCCCTACTGGAACTGGAACCGTAAGGCTGGCTGCTCCTGGTACCCTGCTCAAGGCAGGCACCACTGTCGGTGGCAAGCAGATCATCACTGTGCACAAGGGGGCTGCGGCAACGTCCCAACCTCAGATTGTCACCCTCGTCAAGACTACACAGGGTGTCACTTTGGCCACGGTGAGAGAAAACTGTATGCAATAGTCTTGTGTGAATGCAGTCAAACCCCGCTACAACGAAACTGCATACCTGCCAAGTCTCCCGGATTGGCCGGGAGACTCCCGGATTTTGACCGTTTTTTGCGTTTGTACGGTTGTCATGAAAATCTCCCGGAAATCGAAATTTCGGTGCCTGATCTGCCCGCATTGACAAAAAAAGCAGCTAAATCCGTTCCAGGCTTTTCGAACCTACCTCATTTTATTATAAATGAGTTCATGGTAACGTACAATAGAATCTCAGTGATGCGAAACTGCGGCAGATAAGAATTCGTGAAATTCCCCAGCCAAATTCGACTGTGTCCATTGGGTCTAAATTTGAATGTTATGAACACATTTCCTAATAGCGGTGGGTGATACGAACTTTAGTACGGAAATCGTCGAACGAAGGCCGAGAGCAGCATACTCGAAGCTTCGAAAGTACGCGTGCGACCGGTGCACTGCAGTGCGTATGATTGTCGTTGCCACAACCGCTGGAGACAAAACCGCGGTCGCTCTTGACACGATCATGTCGCTCTTGACACTGATCAGTCAAAACAACGCTGCTTTTCGCAAACTCTGCGGATAAACCTGCGGCAGATGCTGTCGTAGATGGCATAAAATGTCTTAGTTTTGAAGGCGCATGCGCGAACTACTGTTTGCCGCAACCGCCGTGCACAAAACCGTGGTCGCAGTGACGCGATAGCAATCTATGAGCTCCGATACACCAAAGTGGCACTGAGCAGCCATATTCCCGTTCGCTTCTGCGAACTCAACAACACCTAGTTTAAATGCAGCTGAGTACTGCCTCTTCGTACCACTACTCATATTCAGTGAACAAAAAAAAAAAAAGACCACTAAAAATGCAGCGCTATGTCATGTGGAGCAAAAAGTCTGAACAGATCGGAAGCAAATCACGAACTCAAAGAAAACAGACGGAAGAAAAAAAAAGCCTGCGATTGGATTTGGATGCGGATATGGCCGCGTCTGGCTTCTCAAGCACATGCAAGCCACATGTTGCCAGACAGCGGCGCACTTTCGTCTAGACACCACTATGTAAGACGAGAGGTGACTTTATCGTATTATTTTATTTAAAATATCTCGACTTATATTCGGCTTTATACGGTATGCCATTCTTATCATCCATCACTCGTAGTTAGCTGATTTTGTTGATAACGCAGACGAACAGTCGCTCTGATTAGTAGCCACACTGGCCAAGCGCGAACATAACCCAGCAGCTACGTGACGGAAACTATGAACCGAGCGACTGAGCTTCAGCTTTGGATCGTCTGCGGCTCAAAGCAAGCCAGTGGCAAAAGCAGGGCAGTCTCATTGCCATCGCTATCGAACTATGGCGGCGCCCTCTTGCTGAATATCCGTGGTATAGTGGCGGTTTCTGGTGGTGCCAATGCATGTTTTCATGTTTTAGACTTCGTTGACGCATTTTCAGGCTCTGAAAATGCATCGAAATGTTATAGATTAAGTTTACTGCATAAAAATAAGTGTCTGAGCCTGAAATTGCATCGTAAAAATTCGTTGAAGCGGGACGATCGAAGAAAAAGTTTGTGGCAACAATATTTATGCATTGACACCTATGGACTGCTGATAGAGTATCATGAATTTTTCGTTGTAGCGGAAATTTTGTTGAAACGGCATTTGTTGTAGCGGTGTTTGACTGTTCTTCCAACAGCAGGAAGATGACTGCACTGCCGAAGTGTTACAGCTGAATGGAATGCGGTGCGAAATGATAACAGCATCGCTCAAGGGTGCTCGCCAATTGCTGATCACAAACTTCTTTTCAATGTAACTGTAAATAAGGTGTTTGTGTTTTGCGTCCCGCCGCGGTGGTCTAGTGGCTAAGGTGCTCGGCTGCTGACCCACAGGTCGCGAGATCAAATCCCGGCTACGGCGGCTGCATTTCCGATGGAGGTGGAAATGTTGTAGGCCCGTGTGCTCAGATTTGGGTGAACGTTAAAGAACCCCATGTGGTCGAAATCTCCGGAGCCCTCCACTACGGCGTCTCTCATAATCATATGGTGGCTTTGGGACGTGAAACCCCACATATTAATCAATGAATTTTTGATTTGCATTAAATGTCTGTCACTTGTTACAGCAACATTGCTAGGCATCACGACCTATGTTTTAAAAGCAAGACGTTCAGGTGCTCCGAGCAGGTAAGTTCCGCTGTCAGATTTAATGAATGTGAGTGGTGCTTTGGTGCTGCTCAGTTCAGAACTCTCAGACGAACTTGGGACCGTTCAGTGACCCTTGAAACGGGGAAGGGGGGGGGGGGGGCTGCGCTCCTGGCAATTAGTGGGCGATATGCCTTCCCGTCCTCACAAATAATAATTTGTTTGAAGCCGATCAACAGGAGCATATGAAAAAGCCTACTAGAAGCGTTGTGATATCGAGATAAGCTTTGTTGCTGTGCAAGAGCCATATAGCATCCTTGCGTCTACTGTTACAGCACCGCGCTGCAATTTTATTGATAACTGCTGCTAGTGATCAAGTCTCTTTGTAAACATGCTGGGGCATTCTCCAGTTGAACTAGCCTGCCCCATACTGCCAAGTGAAATCGAAACGATCGTCACACGTGCAATGCAATCAGGTGGCCTCCCCCCCCCCCCCCCCCCCCCCCCCCCCCCACGCAAAGTCTTGATATTACGGACTTCCGATAAAATGGACTCACTTTGCCGGATAATAATGGTTCGCTGTAACGAGAGTAGACTGTAGTGATTCTGGTCGAATGATTTCAAATTGAGTTTGAATAGAAGATATACCACATATTATAAAGAAAAATGGACATATTTGTCATAACCAAACTAAATTGCATAATACAGTAAAATCTCGATGATACAATTAAGGTTGATGCGAATTTCGCGATAATACGAATTTAAAGGTTGTTTTAGATGGACTAGATTGTATAAAATACACTGTGGTTCAGTGTTATACGAATGGCTTCCCCAGCCACGGCAGAGGATACCAATGTATCATCTGCCGTGGCTGGCAGATGATACATTGGGTCGGAGATGAAAAAATGGGTCCGAGAATAATTTTCCCGCCGCCAGTAGCATATCGCCTTTTTGCTTCACGGCGTTGGCTTCACCGGCTGCTCTATCTTTCAAACCACATGATGTCAACAACCAGCCGCGAATCAACATGGTGGCGAAGGCATCGGTGGTGGGTTGCGTCGACCCTATCGCGAATTACCGGCACGGCACACCACAGCTCACACTTTTGACACGGACGCGGTCGTCGAGAGCCTGGCTTAGATTACGATCGCTGATAACACCGGAAGTAGAAGGTGCAGCAGCAGCGAGCCGGCTTGCCCGAACGTGCCTTGCTTTTTGCTTTTGCACTGCCGGCTGAATCCATCGCCGCCGCTGCGTCCACCCGTGTCATTTCAGCTGGCGTGTCTTCCGAAATAATATTAGTAAAGGTTTAACCTGCTTCTTTTTAGTGCCTTGTATGCATGAATATAACTCAGTACGAAGTTCATTGCTCAAGAAATCGGTAAAATGGACTGAATTCTCAAGCAGCGATGGCGGGGGTGGCATGTATACGAGGGGCAGAACGAATGTGAACGTTTTTGGCGGGCCCGGACGTGGTTTTCCGGTTGCACTAGCATTTTCGCTTGAATTCTCCTATGAGAATTGTTCAGGACTTTTTTTTTTTTCGTGTTGACTATGCGGTGCGGTTTTCCGGCTGCTTAAGCGAGTGAATTTCCGATGAGTTCGGCCGCTATCGCTCGCTCTGATATCAACTGTGAACGCGCTGCAAGGGAAAAAACCGCGGCACCTAATTGATGGTGAAGGCAGGAAAGTTCAAAAGAACATCGCAGACTTTTTTCAGCAAGGTGTAGTTGCCAGTGAAGTTCTTGTTCATAATTTTTATCAGCTTCAAGTTGTTTTTGGTTCATACGAATTCGGGCCGATACGAATATTTGATGCGCTCCCTTCGAATTCGTATTATCGAGATTCTACTGTATCTTTTGAAAGTTTAAAAAAGGCGTGTGCAAATTCAATTTTTTTTCTTTTTGCACTTTTAGTGGAATGTATCTGGTAGCCAGTAAAATGTGTTGTGTATTAAAATTTCATTTACTTGGAGCATATAAGTCAGTGTAATGAGATTTTAAACTAGAAAAAATAAATTGATGTGAGGTAAATACCTTCATACCTTGAAGTAGAGCTTCGCAGCAGTGCGCATTTCTTCTGGACATGTGTTTTCAAGGCTTAGCAGCACTTCACTGCAGTGAAACTACTTTTACAAAAGGTTACATGCGAACTAATGCACACCTGGCAAGATGCTTTTGCTGCTTAGCACCCCTTAAAGGAGCGCTGACATCAAATTTAAAGATTAAGATGTGCCCATCATTCGATCGCTTGGTATGCATAGGTCTGGTTGGCCGAATTTGAATGACATCCGTCGCGTAGAAGTTATTTTAATTCGATGTCAAGCAGCGTAGAAATGGTAAAGAGAAAAAACGGAAGATAGACTGCCCTGCAACATTGACATTAGTGCTACATGTTCGGTGTGATACATTCCACAAATACCATCCTGAGTGATGATGCCCTAGTAGGGGTGACATGTACGATCCGAGTGTTCTTATCGTGGCGCCGCAGCGCAGAAACGCACTCGCTCGTTGCGTATTATCTTTGTCGCACCGGTTTGAATGATTGTGGGAAATCAAGATGAAAACCTCCTTTACAAGAAGAGCGAAAGAAAAGAGCATGATTAAGGGGGGACGCGGCTTTGGGATCGCGAAAAGTGGCAAAAAAAATTTTTTTGAAACTCAAGTTTTCAGTTTCTAGAACCCTTTTTCTATCTGGTTCCAAAATATCTACACTGAAAACCGTGCAGAAGTGCTTCGTAAAATTTATTTCACCCACTTAGGTAGCAAAGCTTTTTCTGGAAACGACGAGAAAACAGCGATTTTCAAAGAATTATAGTTTCGCGATGCTTGGGCCGGGAGCTGGCTTCTTGGGCTAATCGGAAAGAGCATTTCTCCGTGTTTAACCTCCTCGCCTCAGCTGGCTCCTCCCTTTTAGCCTTGTTTGTCATTATACTGTGAGCAAATGGTTATGTTAGCGCTTGTAACGATTTCAGAGGCCTGAGATGCTTTAACTTAGGTCTTAAATATGTATACTTTGTATTTTGAATTAACGGTATATCGAACTATTTCGCGAACCCATTCGAGTTCAATATATCCGGGACCGACTGTTATTCGAAATTTTCACTACTTTTAAATTCGATTTGAAGCAAATTCAAATACTGCATTACTTGTTCGAATATTCAAAGCATTTGAATATTCGCGCGAGCATACGAGCATAGCATACAGAGCATACAGGCAGCTTGTGACTGATTTTATGAACTGGAATCAGCCGCAAGCTGCTGTCCTGCTTGCGCAGTACGGCGAATGTGTAGAACAGTGCCGCCGTAGCCTTTGCTCCACTGCCGAGATGAGCCGTCCTCAAGCTAGTAAGTGAAAAGTAGTTCGACATGCTGTGACGAGGACCCTCCCTTTTCTTTCCAGATGCCCAAAGTGAGCCTGATCCAGCAAGCTGGCAAGGCGTCGCCGCAAGGCAAAGTGATTCCCCAGGGGGCCACTATTGTCAAGCTGGTCACCACGCAAGCAGGTGGCACGGCAACCAAGCCCACACTGATCACAACTTCGCAAGCACAGCAGCAGCCCACTTTGCTTGGCTTGGCGGTAGGTCTTGATAGGGTTGTGTGCAACAATCCGCTTGGTTTTCAGCTGCTGAGAGCTAGTTAAAGGCATAGGCTAAAAGAGTGTTTAGAAAAAAACTTGTACATGACATGAAATGGTGGGGTTTTCGGGAATTGGCCCAAGCTTCATACAGCATTTGGGATAGGAGTTCAAATTGCCAATCTATTTGAACAGATTTCAAATTTTTAAGGTTAAGGGCATATTTAAATGAAAAACATTTGCAAATATTTGTTTTATCGCTGACAACACACTCTATAGATGAGCTCTTTTCTCTTTCTGTCTGTCTGTGTGTGTTTGTGTGTGTTTACGTACGTGCACAGTTAATTCTTGGTGTTCAAGCATTTTGAAGCCCTTTTCTCTATTGTTTCTGTAGTACTCGTCTTGCTTTGGTGAGCTATGCCAAACTTGCAGCAAGCACATAAATTATTGTGGCAAAGTAGCAAGCACTAGTCATGGTGCAGTCAGGGTTGTTGCACATGCCCTCTGAATGCAGTCCATCTGATCAACAAAGCAATCGGGTTGTCGTACACTGTAACTTTTGCTAGGCTTTTTTAGTCCTTTTGTCTGTGCTTGGACGACGCGACAAGTATCGGAAAGGGAAATGATAGATGTAACCCTAAGGGACAAGAAAAGAGCAGAGTGTATTGGGAAACAAACGGTAGACGAAATCAAAAAGAAGTGATCATGGGCAGGGCATGTAGCGTGAAGGCAAGATAACCACTGTTCATTAAGGATAACACATTGGATTCCACGAGAAGGCAAGTGGGTGAGCGGGAGACAGAAAGTTAGGTGGGCAGATGGGATTAAGAAGTTTGCAGGTATAAAATGGCAGCAAGCACAGGACCGAGTTGACTGGCAAATGGGTGAAGCCAGGCTGATGATGATGACCTATGCTTGAGACACAGTTCTTCTTGGGTGCACAGGGTGCAACTGGGGCCAGCCCGAAGGTGACCATCTTGCGAACACTGCCTAGTAACATAGTGACAGTGGCAAAACCTGGCTCGCCCTCATCTGTTGCCACTGTGGGTAGCAGCCCCAAGCAACAGCAGACCATCGTGATTGCTGCACCGAAGGCTGGTGGCCAGCCGGGAACCGCCAAGCTGCTGACGCAGGCAGGTGCCAAGGCGGGTCCTGGTGGCATCCTCGTTGTTACCACTCATCCACAGGGCAAGGCCACTGTGGTAGGCACCGCTTCAGCCACCGTTGAGGCTGGCAAGGGTGAGGGAGAAGCTGGTTCTTAGCATGCACGAAATGCTTTCGTAAGGCCTATAGCTCGAAGTTTTACTCCTGCTGAATTGGTGCTCAATGTGTCAAATCATATTCTCTCGCATGTAACTCGCAAGACAATAAATACAGTTGCCGACCTATTTTCTGGACCTGGCAGGGGCCACTGAATAGTTTGGAAATGTTGTCAAGTCGGGAAAATGAAGTTTAATTGAATTCTGAAGCCTAAACAATATCCTCAATGATGCCATGCTTCCTGCTGTTCTCAGGGGTGAGCAAATTTAGTTCTATTCGGGCTACAATAACATCTCTGGCAGGTGCTTTGGCAATCGCTGCTGCCAACTGTTGCGGGCGGCAAAGGTGGTGGCAACATGGAATCAAGCTAACAAAACTTGATGCCCATTGCAAAAGTATCCAACTTCTCGCCTGTTTGGTGGAATTTGACAACACAGTTTGGGCTTCTTTTACCTCTACTGACAGCACAGCACGTGAGCTTCCAGCATTTCGCCTCCATCAAAACTCGAACTGTCATGGCCGTGGTTGAACCTGCGTGTTCCAGGTCAGTAGCCGAGCACTGTCACCACAAAGTGCTACTGAGCAACTGCGAACAGCAGCGAGTGTGTGACGCGCACAACAGCTCAACCACACTTGCCACACAACTAACACAGCTGCATGCGCAATGACGACCAGAAAAACAAATGCCCAGAAAATGAAAACAACCTTCTAGCCTATTAATGAGAATATAAGGCTGACTGAATTACAGTAAAACATTGTTACAACGAAGGGGAATATAACAAACTAATAGATATAACAAAGCAATTGCGATTCTTCTTGAAATTCTCATAGACGCCCATGTATTTAAAACCTCGTTTTAACGAAGCGAAAATTTCTTTGCAATGGATATAACGAACCATTCTTCGTCTGGAATGAACATTTACTGATCATTTTGGTATACGTCAATTCAATATCTTATAGCACGTGACGATTTACTTCTCATCGTGGCTGCGGTAGTTCAAAACTCGCGCCCTGCTCTGACCTGGAGCCGTCTGCGTCCTGCCAACACGCCAGTGGGAGTGAGTCTCTCTGCCTCCCCTTTCGTCAGGAACTAATGGACTCGCCCGCGCAGCAACTCGCGCGAGCGTGCGCGTCAGCTGTCCTCCCCTCTCCTGTAGAACTCGTTGACCGGCTCGCACATCTGACCTCCTCCTCCCCTTCAGCACGGCGCTGGGGCCTCGCATGCCGCCCGGGCGGTAAAGATTGTGGGTGTCTTCCATGTCATTTGCTGTGGAAGAGCAACACCACCTCTATCGGTTTCTGCCGCTAGACACGAGTTGGACAACGGCAGCGGCAAACTTAAGCGCAAAAAAAACATTCGAGCAGAAGTCGGCAATGTTGAAAGCCCTCGAGTCTGGTGTCAAGAAAGAAAAAAAAAGTGGTCAAAGGTTTCGGCGATGTCGCTGGGTGCCATGGGCGACCAGGCCCCTGACGTCGTCGTACGCTCTCCTTGACGCCGGCGTTGTGCCTGACTGTGACACTTTCCGCATATACGTTGGTGCCGATGCTGACGTGGTGACAACCGAAGTTTTGGCAGATGCGGAAATTTTGCCCGCGGTGACGAACCTGCATGACAACAGTGACGAATGTGTTGACACCCTGAGCCTAATGTTGACGAACCCGACATACCGACACCCACGCGAGTGCTAGATGCGACAGAACTGCTGTGCTGCTTCTTTGGGGCTTACGATGACGGCGAGGACGAACTCAAAATAGCTACTGCAGCTGGAAAAGCAGACATAAAGCGGTAATAAAGTGCATTGTTCTTTGTTATTTTGCTGTTTATTACTTTTTGACGGCCGTTTTTCTTTGCACGGCGGGTTGCTGTAATATTCGTTGGCATGTACGTTCTCTTTTGTCGGCTAATTGTCAATAGAAATGGATATTGGCTATAACGAACTAATGGTTATAATGAAGTAATTACGACTCCCCCTTCAACTTTGTTATAACAAGGGTTGACTGTAGAAAGTTTGCTTGTCAAGAAAGATCAGACATACCTCTGAAACTGGAAGATTGTGTGCTTCTAATTTTGGAGGCCACACAACTAGCCACTGCTAGTTGTGTGGCCTCCAAAACGACGTAGCCAACAAAAAGTCTAACATGGTGGCTTTCGAAATCAAGCTGCACAGCTCAAAACCGATTACCGTAATTACTCGAATCTAACGCGCACCTTTTTTCCGGTTGAGCGAGTTCATAAATCGCATGCGCGTTAGAATTGAGTACGAAAAAAAAAATGAATATGGTCATTCTATTGCCATCGGCATTTCCAAAATGGCCGCCCCCTACGTGCGTCGGCATGGCGCGTCGGCCATTTCTGCCTATGTGTTTCCCATGTGCGGCACTCCGTACGTGTGCTGAGGAGTTTGTCATCTTGTAGTGCATTAGCATCGACGGCATGGAAGGGCCGACTCCAAAAACTCGAGTGCACCACGATGCTGCTTTTAAAAGAACAGTCATCGCGTGTGCAGAAACGGACGGAAATCGGGCCGCATCCCGGTCGTTCGGAGTTCCCGAAACGTGCGTGCGGGACTGGCGGAAACAAAAGCAGAAGATTGTCGACAGAAAAGCTTCACACAAAGGCTTCAGTGAACCACAGCAGGGTCGGTTTCCGCAAATTAAAGAGCTGCTCGGCGAGTATGTGCTTGAGCAGCAAGCGGCACAGCAGCTTGTGACGACAGAACTCCAAGCGCAGGCTACGCAATTAGCCTTAGAACAAGGTCTAATGCGGAGCCAGTTTAAAGCGAGCAGGTACTGGCTAACTAACTTTATGAAGAGAAAAGGCTTTTCCCTCCGAAGGGGAATGGGCATATGCGAAAAGTTTTGCGGAGGAGTACGATGAAATGCTTCACAGTTTTCAGAGGTTCGTCCTAAACTTGCGGCACAACAACGGCTACCTGCTTGGGCAAATCGGGAATGCCGATCAGACGCCTCTTTACTTCGACATGCCTGGCACCTCAACCGTCGAGAAGAAGGGGGCGAAGCAAGTTTGCGTGCTGACATCGGTCCACGGTAAAACTACAGTGACGGCAATGCTCTGTTACACGTCAGATGGGCACAAGTTTCGCCCGTACCTCATATTTAAATGGAAGACGCTCCCGAAAGGAGTCGTTTTTTCGAGTGGTGTGATCGCGCGGGCCAGCGAGAAAAATGGGTGCGCGTTGCAATCGATGTCTTACTTTTTTTTTTCGTCGTGGAAATCGGGTGCGCGTTACAATCGAGGGCGCGGTAGAATCGAGTAAATACGGTACTTAGTCTGAAGAAGCGAACTTCGAAACATAAATTCGTCCGAACAATCGGTCGCAAAATGAATAGTGCAATGGGAACCTTGACGGTGCATCAGTGAACTCTGGAATATCCAACAGGTCAGAATTTTTCAAGTCTGAAAATTTTATTGGCAACTGTATACAAATATTTGACAGAAATGGCTTCATGGCAAACCTTTGCAGCTTTGTCAGGAAGCTGGCTTTGGGGCTATAAGCAAGAATTATGTTTATAAAATTACCATGAGTTATTACTGAGCGTGTGGATAATATGTGAGAAAATATGTAGTACTGAAGTAGTCTTGACAATGGTCCAGAGCTAGTAGTTTGGTACTTGTCTCGAATTGGTAACGTGTAACATGCAGCCACAGGTAGCACCTAATCTCTGAAATCATAAGGTTCAATGCGTTCAATGCATCTGCGCCATTCTGCAGATGTTTACGTTTTTCCCTTTCTACCAGTATTAGAAATTGAAAGATTTGCTAGCCATTCCTGATGCTCCTGCTTTTTTTACTGTGAAACTTTTTAACTGTGAAAACTAATTATATATTTGAAATCAGCATAAAAAGTTCCATAAACAGCTCAAGTTTCATTGCTCTAGGGCGAATATTTAAAAAAAAGTGTCTTTGAGTAGCTTCTCCCCTTAAAGGCAACGTCTGCGTGTGGAAGTTCGTCGCACAAGCTGTTCACTCTAGGCGAGACAGCCATCTCTGCATCCAGTATGAAGCTTGCGTGGTGAAAACAGTTCCGAAAAGTCTGTTTCGTAACCACCTTCCACGAGTCTGCAAGCATGCCGAAGGCAGATCATAGGTGGACAGCGTAGCTTTTTACGCTGCCGGAGCACAGGCTGTATAGCATCATTTGGCTGTGGCCACAGGTTTGACTAAGCTACGGCTGGCATTGGATTGGCGTGCACTGGATCGTGGCGTTTGCGGTTTCGAGGGTACGGCAGCTGTGACACGGTAGGTTCGATGGTACGAAAACAACTGAAATGGCGGCGTCGATAGTGACTGAGTCTGTGTTTAGCGGTATAAAGTCTGCAAAATTTGATGGCGAAAGCTATAAACGTCTGGAATTTCTGACTTTAGTCTGAGTAGTCTGACGTCGACTGTACTCCTTTTGGTTCATCTCGAATACTTCAAAGTTTTCGAAATTTTAAATTCTATTCAAAGCGAATTCGAATACTATAATATTCATTCAAATATTTGAAGCATTCGAATATTCGCACAAGCCTACTGCTTTGCAATACAAAGAATAGCTTTTTGAGCATTCCGAAACTGTTTAGCAGTTTTAGATAGCTCACGGGAAGGCTAAAATGTTTGCTTTCGCACCGAGCTATTTTTTTCTTTTCTTCAGTTATTGGTATTGCCGTTAATAAAGTTGTCATTGTGTGCAGGTGCCAAGACTACGTCAGTGAATGTGCTTCCGTTGTCGGCAGGCAGCCAGCTCAATTCCGTCTCTTCGCCGAGTGGTGTCAAGATGATCGTGGTCTCGTCGGCAGGCCTGACGGGCCAGCAAGCATTTACATTGCTTACTACAGCTGCTGGTTCTCGTGAGTGCCAAACACGGTTTCTCTGCGTTACTGCCACCCGGTGCTGGGCTGTGAGCTTGAGCCTTTTGCAAGTCAATCTGCAAAAGTCCTCAAGACTAGCTTGAGAACTCTTCTAAGGTGTTTTGAGTGAGCTTGTGCAGGGACTATGGCATCGTGAATGAAATTTTCGACTAAAATTTTCACAGGGATACCTTGATCCTAAAAACAAATTATAAAAATTTTGTGCCCTGTATACCATTTACAAAAGGGATTTCAGTGCTCTAATGTTGCATTCAAGAAGGGAAACGGGACAGTTCGTGTTTGTGAAAAAACCAGTCAAATCGTTGCTGTTACGTGACAGCGGAGATTGCTTTGTGATGATGATGATTCTGAAGCAGACTAGTGTCTTCAGCGTTCTCTCTATTTTCAGTCGCCACTGTTTCTGCTTCCTGGATACTTCGCCTAAAAATCTGTTACGTCAAAAGGGTTGTGTGTATAGGTGTTTTTTAGCTGACTTTTTTAAAACAACTGTGGTTTACCTGCATTCATGTCTCCGCAATTTCTACGAATATTAAACATCACATTTCGGCTAGTGCATCGTTGTGATGTGTTAGATTCGAGTGTCTATGTATTCTTTTTTTTTGTGTGCTGTATGTAGCTCTTGAGGCAGAGAACACAGGCGCTTTAAAAAGGAGGTTACACTGCAGGTTACACTGCAGATAGAACTTCTTTATTTTTTAAGATGAAACTTTCAGGGCATGAATGAAACACGAGAACAAGAGGAACTGTTAAATTTCATGAATATGTGTTTATTAGCAGCAGAGTTACCGAGATTTAAGTACCGCATTTAGTTGCATAATTTGTACACTCCTAATATTTAGCCAGCATTACTAAAAAAGGAAATATTCGCATATTTTGCTCTTCCTGACCCTCCTGAGCCAACTCTCCGACGCGCGCACGAGGCAGATTCGGACCTTTGAATACATTGGACAGACGCGCCTCACTGAGTAGGCGAGTGCGGTCATGGAACTGAAACTGAAGGGCTGTTGCTGTCACAGCTAATGTGTGCTGTACTAATGCACGTGTGCGCTTCTATTGCAGGGCCTGGTTTGACGCAGCTGACGAGCAGCAGTTCTCCCATCACGATCACCATGCCAGCTGGTCGGGGCCGGGGTGCAGCTGCTGGTGGGGGGCAGATTGTAGCATTGCCTGCGCAAGGATTGTTGCCCAGTGGGGGAGCCATCACAATCCAGGCCAAGCCAGGTGTGAGCCCTGCTCAGAAGGTGCTCACCATCATGACGACAACCAGTTCGAACACTCGGCCGTCTGCCCCACTCACTGTTGTTACTCAGGTGCCTGGATTTGGCTTCGCTGTATTTAGACTACATCATTTTTTGCTTTTATCTTGCCATGTGCCGCCTACGGCATGCATGCTGTGGCAGGGTGTCAGAAAGTAGTGTCCAAGGATGAAATTCTGGCTTCCTATCAATGTTTTTTTTTAAGGGGGACACGGGTCATCGTTTGTAGCTTTTTAGTTTCTTGATTTAAGTTGGTGAAATTTGGCCTGCACACTATAAATCACATTAACAAGATGAATGAAAATTTTTGTGAAGATACGTTTTCTAGTTACCATTTTATAAAAAATTTTCAAGCGCCTCCCTCGTGGACAGTCTGGCGAAGTGATGAAACCTGCTAAAGTGCTGGAACAACTTTGTATATGTGCTTGTACCCGAAGACAGTGCCAGATTTTTTTATTGCCCTAAAAATTTTCTTTAAGGGGAGACGCTCCTCGAAAAAGTTTTTTTTTTATTTCTAGTAATAGAGACTTGAAAAGTTTGTTATTAGTATAGTTTTTCATGCAGATTTCAAATATGCAATCATTTTTTGTGTAGCTGCTATAATTATTGAGTTATGCTATAAACAATAGCAAAAAGTTACATTTTTTGCGGGCACTCTTTTATGTACTAAACTTTCAGTAAAAGCACTGTGTCTGATCTTATTTGACTCTTGGTAGATTGAAAAGTGCAAATATCTATATAGATATGTCACAGAAATATTAGAACCAAGAAAAAAAAATTGTATTGAATGACTTATTATTTTCAATCTCCCTTGAAACAATAAGCTAATATTTTCACAACTAATGCTGGTAGGCATTGCAATTTAGAGTAGATATTTGCATTCTGCATGTGTTGAAGAATATGTGTGCCAAGTTTCGTTACTATACAGTGAATATAAGTTTCTAAAAGGCTGCCCGGAAAACGTGAAACTGTCAGAAAAAATGAAAATGAGAAAAACAAGTTTGAAAGTTCGCAAAGTTGGCATTTATTAGGAAATCATTCTTTTTGCATCAAATTGGGGCACAATGAAAAGTACCTTGCCTTGAATGCACTGCAAGTGTCTAGAAGTCCCCTGCACCATAGCTTGGTCCTTCGCGGCTCTTGCGGTCAGTGTCCTCAACACGAGCTCTCTTCGCTGTGTTGCGACGGTGTGCCCTCGCTTCTGCAGTTTGCTTCAGGTTCATCTTCCTGATGCGCATGACGTCACAGTGGTCACCATGTGTGGCCAGATCTTGTGAGGGGAGAATTCCAATGCCTTCGAGCACTTCTTCAAAGCCCCTGTGGCCTTTGTTGTACCAGAGTACAGCAAGAGCGGTGGCTGTCTCCACAGTTGTTCTGGAGGCGAACTTTGTTTTTGGACATAGCAGCCATATCTTGCTGTTCAGCGATTCGGCTGCATTCTGTGTCTTGCCATGAAGGCACCGAATAAGGAGTTTCTCCTCTGTAAGGCGCTTGTAGATAGGCATAATTGCCAATCCTTGAGCCTTCGTCAACAGTAGGGTGTGGCGTGGTGCAGGCTCCCCCAGTGCTTCCGCACGCTTGTGCTTGCACCACGAATTTGGTTCCGCGGGGCAAAAGTTGTGGCTACTGGCACCATCACTGGAGAAGCAATGAAAATACGATGCCCATATGGCAGTGTACATATTTCGGACACTGTCCTTGTTGCTCGTGATGGCGATCTTGTAATATGTTTGTAGTTTTATTATTGTCGCATCTTTCAGTTTTTCGCCTCGTGGCAGTGGCGTTGCCAATTTCCGTAGGGCAGTTCCCAAGCGCTTTGCAACGTGGTTCGTGCACTCTTCTTTGTCAATGGGGGTGTCACAGTATACATTTGCCTCGCAGACTGCAGTGTAGGCCTTGCTGTCACCATCACTTAGGAAGCTGGTGAATCGCAGTGGAGTTTCATAAGACAAGGTCCTCTGCCATATATTGACAGCTGCCGCAGGTTCCATTGCATGGGATGAGCAGTCAGTGTTTTTTTGGCAAACTGGAAGATGAAAAGCTTGCCATATCTCTTCATCCTCCCCAAGGTCCCTGTGTATACTGCAAGCATGGCAGTAGTTCGAAAGAACTTCAAAATCGAGGCAGAGCCCCGTGTCCAGGGACACGACTGTGCCCACTCCATTGTGGCTTTTATGACCTCTTTTCTGCCAGGTGCCATCAAACATGACTGGCACATCTCTGCCGCCGACTGCGTCCTTCGTGATGTTTCGTGCCTGGTGCAAGTTTTTGCTCACTGCCGTCATCGCCGCACCATGGAGCTTCTTGCAAATGCCGTTGAATGTCTTGTGATGCATCGGGCTCGGAATACCGAGAATCGCACAAAATCGTGAAAGTTGGTCGTGGCCTGCGCCTATAGCGCGTGCTGCCAGAACTGCCTTCACGTTTACAGCAAAGCTGTCACGCGAGCTGCCGCTGTCAAAACGAGCGCTCGTTCCTTGGTCCCCGGCCGAAGCAGTACGTCTCGACGTGTGCGTGAACGAAAGTGCAGATTCAGGGCAATCAGAATTTTGACAGCACAGTTCGAGGAATGCCGAAAGTCCTTTGCGCTTTCCAGCTGCCTCTCGCACGCCGAGCTTCCGTTCGCGGCAGGTTGGGCATTGCGCACCTGCCACAAGTGCCGTCAGCGCATCGATTTCGCAAAGCAGCATGTTCGCAGTAGCAGCATCTACCGGTCTACGTTCACTCTCGAAGAATCCAATCTTCCTTTGGGATGCACTGACGAATTCCACGGCAGCTGCTATTTCACAACCACTGTCGCAGGGTTCGGTGACGGTGTTAGGCCTATCCGAAGTCGGAGCGTCGGGGCGTTGGTCGGGGGCGACATCGTCGTTCGCTGTCGCTTTGCGAAGTGTCTGACGCCGTTTCCCTCGATACTTGTGGCGAGTTCTGAACTTTCGATTATCTGAACTGCACTTCTTCGGGCTGGCCATGACGCAAAAATGCAGAGAAACGCAGAAAAACTCGATCGCGACGTCCGAGGCTTCGCTCTTTTGCCGGAGAGATTGGAGGGGGAGGAGCGTGGAGCGCACCGCCGTCCAATGGCGGCCTCGCGCTGTGTGCCGCGATATTCAAAACGCGTGACGTACGCGTTGTTTTTCTCGTTTTTTGTTTATTCTGCGTGAAGGCACGAGACTGGCTACTAGTGGATTATGAAGGATACGGCCTTCGCAGCATGCGTGCACGATTGCAAATGGCGGCCAACGCGTCGTTTTCGCGACAGGACGACGCGAACTTAGCCGTTTTTCGCGACTTTCGCGCATTTCTCGCGTCACCGCTGCCCACTTGGAAGCACTTTTTGATAATTTCTCGTGCGAATTTCAGCTTGATATTTTCAGAAGTAATAGATTATAGTCCAAGGATGCCAATACAGCTGGAAAAAAAAAAGCGAAAATTTTCTGGAAAATCGCGACTTTTCGACCCGCGTCTCCCCTTAAACAACATTAGCTGCATGTGCTTCAGCAAGCTGTGCTATTCAGTAATTGTGAAAATAAAACAAAAATGAAAGACTGTCTTCAAGTATGGGACCGTCAATGAGTGGAAATCGATCCAGCTATAGTCTGGCAATGCTTTCCACGAGCAATGCGGTTGTGGTCAAAAAAAAAAAAAAAAAGGCGGGGGGAAGCTCACAAAGTTTTTTTGAAAAGGTTGCACCATTATTAAATTGAAATGCAAACACCCTGAGGCTATAGTATTTGTGCCCCCCCCCCCCCCCCCCACCTTCTTCTTGGACCTTTGTTTTTTGTGTGGTTCACTTATGCGTGCTTTCTAGAGACGCAGCCGATCTTTCTTGAGCCCTTTGTCGGGCAATGAAACCAGCACCGACACCCGATGTGTGTATGTAGTGTGTAGTATCTGAATGTCTGTGGTGAGCAGATTTGGTGCAATAAGGTTATACTGTACTGAGAGTCCACTGTATTCGAAATTATTCAGCCAAATCACTATTTGCCCATTCCTACCCAATATCCTGTGATGGTGAAGCCCCAGTAATTTAGTTGGAGGTTGTGAGTGCATCCTTTAGCAGATTGTTGCCCACTTCAGGATGGTGCGTAGGTCCCCTATGCAGTATCCTCACCGTGAGGGCCTTTAAGGTCCGCCTCGGTGAAACAGTGGCGTGGGTGCTCGGCATTTCGGTGGAGGGGAAACGGTAGAGGCCATTGTACTGTGTAACGTCGGTGCACGTTTTCAAATTTCCGGAGCCCTCCACAACCCCGTCTCATTATGTTATTGTGGTTTTCGGACGTCAAACCCCAGATAATAAATAATAAATAAGGGCCTTTATAGGGGTAACTTGATTAAATTAGTAAATAAATAGAGCCCATTGTTTAGTGACATTCTGCTTGCTTCCAGGCGCTGAGTGGAAGTCTGTCGGCCGCTGGTGGTAAGGTGATGTTGATGGCAGCTGCTGGACAGCCAGATTCTGCCGGTGGTGGAGTCACCTACACGACATTGCCGTCTTCAGCTCTTGTCCAGGCGGCTGGTGAGTTTTGACTCTAGTATTGGAAGTACCACATGTTCTTGCATACTATTCGTGGATAACTTTTTTTTTTTTCACACTGTCAATGTCGAGAAGAAAAATACGTATTTGAGTCTGCAAAGGTGGCTTCCAGGCACTCATTCACAGCTCTAGAAAAAAGCTAGCTTTGCAGCAATACATGTGGATCATTTTTGGAAACTTTCCTGCAAATCGTCATAATGTGAAGCTTATAGACAAGAAAATCTGGTATCTTTTGCCTGTCTCTGGTGGCATCCACATGGCACAATGGAGTCCCTCACTATTAAATATGCTTATCCATTTGTTTGTTTTAAATGCTGATCTCTAAGTTCTGTAATGATAACAATGTTAGGTATGACACTTAGTTTATTGTGATCATTACTCTAATTTACAGTGGACTCCCAATAAATGAAACTCGCTTAAGGGGGGACACAGGTTTTAGAAGGCCAAAAATCGCAAAAAGGTCGACTTTTTGAAGTTGACATTTTCGGAATCTGTACCTCATTTTGCACCTATCTGAGAAGTTTCTAGCTTCTGGCGTCATTATTTCTGGCGCAAAATCAATTCATAACATCCCTGTGAGATAAATGTGAGCGCGAATTGACGCTAAAATTGCGCTTTTTCCCCGCCGAACTGTTGCCGTTGCACATGAGCTATCGTGTTCATCTTGGTCGTGTTTGGAAGGGTCGTTCTTCATTTTCAATTTCCCGCCACCGCTGGCTCGCCTTGCTCATTAATTTTTCAGCAAAAATGCATCATCGAGAAGCACTATCACGCGATTCTAATGGCTGCTTGGGGCACGTGACAAAACCTAGGCATCCAATTGGCCAAGTGCGTTTCCGGCATCTGCTTCACGATCGTGACGCGCACGGATATGCGCCATTCTGTCATGGTGCTGCTGTCTGCCTGCGGCAGACAGCAGAAGTTGTGTGTTACAGTAATTTGTGAAGCGGGTGTGGCGATCGTTTGTTGGCTGTGAAGTTCAGGAAGAGCCCCGCTATGGCTCAGGACAACAAGAATAACGAACTCGCCGCAGTCAACGGCGTTCGCCGAGTCACTGGTGTTGGCCTAACTCACGTACGAGCCCATTGGTTGCCAACAACGTTACTGAGGGCAGCTTTGTTTTACAGTAAAGCCTCATCAGTTAGAAGATGGCAAGTAAAAAGCAGAAGTGAAGCTACAAGAGATATCAATCTTTGTAGTGACGGGACGGAAGTGCAGTCTTATCGCTTAACGTGCTGATGCCGCGATTCCCCTTGCCTGACAAAAGGACCTTGAACTGCGCGATGGGTCGTCAAGAGTGGAGTACGTCCCGCGTCGACGAACAACAGAAATTCAATTCGTTCCTGGTGAACGTGCTCGCCGACCGCGCAATGGAGGCTACTGGCAACAGGTAGACTGCTTTTAACGACGTGTTCGCAACGTTGTCGCGGTCTTTACTTAAAAATGCGGCAGTCTTTTGTGAAAAGGAAACTTAACACCTCGGCACTCATGTAGCCTCGAAATTGATCAGCGAGGGAGCAAGTTTGGTTTGCGACATCTACGGGTAACTCATTCTGAACAAGCCAGAAAACATCGCCGTGTAATTCAAAGGATCAAGGATGACGTGTGCACATTCGTCGCACATCGCCGTCACTACAGACACCGAACTGATAAGCGGCCTTGTGGCAGACGAGCACACGGCGACAAATTGCTACAGGACTAGAAGAAACTACACGGTCGTGCAAACAATCCTATTACATTCTAGGTGCATATTAACTGACTAAAAGTACCGTATAAACCGGACTATAGCTCGAGTGGGAACATTGGTCGATCCCTATGTTCAGGTCACCGAAAAAAAAAAAAAAACAACCCAAAACTGCCTAACCACATTTATTTGCGAATTAGGCACACCGCACCCCGATCGTCGAAGCTCCCCTCAACCACCATCGCCACTGCTTCTATTCGTCCGACCAAGCACCACTGTCTTCCGAAGAAGAGAGTTTGTCGCTGGCCGCCTCTCACAGTGCGTCGTCCTCCGTGCCATCCAGCGAGTTGCTGATGCAACAATTCTTGAAAGCCTTTTTCACCATAGAATCTGGCAAGGAACGCCAAGCGGAAAGCACAAACACAAACGCCAAGCGGAAAGCACAAACAGTCACAGGCGGAGGCCTCTGTAGGCGGCCCGTCGGTGTCTTTGGGTTGTTGCTGGACATCCACTCTTGGTACTCCAGCCGCACTTGGTCCTTGAACGGCTTGTTCAGCACAACGTCGAGCGGCCGGAGGGTGGACGTCATACCACCTGGTATCACGGCGAGATCGGTTTTCCCGTCGCCGAGTGCGTGTTTCACAGCGTTGGTTAAGGGGGGACATGGGTCTTTAAAATTTTTTTTCTGTTTTTGGCTTAATCTTGACCAAACCTCACCATCTTGGACAGTTTTTCATGCTGATTTCAAATATGTAATTGTTTCTGAAATAGCTTCAGTGGATAAAGATATTAAGGGGAGATGCTACTCGAAAAAGGTTTTTTTTTATTTCATAACCCAGCTCCTTGAAATTTTAGGTGTTAGTAAAGCTTGCAGTGCTGATTTCATAACTGCAATTATTTGTTTGATAGCTATAGTAGTTCCGGAGTTACTACAACTTTGATATCAAAATATAGTGTTTTTTGTGCACATAATAAAGCTTACTAAAAATTTTCACACAGAATTGCAAAATGGCTCATTTTGCTGCACTTGAGCAGTACAATACAGAAAAGTACCTCAAACAGAAAATTTATTTGCTACATTAAAAAAAAAAATTAAAAGTACTAAATGCATATTTTACATCTCTCTATCAGTGTACCAAGTTGTGTAACAAAAAATCTGTGATGTATAATGCAACCTAAAGTAGATACTTGTATTCTAGAGTGGCTGATTAAGCTCTGTGCAAAATTTCATCAAGATAGGACTATTTTATGCCTAAAAAAGATTGTGCACAAGATGAGAGAATTACCTCAAAATGGAAATCGAGAAAAATGCATTTGAAAGTTGTAAATATGTTTACTCATGATTACACAGTGCGATTTGCACAAAACTTGGTGATATCATAGAAGGGACACAGCTAGAGCACCTAAAATTGTCCTGCTCCATATGTGGATCCTTCTCGCCGCTTGAGAAGGGAGTCATCAAGGCGCGCTTTCTTTGCCACGTTCCGCCGATGGGCCCTTGCCTCGGCTGTTTCACACGCAGACATTCTTTCGATTCTCCTCTGGTCACGGGATCGGCCCAGGGTGATCAGTTGATCTGGTGGGACTACACCAAGCTCCTCTAGCACGTGTTCAAAGCTTGAATGTCCTTTATTGAACCACAACACGGCCATAGCAGCTGCAGTTTCCACTGTTGTCCGGGAGGCAAACTTAGTCTTCGGACACAACAACCAGATTTTGCTGTTCAAAGATTCTGCAGCGTTTTGGGTCTTCCCTTGGATACAACGCACCAGCAACTTTTCATCTGTGAGCCGCTTGTAAATGGGAAGCACAGCCAATCCTTGAGCCTTGGTCAAGATTGGTGTGTGGTCGGGTGGGGCCTCCCCAAGCGCTTCAGCTCGCCTATGCTTGCACCAGGAAGTCGCCCCTTCTGGACAGTATCGGTGGCTGCCTGCTGTGTTGCTCGATGATGAATGGAAATATGAGGCCCAGATGGCACGATGCATTTTCAGAATATCACCTCTGTTGTTTGTGATTGCAATACGGTAATAGTTCTGCAGCTTCTGAATTGTGCCATCTGTCAGCTTTTCCCCTCGTGGAAGTCTTGTTGGCAGTTTCCGAAGTGCAGTGCCTAGACGCTTGGCCACATGGTTTGTGCACTCCTCCTTGTCCACAACAGCTTCACCATATACCTTGGCCTCAGCGACAGCGGTATAAGCTTTGCTGTCCCCATCACTGAGGAACTTGGTGAAGCGCAATGGTGTTGTGTATGAGGATGTCCTGCCCCATATGCGCAAAGCTGCCTCAGTCTCCATGGCATGAGAGGAGCACTCTGTATTTTTTTCGCAGACAGGTGTGTGGAATGCTTGCCATATTTCTTCCTCATCACCCAAGTCCTGGTGCCGGCTACAGGCAAGGCAGTAATTCGATAGCACTTCAAAATCTAGGCACAAACCAGTGTCCACAGACACAGCAGTGCCGATGCCATTGTGGCTCTTGTGCCCTCTTTTTTGCCATGTGCCATCATACATGACAGCAACATCAGCCCCATCCACTTTCTCTTTAGTTATCATCCGCGCTTTCGCCAGGTTTTCTTGCACAGCTTTGGTAGCTGCAGCATGAACTTTTTTGCCGATTGCAATAAAAGTCTTATGATGCATAGGTATTGGCAGTCCAAGAATAGCGCAAAAACGCGACAGCTGTTCATGCCCAATGCCTATTGCACGCGCAGCCACAACTACCTTCACATTGACAGCGAAGCTGTCGCGCGAGCTGCCGCTTCGGTAGCTCCAGTCATCACCGGCATCGGTGGGCTGTCTTTCCGGCAGAACACGCCGCGAACTATGCGCGGCAGAAACCACTGACTCAGGACACTCACTGTTATCACAGTGCAGCTCGAGGAACGAGAGAGGCCCTTACGTTTACTTGCGGTGTCGCGAACGACGAGTCCAGCGGTGTGGCATGTTGGACAAACAGCACGGCTTACCATCGATGTCAGTGCGCCGATGTCACAAAATACTCCGCTCACAGAGCCACAAACACTCTTCGTTCTTTCGCTTTCGAACTGTTCAATATTTTTTTCTGATGCGCTGATGAACTTGATCGCGGCGTCGATTTCGTCAAAGTTCCCGCAAGCCGCCGTATCCCCGCTGCCTTGATTAGGCCTAGTGGCCCGCGGCTCGCATTCTTCTACCGCTGCTTTGCGCTTCGGTTTACGTCGACGCCCTTGGTACTTGTTCTTGCTTGCAAACTTTCGTGCTCGGAAGTCTCGCTTCTTCGAGTTATCCATGGTGAACTCGGAAAAACATAGAAACGCACGGCAAGTGCCGATCGTCGCAAGCGCTCAGCGAGCGAGGCCGATCAGATGTAGCCAATGGCGGCCTCGGTAGCGTACCATGTGACCGGTAGAGATGCGCGAAGCGGCTGCAGCTTGGCTGCAAACCGACTTGGAAACGACTGTTTTGTGAAATTCCTCACTAAAATACGAAACTAGGGGGACACCTGTACACTAGAAGGAGCCTTGATCTACACCACCGAACAAACCCCGATGGCGGACGTCATCGTGTTGCCGAGTGGCGGATTTTCAAAAATAGCCGTCGGATGCGTGAATTCGCGACTTCGGCAGCTACCTTCACTAGCGCAGATCGATTTTTTACCACTTTCTCATTTGAATTCAGCTATGACCTTTGGGGAAATGATAGTTGAATGATCAAAAGTGATTTTAGCAGCAATATCTCAAAAGTGGAAATTTTCGCAAAAAACGCGATTTTTCGACCCGCATCTCCCCTTAAGGGGGGACATGGGTCTTTAAAATTTTTTTTCTGTTTTTGGCTCAATCTTGACCAAACCTCACCATCTTGGACAGTTTTTCATGCTGATTTCAAATATGTAATTGTTTCTGAAATAGCTTCAGTGGATAAAAAGATATTAGCATCTGTAATTTAATTAATTATGCACTTCATTGGGGGCTTTTTGGCAACTTAATCAAGCCAGATCCAAAAAATAAATGCATAGCCCCAATGCTGAGGGCTTTCTGTATGGGGTGATGCCATTTTTATTAATTTTTAGGCATTATATAGATAAGAAAACAGACCAGCACTTACAATGGATATTCTGTTCAATTTTCGCTCATTACTATCCATAATTGTAATTAACAGTATGCTTCTAGAGTAATCAAAATAGCATCACTCCATAGGTAATGTTATTACAAATAAAATGATACCAAGTTTGTCATTCTCAATCAACAGTAACATATAAGAAAAACCCCTAAGGTTTAGTGTGGTGCACAAAAACATCGAACTGAGAAAAACGCATTTAAAGTTTCTAATAACTGTAATTTTTGCTAACGTGAAGCTAGAGCAATGAAAATGGCACCGTTGTATAGCTCTACATTATGTGAGTATGGCTGTACCAAATGTGTCAATGCACCTTCCCAAAATATTTGCCACAGCTCTTGTAAAAACTGTGTGCTGGCCATTGAATCAGTATAAGGAACCCAGTCTACAACTTTGTGGCTGTTCTAGTGCACTGAAAAACCAAAGGAAGACACATGTTATATATAAAAGCATCGCCCTTTTATACATAAAACACTATTTCAAGTAAAACACACATTTTTGTCCCAGACATCCTTACAATTCTACAGCATGCCAGGTCTGTATGCAGTGTCTCTTGCAGGCTTATGTCGCTTTGCAAGTGTTGCCTTTGTTGGCAACACTTGCAAACAGGCAAATAACAGGCACTTGCGCCAGCGAGTTGTCGTCTGAATGTGCTGCCTCCGCAATAACAGGCATTTCCGACAGCCCGCTGTCGTCAGAATGCGCTGCCTCAGCCATCTCCGCCGTTCTCGGCGGCGCGCAGGCCGCTCCCTTCTGCCGCACATTCCACGCTCGCTTTCGTTTCCTGCCGAAAGCTTGACGAGTGTTCTTCTTCAGGCGAGCTTCCCAAGCCATGCCGGCGAAATGCAGAAAGACGTATACGTCGGCGACGTCGGTACACGAGCGGGTAGCAGACAAGATAACACGCACGAGAGCAGGCGCCGACGGAGTGCAAAACAAATTTTCTGTTTTGCGGGTTGTTTTGCAACTCCCGTGATGGTTTGAAAATAGATTTTAACCTATTTTTTATCGAATTTAGCGTTAATAATTTGAGGAGAGGTTCTTATAGGTTCAAAGATTCGAAAAATGCGTTTTTCTCAAAATCGATTTTTTGGCCATTTTTTACTTTTCTAAGACCCGCGTCCCCCCTTAAGTGACCATGAAACGCATCCAACACCAGCATGCTGCGAAGACGCAGCAGTGCACTAGGCCGACGGTTCCGCACTACTCTTATCCATTTGAGCATCATGGCCTCGTACATATATCCCTTTTTGCTGACGCGAACGACAACACCGGCGGGAACACTTCCTTCGTCATTGTCTTGTGTTTGAAAATGATGAAGGGTGGAAGCTTTCTACCATTAACCGTGCATGCCAGCATGACGGTGAAGCGCGAGTGCTCGTTGCCAGTGGACAACAGCCTCACATCCTTGGCGCCACGCTGCGTGATCGTGGTCGACGAAAGCATGTCAAACCACACGGGGGGTTTCATCGGCGTTGCCAATCTGCTCCATCATGTAGTCGTTCTGCTCCCGAAGCCGGTTCACGAAGTGCTGAAAGTTATAAGCTTGTTTTCGAACTCCCCGAGCAACTTCTGACGGATGTGTGCCGCCGAAAAAAAAAAAAAAAAATCCTTTGCATCGCATAAATTGACGCACCCAAGAGTTTGGTGCACGAAACTCTTCTCTCGTGAGCCAGCTTCTCGAGCGAGTTGCACTACTTTCTTACGAATGGTATCCACGGTCACTGGCAGCGAGTGCGCACGAACTTTCCGCACAAAGTCCAGCTGCGGATGAACGGCACTTCGTCCACGAAACAACATTTTTCGAGAATTGCACATCTGCAGCTTCCTTTTCTGCGCCCTCCAATAGCGCACGCTTTTTTTCCGATACACTAAAGCGGCGCTGAGCAGCCATATTCCCGTCCGCATCTGCGAACTCAACATCTAGTTTAAACGCAACTGAGTACTGCCTCCTCATATCGCTACTCATATTCAGTGAACGAAAAACAAAATACCTCTAAAAATGCAGCGCAATCTCAAGGGGAGCGAAAATTAAAACACCGGAAGCAAATCACGAGCACAAAAAAAAAAAAAACACAGAGGATAAATAAACAGCCTGCGATATGATTTGGATGCAAATATGGCCGCCTCTGGCTTCTCAAGCATGTGCAAGCCACATGTTGCCAGACAGCGGTGTACTTTCGGCTAGACACCGCTATATAAAACGAGGGGCAACTTTAGCTTATTATTTTATTGAAAATATCTCGACTTATATTCCGGTTTATACGGTATGTGTGCCATGATATTTTTTCTCTCGGAACGGCGAAATAAAGTTTTAACAGCATTTTTCTCGAAGCACAGAATTTGACCAATTTCTTTTGCTAGTTCGGTAAAAGTGGACCTAGGGCAACTAGAGCTGTAATTATGTTTGCACAGTGTAGCTAAATGTGCACAAAAAACAATGCTGAGAGCCGATTTCGAATGGGCAGCTTCATCTTTTTTTAATTTTAAATAAATATTTCTGTTTTTGGTTACATGCAATGAACTTTATTGTGCTTTATTTCTAGAAGTACTCGTTCAATTTTCGATCACCTTGCAGCGTTGCACTTCTTAGCCTTTCTAGTATCCATATATATATATATATATATATATATATATATATATATATGTTAATGACGATATAATTTTAAGTAAATACATTGTTACGGTTAAAAATGTTAGAATTCTTTGTTTTTTCTTGATTTTCTCAAAATGGCAATTTCGTACACCCTGCATGAAAATTCCTGCAATATATCGGAAACTATTACAGATAGCAGACTAATTTATTTTTTTTTAGCATGAAGCTATATGTTTGGAGCACACAACACAGGGAGCAGATTTTGATTACTCTTGATGCAAGTTTTTTAAATTAGTCTTTTGTGTGGGCACACAATGGCCACATTCAGAGCTATGAAGTTTAGTTTACTAAAGAGGCTGGTGAATGTTTGCAGCGCTATTTTGAGCATGCGGCTTGTCCAGAATTTCTGGATAGTTTTTCAAGCATGGGTGCGTACCATGTGAAACAACAACTCAAGCTTGCCAAACAAACCACTCCTCACTTTTTTTTTTCCTACTCATCCTCATGAGTAAGGTGAAATTTGTGCAATTTGAATAAAGGTCTCGGTTCACTAAATAAGTGTACTTTGTTTAAATGAAACTTCTGATACATGGAACAATTTTATGGATTCCCTTCGAATTCAGTTGAAGAGGAGTCGACTGTATTTGCCTAGCTGCAAAACATGGTGCGTGTATAAAATTCGGAAAATCTCTTTTGAGTGCATACGATAAGCTTGTCTGTGATGTGTGCTGGGACTGGTATTAGGGGCTTCTTTGATGCCAGTCATGATTTCTGTCGTTTATATTTCAGCCCAGCCAACAGCTGTGGACACGGTGCTTGATGAGAGTGATCTTCAGGTAAAGAGTCATGAATTTCTCATTGGAGAAGTACAGCTTTGTAGTCTTCTTAAGCTCCGATCTGTCCTCTTTACGAATATGTCAATATGGTAGCACTTTGCCTGGGGAAAGCTACGAATTTGCATTTTCCAAAGCCCAATTTTCTCACTGTATTTGATGGCAGCACACTGTTATGCCCTTTTCTTTACTTCTGGTGCATGTGATGGTCTAATATTTTACCAACAGGTAAAAGTCTTGGAATTGCAGAAAAAAATTATTTGAAAAATTTAACATTTTGACCAAATTTAGCATTCCCATTGCTCTGTCTTCTGCATGATCGAGAACACTTCTGGTAACACTGGTCGGCGTCGGAAAGGTACATGTGCTGGTTCCATTATCAGCCATCTATCACTTCGGAATACATTTATTTATTTATTTACACATACTGCAGCGCTAAGTGCGCTATGGCAGGAGTGGGTGTACAAAATACGCGGAATTTTAACAGACAGGAATGAAAATTATGTAAACAGGTAACGTAATACAGATGTGTGGTTATACAAAGTCAAAAGTGCACAAACATGTGATTAACATGAATAAAATAGAATAAAGAAACAATGCAACTCAAGAGCTAACACCAATGGCAAATAGATGAGGGTATGTTACAGACGCATGTCATGGATGTCGGCTTGAATATTGGATGATGGGCGTGAACGAATAGTACCAGGTAACGAATTCCAGTCATCAATAGAACGGGGGAAAAAACTGAACTTGAACATGTTAGTTCGAGCATAGTAATGCGTTAAGTTTAAGTTGTGATAGCTTCTTGTCGTTGACTGAGGTGCAAAGTTTATGTAGTCCTTGTCATTTGAAAGTTTAACCAAAGACGTCACAATGCTATGCAAGAATTTTAATGACTCTATTCGGCGACGCGAAGAGAGCGAAGTTAAGTTCAGTGAAGAAAGAGTAGAAGAGGGTGAAAAGCTGCGGTCATAGCGATGACATATGAATCTTACAGCTTTTTTCTGAATTGCTTCTAACCTATTAATCTCGCACTGCTTGTACGGGTTCCAAACGACAGATGCGTAGTCTACTATTGGGCGAATGAGTGATTTAAATAAGAGAAGCTCATTTGTTGGGTTATTTATTGCATTGAGCGTACTTAAAAGTTTGGGTAACTATAGCGCACAGTATTGGACTTGTGCATTTCTTATGGGCAGGTTTGTGTAGCTTCTGACCTCATGTGGGGTTCTCAAGTAACTCTTTGCTAATATTTCAGGGAGTTCCAATGGAGACTGATGCTGACAGCACTACAGATCCAGCAGCCATGCAGTCCGCTCAGGCCTTGCTTGACACCATGGTGCCTGTGAAGATCACTGCTGAAGGTGTTTGTGACGATGGTGTCCAGTCTGCTCAAGCTTGCACGGATGGCATTCACTGTGGAACACCAGAGCCCTGTACAGATGGTGTCCATTGCGGTACACCAGAGCCCTGTACTGATGGTATCCATTGCGGTACACCAGAACCCTGTAATGATGGTATCCATTGCGGTACACCGGAGCCCTGTACAGATGGTGTTCATTGTGGTACACCAGAGCCCTGTACTGATGGAATCCACTGCGGCACACCTGAACCTTGTGCAGATGGCATCCACTGCGGTACACCAGAACCATGCACAGATGGCGTCCACTGCGGCACACCAGAACCATGCACAGATGGCGTCCACTGCGGCACACCAAAACCATGCACAGATGGCGTCCACTGTGGTACACCTGAGCCCTGCACAGATGGTATGCACTGCGGTACACCTGAGCCCTGCACAGATGGTATGCACTGCGGTACACCTGAGCCTTGCACTGATGGTGTTCATTGTGGTACACCAGAGAACTACGACTCACCTGAGCAGCCTCGCTGCGCCAGCCCCGAGTCTCCATGCAGAGTGTCCCCCGGGCTTCACAACAAGTCCTTGCTGCGGCCTGTGCCCATACGCATGGGTGTTTGTGTAGTGGCCTGCTCGGACCAGGGTGAAGAGGGTGAGGGGGAAAATGGGCAGCCACCAGGTGATGACTCTGCTCCAGTTGACAGTGGAGGTGGGGGTGGAGGAGAAGGGGAAGAGCCACCAGGGCAGGGAGACGACGCACAGGAGCCGCCAGCCCCGCCTCCACCAGCGGACTCAAGTGGTGGGGGGGACGAGCCACCTGAAGAGCAGGGATCTGGCAACCCTGATGCTGCCCCTGCTGATGTACCTGAGCATGAGGAAGAGGAAAAACGTGAGTCCTCTTTCTCCTCTCATTATTCTGCCTAATTTGCTCATTGTGGCCTGTAAAGCACTCTGGGGAGTTTGTTGTATTTATTACTGTGTAAATACCTGCAGTACCATAGCCCGATTTGTGGTAATAATTGTGACTGAGAGAATTGTTAAGAAATTTCATGTGGGGATGCGCTTGTCACCTTTTCAACCTTCCTCACATGGGCTGCATCTTCAAATGAGCACTGACTAAAGCTCCTCTGTCGAAAACTACCGTGCTTTCAGTTCTCCAAACAAGGCAAAAGTGCAGGGTAAAAAGTAGGCTTGAACTGGTGAGAAGTTGAAGGAGTAAGAATTGCTGGGGAACATATTTGCTAGAGGGTTTCTATATAGCATCATTTAATTTAATGACTCTCGCAAGGATTTTTTTTATCTTGTTACAGATACAGACAAGTGCTTGTCACGTCTGCTGAAGGGATGCATCTTGTTAACATAGCACCACTTAGACCACCTTATCACCCTTGTCGGGTTTTAGTGCATTTGCCATGCTAGGCATGTGCCCAAGTTTCATGCTAGAATTTTGATTGCGCCTGTTCTTAGCCGAGGGTGAAGGGGAGGAAGAGCCGGCCGCAGGCGGCCTGTCTCTGGAGACGCCTGGTGCGCTGCCTCCAGACCAGATGTGTGTAGATGATCCACCTCCTCAGCAACCGGCGACATCAGCCGAACAAGCAGCTGACGGAGGCAAGTTGCTTTTCTCACAAAGATTTCCGAAAAGGACAGACCATGTTACTCCTATACCTGATAGAAAACTTGTTCTCTAGTCCGAGTTATGTATATGCCGTCTACTGTCTTTGTTTTCATACCATAATGGATCCTTAGTGTAACTGAATGAATGAGTGAACCAAAGTATGTTAGCGTTTGGTCAGCAAGCAACTTCCCCAAAAAAGTGGCATGCCTGGTGAGATCCTTGGGCCAAAAAAAAAAAATATATTCATAAAGGAAAAAAAAAAATGAAAGGTAGGGCAAGTGTAAGGTGCGTGCCAGCAATTGGTCAACACAAACTCATGACGTAGGTTTGTTTACATTGCCCCTGCATGGATCTTGTTGTCGCGAGGCGCTTTGTATCGCGAGGCGCTTTGCATCACGCTCAGTTGCGCAATGTCATTGACATGAAAAATGTTCTAGGCCATATTTGTCGTTGATATCTCGTAGATGTGCATCTCTCATAATCATATGGTGGTTTTGAGATCTTAAACTCCACATATTAATCATCAATCTCGTAGATGTTGCGTATGTCTCCACATAAATCTATCTCGCTCATTATCTCGTCTTCAAAATTTTGTGTCAGTGCTGATTTAAAATGGCATGTTTTTCTTGTCAGTGCTCATTTAAAATGGCATGTTCTTTTCTTGGGTGAGCCGAAACAATTTTTTTCGAGCTCGTTTTGTGTCTCTAGCTGACTCGTATGCACATGCATTGCAGCGGATCCACGTTTGATATATCGATTCCATAACTTCCTATACTTAGCCATATTTCATGGAGTTAACTTTCTTCCTTAAGGGGGAGGCTACCCCGAAAACCGAACTTTTTTTTTCACGATATTTTAATGAGACTTTCAGGCTATATTCACTACATGAAAACTAGAAAAACTGTGAAGTTTCATGAAATTGTGTTCAGGGGTTCTAGAGTTGCTGAGGTCTAACTGGGTGGTTCACTTGTGTGCCTGAGGAAGAGCCGGAAGAAATCCCCGGACATACCAGAAGGCTGAAATTATTTGTAGTCATCCCTGGATAGATATCCTAGGGCGCTAAAGAGCCATTTTTTTTTTTTTTCAATTTTTCCTCCAAAAATATTTTATGCAGCTTTGAATTTGCGTAGCCAGTGGGTATGACATTTATCAAAAATAATTGTTTATTAATAATGACACCTGTAGTGGAGCATACGCACTAACGCGTATGCACCTTCCAAAGAGAATGAAAAACCCTGTGCTCTGATTGCGCGAGAACCTGTGCCGCCTTTGCCAGACTTGCCGTACGCCAATTTTCCGTTGCGACTTCATTGCGACTTCTCTGTTCGAATAAACATCATCGCACACCAATTAAAAAAAAAAAGCTTGTTACACCCTGGAAAACTCATCCAGGAGCAAAATAAAAGAAATGGCACACAAATCTGATTAGTAGTTCTTGAGAAATCGCTTTCCTCAGCACCACAAATAGCTGAACGATCCATTTTGAGAAAACGGGCTTTGAAAGTTCAGCACATGTGTTTTCCTCAAAAAGCTCCAGCAGAGAAGCTTGAAGTGTCCTCGTGCACTCTTTTCCTCTTTTGTCTTCCCTCCAACTTTGTCTAAGTGCTGTTTAGAATTTTTTTTTCAGACGTAGGGCATCTTTTTTGAGAGCCTGCTGCATCAGTTCAAATTTTTTCTGCGTTGCTGGCGTAGATTCGAGTTCAGCATGAACGGCGTCTCGATGTCTCGCATTCGCATCGATATCTTCCTTAGTTACGAAATGTGTCCGCAGATGAAGGGTCACCATTGGCCCTGATGCAGACGAAGTTCTTGGTCTGGCGATGTTAACAACATTCAGTGTCACGTTCGATGGTACCGATTCAGAGCATCTGCTGGATCCGGCGATCTCGGACACGTTCGATACATTTGTGGCTCCAGGTATTCATGGTTTGTCGGATTCTGGACAGGTGGCAGCCAACAGCACACTTTCGCCGCCACAAGCATCTACGCACTGGGCACTTGCAGCAGAAAAGCGAAATTTCGATTCTTGTAGAATCCGCATAACGTGTTTTTGCACTCCGAACTAGCGCATCGTCTTCGGCTTTGTTGCCGGTTTCACGCACAGCAATAAATATAAAGGGCACAGAACTTGTGCAAAAAGAAAAACGGAAAGAAATTGGTTGAAAATAAGGCGCAAGGCAAAAACTGCCCGTAAGCAAATGTCTATCGATGCGGACGGAGCAGAAAGCAACAGAGAGACAAGCGCGCCGGACGTGCCATCACAAAGAGGGATTGCCCCCGCTTCCAGCGCAGCAGCCAATGGCGGGCGCGCTTTCGCTCATGAGATATGAATGAGCTGCTGTAGCCAATCGGTGCTCCGCATCGCATCTTCGGGGAAGTGCCGATAGCATCTCAACTGCGTCGTTGACGCCATTTTGAAAGGCGGCAAATGAGAAAGAAAAAATTCGCAGTCAAAACAAGACCAAAATTGCACGGGACGGCCGCATGCCCCCGGACTGGCGCGCGCGCAAGTTTAGTTTGATTTTAGCTTTTGCGCGTGTCTTTGACGCTGCGGTGGCCTCGAAAATAGCATTTTTTTGCACTTCGGGGTTGAATTAGACACTGATATTTACTGAACAGGTAGTTTATGTGACGTACAGCCCAACAATATGTTTTTTTCGAAAACAGACTTTTTCGCGATTTTTCGGTTTTCAAAGGCCACGTCCCCCCTTAAAGGTTAAAACCGTCTAACAAATCGAAATCGTGTATGAAAGAGCCCTGGCAGCAAAGTGCGCACAGATCCTTGAATACTCTTGCAAATTTTTGTTTTTATAGGGCCACTCACCAGGCCCCATACCAAATTTTAGTTAGTGGAAGTTGTTGGGTGTCCGATGAGGAACATTTTGTTTCAAAAGTTTTCTGAATTGGTTCATCACAAGCGGAGAAAACAGGTTTTTTGAAGCGGCGTGAAACGAGCATGAGAGGAGGCGAGCTCAGAACCCGTGCCGCTCCTCCGCGTAGCCTTCGCAAGCCAAATCTCTTCCCCACCATCTCAGGCACTCGACCAAAAGGTCACATGCGCATGACGTGCCCAAACAAGTCCAACCCCCGAGCACACGAGCGGCGTTGTTTTGTTGACCAGCGTTATTTTGTGGTTTTCTGCCTGTTTCTGCGATATGGTTTGGAGATGCTGGCTTAGACGGGATAGAATAGATGAGCACAATGAGTGCGCGAACGCATAGGAGCGGTCCACGGCGGTCGTCTGCTCGATGCGCCGACTGCAGGTACGCCAACGCATGCGAAACGCCGACACATTAGCCCTACATCTTGTTGCGATTCACGGGAGAAAAATGGGAAAAAAGACTCTCACATTCCCTTATTGCGTCTGATTATTTATCTAGAGCTTTATTAATCTCTTCAAGTAACAAATTACATAAACTATGCATGCCGTGTTAAATAATCTTTGCCATGTCACGTGCCACTGTTTGCAACGTCAGAGAAGAGTCGTCTACATAGAGGACCAACTTCACTGCATTGCCGTGTACGTAGGGCCATTCATACGCGCAAATCATACCCTTATTCTCTGGGCGCGCGCCAGCAGAAGGGATGAGGAGCAGCGTTCATCTTGAAATTTGACTCATTTCCGCGGCGCGCAGCATTGCAAATTTTGGCAGACGTGATCATGAACGCCTCGTCTACGCATTGTGCTTGTCAGCTCAAAATTGTCAAACCTGGTGAGTGGCCCTTTAAGGCCCTTGAAAACCTTGAGTTTTGGAGAAGTCATTGAAAAAGCTTGAATTTCTTGAAGGATGCATTTCAATTGGTATTTGTAATACTGAAAGTGGTTTTCGATGCTGAACTTTTGTTTTTTTTTTATACCTTTAGCTGACTCTTGGTTGGCAGCTGGCAACATTTGACAATGTGCGTCTCGGAGCTGCGTTCACCATACACATTGTGACAATGACTGGGAACGTCACCGCTGGTTCTAGCGGAAGTAAAATCTGCTGCGAGCGCAGTTACTCTATAGTTATCGCATGCCCATCGTTTTTGTCCAACTTGTGTGCGGGCTCAACCTAGTCGTGTCGTTGTGCTGCCAGCACTTTTTGGAATGAGCATGCCTTCTACGCGTTAGTGCAAGTGATGTGTTACAGTGGACTCTCAGTTAATGGAAATCTGTTAAATGGAACTGCTGCTTAAATGGAACAACTGCCTTTGATATGATTGGCTTCATACTTGAATGCTGCAACCCAGCTCACCTCTCAGTGGATGAATTTGCTTTAAAAAGCCACATGAATAGTGCCAAGCATATTGGCGCAGTCAAAAAAGGGGCAAGGAAGTGTGCTAGAAAGCTACCGACGCCTGGGTCGACAGGGCAGTCCACTACAGCGTCTCTGTTACAGTCGCCAAGCCTGAACGATGCTTCTAAAACGCACGAGCTTGTCACTGACGCAGAAATTCTTTGGATTTTGAAAGTCGTTACATCCCACTTCTCGTACTGGTCGTCAACCCAAGCAGGGAAGTTATTTCGACGCATGTTCCCAGACAGTGATGTGGCAAAGGCGTTTTCTTGCTGTGAGAAGAAATGTGCCCATGTGACATGCCATGGTGTGTGCAACTTGAAGGGGTTGAGGAAACAGTCAATAACTTTTGAATGGTTCAAGATAACTACATGATTATTTTTGCTAAATGTTCTTGGACAAGGAGCTATAAAATATCAAATTTCAATAAGCATTTAAAAAAAATGTAGAATGGAAGGTTGGGACCTACCTTTACTCGGTTTTAAAAATTTGGTTTAGAATGATTTTTTGGGACAGTTGGTGAAACGCGTCGTGTGACTTTGCAGCGACGTCTGTAGGTGCTGAACCGTCTGCGGAAGCCGCTGCCTCTGCCACTGCTGCTGCTGTTGCAACCGCTACTACAGCTAATACTACTACTGCTGCTAGTGCGGCGGCAGCACCCGAGTCTGCCATGTGTACAGACCCGTTGACCACGTTGGCGTCGGCGGCCGTTTCAACAGCTAGTAGCACTCCTCCGACTCCAACTACGGCTCCTGTGCTTGCTGCTGCTGCTGCCACCAATGGCCTAGCAGGTTCCATCAAAACTGAAGAGGATGTCAAGCCTCCCGTAAGCAGCTGCTTGAGTATTGGAGCACGTTTGAAAGCTGTGCATGTGGGAAATGCTGAGTTATGTTGCAGTTGTTATCAATGCATGCATGAATTTTATTCTAGGTTTCCTATGATGGTTTCTTGCACATTGCTTAGTTGACAAATATGTGAGGCACAGTTTTGAATTGTCTCACTATAAAAATTGAGTTCTGGGGCTATACTGTGTAGTGCCATATGTGTGTACTTATCAGGCCTTCAAGTAATGAATTATTTGTCATTTTTCATAATGAGTAGGTTGCACGCAGCACTTGTGTTATCAATTATTTTTTTAGAGTTTAGGGTTTGCAGAAAGCACTTTTATCCAAAGGCGCTGGTGTCTGTCAAATCAATGCAAGCCATGTGTTAGCAAGAGTGAACAGTGGCGGGTAGGCTACATTTGTGATCGACATTTATTGCTGCATTAACCTTTTCGTATTATCGATTTGTGATGTTTGCCCACTCCACGTGCACAGGTGGAGCTAAAAGCCACTGCACCAGCACCACCTCCAGCCAGCGTTGGTAAGCGTGATGGCATGTGGTTCGACGTGGGTGTGTTCAAGGAGACGTCGTGCCTTGTTTCGCACTTCTATCTGCCTTCGGAACAGTCTGAGCAGCAGAGGAAAGATGAAACAGATGTAGACGTCGTGTCTCTAGCGTCCCATTCGATGCTGCAAAAACAGGAGCTGCTTCCTGGCACTGCTTACAAGTTCAGAGTGGCCGCCATCAATGCCTGTGGTCGGGGACCCTGGAGTGAAGTGTCCGCGTTCAAGACTTGCCTGCCCGGATACCCCGGCGCACCTTCAGCGATCAAGATCAGCAAAGGCTCTGACGGTGCTCACCTCTCATGGGAGGCACCGCAGGGTAATCCTGGTGATGTGACCGAGTACTCTGTGTACTTGGCAGTGCGTTCGGCGACGACTGGCGATGGCGCAGGTCCTGCCAAGACGGTGACCTCGAACCCATCACAACTGGCGTTTGTGCGAGTCTACTGTGGACCCCAGGCAGCCTGCACTGTGGCCTCAGCCTCCCTGGCTTCGGCACACGTGGACACCACCAGCAAGCCAGCCATCATATTTCGCATTGCGGCCCGCAACGACAAGGGCTACGGTCCGGCGACTCAGGTCCGGTGGCTTCAAGGTACGTGGTGCTACGTTGACGGCAGTTTGTTGTTGCTGAGTAGCGAATACAGTAGAACCCCTTTATGAGAGACACTGATATAAGAGACAAATGGGTATAAGGGACACCAATGTGCCTGCAGTTAAAATACAGGTTGATGGGAAAATGCATACATGGTACCCTGCTAGTAAGAGACATCTCATATAAAAGACAAGAACTTCTGTACAGAGCATTCCTCTCTTATTAAGGGGTTCAACTGTAATGCTGTGGCAGGGTGCAAAAAAACGCAGAGCATATACTAGCACATGTAATTTCAGCTTTATCTTGAAGGACACATTAACAGCATCTTTAATGTGTCCTTCAAGGTAAAGCGTTAATGCGGCTCCCCCTGCTGTTGTGAAAAATCCTTAGAACAAGAGGTGTTGCTTGAGCCAAAGTTCCGCCAAGTCCGCGTGTCGAAATGTTAGCTCCAGCAACACCCTTTGCTCCAGATCTCTTTCATCACTTCAAGATTCCATCTTCCCCTTGTAACTTACTTGAATTTCTCTCTGCTTGCTGCTTGTGTATGGGTGTTTTGAAGCATGCACTTTTTTGCATTTGCCACAAGTTTATCTAGTCAGGCTTGCAGAATTTTAAATGAGGTTTGTGGAATTTTCAATTGCTGGTGTGAAGCCTGCTGAAGCTGTGTTAAAAAATTAACTCTAAGATGTTCTGAAGGAGGTAGAAAATAGGTCTCTACAGTGGCTAGTGTATTTTTCTGCAAGCTGCCGTTTTTCTATTGTTTGTGAGCAGCACCATTTGAAGTAGGCTGTGAAGAGTTGATGTAATGAAGCTTGTGAAAAGCAGATTTTGAGCTGTGAAAGGCCCATGTTGGAAACAGTTTTTTTTTTTTTCCCCAGACAATGTGACTCTGAGTGCTGGCCGGGGGGCTGGAGCGGCTACAAAACGACCGTCATCTGATGGGTGAGTCCCGTGGAAGCTGATGAGGAGTGCCGACTTATTTGCATCTATTCTTGAAACTTGGCGCACACTGCAAAACATGTTGGGACACATCTAATGGTTGTCGAATGAGGGTTGCTATTGGTGCCAGCACTTCGACTAAAGGACTTGTTTTCGATAGAGCACCTAACTGTTTGTAGCATGCAAACAAGTGCCGCCAACCATCTTGCCGCCAGCCAGGGGCATGGAGTGAGAGAATAAGCTTCTTTTGATGATGATCTGCTAGTATTTAGAGTTAGGCTGCCATAAATGCATAACCCAATGGTTTCTGTCCTCGCATGCATTTGAGGAGTAAATGACTCAAAGGGCAATAAAAATCATTCAGTGAAACCTGCGGTGTGGCTATCCTCGAAACTTATGCCTCAGCATGGCAGCTGTGAGCACGTTCAATGTTCCGTCTGCTGACAGATTAACAGGGGTGCAGATACTAGTGCAAAACCAATCATATTGTAACGCAGACTGAAAGGGCAAGGAAGAAGAAGAGATCGGACGCTCTCGAGTGATGGCGATTGGGCAGTGACGGTAGAGCGCTGACATTTTTCAGTGTAAATAAACCCATCACATCCGTAACAGCTTTGGTGGAGGCGCTGGGTAACTTGCCATCCTGGACCTCGCTGCAGAAGTTCTTCGAAGAAGCAGACGCTTAGCTGGCCTACCCCCAGACAACATCAGCATGAACGACGACACAGCAATGCCATTGACGTACTACGCTGCTGCATCCACCAGTGCCACCGACACGGCACAAGGTGGCCGTCGACCTCGACAACCAGACTACTGGGCACTTAAGCCACGAATTTTCTCAAGTAAAACTGACGAAGACGTGGATGCTTGGCTAAAACACTTCGACATAGTGAGCCGCTACTACGAATGGGGTGCACCGGCGAAGCTCGTGAACGTAGTATTCTTCCTTGCTGGGACAGCCTTGCTTTGGTTTGAGAACCTTGAACATGTCCTCCCCACTTGGGATATATTTGTTAAGGAACTGAAGGCCTGCTTTGGGGACACGAGTTCCACGAAAAAGAACGCTGAGCAAACGTTGTTACGTAGGACTCAGTTGCCCGGCGAGACGTGCACAACCTACATTGAACAAGTATTGAAGCTTTTTGTGGGATTGTCAACGCAAATATGTCTGACGAAGACAAAGTTGGTCATTTGTTAAAAGGCATCGCCGAGGACGTGTACAATTTTTTGATAACAAAAGAAAACTTGAACACTCCTTCGATTTTCAGGCAGCAGTGTCGCGCATTCGAGGCGTTCAAGACCCGGAGAATTCTACCCAAGTTCGGGCGCTTGGACAATGTCCCACTGTCGCAAGTATGGGCGTCGCCACCTGCGAAGACATTCCCTTCCTCGTGCGTCGGGTAGTTCGAGAAGAGCTCGTACGACTTCAAGCAGGTGACGTTCACCACCAATGCTCGTTCGCCGCGTGCCCCGAACCACCTCCCTACTGGATGCAAGAGCGTCACGTCGAAAACCGACCACGCACAGAAACTACAGATTTTACCCCGCGGCTTCCGTTTTCCCCGACGGGTCGTGGCCACCACCGGATGTCATCATCTCGACGTGCCGCTGCGGACCTCCGACCGTCGTCAACCAGGCCTCTACCAGAAGATTACTATGCGGCATCACAAAATGTTCCTGTGGAGCACGACCCACCTCGGCGTACTTCTGCCACCTCTGCTCCTGCTAATGTAAGCCTATAAGTCCCCGTTTGTTACACATGTGGTCTCCCAGGGCATATTTCGCGCTTCTGTTCTAGACGGCCGCCTGCTGCACCGCCACGTTTTTCGACGTATTCGGCTCGTATGTACGAAACACCTGTGCCGCCACGTTTTTCGACGCACCCGCGTCGTATGCACGAAACCTGGACCACTCACCCGGCCGACCACCGTCCCCGACAGCAATGGCCTAACGAATTTTGCAGCGAGTCCCCCGCCTCCGACACGGTCCCGCCGGTCGCCGTCTCCACATCGTCGGTCACCTTCCCCGCATCAGCTGGGAAACTAACTGGTGCGACCGATGGAGGTGCGGTCGCGGGACAGTCAGTTTCGCCAATTCCTCCTGCTGTGATGTTGATGAACAAAGTGCGTGTGTGTATAGACGGTGTAGATACTCTTGCTCTTGTAGACACTGGTGCTGCTGTTTCGGTTATGAGCCTTCGTTTCAAACATCGTTTCTTGGGTCACAAAGTTATGTTCGCGTGGAAGAAACTTTTCGTGGAGGTGGAGGCGAAGCGTTATGCCCTGTTGGTATTTGTTCAGTTGTACTCACGATTGGTGGACAAAATTTCTGAGTTGGATTCACTGTACTGGCTCGCGCAACTCATGACGTCATTTTAGGGATAGACCTCCTTCATGAATGCGGCGCTACGCTTGACTGTGGAACTGGAAAGATTCTTCTACAAAGTACGTTGCCCGCTGAAATAGTTGACGATTTTCCGACTCTGCCCATCGATGCGCTTTCGTTGTCTGAAGATGTGACGATCCCTGGTCGGACAGCAGTGTTAGTACCCGTATGCTCTTCTCATGTCCGCTCAAGACCCTGCACTGGACTTGTGGAGCCTGATCATGCAAACGCCATCAAGAAGAATGTGCTGGTCCCACGCTCTGTCCTTACAGCCATCGACGGACATGCTTGCTTGTGGGCGCTCAACGCAGCCTCAGAGCCTGTTGTTCTACCAGCCGGATTCAAACTGGGAACGTTCGAGGAGCAGGCCACAATTGACGTCAGAATGGTCTCAGAGTCTCTAGCCATCAGTCAGACTGCGTCCAACTACTCAGCCGAGATTAAACGTATGATCAATAAGTCGTTGCCTTCTTCCGAGCAGAATGTCCTTGAGGAGGTACTTACACGCTATGCGGGAGTCTTTGATTTCACTCAAAACAAGCGTTGTTCCATGCCGCCCGAATCCCGTATGCACCACCGCATCAACACGGGAGATGCTACACCGATACGCCAGAAACCCTATCGCGTATCCCCGTCAGAGAGGCAAGTGATCGCCGATCAGGTCAATGACATGCTGCAGAAAGGCGTTATTCAAGAGTCAAGCAGTCCCTTGGCAGCTCCTGTTATATTGGTAAAAAAGAAAGACAACTCTTGGCGATTTTGTGTAGACTACCACCGTCTCAACGCCGTCACAAAGAAAGACGTGTATCCGCTACCACGCATCGACGATGCTGTTGATTGTCTGCACTCGGCCGCATACTTTTCGTCCGTCGACCTAAGGTCTGGATACTGGCAAATGCCAATGCATCCGTCTGACAAAGAGAAGACTGCTTTTGTCACGCCTGATGGGTTATTTGAATTCAACGTTATGCCGTTTGGCTTACGCAATGCCCCAGTTACCTTCGAGCGATTCATGGACTCTATCCTTCGCGGTCTCAAATGGGAGATATGTATGTGTTATCTCGATGATGTAATTATTTTTGGCAAGACATTCCACGAGCACAACCATCAGCTTAGCATTGTTCTAGATTGCGTCAAACAAGCTAGTCTCGTTTTAAACGCAAAGAAGTGTCATTTTGGTGAGCGTCAAGCCCTTGTGCTTGGATATCTAGTCGACAGGGACGGTATACGACCAGACCCGACTGTGGATCTCTGACTGTGGATGCTGATGATGATGATTTCGACGACTACCTGGCCGCAATCTCATCCAACTTCCCAAATTTGGACGTCTTCCGTCACGAGCAACAGCGTGACCCTTCGCTGAAACCAATGATTGATGTGGCTCGTAGCTCTAAACGCGCCACGCCATTCGTGATTCATGACGCCCTACTATATCGCAAGAATTACTCCAGCCATGGTTCCACACTACTCCTCGTCGTGCCAGAATGCCTGCGTCTTGCGGTATTCCAAGCCGTGCACGATGACATCACGTCTGGGCACCTTGGATTTGCCCGAACGCTTCACCGTATCCGACAACGTTTTTACTGGCCTCGACTCTGGAAGACCACCAAGCACTACGTCGCAACTTGTTATGTCTGCCAACGCCACAAACAACCTACCACACCATTGGCCGGCCCACTGCAGCCGGTTAAGGGGGCAAACTGCTCTTAGAAATTTTTTCTTTATTTCTTCAGTGATCTTGATGAAACTACACAGAATTATGCAGTTTTTTCTGCTGATTTCAAATGTTTAATTAGTGTTTCTGTAATTCATCTTATTCCTGAGATTACTTAAGTTCACCCCCTATTGTTTAAGGCCGCCATAGAAAAAAGAGGGCTTAATTAAAAGTGATATTATAAATATCCTAACATAGACTAATGACTATAGATTGAAATAATGCTAGAGTTTTTTTGTTTTTAAACCTTTCTTATTATTTTACAGCAAAATGAACTATCCGTTTTCAAGAGCAGTTGAAACTGTGTTAAAATTTTGATAAGTAATTAATTAAAAAGGCTTGTTCTCTAAATTCTGCTCCCATACTTGCACCCTACACACATACAGGTTTCTATTGCAAAAAGAATTATTGTTGTACCTGCCCTAGCTGCAGAGATATTGAGGCCTCAAAATTGAACAGTTGTAAATATACTTTTTTGAGAAAAATGGAAAAACTGAAAACACACAGCTTCTTCAAAAAGCAACAATCATGGTGTAACAATCATCACCATTCGAAAAAGTCGGCATAGATTTACTGGGCCCTTTCCCCAAGTACCACTGGCCGCCGCTGGATTATTGTGTGCGTAGATTACCTGACGCGGTATACTGAAACGATGGCGGTTGCTTCAGCCACATCATCTGATGCGTCATGGTTTCTTCTACACTTGATCATACTTCGTCACGGGGCCCCTCGTGTGGTGATAAGTGATCGCAGCCGACAGTTTACCGCTGGCATTGTCGAAGAGTTGCTACGGCTTTGTGGGTGTCAGTATCGCCATTCTACGCCATACCACCCTCAGACTAACGGCCTCACTAAGCGCACCAATCGTACCATCATCAACATGCTTTCAATGTACGTCGCAGCGGATCACAAGAACTGGGATGCCGTATTAACTTTTGTTACATACGCCTTTAATACCGCGAAACACGAAGTCACGGGTTATACGCCTTTTTTTTTTCTTCTCTATGCTCGTCATCCCCAAAGTTTTCTTGACACTATACTTCCTTTTTCGACGAACAAAAACGCCAGTGTCGCGCAGACTTTGTGTCGCGCCGAAGAAGCTCGTCGACTTGCTCGGCTCCGAACTCTTTCCGCCCACGCTCGCGCGAAAGACCGTTACGACGCAAAACACCCGCCCGTGACTTTCGCTACAGGTGATTTGGTCTGGCTGTGGACGTCTGTTCGAAAGAAGGGACTTTGCCAGAAGTTTCTTTCTAAGTACTCAGGACCATTCGTCATTACTCAGTGCCTAAATATTCTGAGCTGTCACTTACGCAATTGCGAAAGTGACAGCTCAGAACCGGCGTTCGCGCAAGACGCAAATTGTGCACATTGCCCGATTGAAGCCTTACAACAACCGATCGCTTCTACTCGCTCGGTGAGCTTCGTCTGGCCCGGAGGAAAATGTAACGCGGACTGAAAGGGCGAGGAAGAAGAAGAGATCGGACGCTCTCGAGCGATGGCGATTGGGCAGTGACGGTAGAGCGCTGACATTTTTCAGTGTAAATAAACCCATCACATCCGTAACAATATCATAGGCAGTTGTTCTAATTAAGCAGCAGTTGCATTTAACTGATTTGCATTTATTGAGAGACCACTGTAGTTTGTATATACCGTATTTACTCGATTCTACCGCGCCCTCAATTGTAACGCGCACCCGATTTCCACCGCGAAAAAAAAAAAACGTAAAACATCGATTGCAACGCGCACCCATTTTTCTCGCTTGCCCGCACGATCACACCACTCGGAAAAACGACTCCTTTCAGGAGCGTCTTCCATTTAAATATGAGGTACGGGCGAAGCTTGTGCCCATCTGACGTGTAACAGAGCATTGCCCTCACTGTAGTTTTGCCGTGGACCGATGTCAGCACGCGAACTTGCTTCGCCCCCTTCTTCTCGACGGTTGTGGTGCCAGGCATGTCGAAGTAAAGAGGCGTCTGATCGGCATCTCGATTTGCTCAAACAGGTAGCCGTTGTTGCGCTGCAAGTTTAGGACAAACCTCTGAAAACTGTGAAGCTTTTCATCGTACTCCTCCGAAAAACTTTTTGCATATGCATGTTCCCCTTCGGAGGGAAAATCCTTTCCTCTTCATAAAGTTAGTTAGCCAGCACCTGCTCGCTTTAACTGGCTCCGCATTAGACCTTTTTCTAAGACTAATTGCATAGCCCGCACTTGGAGCAGTTCTGTCGTCACGGGCCCCTGTGCCGCCTGCTGCTCAAGCACATACTCGCCGAGCAGCTCTTTAATTTGCGGAAGCCGACCCTGCTGTGGTCCACTGAAGCCTTTGCGTGAAGCTTTGCTGTCGACAATCTTCTGCTTTTGTTTCCGCCGGTCCCGCACGCACGTTTCGGGAACTCCGGACGACCGCGATGCGGCCCGATTTCCGTCCATTTCTGCACACGCGATGACTTTTCTTTTAAAAGCGGCATCGTGGTGCACTCGAGTTTTTGGAGTCTGCCCTTTCACGCCGTCGATGCTAATGCACTACTAGATGACGAACTCCTCAGCACACGTACGAAGTGCCGCACATGGGAAACACATAGGCAGAAATGGCCGACGCATGTAGGGGGCGGCCATTTTGGATTTGCCGATGGCAATAGATTGACCCTAATTTTTTTGTTCGTACTAGATTCTAACGCGCATTCGATTTATGAACTCGCTTAACCGGAAAAAAGGTGCACGTTAGATTCGAGTAATTACGGTAGTACTACCTTGTCACTGGCCAAATTTGTGTGTGTTCTGATTACCTCAGTCCCTTAGCTATTAACCTGGTTTCTCACAAGATTTTGTTTTGTTTTTTTTTCCTTGCAGGAAAGGAGCGGCTACCAAGAAAGTGAAAAGTGAAGACTCGTGAGCAGCCTGGCAGTGACCAGGCTTGTTTTATTTTTCGGCTTCTTTTAGCCCATCAACGCCCGTGTTACTATCATCAGTTATGTTTTGATCATCGAGTTTGAGGACGTTTTTAATGTGAGTGCCCTTGCTCTCCTGTGTCTCAATTTCCTGTCCCCACAATTGTACATAATGAGAATTGTTGCTTTGCATCCACGTCTCTCCCTTGGGCAGGCTGAGGGGCGGGGGCGTCTGCGGCTTGGGCCTTCGTGGTGGCTTGTCCAATGTTGGGCAGCGTCTGTAAATATTCTGTTTTCTTTTTTTGTTCTTATTTGTGTTCCATATATGCTAATCATCGCAGCTCAAAAGCACCCATCTCACAATGCATTCATGCACATGCAGGCATTATTGCTGCCAAAGGTTTTCATTTCCCATAGTCACCCTTTGCCAACTAGCGTGATGCTTGTAAGTTGCCTGCGCGACGTCCCAATGTCCTCCCCCTGCCCTGTCCCCCTCTGATGCGCACTTCTGGACGACGATGCCCCAGCCTTCTGTCAATCATCGCCGTTTTTTTTTTTTTTAATTTCTGAATAAAGCCATTGTAGACAATTACATCCTGTATCTCTTGGTCATTTTTTTTTTAGTGTTACTGCCTTCTATACTTGATTACCGCCATTGCTAGCTCTGCTCACAGTCATTGCTGCGACTCCCACTAAGAGCTTGCATAAATTTTCCACCCAATAGTGCTTGCTCATTTTTGCGACTTCAAGCACTGCTAGAGTGTTTCAGATGCAGTTGACGACCAATTTCCTGGGTGCCTGAATTTCCGAGCATGCCTGGTTTTCCAGACTCATCCTCGGCACTGTCAAGTTTCTCAAGAGTCAATACATTAAACAGAACGAAATTTCGGACGTTTATAGCCTTCACCATCCGATTTTTCGGACGTTTTACTACTAACCGCGGGCTTGAAGTTGCCACCAACGCCACTACTTTGGTTGCTTTGGCCTCGAACCCAACTCTCATTGTAGGTGTAGCTCAGTGCGGCCAGTAGCACTACTGCACCGCGGCTGCTGTACTATCGATACCGCAGTTGCCACAATCTAGTGAATGCCAATCCATTGCTAGCTATAGCCCATTCAAACCACAAACCTCACTGTGTTCATTCGCATGTTGTTCTGTTAGCTTTGCAGTAGGTTGTGTGCTGCAGCTCGTTATCTTCAGCTTTCACGTTTCCCGACTGTCTGCATCCATTGAGTTTTTAGCTGTTTCGTGCTGCCTTTTCGTCAAGCTAATTCGCCGTTAACAACGATGGCGCAAAGTGCTCCTTTGTCCTCATCTTCGAACTGCACGAATTCCCCCCCGCGGGCTTAAAATGGAAAAGAAAGCTGCCCTCATCAAACAGGTTCAAAGCACCTGGTCGCAGGCAGAGGTGGGGAGGGAGTTCGAAATTTATATGCAAACTGTTTCAGACCGTGAAGAACAAGGCGAAGATCTTGGAAGTGGCTGCCAAATAAACCGGGTTTGCCAAGAAAAATGCCAGTCAGGGTGTTCACCCGAAGCTCAAGGAAGCACTCCTCGTTTGGCTCAATGCATGATCACTAACAAAATCACGGTGTAGGGTGACTTCCTGAAGCAGAAGGCGGAGGGTTTTGCGCTTCGTATGAACGTGAAAGATTTCTAGTCAAGTGATGGATGGCTTCGAAATTTCGAGAGCCACAATGACTTCAAATTCGAAAAGATTATTTTTCGTCACCAAACAAAACGTGGTAGCTGAAGAACCTCCGGTAAAAACTATCCCTCAATAATTTGACAATGCCGTGGACACCTACATCAAACCAACATGTGTTCATCGAAATGTATTATATAAAACTGAGCTTGGATTGTGCATTATACCATGAATAAGTCGAGCTGTCCTACAAGTTACCTTCGCTTGCCCAAGAAGCTATGGCGGGCCCCATCGTGCGCTGGGGGTCTGTAAAGCTAATTCTACTGATAATTTTCCATGTATTCAGAGGCATCACGAAGTTATTAATGAACTTTACGTGTGCAGAATCAGCAAGTCTGAATGTGAAACCATCTTGGCGTTAATTACAGAGGCATCTACTAACTGTGCGCGCGATATAGGCAGTGTTTTACGGTTTTTAAGCCAGAATTCTCGCTTTAGGAGGAAGGGGTCGTACATTGTCGTCGTTTGGCGTAACGCAGGCAGAACACGCAGCATAACCAGGATATCGAGCGATGGTGTTAATGTAGGCATATACTATATCTAGCACAATCAACTGTAATGTATTGCGCGCGTGCTCGCGTCAAAAACAATTCCTCCTGTTCTTCAAGCGCCTAGATGGTGGTAAAGAGCACAGAAATTACTATGCTGTGGCTGGGGAAACACAGCAACACAAACCACATCTGAAAGTTAGAAAGAGGAAGCAATTAAGGGAGAAATGGGATGGTAGAGAAAGAACATGGGAAAATACAAAGGAAAATGGAAATAAAGAAAAACGCAGAAAGGAAACTGGAAAAGAGGACAGGAAAGAAAGTGGAAACCGAAGGTTGCCCAGCTGCGCACTTCGTTCGGGCTTGGCACCACCTGGGCCAAGCTGCCGTAATTTTATTTTTCATTGATTGATATGTGGGGTTTAAATAAAGGCCAACTCCGGTGATTTTTCGAGGTGAATGAATCTCAATCAAATTCATTGGGTACGTTACTTTGCACATTTGTGTCATTTATGGCAAATTACAGGTCTTGAGAGACGCGCTGATTGTTTGAAAATGAATTTTAAAAAATTGCCTTGAAAAGCGCACCTCTCTTGTCAGAATTATTGGCAACACTGTCTATGACGTCATTTTTGGCATGTCGGCGGAATCGACTCAGCCGATGGCATCGCTACTTCGGCCGCTACAGCGTTTATTGTGCTGGCCACAAGGTGACGGCGGTGGTGTTCGGCACGGGTATACACCTTTTCACAGGAAGGGAAAAAACACCGTTATGATGGGCTGTGCGCGGGAGTACAAAGGCTAAGGGCGCAGCGTTGTCAGTGCATTTTTGAGGGGACGCGGCAATTTGCACAGCTCAAGGAAGGCTATGGCGGCGCCCAGAGAGGCGTTTATGAAAAGGTTAATAGCAAGGGAAAGCTTTCTTCCTTCCTCTTTCGTGTTTTGCCGGCGCTTCGCTGGTCTAGCTTTCACAGTTTTCATACTCCGTGCCGGCGGGACCAGTATATGGCCTCCGGTTCTTACCAAATAGTACGTCATGCGCAGAAAGGGTGCCCGGTTGGGTTTCGGTATTGCACCTTTCTGCTTATTGAAAAATTTTTTCGAATTTTCTGAGCATTTCAGCTATTGGGCTCGTGACAAGAGTGTCTCAGAAACATAGAAACACCATTACCTTGACATGGTCGAAAAATTGCCGGAGTTGGCCTTGAACGTCCCAAAACCACCATATGAATATGAGAGACTCCCTTTATTTTTTGTCACTCGCATTTAACGTCGTTGTGACCATCAGCTGAATTGTGGTGTTCCAAAAATGTATCAAGCTTCATAATTTACCGTTTACTTCTGAACGTACTTGGGTTTGAAAAAAAAAAAAGCACGGGTTCGATTCCCTGTCACTGCGGTGGCTTTATTTTGGTCGGGGTGAAACGCGACGAACACAGGTGTACTTAGATTCAGGTGCGTGTTAAAGAACCTTGATCGGTAATCTACCACCATATATACGGCATGCCTCACGTAAAACGCCAGTAATCATTAGGGGGCTTTCGAATAGCGTACGCAAACACTTGCGCACTCTATTCATTGCAGTCGCTGCCACTGCGCATGCGTTATAATGCTAACCGCCGTTCGCGTTTGCGGTCCGCCCGCAAAAAAATTCTGAAATAACGTGCGGTCCGCAAAGCCTCTTTGCGGTGAGCGAGCATGCGTCAGCGTTTGCGGGGCCAAACGCTATTCCAAAACTCGGATGACGCCCATACGCTAACGCTACTGCCCACAGTCGATGCCAACGCGAGCGATGCTGAAAGGACATAATTAGGTGATGACGTCTGCACAAGTTGCAAGTCAACAAATTTTGTGACGTCATGACGTCACGTGACATCGTACCTTTGGCCATAGGTGGTACCGATCCCGGAGGCACCGCGCAAAACAAGGTGAGGTGCAGATAGTTTGCAATGCTTGCTATCACAGACGCAATGCAAAAGCTCAAGCGTTTATGCAGAAAGCTTTCGTAGGGAAAGGGAGTATCAAAACAATTACTGAAAAGATAAAGGTGGCTTTCACTCTCAAGTCGTCTTATAAGAAGATTGCATAATAGATAGTTGTAGTTTTTTTTTTCTTTGCATGGCGATAGATTGAGCGCTCTCTCCCACCGCCCCGACACGGGATTTTATGCGGAGAATTTCCTATCGCCCTTGACATGGTTACCCATGCGACGGTGATTACAAACTGTTACGACAATGGAAGGAGTACGCCTTTTCGTAGGTGAAGTGTCTATCGGGCGGCTGGATTACAGAGGGGGGGCAAATTGCGCGCTTATCTTAATTGGAGCCGCTGCGCGGCATCGCAGTGTGGCCATGGCGGAGCGGCAGACGCGCCACGCATCGAAGTGAGTCTCTCATCTCTCTGTTTTGAATATGTCCGATCGAATCCTCCCAAGCTGTACGTTGACAACACGCGCAACGAAAGTCATCGGTTCTCAATACGTTGTCGAACGTAATATTAACTGCGCGATCATGCTTGACTTATCATCAGCTACCTATCAAGGGCGCTGCGTCGTATAACACAGCACCGCGAGCGTTTTCACCCTTCCAGGAGAGTCAAAACAGCGGTATCTTGCAGCACGCTGTATTCTAAGCGTTCTACAAAAATGAACGTGAGCGTGATCCTTCTGAGCCCACGTATATACCATATACGAGGTATACCTTCAATTTCGCATTTCCTTGATTTCGTGGCTCTCTTTGTAGTGAAGTTGCGTGAACGAGATAAAATGAAGTGACTTTAGAAACCTTAGGGAATGTTCATGCACGAAATGGGTTGGAGTTGTTGAACAAGGGTTGTTGGCAATCCTTCCGTAGCCCCCATATGCTAATCTGCCGCCTGATGAACTGCTGCGCAGTAAGTAAAAGACAACTATTACTCCACCCACGTTACCTACATAATCACTTGCGCAGCCAGGGAGCTGGTTAATATGGTGATCCGCTCCCCACACCCTGCTAATTTGGACATTTTGCGTGTTCGTCTCCGTACAAGCACGCGCCTAAACGCTCATAAAGGAAAGTCGCACCACCCTAGCCACCGAAAAGAAAATCTGGCGATGCTCCTGAACATAATTATAAAAAAAAAAACCCTCGTAAAAATTATTTTTCTATACTCAACAAAAAGATCAGTTCGAAAGGTTTGAGCTCTAATGTTGACTCTCCTGTTACTAATGCTTCATATGTAAATGGGCGTACATACGGAGGGGTTTTTTGGGAACTTTACTGTTGTTGTTTTTTCTCTTGGAACGTGAACCGGATTTCGTAGTTCGATAACCTGATAGTTCATTGCGCACCCTAATATTTTAATTGTAATCTGTAGTTCTGTCACGATTTGTAGTGATATCATGCGCATTGCTGCTATTGACCTTCGTGTACTCTTAGCTTATTGTTTTGAGTTGTATAGATAATAATGATAGCAATAATAATAATAAGGTCAAGGGTTTATGTGCTAAAACCACGATGTAATACGAGGCACGCCGCTGTGGAGGGCTCTGGAAATGTTTACCATCTGTTGTTCTTCTACAGTACACTGTACAGTGTTCTGTACAGTTCACTGACATCTCACTGTACAAAGGCCTGTAGCTCCGGTGTTTCGGCTCCATCTAAATGCGACCGGCGCTGCCGAAAAGGTAACCAGTGACCACGTAAATGATTGGATGGTGATTCTTATATGATCTCCGTAGGTATTGGCAGCATTGATAAATAAATTCATGAATAAATAAATAAATTTATAAATAAATAAAGGCAGGAAGACAGCCATGTAAGATTACATTCAAGAGGTGCCATTGTTCGGACGACTCATCACCCTCTCCCAGTCTACAAAGAGGTGTGGTGTCTGGAGCCGCCTTCGTTGCATTTAGGCGCTGTCGCCGCTGATCCTACGGCACTTACTTTAATGAACCTGGATGAGAAAGTGCGAATGTTGAACATCACCTGAACTGTTTGATTCTTGCACAGCCATCCACGTTATATTTCCAGCTCGATCGAAGTGACAGAGTTGACGGAGTATTTACACGAAGGAAACGACTTGACGGCCGCGAGCGTCCTGCACATCAGTGAGCACTGGTAAGAAAAATCCCGTATCGTTTTGATGGCTGATTTCATGCGGTATGTGACCTAATTGTGGTTGGCTTCTCGCGGTATGCCCATTTTAGAACGTCACCAAATGTATGGTGGTGGTGATGGTGGCGGTGGGAGTATACCGCTACTATTAGTTGTGGTGGTGGTGGTAGTAGTAGTAGTAGTAGTAGTAGTAGTAGTAGTAATAGTAGTAGTAGTTACAGTATCTAAATGGAAATTCGGGGCAATATTTACAGTATGTCTGAGTATACAAATGAAAAATGTGGGACTATATACATCTTTCGAAGCAGCGACAGTGCTATTAGAGTCTTTGCGCGGTGTCCGGAGCCTTTTTTTTTAACACCTTGCAGTCAATAGCGCCGTTCGCCGCACGGGGAGTTTTTCTGACGCGAGAAACGCGGTATGCGTTTCCAGCTCTAGTTGCTGGCGTGCGCAATTAAAAAGAATACTATCAAGTGAACAAAACAAACGGCGTTTTACAACGGCGTCTCGAGCTTACATTTCCGAATGTTCTTGGGAAGTGCCCAGCCAGCGAACGGTCGAGAGTGAGGCGCGAGTAGACGGGAAAGCGGGGCGCAGGGAGGAGAGAGAGAGAGAACGAATAGCGAGAGAAAGAGCAGCGAAGCAC